>JAUESP010000302.1:8802500-9531409 GCA_030914335.1 Drosophila borborema | reverse complement strand
TTTGTTGTTAAAAAAGATAATGAATCATACATCTGCTGGGGTTTAAAATAGAAGCATTTAGTTCGATTATTAGAAATAATGTTATTTTATTTTGTCTGTATACAAAATACGATTTACAATAATCAATGAAGCAGTTAGTCGAAAGTACAATCCAACTCCATACAGTTCAAAATATAAATTTATTCTGCAGTTATTTGATCTTGCTTAACAGCTATATGTATATAATTGGTGGTTGATTGTTGGCTTAAATAAAGGAGTGGATACTGAGCTGAATGGTTGCACAGCATTGTTGCCTATTTTGTCGGCTCCGCAGTAGCCGCAGGTGCTATTTTAAAGCGTTCAAGACGTGCGCGCGCCTTTTCAGCCCATACGCCCTGGAACTTGGGATCGCTGGAAGCTGCAGTTGTTGTGCCAACAGAATTACCAAAAGCGTTCCTTGCGCTTTTGCAGCCGCTCATCGACAACGGTTTTTGGGCTCTTCTCAGGCACAACACAGCCAAAGCGTTCGGCACGTCTCTTCAAGGCCTCCTTTTGCTGTTCATCCGTTTCCTTGTTGCCCTTGTTAGCCTTTATGGAAGCCGACGATGATTTGTTAACAAGTGGTGGAGCTTTTGCATTTGCAGTTGCTGTTGGAGCAGTAGCAGTTTTCGCATCGACCGCAATACCAAACTTCTTTGGCACGCATTTCTAAACGCTCCTGTGCGCTTAATTCGGTTAGCTTCTTGTCGGGAATCGATGAAGAGTCTTTGCTTTGCGCTGAAGAACCACCAACGACAATTGGTTTCCGATGGGTTTTTGAGGTTTTATCAGTAGCCTCCAATGATCCGACTTCACTGCCTGTTACTGTATCAGGGCGGGCATTCTCCTTCGATGTCGTTGTTGTTGCTGTCGTAACCGTTGTCATCAGCTGCTGTGAATTATTCCGTTTGAGAACGATTTTTTTAGCTGACAGCGATGCGGCATTTGCATCTGGATTTGAGTCCGTCGCTGTTGTTGGGGATGATAAATCTGGTATTGCTGTTGCCGTAGGCGTGCTCACTGGGCTCTTTAACAGCAAGTCCTCGTGATCTTCGCCCAATAATTTATGCTCATCCTCATCCGTAAATGAGACATCGTCGTCTATAGCGTCGGCTATTGCGCTGTCTTCCAGCGAAATATCGCCTTCCAACAATGCCGTTTGCAAGCGGTTCCTGCAACTCATTTTTATTGCCGTTCAAAGGCAACCCACGCAGCTTCAACTCTCGCTTCAAATCCGCAACCTGGATTATGTAAAACGTGTTTTTTCTTGTTTATTGATTAATACTATTAGATTTACTTACCTTCATTTTGGTAACATCGCTTTCGGGCATTTTTTTGTGTTTTTATTTTGTTATAATTTGCGGCACAAACAAGTTTTCTATAAAATTAGTTATGCCCCACAGTGTGGCAGCTCTGCACGAATTAGTGTCAAATTATCGATATTAACATTTGTTGTCACTAACAGTAAGTGCTGCATAATGGTATCTATTCACTTAAGGAAGTGTTGTACAATGCAACAAATCCGCTTATATTCAAATTCTCAAGCTAAATTCTCCCTATTGATGTAAAAATGTAACCATCAGGCCTTGTATTTTTAAAACAAATATATTTGAACTTATTTGGTATATTGGATTTGTTTAATCTCCATATTTCAGTAAACGAGAACATCAGCCATTTCGCGGCTATTAAAGCTAAACGCTTGAAATTATGAACTTATTGTTCAATAAAAAATATAGTTTATTTATTATATTCCATAATATAAATGGATTTAAATCGAACAGTTTTAATTGAAACATATCCTACATAGACATTGATCATTTTTGTACTGTTTTTTGTAATAAATGGAAAACAATATGTGTTTACATAATATTCAAATAAATACAGATATTAATTGCGTATATATATTTTTATATGATACATTAGATTGAAGTTCCGCGACTTATTATTATAAACGGGTGTTACCAGCTCATTGTAAAATTATAAAATGTACAGTATTTATTTATTTCACATTTTTGGTATTTTGGAGTTCTCAATATACAGTCGTACCTCATGTAACGAAAATCTCATCAACAATGCTTTCGAAAGTCAGCGCACAAATCAAACATGTGAAATTTTAAAAATTTACAAAATAAACGCATTATAAACCTACTACATAAGAGAAACGAGTATGTCGGACTTGTCTGTCCTTATGCATGCAAAACAATTTTCATCATAAATATTAATATTTTGTAGGTCTATACATACAAATGTACATATACATATATGTACATACATACGTAATACGTATTCAGTACTAGCGGTTAGCGCTATGCAAATCATTCAGACGTACAGACGAGCGGACACTAAAATCAATATACGCTTTGCGTTTTATGATCGAGAAAAAATCCGACCGGAAACGGGAAATGAATGCAATATTATCTTGTCGTCTGATTAAGGCTCTTTTCTGCTCCGGCGTTGAGAACAGATTGTGTATGTTAGAACAAACGAAAGCGAAACTAAGAGAACTGGGAGTGCGTAGATGCTAAGGCGTCTGCAGGGTGACCTTGAACTGCACTCGATAAAAGTGTTGCTTTGAAGTGAGCACCGGCGTTCCACAGCACCTGTTCTATTCAGCACAGGCACACACACACACACACACCAGGCTCTTGAACACATATGTTGCTCATGTGGCTCATAAGTAGCTGTATCTAATTGGCACTGCAGCAACTTATATTTATTAATAAATATTCCGGTCTTCCCTTTATGGAGGCCACGACCCACGCATTAACCTTTTGCCTGTCAGAATTTAAAAAAGAGTTTGCCGCCCTTTAAGGCACGAGTATGGGCATGGACATGGGCAGTGCAATAATAATTATAATTAACGCCTAATCTGCTGGCAAACGTGAATTGTCTGTTGTGGCTGTTCGACTTAATTGTCCATGCCTTGGCAGTACATAGAGGAACTTTAATTACAGTTACAACGACTTAACGGGCACGCATAGGAGCCAGAGTGCGCGGTCAAGTTTTTGATTAATTGGTCATGACAGTCGCGTTCAAGTTCTTCATGCATATACGGATTACGCAATAACGAGGTGATGGCGTTGCTTAATATAAATGTTAGTTTTACTGTTAATTGAATGTTAATCTTTTCATTACAAAGCATTTATAAGTATTTTTTACCTTAAATAGGATTGATTGCGGTTAATATTATTGAGGTAAACAGAATCAGAAAAAAGAAACCTCAGTGACGAATATCCACTTTCAAATTAATTGTATATGTATATGTATATGGAAATACTATGTATCAATATTAAGTTGACCTTTTAGATAAAGATAAGAGATGCTAAGTGTTTTTTTATTGGCCATATCAGCGGCAAAAGCAGACAGTTAGATTCATCTGGTCCAATTTATCACAGGAATTTACTCAATATTTGATATTTTAAAGTAAATGAACTGGATAACTATTAATATAATTAAACATAATTCATATGTTAAAATATGTTTTTATCGATTCTAGACAATTTATTAAAACGGCTGAGCTTCCAAAACACTTTTACTTAAATACTGCGCTCAAAACGATTTTAAATTAGTGCAGTTTTGCTCTTTCGGCTCTCATCGACTGCTCTCCATACACATACGCAGTGCTGCCAGAATCTCCTGAGCAAAAATTGCTAGATTTGGAAAAAAAAGTGGCTAAAAATAGCTAAAAATGTTGTTAAAATTGCCAACAAAATTGCTAAACCATTAAAATTTTGATAGTTAACAAATAACAAATTTTTTCCACACAAATGTTAGTAGATTCATCTAGCAGAAGACTAAAAGCCGAGCTTCCAATGTCGTTCCGCAAATCGTTTATGAAATGCATTGCCAATACATTTTTAATAATGTAGGTGCACTTTGCTTGGCTTTATATTTGCAGCAGCTTTGCAAGCGGAAAATTGGCTTACACACAATTTTGATAGGTGATCAACTGTGGCAATCGCCGTATGCTGAGCAATATGCAAGGATAATACTGCTTCCTGCTCCTCGGTTTTGGTTGATTTTTTAACAAAAGGCAACTTATTCTTTTGGGTACATGCGCCCATCACAGTCACATGTTTTTTTGACGCACCGTGGTGGCGGATGTCAAAAATCTTAGCTTTAATAGTTGATTGGCAAAACGGACAATAAGATCGTGTTTGATCAGTGCAATCCTTACGAATCCATTGCTTGAACTCGTCATCTTGCAGCCAGGCATCACGAAAACTTTGCCTATAAACTTTCGGCATCTTGTTCTTGTTCACCAATCACATTTAAAGAGTTATCAAACACCATAAACTATTTCATATAATTGAACAACTTGGTTAAATACAAGTTCCGATATCTTAATCGTAAAAAAGGCATACAAAATGCAAAAACACTGAAGAAAAATATAAGAATTGCTAGTTTTATAATAAAGTTGCTGAAATTGCTAAAAAATAATTTAAAATTGCTAGATTTGTGGCTAATAGCATTTACAAAATAAAAGTTGCAAATTTTTTTAAAAGTGGCCAGATCTAGCCACTAAATTGCCAAACTGGCAGCACTGCACATACGCGGCCTGAGTTGGGCTGTGGCCACTGGCCAGGGCCCTCTCAGCGTGTTTTGTCGGGTGCTTGCTCTCAGTTACGTGAGGACTGCGCGAGTGATCGGTTGTGCCAGTTGTGTAACTTGTGTTTGAGTACTGAGCGTTCCAGTGTTGCCGTGCTGCGTCGTGCATCCACATACGTTCGCCGATCAACAGACGTCATCGCTAGAGACGGACGTGTGGCCCGATTGATTTGTTGAAAACAAAAACAGTATATATATATATATACAACAACAAAGCGAGAATACAAGTGCGAGTATCTAAAAGTACGTGCTGTGCGCGCTGCAATTGAAATTGCACGCAACTTTAATTTGGCCGTAACGCCAAAGCCCCATACTCAATAAAAAATAATAATACGTATTATATACATAAACACCTAAACGGCTTTGGTGGCCTTGTATCTTAAACTGTGCGTGTGTCTGTGTGTGCATATATGTATCTTTTGTGTAAACATCATTAACATAATCAGTAGAAAGCATCTTGACAACTGTTTTGTCTTTGCAACTTGTTCACTGCATTCTGGGATAACTCAACTTCTACTTATACAGCTGCTGCTGCGGCTGCTACTGCTGTTGCTGTTGTTATTGCTCTTTTTGCGTTTTCTTTTCGATTTTTGGTATCGTTTTCGTGATCAACTCTTTATCACCTGAGTCACTTTTGTATGGTGCTCACGTCACACGCTCACACAAACACCCGCCCAATAGCTCTGGTTGTGGCTCTGACTCTGACTCTGGCTGTGGCTGTGGAATGCCAACCAGCTTTCTGATTACAGCTGCTCTCTCGCTCTCCCACTCACGCGCCGTCTTTGTCTACCACACACTCTCTCTCTCTCACTTACTCTATCTCCCACTGTCTGGCTCTCTGGCTCTGTTTTGGGCCCGTTACCATTTTTAGTTAACAACAATTATATGGCCGCCTATCCATTAAAGGCCAGCTGGCTAGGGCGCGTGTGTGTGTTTGTGTGTACAAACGCTATCACAGGAAACCTTCAAGTACGTGCCAACTAAAAGCCCCCTCTACACCCAACATTCTTCTGGCGATCTGCATCAAATCAACAGTGAATCAATCTAATACGACCTATGCCATAAAATATGACCTCAATTAATTAAACTAATTGACAGCGTGTGCGGTGCGAGACCCCTGGCCAAATCGCAACAAATTTACCCACATTATTATATATAATATATACGTATATGTATGTGGTGTAGCTGTTAAGCAGCTTCATAGTTGCACTTATCGCCTTTTCAAGTTGATTTCATTTTTTATATGGCGCAGAAGAATAATCGCTCACACCTATATACCTACATACACACATATATCTTATCTAATCTCTTCATTAAATACGAAAATACAGACGCACACACACACACACACACACAAAATCATAAAACAAAATACTCATACTCCTATGGTACATACATATATAAAATGTGAATAACAAGAGTTTTTTTTTCGGTTGCCATACACGATTTATAAGAAGAAATAGGTGCAAATTTTTATAAGGATTATGCGCAAAGAATTATTATATTGGGTACTTTGATTTCTCGAGATAAAAAATATTCAATTTATTACAAATCTGTTTAAGCTCTCTGAGGAAAATCGAATAATTTTCAATCATTTCAATTATCAGACGTTCAGGCAATTTATTGAATTATATATATTCTTATAAGTATATGTAAGTGACAAAATGATAAGAATGTAAACATATTGAAATCCATCGAAATGAACCCCCATGAAACCTGACTAGATTTTTTATGTGTTTCAGGAGCCATTTATTATTTCCATTAAGTATCGAATGCTGCAACATCTGCAACTGTTGCTCATAAGTTTGTACTTGACTCTAATGAGTATATAAATTAAACTCATGAGCAGCACACACATATGTATATGTGTATGTGTATATATTGCTATAAAGAGTAATACGTATTACATCAACAACATCCACATCCTATTCGTATTTGTATTCGTATTCGTACTCATTTAATATGATGCACAATGCGATTACAATACGCTGATAAAGTCACAAAGGATTGTGAGCTTCAGATGAGTGAAGAGTGTCCCAGACAGATAATGCACAATTCTTGAATATATAAGTTTTACTTTATATATTATATATAAACACATTCATATACATATGTGCAATAAACTCGACTAAGAAATAATGCAAAGAATGATCCATTAAATCGCATTAAGCAATTTTTGAATTTAAGCAGACTGAGGGAAAGAGAAAATCAGAGAGAGAGAGAGAGAGAGAGAGAGCAACAAAGGCATTGGCAATGAGTGTGAATGTTGCAAGTGTTCCCAGAATATAACAACAGCAACAACAAAAGTGTAACTTGATACATACATATGTATGTATGTATGTATGTAAAGTTTACAAGAGGCCAGTGCAGACGCTGCTCCCACAGCAGCCCCCGGTCTCTGCCTCTGCCCTGGCTTCAACAACGACCGATAACAACAACAGAAAAAACATAATTTTCCGTATTTCACATTTCATGAAAGCGTAATTATGTTTTAAATAATTTATTATGTGTATTAATTACAATGCGAGCATTTGTCGAGCCTCGCTGTGTTCCATGCTGTCTGCTGTTTGTTAGAGCATTTCCTTTATCACATGACACATAATATACATGATACATATGTACATATATACATAGATACATACATATGCAGACGTGTATAGTTGATCGAAACTGTTCTTGTAATGCTGCTTGTAAGCAAGCAGCAATATTTATGATAGTCATATATGAATCTATATAATCAATATTCGCATTAATTTTTACATCAGCAACAACGAATTGCATCGCAAAAGAATTACCTGATCAGCCGCACCGAAATAGCAAGAATAGGCTTCCTCTTCCTCTTTCCTCTTTTTTTTTTTTTTTTGCAAAATTTTCAAACAAACTTTAACGGCAGCCAGTGGAGCAGCCAAGCATTAAGTAGTATTAATACCAACAACAACAGCAAAGCAACAACATCAAATTCATACGCGTAGCTGAACAGAAATAAATAAACAACACTTGCTTTTGTTTTTGCGTTTAATTTTTTTCTTTTTTTTTTTTTTCTTGTTCAACGTTTTTTTTATAGTAAATTATTATAAACAAACCAAATGTTTTAGTGACTGGCGTGCAAATAATTTACTTTGTATATGGGAGGTTAGCAAGTGTAACTCAATGTATGTACGAATATGTGTGTTTAATGTACATAAATACATATGTAATGTACATATACACATGTACATACGTCTGTTACTATTTATATAAGCAGCTGATTAAGCAAACTTTGCCAAAACGTTCTCAGTGATCACACCTGACTGGAAATTCCATTGAACAGATTTTGAATGAGCAAAATAAGTGCTTAGCAAGTGGTCAATGCATTTTTACTTGAAATGCATTCATTGTAGAAATATGTATATTAAGTGAATTTTGTAAATTAAACTCAATTTTTAATGAAATTGTCTTCGCTCTGTCCATTGTACATGAGTTATCCGTTATTAACAGCGCACAATCCGTAACCACTAACCATACAACGTATTGTTAGTGCCACTGTTAAAAGTGTTACTCAATCGTGGGTTAGTGCCATAACATAACATAGAAATTGAGACAACAGTATATTAATAGAGTAATGTTATCAATAGCTTAACAGAAAACTTGGAACCAAACCAGTTATTTGAATATCAATTCTGAAATCAAAAATAAAAGAGTAAAACTATAAATAGAAATGGCAACACATGCATACCAAAATAAATGAAAACAAAACGAAACTACAAAGCGAACACTTAACCCCGGTCGGGATCCCTATATAGCAATTAGTTTTAATTGTTTGAGGGGGGCCAAACAGTGGCAATGGAAGCGTACTCAGAGATCGGATGTTGGCGCCAAAAGGCCACACATCAAAAAGTCCGATTGCAGTTGCGCAGAAAGTTCAGGGTCTTTAGGGAGCGTGGCATGTAACCCTGAATGCAACTGCAACTGCAATACGCTCGAACGCTTTGTGTTTTATGTGTGTGTGTGTGGCAGGCCACGAGCCAAAAGTTCAAATGGAAACGGTAAACGATGATCAACGTCTGTGAATATGTCAATATAACCGGTTTTCGGCTGTAACTGCAGCCCGTTGCCTCTGCTACTGATATAAGTTTCATTATTATTATGTGGGCTGAGACCTGTTGGCAACCTTTTGGATGAGTCACTAGATTTAAATCGTCATCTAGGCCCACATAAGCTCTTACGCTTAGATTTCATTGCTCACTTCCACTTCCCCAACCACAAAACACACACACTCAGCAGCCTTTATAATTGTAATAAGAGTTTGCACAGCAAATTGACTGGCAATCTTGTGGCGTGACTCATATCTGAAGATTTCTGTTTCCCAGAATCCGTATGAGTTTTCTGCGTAAATCGAGGAACGACAGAGCGTTCGCACTCTAACTGTAACTGTATGCAAATTAAGCATTTGTATCTCTGCGACATTGTTTAAGGCTGGACTTGAGATGCTGTAGGGAAATCTAGTTCAAGTTTTGGGTCAACAACTCGTTTGGTAAACGTTGACGGAAAACCAGTTTTAATTAAAAGGAAAAAAAAAACTTATCAAACTAAATTTTGTTTGCTTGGTGAAAGTGCATAAGTTTTTCAAATGCCTTAATGTTATATAAGGCATTCATAACAGCAACGAAGTACAGAGCTGCGATAATGTTTAATGAATTTTACAGAATCAATTGTGTCAACTAGCTTAGTAAACATTTTGAATGTATTAAAAAAAAACTTTTAATTGAGGTGGTGATCCCATTTGCAGCTGTCTATAAGAAATTTCGTTAGCAATTCAAGTTATTAATCTGCTTTTTTGATTATTGATTAGATTAAAAGTTTTGAAGTTCAAGCGTTAACAGCGCGCTGTTGATAACAGTAGCTATATAAGTAACGGCTTAGAGTTACGTTAAGATTGCGAGACTTGCGAATGTGAAGAATACGCGCCCATAAACACCCACACACACACATAGAAGATTTCCGGTTGCAGTGGGATGTGGGTGTGTCAAGATAAACAACGCATGTCGCTTCAACATATGCCACCAAATGGTGCAATGCAACGCACTGAAATGTCACTCATGCCCACACACACACACAACTCATACACTCAAACATTCATATTGACGCCTCGATTTCGCTTTCTTTATATATTTCCAGTTTGTTTGCACAATGTCGAAAAGTCTGCGCCCTCTGAAAATAACCATCGTCGGCGATGGCATGGTGGGCAAGACCTGCCTCCTGATAACCTACACACAGAACGAATTTCCCGAGGAGTATATACCGACTGTATTCGATAATCATGCCTGCAACATAACGGTCGATGATAATGAATACAATCTTACGCTCTGGGACACGGCCGGTCAGGAGGATTACGAAAGACTGCGCCCATTGAGCTATCCCAATGTAAGTATATACATATAAATAAATATAATTCTATAAATAAACATATGTAGAATGGCTTATCTAATCAGTTTCCTTTGAATTTCAACACAGACGAACTGCTTCCTATTGTGCTATTCCATCAGCAGTCGTACCTCGTTCGAGAACATTAAGAGCAAATGGTGGCCGGAGATTCGTCACTTTGGCAACAATGTACCCGTTGTTCTGGTGGGTACCAAGCTCGACTTGCGTATTCCCAACTCGGAGAAATTTGTGACCACGCAAGAGGGTCGACGGCTGCGCAAGGAGATTCATGCCCATAGTTTGGTCGAGTGTTCGGCCAAGAAGAAACAGAACTTAGAGCAGGTGTTTGAGGAGGCGGTGCGTGCGGTTGAGAAGAAGCCGGGAAAGACCCCACCCACGTGCAAAATACTTTAATTAAGTCCTATGCTTAATGTTTAATATTGTTATTATACGTAATTGTATTATGTAACTATATAATTGTCTGATTGGCGGGCATTCATCTCGCATCTTCCACAGTGTGTGTAGAAAAATGTATCGTTATACTTTAATTATAAGTTTTAGTTGTGGGATAACAATTTTTGTATGCGACCAAAGTGCATTTTTGTATGTAAAAATCAAAACAAAAATTAGAAGTAAAGAATTGTTTGAATTTAAATGCGTACATATTAACGCCACCATATGCTGTGTATTATATATTTTCAATAAACACTAGTCATTAATGTCAATATAGTTTTCTTTCTAAAAAGAGTTAGTAAGAAAATTAATGCGTTTGAATTGCGCATTGAAATGCGTAAAGAATTGTTTGAATTTAAATGCGTACATATTAACGCCACCATATGCTGTGTATTATATATTTTCAATAAACACTAGTCATTAATGTCAATATAGTTTTCTTTCTAAAAAGAGTTAGTAAGAAAATTAATGCGTTTGAATTGCGCGCTAATATTGGTAATTAAACAAAGGGGCTGCTAACTTACTGAAAAAGAGAATAATGCCACTAACCATAATGACAATGCCACTAACCATACAACCACTAACCATACAACACATAGACTGGACAACTGGTACAAGTTAATGTTCACACTTATTTTTTGACTTTAGAACCCCCTTAACTTCGTATTTGCTCGGGTTTTTACTTTTAGGGTCGGGAGAGAAAAATTGCTGATGGCAAAATCATTCCGCTTCGAGCGCTCGACGGTGACGGTCGATTTTCCAAAAATGCATGGCATGTGCCGCTCTTTCCCTTGCTCTCTTTCTCTTTCTGCCCCATGCTTTTTACTCTCTGCTCTCTTCTCACAAAAATATATGTATGCTGGCACCAGTGCTGCCAGTTTGGCAATTTAGTGGCTAGATCTGGCCACTTTTAAAAAAATTTGCAACTTTTATTTTGTAAATGCTATTAGCCACAAATCTAGCAATTTTAAATTATTTTTTTAGCAATTTCAGCAACTTTATTATAAGACTAGCAATTCTTATATTTTTCTTCAGTGTTTTTGCATTTTGTATGCCTTTTTTTACGATTTAGATATCGGAACTTGTATTTAACCCAGCTGTTCGATTATATGAACTAGTTTATGGTGTTTGATAACTCTTTAAATGTGATTGGTGAACAAGAACAAGATGCCGAAAGTTTATAAGCAAAGTTTTCGTGATGCCTGGCTGCAAGATGACGAGTTCAAGCAATGGATTCGTAAGGATTGCACTGATCAAACACGAGCTTATTGTGCGTTTTGCAAATCAACTATTAACGCTAAGCTTTTTGACATCCGCCACCACGGTGCGTCAAAAAAACATGTGACTGTGATGGGCGCATGTACCCAAAAGAATTAGTTGCCTTTTATTAGAAAATCAACAAAAGCCGAGGAGCAGGAAGCAGCATTATCCTTGCATACGGCGATTGCCACAGTTGATCACCTATCAAAATTGTGTGTAGCCAATTTCCGCTTGCAAAGCTGCTGCAAATATAAAATTAAGCCAAACAAAGTGCACCTACATTATTAAAAATGTGTTGGCAATGCATTTCATAGACGATTTGCGGAACGACATTGCAAGCTTGGCTTTTAGTCTTCTGCTAGATTAATCTACTAACATTACTATGGAAAAAATTTGTTATTTGTTAAATATCAAAATTTTAATGGTTTAGCAATTTTTTTTGGCAATTTTCACAACATTTTTAGCTATTTTTAGCCATTTTTTTTTTCCAAATCTAGCAATTTTTGCTTAGGAGATTCTGGCAGCACTGGCTGGCACAAACAGCAAGCAGCTCACAAAATTGAAATTTCTTCTCGACTCGCGATCCCATTGGTTCCCTTCTGAGCGAAGAGTATACCGAATTCTTAAACTGCTTTGCCATGCTCATGCAAAATGTTAGCGTTTTTATGATTATTTGTGGAAAGGGTATGAAAGTGTTGATGTGCATAACGAATATTATTTCCCTATGACCATACACACACGCATTTACACTTCCTCGCTATATGTGTAGGCATTTATGTGATTGTGTACAATATTCTTGCTGCCGCCTGTAGAGCACTTTTAGAACCCCCAGCAGCAGTTGATGTTCGTTTGGTTTGGTAGCTGCTGTGAGCTAGCATACGCATACACAGTCACATACACATTTACACTTCCTTGCTATATGTGTAAGCATTTATGTGCCTGTGTGCGATACACTTGCTGCATGTAGCAATTTTAATTTCCCAGCGATTGCTGTGTGGTAGCTGATGTGAGTCTACACACACACATACATATGTGTACGTCTGTGATGTGATAATCACAATCGCCGAGTATCACTTGTATAGGCATTTGAATGAATGCTCTGCCTGCGGCATTTGCATGTTTCGTGCATGGGTCTCGAATATTGGGCGTGTGCCTACCTCAACTTTGAAATTAAGTAAACGATTTTGGGTTCGAATTGCAGGAAAGGTAAATTATTTTTTATTACCTGTTGATCAGTTATCATTTTTTCTTTAATATTTTGTACCTGATTTGACCCTATATGCAAAAAAGGGACAAGTTGTTCAAATGCTTGCGCAAATTCAGGTCACATATAACCCTTTTAAAGAAATGCCTAGATATACAGGTAAAAGGACCCTCTTATTTTCCACTAAATAACAAAAATATGTTTTATGTTTTATTTAATTTAAATTTCTTATTTACGAATCATTTTCAGTTTTCTTTTACTTAAATGACCCAAAATCGTTTACTTAATTTCAAAGTTGAGGTAGGCACACGCCCAATATTCGAGACCCATGCACGAAACATGCAAATGCCCCAGGCACAGCATTCATTCAAATGCCTATACAAGTGATACTCGGCGATTGTGATTATCACATCACAGACGTACACATATGTATGTGTGTGTGTAGACTCACATCAGCTACCACACAGCAATCGCTGGGAAATTAAAATTGCTACATGCAGCAAGTGTATCGCACACAGGCACATAAATGCTTACACATATAGCAAGGAAGTGTAAATGTGTATGTGACTGTGTATGCGTATGCTAGCTCACAGCAGCTACCAAACCAAACGAACATCAACTGCTGCTGGGGGTTCTAAAAGTGCTCTACAGGCGGCAGCAAGAATATTGTACACAAGCGCATAAATGCCTACACATATAGCAAGGAAGTGTAAATGTGTGTGTGTATGCAAGCTCACATCATTACCCAACCGAACGAATATCAACTGCTGTGGGTTTTAATAGTGCTACAGGCAGCAAGAATATCTATCGCACACAAGCACATAAATGCCTACACATATAGCGAGGAAGTGTAAATGTGTGTGTGTATGGTCATAGGGAAATAATATTCGTTATGCACATCAACACTTTCATACCCTTTTCACAAATAATCATAAAAACGCAAACATTTTGCATGAGCATGGCAAAGCAGTTTAAGAATTCGGTATACCCTTCGCTCAGAAGGGAACCAATGGGATCGCGACTCGCGAGTCGAGAAGAAATTTCAATTTTTGTGAGCTGCTTGCTGTTTGTGCCAGCAGCATACATATATTTTTGTGGGAAGAGAGCAGAGAGTAAAAAGCATGGGGCAGAAAGAGAAAGAGAGCAAGGGAATGAGCGGCGCATACCATGCCTTTTTTGAAAATCGACCGTCACCGTCGAGCGCTCGAAGCGGAATGATTTTGCCATCAGCAATTTTTCTCTCCCGACCCTAAAAGTAAAAACCCGAGCAAATACGAAGTTAAGGGGGTTCTAAAGTCAAAAAATAAGTGTGAACATTAACTTGTACCAGTTGTCCAGTCTATGTGTTGTATGGTTAGTGGTTGTATGGTTGGTTGTATGGTTAGTGATAATACACAGATGTTAACTAACATGGCCATATGAGTTTAACAGATGTAGTTTCGATCGATATTTTATTTGAAAAAGGCGCGTTCAATTGGATATGTAATAAATACAACATTAATTATAAATCTTTAATGATATAAATTTGTATCTTTAGTTAACCAAAGTATCGCAAGCAATCATTGTATTTTTCTCGTTTGAGTTACAGTATCAGTCTATTTTTTTATTCTAGTATAAGCTTTTGCATTTCGACTTGCTGTTGAAAGCTTATTAAAACACCTATTTTATTCAAATTCTGTAAGCTTTTAGTAAGCTAACGGCACGACGCTTGGAAACAAGCTGTTAGTTGATGTTGAATCTATTTAATCAAATGTTATCTTAACAGCATGTCGAATTGTATCATTAAAAATCTATTTATAATCCATTATTTGTTTTTACTGTTTCTCTTTTTATCAGCATATGCATAAATACCACATGCATATAGAAAGATATACATATTTTATGTTTGGTGTTGAACACGTAAAGATAACAACAAAAGAAGAAGAAGAAAAACTGAAAAATTGCAAAGTATTAAAAATAACAGCATTTGGTTTTATTTATTTATATATTTGCTGGTTTTGTTTTAAAAAATATATGTATTAAATATATGTATCTATCCTATTTGTTGGCACAACAAAATTATGTAAATATCATAATATTTGCACAGTTTTTAATTAATTTGTTTACTCCGAATACTCATTTCTTGGTATTTGTTTACTTGCAGAAAAAGTGGTAAATAAAAAACAAATTATGAATCATTTGCAATTTGCTTATGAACATTGAAGATTTCTCATTTTTCACACAAACTTATATTTATATAATAAAATGTATTTATAATTGAAATGAAATACAATTTTAAAATGAGAGTGGGAATTAAAAATTAGGAAAATATAATTGAATATATATATATATTTAATAAAATAGTATTAGAAATTATTTGAGCAAGTATGCAACCTGACGTCATCTGATGACTCGACAATTTTTGCTCAAACTGCTCGACTTTTGCTACTATCTAACTAGATAACCCCGCGAAATGGGGATTACGCCGCTACATTTGATAAACAAACATTAGAGCATGTAAATCAGTTCAATTGCCAGGGCCAAGATAAGCGAACTGAATTGCAGGCTAATTATGTGTATATAAGACCATTCCAATGCCTGACCAGATATTAGTCTCTCTGAAACTACTACGACTGAGCCCAACTCAGAACAAAACGAATCGAATCGCCTTAAAATGAAATTCGCAATTGTTTTACTTGTCGCCAGCATCGCTTGCATCAATGCACAGGTAAACCTCAAATGCTGAGAAACCTGATGAAGGTGTACTAATGGAGGAATATTTGAATTTCTTGTAGGCCTTTGGTCCTTTTGCGGGTGCGAATCCTTTTGCTGCTGCATTCAATCCCTATCTGAATGGAGTTTTTGGTGGAGCTGCGCCTGGAGCGGGTGCCGTTGGCGCCGGAGCTCCTGCCGGACCAGCTGCCGCCGCCCCACCAGCGGCAGCGCCTTTTGGTGGTTTCTCCGTTTCCTCCTTCTTCCAGTCGATAGTGCTGCAGAAGGAAGCAGATCGCCTGCTCAATCAGCCCAACTTCCCAGTCGATTTGTCAGAGCGCGTTCTCGATGTGCTCTCCAATGCGGAGCTGGGATTTGCCAACTGCAATACCGCCACGCTGCCTTGGCTGCAAATCCGTTGCGTCAAGCCCGCCCTGACCACCGCCAAGAACGAACTGAAATTGATCGATGATGAGTGGCAGGCACGTCTGGCGGCCACCACTGTAGCCGGAGCAGCACCAGCAGCACCAGCAGGCCCAGTTCAGGTCTAAGACGACTCTATTGGATACCCGAAAACAAAAACCTACTTTAAATGCAATACACCAGCATAGATTCGATATACTTTTAAATAAACATTATCAAAGCAACCAAACTTCAACTTGTGTCCTTGGCCCGTCGCCAGAGTCAGAGCCGGCTTTGATGTGGCTCAAGCGTTTTGCATAGCTGTACTTTATTAAATTTGCTGCTAGTATTACGAAATTTGCCAGAGTTCAAGTCGTGCGATTCGAGGGGAATTCGAAAGAAAATATTTAGCCCCCATTCTGTGCGTGACTTCTTTATAGGGGAGCGCTATTCGAGGGGCTAATGTTGCGCAGTTTAGTTTCCAACTGTCCTCGAGCTGGCCAAGTAAAAACTTGACGCATTTTGGCCAAATATTTGAATTCCTTCACTTTATTTGCTCGCCGCCTTTGCGGCATTTCTTCACTGTGTCCCAGCCTTCCGGCTTTTTGTTCTTCTGCTAGCGCATGAACATTGGGAAACTGGGCGCCTCAATTTTGCCTTGGCTCTGTGTGCTCGCCTTAGAAATGTTGCCACTCAGTGCATGACTCTGTACACATACCCAATCAAATTGGCCCATTGACTGACTGATTGAAGAGCCAATGTTGATTTATGTGGCCAATGCAGTTTCACTTATCATTGTGTCGTAGCTGCATACATATGTCCACATTCAATATCTAGCTGCGTGGATTTCGGGTCGAGGAACTGTTCGCATTAAAGTGGATTAAATGGTTTGGCTTAACGAGCCAAAGATTTGCCGCAAATGACCAGAAGCTCTCGGCTCTGCCATGGCAGATTGAGCCAAATGACGCATACGCCTCGTTGGCGTTCCCAAATGCGGTGAAGCACATTCAAATTCAAATATGTAATTAAATGTAAATTTTGAAACAGCCGTTGGCCATGTTAGCGTACACACACACACACACACATATATATACACATAACAATGACAAGGCGAATTACAAGGATCAAGGCGAGTGCAAAGTTTTGTCACTTAATTGAAATATTTGCCCCAAGATTGAAACTCGAGTTTGGTTGTTTGTGCCATTACAACAAATATGGCAAAGTATGTGTGTGGGAATGATTGTGGTCTGGCTTGAGTTCTGTTCAGTTTTGTCGTACAACCCGCCACGCCCATATCCGCCTAGCTCCACCCCGCTCAGCTGGTAATGCAAAAGTTGCGGCATTTCAAGTGCTTCAAAATAAAAGCTGGCCGCTTCTGAGCTGCTTTCTGAGTAAATATATGCTAAAATTGGTTAGCAAAACAAGAAGCAAAAAAAAAAAAAAAAAAAAAAAAAAACACAAATAAATAAAAAAACATGACAGAGGGGTGCACCGGGCTGGTATGCTCCATAAGCGCATGTATGCAAATTTGCTTCTTCTTTTTTCGGCTTGCTTTTGGATGTGTATGCAAAAGTTGCGCCCCAAAAAGCAGGCAACAGCTTCTTGTTGTTGTTCTTCCTCTTCCCTTTGTTTTTGTGCCTTGCGAGCTCTGTGCGGGCGCGGCCAGAACAAGGCGTACGTACTGTCATTTAAGCCAAAATGAAGTTGGCCATTGTGCAGCAGAATTTATGTAAATGTTATTTGTCCACTGACCACTGCAGCGCTGACTCACATCCGCTTGCAGCTTTTATTGGTGTGTGTGTGTTTTTCTCACCTGATATAGAAGTGATATCTGCATACATATATATATTTACATTAGCTTAGCAGTTAAGGCATAAGCAATTAGCTACTTTTTAGCATTTCCGTTGCCCGCTGATAAGCGAGCTGAATTAGAAACAGAAACAATCTGAGCGCCTATAAAAACGTAATTGGGTTAAAGCTGTTAACGATGCGTCGTCGTTGGAGATATATGAACGCGTCTTTACAAGCGATTTTACAACATTGTTTTAATCTATCTAAACGAGTGTGACCAGATAAGATATAATAGATGCTGCGCTGACACTGAGCCTATCAGTTGCCCGTTGAGCGCACACAGAGAATGTCGACTGCAACGGTGATTGTGATCTCAGTGTGGATGTGCCTGGTAGGAATAGCATTCGAGTGGGTCAACAACAGTCGCAAATATTCCATTTGTCTCACTACAGGTGCTGGCATATGCCCAGGATTCATCCATGGAGCTGGCACTTCAGCGTGGCACCATCGCCGAGCAGAAATTGCGCGAAGCGATCGCGGAAAAGCTGCCGCCAACTGTTGAGGCCAAACAGGATGGTGCTTATGTCTTGGACACCTTTCAGATGGGCCTAAAGAGCTGCGAGACTCAGCTAAGAGCAAACAAGCTAATCGCCGAGTATAACAACTGCGTGAGCACACTCCAGGGTCTGGCCATGGCCTCAGTGGGCGAGCTGGCTGGACAGCACTGGGCCAGGTCAGGTGCATCACGCCCCACGCTGTTCTGGTAAGAGTGTGCCACATGCAATTATCCTAAAGTAATTGAAATTTAGAGCCAGCTGTCACAAATAAATAATCCATCCAGGCGCAGCTGTAGTCTTCACTGGTTGGGGGCAGCGCCAACTGCAGCTGATGCACATTGGGGGCATATCTTCTTCAGCTTCTTAAGCCTGAAGATGATATACATATATATAAATATATACATATGTATGTACGTATGTCTGAAATGAGAGCCGTCAGCATCCGAGAATAAGCATTTGGTGGCGGAATCTGATGAACTTTTGGACAAATTGCTGACGGGCAAAAATTTAGCTTTGCTTCTTGCTGTGTTGTTGTATTCTAATTAGACTGTCGAGTGTGTATGCATGTGACTGTGCCACTGTCTCAGTGTGCGTGTACATGCTCATTAGACCAAATGTGCGGGAAATGCCAAGAGGGGCGGAGACGTGTGGCGAATATAACTGAGTAATTATCATCATTAAACGAAAGACGCAGCAGTCAGAGCAAATAGCGACATTAACGTCGTTGAAATGTGTGCCAAGGCAGATGAAACAAATGGAAATTGATGGAGTGGGAATCAAGTGTTCAGCTTGTATTTTAAGTCGATGTGTGCGTGACGCAATTTTCTTGGCATTGATAAGATATTCGAGCTCGAAGCGGACTCAGATTTTACAATTATATATAATTACTTATCTTCATAAAGCAGAGTTAAACTTTCAATCGTGGAATAGAATGGAATATACTATATATACTAATTCGCCTCAAATATCATGCTAAATGCAAAAATATTGCATTTTACCCAAGCTTTTATATTTTTGCTTCGAATAAGTTGATCTGTTTTATAAAAAATAGTCAATTAGTTACATCAGAATTAGTTTTAATAATTTTTTTTTCTTTTAACATTGTTTGCCTTTTGTAGGCTATTGCTGAAAATTTAATTATGTTTATTAATAGTATATTTAGGCCTTTGATTCCGCCTCTGATGTGGTTTCTGTATCCGCAGCGGGTGCATCGGGCTTGGGCTCATCTGTATTGCCGAAAACACAGAAGGGACACTAAAAAATATAAAAAAACAAAACAAGATAAGTTGGATAGATAAGACAGATAGATAGATAAGATAGATATACCTTCTCTTTGAGCACCAGTCGATACTTGGGATGACTTTGCAAATACATAAAAATGTTAATAAAATATTTAAAAAAGAATATTATCATACTGTGTCAAGTGCTGTGCTCCGCCTTACCTGATGCCATACACAATTGGATTGTAGACGGCGCTCGTTTTGGCAAATGTGGCACCCCAAATGGTGGTGAGTGGCGTCAGGCCTTCGATCTTGAACAGGCCAAAGTAACAGATGACCAAGTAGGGAGTCCAGGCCATAAACCAAAGCGATATAGTCGTCAATGCCACCTGAGTGTGTAATGAATCAAATGTGAAACAATCTGAAATGAATTACTTTTGCCTTACCTTGGCTAATTTGCCCTCGGCGCTCTTGTCGCAGTCCTCCGAGCTGCGCAAGGACTTGACATTCATCTTTTTGGCCTGCTCCCGCATGGCCTTCTCATGTGCTGCCACGGCCTACAAATTGGGCTGCTAGTTAAGCACCTGCTTATGTCTTCTGATTCGTATACTTACAGCTATTATGAACCAATACGAATAACATATGAGAAACAACGGAACATAGTATACGAATATCGAATAGGTTATCAGATAGGAGCGTGGATTCCATTTCCTGGTCATGTAGTCAATGCTGCAGGCTGTTAAATTCCCCTCCGGCACATAGCTGCTCCAGCCGATCAGTGGCATTATGGTCCAGAACGTTGCCATCAGCCAAATAAATAGAATCTTCATGATGGACAGCTTGATTGTCATGGGCGTTCCATTGATGCCCTTCACAATGACGTTGTAACGGTCGAAGGCGATCATGCACATCGACCAAATCGAGACACAGCCAAACATAGAGCCGCAAACCGCATAAATATCGCACCACAACGGTCCCAAGATCCACGTCTCATAGTAAAAATTCACCAGCATAACCGGAGACTGCGAGGCCATCATGCAAAAGTCAGAAAAGGCCAGATTCAATACGAGAAGATTAGCGGGTGTGCGCAACGACTTGGTGCCGCCAAAGATGTAGACAACAACGCCATTGCCACAGCATGAGATGATCAGGATGCACAGAGTGAACAGACCCAGAATCTTGCTCATTGTGGCATCCATTGGCGCAAACCGGCTCCAGTATGGATTGACCAGGTGTGCCATATCCGGCAGCACCTGCAAATAGAAAGTAACTTGAAAGGTTACGGTAATTTAGCATATATCAGAGAGCGATGCCAAACCTACAAACATCGGCTTACTCTCGGGACAACCGGAAACATTTTTATAATAATTTATGTGCATTGAAAATTTGTATAATTTTGTTCAACTTAGATTTTTAATTTTAGATAAATATATAAATATTTTTAAATCAATTAAATTAAATTTAATTTTCAACTAAATTTTCATTTTAGATAAATATATATACAAAACTTTAATTTTTAAAATTAATTATTAAATAAAAATAATATTTATAGAACAAATTAAATCAAATTAAATTTTTGCCTACATAATTAAAATATAATTATTTGATAAATATTCATTTTAGCTTTAAATTAAGTAAAGAAGAAAAGAAATATTTAAAAAAGGGTATACAAATTTAATTTAATTTTTATTTTACTATATTTCATGTTTATTATAACAAAATTAATGTATTAAATAATTTCATTAACTACAAAAGTTATAACAAATATATCTTCTATCTCTAAAGTAAATGTGTAAACTAAATAAACATCGGAATCAAATTATATATTTTTTGAATAAATATCCATACGTAGCACTTACATTGTCCAGGACGGAGCCATTGCCACTAGCCTGGGCCTCGAATCTGGGCCCGAGTCCAGTGCCAGACAAGGCAGCGTCTAATGTTTGCGGCAACAAGCTGCGTTCCATGCTCTGCTGCCGGTCCGCGATGCGAGGGCAGCACTCATCAAGGTAGTCCGGACTAGCAGAGCCGTCTGGCAGCTGACAGCGGCTTTTATAGTCGGCGTTTTGAGCCAATTAATCATAGATCGATGGCGTATGCATAAATTTAAATAGCTGTCGTATCAAAGTCACTTTCATGTTTATTTCAATCAAGAATTTGCCGTAACAGACAAAGCTTGGCCTCGTCTTGTTGAATAGCAAAATAGTCTATGCGAAGCTTGTGCTTAGAGCTGAGCTAAGAACTTCTGGCCGCACTTGTGGCATAGTTTTTTCCTATTCGATTTTGGCAGACTTATAGAACACACTGAACACGGTGATCTCAACGAATTTTTGGAGTTACAGTTTTGACATGGAGCAACCATGGAATAGGGAGTACCGAGATCTTCAGTGGAGCCTCCATGGGACATATTATTCTGCTGATACTTGCGCTCCTCATCATCATCATCTGTACTGGGTACATCGTAGCGTACGATGCTAACTTGTTCCCCAAGTATTAGCTCCTTGCAGCAGTCCTTGATTTGATAGTACGCATTTCTAAAAGCTTTCAGTTTTTGTGCCTGCAACAAGATAATTAAATCAAATTCAAATCAAAACATTCAACGCAACATACCGGCGACAGATCCATAATCGTTACGCTCTTGCCATTCTTCCCATATGCGCCGAGCATTATCACATGCGAGGTGTGGATAATGTGATTGGCCTCCGCCCACAGGAGCAACTCCTTATATATGTGCTCGTTCATGGCTATGATGTAGTCAAAGTAGTAAAAGTCTTGGACAGTTAGCTACCAGAAAGAGAAAAGCAAATAATTTACACTAAATGAATTTTCCCTCTTAACGAGTTTCAATTACCAGCCGGCAGAAGTGATCGGAACGCAGTCCGTGCTCTCGGAGAACTTTGAGACATCGCTTGTGCGGTCGCCTACCAATGTTCCAGGTGCGCAATGCAGCGCTGTCTACCTCCCAGTATAGGCTTGTCTTCACCATTAGAGTCTGCATAATTGTCTCGGCCATTGGCGAGCTGCACGAGTTGCCTGCACCAAGAATGGATCGATCAATGACATGGAAGATCCACGATGAAACTCAGCTTTGAGACACTTACCCATGCAAACGAAAAGTAGTTTTTTAAATGTCATTGTGTGTGCTTTGAGTTGGTACTGAGAATTTGGGGTTTGGATTAAAAAAAGTAAACGTTGCTTGCTACAATATCAATTCTATATCTAAATTATATTTGGCCTCATCGTAGTATTGAAGTTTGCTTTAAGAGAGAGAGCCAGAGCCTGCTGAGTTGAAATGGGTTTGGGGACTCATTAGCAAGTCGTTGCTGCTGTCAGCATTTTCAAATTAACACAAATGAGCCGTGTCTCTGCAAATGTACGACAAGACACGAACCGCGACCACAAACACGACCCGCCTCATGAACTTTGCCCCAGGCATTGGTCTCGCACCAATTTGGCACAGTTTATTTTCTAAGATTCGCATTGTGGCACCTAAAATGCGACTGCCACAAGTTTGCATTGCATGTGTGTGGGTGTGAGCCCGTGCCTGGGTGTGTTCTTGTGTGTGTGAATGCATTTCTCTGCCTGTTGCTGTCGTTCGAACTGGTTGTCCTTTGTGCTGCGCTCAACTCTAACTTATTCCCAGAGTAAGCGCACAGTGTAACGAACTAGAGCAAATATCCATAACACATATGAAATAGTGAATATTGCTTAGAAATAATATACATACATACATAGATAAAGAAGCAACAAGTAACTTTAGGTTACAAGTAATTTCATTTCGATTTCATCACGAAAACAGAATATTTAACATAAATTTTCAAATTGTTCATATACATATATATATTTTTTAACGCTTTAACCCTCTAATGCTGTTTTCTAAACTATTGGAGGAAAATAATTGGAACAATTTTTTTTAAAGTAAATTTAGGCTTCTAAACTCAAAAATGAACTCAGAAAAAATATAGAAGTTTTTGTTTAGCCGTCAGGTGCAAAAAAGGTAATAAGTGTCTCAAGACACTCTTGGGCATCTAAGAGTAAAAAAAACGTATTTAATAGAAATGTTAATTTTTATTATTCATATGATATGTTTTAAAACAATTTTTTGTTGATGTGCAGCATAGATGTAAATTACATTTTTCACAAATGCATTGCGTTTGTGATGATTTACAGAGCTTGCACCGTCTCTTATTGTCCCGATCCAACCAATTTGGGAAGTGGTTGACTTGGTCAAAACGTAATTCCGCTATTGGGTGTAAAGTTTTTTTTCCAAGTTTAAGCTCAAGCTGTGATGGTCGGGCCCGTGGGGATTGTGAAAAAGGTGACCGATCTGTTCGCAAAGATGGTGACTGCATCTGGTCTTGTAGAGATACGGTACTGACTGGACGACCTGCGTGGGCTTTATTTCTAAAAGCCACCAATCCTTCAGCGATTGACTCGCGAAAATCGGGAAGTTCCATCAATTTGTCACTGATTGCGTTTTGTTTTTGAATTCGCCTATAAAGAATATAAGCATTTGTTGCTGCCATATCAATACAATGATAAAAAATTCGAGTAGCAGCATCTTTGGTTTTAGCTTTGATGTGATAACGGCCCATAAGTCCATCCATAAGATCAACGCCGCCCATATGTGAGTTATATTCCCGAATTATTTGCGGACAGTCAATTTCAATATGTTGCTTTTTCTTCCTGTCATAACGGTCAGTCTTAAGTGTTCTTTCACTTAAACTTTCCGTAGCAAACGGTTTAACACCTACGTAAGTTGACAATAAGCGAACGGCCTTGTTATCCTTCCAAAGTACATTACTGACTTCTACCCCGTATGACATGCATTTCCTAATAGGCTCAGACTGACCATTATCAGGCACATTCTCTTCATCATTACAAGCAAATGATATTGTGCTAATATCCTCCACAGCAGCTATTAGAGTTTCTGCCACATTTAAGTCATCTTCCTCGTCGTCACTTGACTCGGATAACTCTGCATCGGAAGGGACATTCTCAAACAATTCCAACAACTGTTCATCAGTTAAATCGGATAATTTGAATCGTACCCGGTTTGCCATCTTTATATGGTTAATATGTCAGTTTCTAGTAAAACAATCCATATAATGAATAAGTGTACACACAAAATTGCAAGCAGTTGTGAAATAGCTGCTGGTAAAAAAAGTTGCTTGCAGCCCCAAAAGTGTCTCAAGACACTTATCACTGTTTTTAAGCTACAACGCACATTTTTTATTTATTTTTATTTTTGTAAACTAGTTTTCATTGTAAATAAACATACCTTCCAATAAAAAATTATTTTAAATGGATTGCTTTCACAGATTTTGTAAAATAATTGTTGCACAACAGCACATGCAGCAGATCAATTTACACGCGCGAAAAAACATATGTTTTGTGTTTATGAAAATAAAAAGTACCGTTTAAAGCACTGGAGAGCTTTTAAAGCTTTTTTCTCAGTAAATTTGAATGTTTTATTAACGATCAAGCAATATTTGAAAGACAAAAAAGCTCCAATTTTTTTTTTTAATTTAAAAATAAAATAAGTGTCTCAAGACACTTATGAGCGTTAGAGGGTTAAGGTAATGGTTTTACACAATATTTTTCATATTTATTTAAATGAATGTTTGAACTGTTTCAATAATATTCAAATTTATAAACTTTAAACTCATTTAACTTCATTTTTACTCTTTTATGGAAATAATGATAGACATTAAAAATAATTTATTTTTATATCCCGCTCTTGGGCTTTCTCTTTGGACTTTATGTATCGGAATATCGAAGCTGGTGACCAGGGCGGCAATCTATCGATAACTATTAGGGCTACAAAATATATTTAAATTTGAACTGTTGCAGTTCACAAAAATCTATATACAATCACCTTACAATGTAATCGTTATTTATTTCAAGTAAATCAATTTGAGATCTCCAAATGCGAGCTGCGATAATCGAATGTAAACAAGCTTGGGGACACTGTGCAAAATGGCGATTTAGCTGCAAGTCGCCTTCTCTGTTGACTTGGCAAATGTTTGCTTTACGCCCACTTGCCACCTCATTCGTGTTGCACTCGCTGCAAAGTGAAAGGGATTAAAAATATTCGGCTGGCAGTTGGGCAGGTGGGCAGGTGGGCAGATATGGCGGCGTCGTTACACAAAGAGTGTCAAGTGCTTGTGGAGGTGTCCGCGACGCGACGCATGGAACATTCTAAATTGGTTCCCAGGGGGGGAGCTGTGGGCGTAGCTGAGCAGGGCAAAGAACTGGCGAGTTCAGCGAACTGGACTGATGGCATGGCCCACATATGCAAATGCAAATGCAAACGCAGATGCAATACATTGCCATTGCATTCTACTTCCTTCCACAAAGTGCGCATACCATAATGATAGACTATGCCAGGCTCTACCTTATACTTGAATGGTGACTGGCTTTTTCTATGCTTGCAAATCTCACAAAGCGTTTTGGTTTTTGTTGTGTGTGTGTGTGTGTGTTTTTTTTTTTTTTTTGTTATATTTCCATTTCTATTTCTATTTCCATTGCTATGCAATAAAAGCATTATTAAAGGACTGCTGACTGTCGACATTTTACGAATGTTTCCCCTTTAACTAGCTGCAGAAGTTGTTTGGGCGTTGAACGTTGCCCATTGCAAATATTCAATTGCAATTGCATTGAACTACTAAATTGAAAACTGAAAAGCATATTTCACTTATCACTTTTCACACAAAACACGTTCGGAAACAAAGCCAAGGGACTGGCGGCCGAGGGTGCGATTGAAATGAAATTGTTGAAAGTAAAACACTGCAACTACTGCAACAATACAATAATGCTGTTTGCATTCCAGTGTGTGCGTGTGTATGTGTGTATGTTTGGGGTGTTAGCCGATCAATGGATAGGTGCAAATGGTTTCTCTGAGTGAAGCGGCACATTGTTGTTTTAATTAAAAACCCAGCCAGCACTATTTCCTCGATAAAAACGAGGGAGAAAAAAACAAAAAAAAAAAAAAAAAATGAACGTAATGAAAATGAAATCAAAGTGAGCAAAGCTGAGAGCAGCTGCAAACGCTGGGATAGATGGAATGAAAACTGTTGAATATTTAGTGCATGCTGAAAAACTTATGGAGAAAAAAGTGAAAATTATTGAGCACAAAATGTCTGAGCGCAGACAGACACAGAAAGTGCCGGATATGTTAACCAGCTGTTGTGTGGGTATGAATATTTATATATATGTGTGTGTGTGTGTGTGTGTGTAAAGTAATCGTAACCCAAATGCTGTGGTTATTCAAATGGGCAAACAGACAGACACAGCGTGTGAGCAGAAGTTGGTACAAAGCCGCACCTAATGGCAATTTAAATGAAACAAACAGCAAATGAAAATGAAAATGAAAATGTGAATGAGAATGAGAAACAGAAATCAACAAAATATTGCTAGCAAACAGTGCTAAGTGAAGCCTGTGTTGTTATTGCTATTGTTGCACTTTGTTGACCGCAAATGCAATTTACAGCACAACAATCAGCGGCGAACGCAGAACGCCGCAGCAGCACAGAAGAAGAAAAAAATAATAAAAAGGGTGAAAAAAAGGCACAAAACTTTGGCTGCTGTGTTGCAGTTGTTGTTTCAAAATCAACAACTATTTTGCCATCAGCAGTAAAAAGCAGCGCAGCCAGGCAACTGCATTAACTGACCAGGAGGTCCAGCAACAGCAAAAACGGCCGCAGAGGCCCAAAGTCTGGCTGAGTTTTGTTTAGTTGGTTTCGGCTAACCCCGCTGCTGGTGCACACATTTTGGTTGACTGCTATAGCAAAAGCAGCATCATAGTTTTGGCTACACATGCACACACACACACACACAATTAGAAGCAACGGAAGCGTGGCTCTGATTGGGGCTGAGCGAACAAATTTTTGGGTTTGTGTTTGAAATTAAATTTGATGCTGTGTGTGTGTGTGTTTGAGCTTTGCTTTTAGCAGCTAACCCCATTATTTGCTGGACTCATCCATATTTTGGTGCAATTCGTGTTTTCTAAATAAATGCGATTTCATTCGACTTTTGGCTTGTTATGATAAATGCATTCAAATGCATATCCAGGTAGGCGGAACTGTCGACTTTGCCTCCGGTGCAGTCATAAATATTTATGATGCAGCTCGCATGCGAGCATATGTCAGCAGTTGTGAATAGGCTGCCTGTCCTGGTTGAATTGGCCATTTCCATCCTGGGGGGCTATTGTGCCACTACCTGAGGCGTATTGTCTGCAAATACGAACAGGTAGAGTCAGGTGAAATGATAGCAGGAAATAAATGAGTCAATTCTGCTCGACTTGTCATTCTGCACTACTGAATTGTGTTGCTGTTCTCTTGCCACGGATGCGTATCATTAGTGAATAATGAGCACCGGAGCTAAACAAAATAAAATGAATTTCAACGGGCTGAAATTTTTAGCTGGGAGTACACGACTCGCCAGTGCCCTGATTCGAGCGAAAAGTTTAAACAAATATAGTGTTTGCAAATATTGTTATATATAAGAAATCAAAATGAAATTTGGCTGATAATATTAGGCAATGGACCTTCAGACAAATCTCTCAAAAATTAAACATAAATAAATAAAATAATTACAAAAAAAATTAATCATAAATAAAATTTGTATATATGATTATAATAATAATCAAGTTGATCACTTATTTGATATGCTCTGTGTCAGTGCATACCCGGCCAAAGCTTATTAAAAATCATAGCAAAGGACTCGAACTTGTCTGTTCATCAATATCGCAAACAGTGGCCCGACCGGCTGCTGAGATTGCGATGCCGAATGCGATTCGCTGTGGCCGATAATGCCGCACGTAATGGCAATTCCGTAAATGATGATGCAATGCCTGCCGCAGTTGGCTTTTTGGCTGGGTCACGACAGTGGCACGTTCCAGACGGCAGTCAATCGTTTGCAACATCTCGTTGCGGCTGCTTTAGTGGAGCTGTTCGTAAGTCATTTAACATTTTGAGGTATATTTAATGAGCCAAAAACTTTTGCCGCACATAAATTAAAACTGGACGGACCCCAAAAAGCCTAGTTCGCGCCACCAGGAGGTGCAGGAGGGCAGGTGTTGGCTTGTTGGCTGACCAATCCACTGGCGACCGCTCAACAAGCCAATGGCTCTATTAGCATGCCCATTAAAACTAGACAAATGGTTGCCATTTCGCATATCGCAACGTTGGCTCATGGCTGCAGATTTATGGCCCATTGTGTGGGGAATGCAGGCGGGCTCGCAGCAGCTTCTAAGCTTCTAGGCTTCTGGGTTAACTGGCCTTGATTTTGGCTGGGCTTCCTTTTGGGCTTGGCTCTGGCGCAATCATATATGCCACTTGAGAAATGCCATTTTTTATGATAAATGATTATGTTGTCAGTTGGCCAGCACCAGTTTGTGGCGGTCAAATTGACGCGGCCTCTGGCGGGAGTCGTGTGTGAAGGTCACTGAAAGGCAAACGAGAGTAATTGGCGGAAGCTCTGCTGTTCGGCTTAGTTTCAAGCCATCCTGGGCAAATAATGGCTCTTAAACTTTCTATTCATCGATACGCATTGAAAGACTGTGCTTGAGTGAGTGCGAGTGTATATTCGATTGAATTTGTTGTCTTGGGCTCCACCTCTATTGTGTGCGCCCTGTAAGCCGCTTCCATTTGGCAATGCTTGTGTGCTCGGCTCAGCCTTTTGGCAAATTTAACCCTTCACTTCATTAAACGAATTCCCAATCCTTTGGGGTGCACAAATCACTTTGCCGCAGATACTACTCACAAAAGCTAAAGCCAAAGCCAAAGCCGAAGCCGATGCCGATGCCAGAGGTAAGGCCAAGGCGTCTAGGGGTGTGGCCATAGAAATTTGACAAGCAGCTAAACAAAAGCCTAATCGTGCAGCTGCTGCTGCCGCCTGGGCCACACCTTCCAGCTTCCACTGACTTCTCGGAGCTGCCGCCTTTTGGCTGTAATCCATCAAGCGGGTTCGGTTCGGAATTTTGGGCCACTGTCACTACAACAACGCCAACAATAGCAACGGCAGAAGGCGGCACAGTGGCCGTAGGTTTGACTATGAAGAAAGCAATCGCTGGAGCCCTACCGAAGGAGGCAGCAAATTGTTTTCCAGCTCCTTTGACTTGTCGTCGTCATGCCATTGTCTCTTGTTTATGCTGTATATTTTTTTGTGCCTTCCTGATGCTGTTGTTGCTCTTGTTATTGTTGCTGTAGTTGTTGTTGGTATATTAAGTATTTAAGCAGTTAGCCGGTCGGTCGGAGATAGATCGCATGCGGCCAGTTTGTGGAGTCTATAAGTCATTCCAGTTGACATTTCATATTTTTCCCCGCCCTGCCTATCTGCCTGCTGTGGCCAAATGAGTGACAAAGAATTTGCTGTGACAAATTAGAGCCGAACATTAAAGCTACCTTAAATAGGCTTTCGGTCACCTTACTGTTGTTTAAGCTGTTCTCTAATTGTTTGCTCTTGCTGCTGTGGACAGCTTGTGGCTGCCCCAAAGTGCAGCCAGCTGAGACACAGATAGCAAGTGTCGTTGACATGCCCAAAGAAATTGCCTAATTGATATACATTTCATTTGCCTGACAGCTCCAGCTCAACAGCTGAGACCTGACCACACTAGACTCGTGTCAAGTTAAAGTCATGCCACAAAGTTTATATTACAATGGCTGAAAGAGCCACAATGAGTTTGATAATGATAGAGATAACAAGTAAGACTCAGCTAGTCTGAATACACCAATCTACGTTTTTGAATATTTCTAAAATGTTTTATTTAAGCAAACATTCACTAATGTTCACTAATAAAGAAAATTTGAAGAACCAATCGCAATCAGCCTTGCGCTTATGTCTTATGCTGAGCTGTTGCTAATTAATTAATTGACTCAGTAAATAGGCCGATTAAATATATTAGAAATTTATCTATAATTGGACTCCTTTGTTGCATAGTAGTTAATTAATTCGCTAATCTATAATTTGCAATAGCTAAATGTCACATTGTTTGAGTAATCAATGCCAAAATCCACTGATAGAAATTTGAGGCTTAACTCTAATCTTAACGTAGCAATGCAGTCAAAAATATTTAATGATGCTATGCTATTGTTGTTATTTGAAGTTAACTAAATCCATGTATTCTACTCTCATGCATGGCGTTTGTTAATTTTTTCAATTAATAATAGAACTATTATCAATAATAACAATGAAAAGAGTCATCGGAGAGAGAGAGAGAGAGAGAGAGAGAGAGAGAGAGAGAGAGAGAGAGAGAGAGAGAGAGAGAGAGAGAGAGAAGAGAGAGAGAGAGAGAGAGAGAGAGAGAGAGAGAAAAAAAGAGTCATATATACACATATCTCACTCTCTCTCTTCCGCTCTCTTTTTCCCATGTTGTTTTTACTATTCATTCGGATTCTTTCATTAACGTAAGTCATTAAAAAAAAATTATTATATAATTTTCATTATTTTTACAAATGCAAATTTATATTTTACATAAATGTCTTCGCAATATTTTCGTGTGTTTCGTTTATATCTAACTGTAATTGTCGCACATTTCAGTTTTTTTTTTTTTTGGTAACTGAATTAGTTTAAGCTGAACTTAAAAGTTTTACAAATGCTTTCGTTCTGTAACTACTGTTGCATCTGCCCCACCAGCGAATTCAATGCCTCACGCACATGACTTGGCCACAAACTTTATTATTTGTCCAGGACATCCAGCTCGCATATCCCTCGGCGCTCTACAGAACATGTTGCCAGTTGTTGTAGTCCCCTGTCGAACTAAAGCTGCAGCAGCAGCACCAGGATTAGTAGCGGGAGCAGGAGGAGCAACAGCAGCAGCAGGAGCAGGAGCAGGAGCAGCATCTGGTAAACTTTTTTGCTGCTTCCAAAAGTTGCAACTTTTCTCATTTGTGCGTGTGCATTGGTAAGTTCCTCTCTCCTGTCTACTATCTGCCGTCCGCTGTCTGCAGTCTACTTGCTGCTGCTGCTGCTGCTTCTGCTGCTGCTGCTTCTGCTGCTGCTGCTGCTGCTGCTGCACTTTGCAAATGATGTCCAACTGTGCTGCGGCTGTTTGGCCGTTTGGTGCTCTCCATCTCGCCGGCACGTCGGCCTGAAGTAGCACGAAACTAATCCGCAACATGATGACAAGAAAATTGAATTCTAGCAACTGTCAAATTGAATCTGCCTGTAGCCGTCCTGCTGAAACACAAAATCAAAGCTTCAACTTTTTTGGGCTAAAGCTAGCTGGGCACTACCTCTCTCTTTCGCGCCCTCATAGTTAAAGCAGCTATTTGTTTCAGAAGCGTTTCAGGAGGGGGCAATTTGACAATGCCAACACCAAGCGCCGAAAACTAAGCGTACAGCCGGCCGTCCCGCTCTCCCCCTTTCGAACTTTGTTTTTTTTTTTTTTTCACTTGTACGTACTTTTTGTCCGCTTTGCCAACTAAGTGTTTTTTTTTCTGGTTGCCTGCCTCGACATTTTGCCATTGAAAATTTTTACTTATTGACTTGCCTTTGACACTGTCAGCAGCAGTAGCAGCTGCTGGGGCCGGGGTGTTGGTGGGGGCAGGGGCAGCGGTTGCAACATCGACATCGACATCGACGGGGCTCATGATAATGACAGACTTCATCGATTACGCGATTATCGCAATGTCACTTTAGAATTTTCGAAAATTTTCCTCATTTGAGTGGGCCAAAAGCTTTTAGCGAGCATTTTAGCACACTGCCACGCCCCGGGGGCGACAGTATTTGGACCGCGTACTGCGCATTTCGTGGATGAAATTGCTGTGCTTCAAGTGTAATTTCACTTAAGCTTTTAAGCATACGAACCCCAGCCCCACCCCAGCCCCATCATCGACAGCACTTTGAGAATTTCCCAAAATTTGTATTGCAGCTCGCATGTGTCGGCACTTGAATTGTGTTTGGCTGATTAGCGCTAAAAGGATTTCGCTGCCCCAACATTGAAAATGTATCAGAATCGACAGAAGACGCATATCAATCGTCAAAGTGTTTGGCAATTTGCCGTTATGTACACGGTAATTGCGAAACGAAATCAACAGAAATTATTTAGTCACTCACGGCTTCCTTTTGATGCGAAATATGTGTGAATTTGCTTGCCGCGGCAAAATGCTGAACAACAAAAGAGAATGCATTCGCCCAAGATTGCGCAGCTCAAATTTATGTTCTACTTATGTTTGCCGTGTGCGGAGGTAAACAATAAAATAACGAGTCGTCTGCAAGCAAATTGCATAAAAAGAACACGGCAAATTCGCTGAAAGGGCAAAGGAAAACAACATGCATAACTACCACACACACGCAGGCAGACTTGCATATTTGTATAGGTATATTGCTATTTCCATCTAGCTGAACCTACAGATTCCCATTCCCATTCCCATTGCCGTTGCCATTCCGCATGCCATGCACGTGCCAAAGGCAAACAGGCAAATGTCTTACGCTTCCTTGGGCTGCCTAACAAATATGCGACACGGCAGCACCGCTGCCAGCAGTGAGTGGAGCAGCTAACAAGACACAGCCAGAAGCTAGTTGGGGCACCGGTTTGAGTCAGGCAGAGTCTACTGCTAACAGTTGCAACGAACCAGAATCCCAACTGGCCCACTTGGCTCACCTGGCAAGCCAGGCGACGACTGTGCCAAATTCTAACTCTGCTTAGCATATTTGTCCTAGGGGCCAACTTCACATTTTGACGATGATGATGGCGACGATGATGATGATGATGATGATGATGATGTTGTTGTGTTTTTGTTGTCCTTTAAACAGGGTTAATGCACAAATATTCGCTTCACACTTAAAGTGAGCCGCTGTGAACTCGAACACATACAAACTGATGTATATATATAGCAACTGTTCTCTATATATAGTTCGAAATTGTACATAAAACAATATATTATATATATTACATTATTCTATTATTTTATTTGCGTATTTCGACATTTTATCCGTAATACCTCAACTTTTGTTTCAATTATATAACAATCCAGTTGATTAACTTTTATTCAATTGAACCGTAAAGTGTCTGCATCAATTATTTGAAATAATTGTATAGTTCATCCATGACAAAACAAACAAACGAATTTTGTTTTCAAATTCCAATTAGTGGGCTTTAGTTTGGCACAAACCGGCTGCCGAAATTACTTTAGCTTTAAAGCAACGTATCGATACGTTGCGTGACTTAATTAAATTGCAATGCCATTGCACAGCCACTGAGCCAACAAACAGGTTTTCCCCATTTTCCCATTTGCCCATCAGCCTCATCCATTTAGATAAACAATGCAGGAGGCAGGCGCAGTGCACGTGATATGTAAACGTGTGCAATTAAATTTTTGAAATATATATATACATACTCATACACGAAATGCCACACGTAGACAGACTCGTATTAACATAGACAAGCAAACAAACAAACAAACAAACAAACAGACACATACACGCATACTAATGCAAATATAAATATACGCATGTATATATTTATGGGCATATGGCTGGGCTAATCGCTTAATGCAGCTGATGAGATGAGTCCTAAATGCTATTGGGTTCAATTGTAATTAGGCGCATTGGTGCAGCTAATTCTAATATAAGTCAACCTTCACTGACCACACCCATACCCACACCCACAACCACGCCCACGCCCATAACCCTGCACAATCAGCAAATGGCATATGCCATAATTATCGCATTGATGCAGCTGTTGAGGGAGCGATCAGATAACTGCAGTCTTGGCAAATGTCTTTATTGTCGTGGCCATAAAAGGGACTTGCAAATGGCATTTCAAATGACATGTGAGCAAACTAAAGCCACACACACACACACGCACACACACACACACGCACACACACACACACACACATACACGATATGTAAGCTCTGTCTTACAGACGCAAATGCGAGCTGGGTTGAAAGGATAATGCGCTTCGAGTGTGACTAATGCCGACGTGATGATGATTAAGTTGTTGTCCCATTGCGTACGCTTCGATGGCGCCTTATGGGCGGCGCCAGTGGGCGTGCCTGCGTACAACTATTAGAAAAGTCAGCGATTGAGCAATTCCCAGTCCCAGAAGCAGTTCAAGTCATAGTCCCAGCGCCATTCGCTTTGCCAAAGCCAATTTCTCCACCCACGCACGTGATTCAATTAGACTCCTGGCCACGCCCACGCTCACGCTGCCGCCATAGATGTCGCAACATTTTTGCCAATCAGTCAATGGCCCTCCGGGATTTGTGCCGCCGACTTCTAATTATGCTGACAATTAGTTCAAGACGTGATGCCTTTGAACTCTTTACCCAATCTCATCAAAGAGTTGAAGTTGGTCCAATCAAAGGCATATTAAAATATACACATATTCAATGATAAATAAACGCAATTGAGAAAATGTTGTAAACTATTGAGCTGGCCAGAGCTTGCAATGCATTGCAATGCTCGGAGTAGCTATTGCTGCAAATTGTTGGATATTCCTTTTCATGACGCATATTAGACTGTCGCAATCGCAATTGGAATTGCATCTCTGCTGAGGGGACACAATTCTGACAACGCTTTGCGTATGCTGACAGTTGGACAATTGGCAGGGAAACGTGGAAAAATAGTCGGTGAGCAAAACATGGAAGCCGACACAGAAGGATATTTTTGTGGAAACTGTAACCTGAGCTGCCAATCATCCAGGAATCGTGGAGACAGGCACGATAACAAGCTGCTCTTGGGGGACCTCAACACGCAATGTGCTCAGTTCAGAGTGCTGAGTGACAAACACAAACTGTGGGATAAATCTTGCCAGACATTGGGCAATCTTCTCACACCCTTTGCACGTGCAGCAATTGGAGCTTTGATTCGTGTTTGCTACTAAATTGATCAGCGGATTGGTCAGCATTGTTGGCGGTATATCTGTCGCACGTGTCAATGCGTCTATGATTGCTCAATTAAATTTGCCATTGGCTGGCAATGGAATTGAATTGTAATCGACGATAGCCAAAGTGCGATTACTGAATTTGAGAATTCTTATTTTCGAATTGGTTTGAACATGGCTTGACGGATTTGTGCTGCTTGACATTTGGCTGCTTGGGTCAACATTATTGGTAAATCGTTAAATTTGAAAATGTGCGCGGCCTCATGAGTTCATGAATATATATTGCATATATATACAGAGCTGCAGATCCAGGCCAACTGCAGACTTATTGATATGTCAGCGGGGCGTGCCACTTCAGTTGCAACTGCGAACTGCGAAAAATATTGGCTGCCATTTCTATAAGTCATGTTTACAAAACACTTACAAGTCGGCCAGAGTCCGTCGATCCGTCAGGCCATATGTCTGTCTGATTGGCTGATGAATGAGCGAAGTTAATGAAAGTTTATTGAGCGTTGGGCGCCCACTCGAGTGTTGGTTGACTGGATTGGCGGATTGACAGATTGACAGATTGAGTGACTCTTTGAGCGCTCAGTGGCCCATTTTGTCGGTCTTAATGAATTTTGCCAGTTGAGCGGAAACGGAAATACAGCGCCGACATTTTCTAATGTGTGTGTAGCTAAACAAAGAGGCAAACAGCTCAAGTAGAGGTGTGTGTGTGTGTGTGTGTGTGTGTGCGTGAACTGTTCTACGTGGCAATTGCAAAGTTTTCAATTGTGTTGGCCTTTATTGAAACACTTTTCATTTGCTGGCTGTTTGATTTCTACAATTTGCCAGCTTTTATCGCCGTCATTAGGCGGCAACAATTCCATAAGCGCTTCAGCTCCAGCCGCAGTTCCAATCGCAACTGTAGGCTCCTACCTCGAGCTCTTGCATATTGCTTTATCATTGTCTGTTTGCCTTATCTGCTCACTTTTTTTTTTTTTTTTTTGCCCATTTGACTTTTGTCTAAAGTTTTGCCAGCTCCTTCTTTGCTCTCGCATTCATTTGTGCCTTGTATTACTTTTTCGATGATACTAACAACAAATTTACATGCAAATAACTTTTTCAACTTTGGCACTTCATATGCCACAACAGCAACAACACACACGCATTGCCTCAATTGCCACTTATCAGCTCATCGATGAGGTTGAAAGCAAAAACAACAAAAGTAAATAAAGTCAGAAACTTTTGTGCCCCAATGTCTTACTGCAAATAAAAAACAAAGGGAGAAAGTTTCTTTAGCTGGCTTTTATGCTTTGGTATTTTGTTGGCAATTGGCAAATATCTGGCATTAATATGCGATTTTAATGGGCGCATTAGTTATGCCAAAGCCGAGGCCTTTTAATGGCCCTAAAGGGTTGACAGCCACGCCCACACACGTGCCAACATTTGAGCTATGATATACCCACTAGCATAAGTACCTATGTCTGTGTGTGTGTGTGTGTGTGTGTGTGTGGAAGTGCGGTTAACTCAGCTATAATCGTAAATTACAAGGGGAACCGCATGTGAAACCGCATCAAACCTGCAATAATATCGCCACTGCCACTGCCACTGCCAGATCCTTTGATGCACGGCACCACAGTGGGCCGGACGGATTTAAAGCGTGAATTATTTGCCTTGCGTCCAGTTGATTGAGCTGCAGGTGCGAAGCTGGTCAAAAGTTGACATTTGGCCCGCAGCAATCTGCAGCAGCTGCAGCCGCCCCATAATTGATTTGCTTCGCTTGGTGCTCAGTAATTAAAACGCATTCTCGCTGCGCGCGTAATGAACAATCTGTCAACGCGACGTCAACGCGGACGGACCCTTTGCGAATGCCTGGCGTTCCCTTAAAGCCATTCGAAATGCATGGCATGGCTTGAAATTAGCAATGCAGTGTGCTCGATCTGTATTAAAGACCCTCAGCAGGGGATAACCAAGAGTTGCGGCTCTACTCTCTGCCCCCTCTACCTTAGCTCGTGTAATGCGAATATTAAATTTTCATTTGTGTGCTTACTGAGCACTGACTTAAGCTCGGTCTCTCTCTCTCTCTCTTTCTCTGTGTCTCTGTCTCGCTAGGGTGCCTATTCTATGCTACTGTTGCATATGCTGTCACTGCTGCGGTTGCCTCCTGCTGCGTGCCACGTGCGTCCTGCACCCAGCTCTGCCCACTTGTATAGGTTAATTTTGATTTGTTTGCTGCATTTTGTATTTTGCGGAACTCTGACACCGTCGTACAGCTCGCACAGCCTCTGGCCAATGCAAATTGATTTCGCCAAACGATTTTATCATCGTCGTCGTTGCTTTTGCTGTTATTGGCACTGTTTGCCAACCAATTTCGCTTGGCTTTGTTTTTTGTCAAGTAAATATGCGTTTCAGCAAATATTTTTGCAAGTTAAGTGTATCGCGTGTTTGTATACTCTGAGCATGTGGTTGTTTCTGCTTTTCTTTTTTTTTTTTTTGAATACCCTTTTTATAGTTAACTAGAATATGTAGGGTATAATATAAGCTCAATTCATTTATACAAGGTTGAACCAAAGAATTACTTTACAATTAAAAATTAGGTGTTAAGTTATATATTACCTTTTCAGGGAGTCATATATAATTATACATAAACTAAGAAAAAACAAATTTTGAGTTACATTAATTTTCAGTTTTTTCTTTTATATAACTTTTGCAAGTTGTTGCTTGCTTCTCCACAAATCTGTTAGGGTATTTTATAGGTGGCAATTTACATTTTCACAAAATTTTGGTTGCCATCAAAATGTTTACTTTTAATTCCAGTTACTTTCAGCGCTCGCCAATTTTATTTATGATAACATAATGGCGCCAGATGTGTGGATGAAGGCATTGTTAAACCATGCCAAAATTATTCATTATGGCATATCACAGATTTTTCTGAATCAATGGACTTCAATATATACCAATTTCACCAACTATAGTTAACAAAAATATATTCAACATCGATGTGAAAAATTTTGAAGATATTTGCTTCTCCTTTCGATTTTATGTTGTATAAAACTGAGATTGAAATTCAAAAAAATTCAAAATAAAAAAATATATATATTTGAGCTATAATTAAACGTGAATATTTTCTTATTTTAACTTTTATTTCTATGGAAATTCTACATTATTTCTGTAAATATCACTTAAACAACATTCCGTGTGACTATTCAATTATTACAATGCCAAAGTCGAATGTTAAATTTGCATTGAAATTAATCATTGACTTCAACATGTTTACATGTTAAATGTGCCTTAATAATTCATGGAATGCCATTTCGATATATAACAAACTTATTTATAAATTACAAGCGCTTAAACAATTCACACACACTTACATAAGTATATATATCACATATCACATTTATAAATTTTAAATTTTAAATTTTTATTCACTCACACATACAGACACACATACAAATATAGTACTACAAGCAGAGAAACAAATTGATGTGATTCGGTAAATGATTCCAGTATGGTCTCTATTCGTAAATATAAGTATGTATATAAGTATGTATATATATATATATGTTTGTGTGTGTGTGGTCGCTGTCCGGCAGAGTGCGTGAAAAGCGGATGTAGCAAACCGGAAATGGCCATAACAAACAAAACTCATGAATTAATGCGGCTTAACACTGTTGGTTCGGTTCAAAATCGATCTACCGCTACGAATCTATTAGAATTTACTTCCCTAGTAAACGACAGTTTTTCGAATAGAATGCAAACTGATGTTATTTATACTGACTTCAGTAAAGCATTTGATTCAGTTCACCATAACCTGTTAATTTTAAAGTTGGATCGCTTAGGATTTTCCCCTAAACTTTTAACGTGGATTTCATCCTACTTAAAGGATAGAACTCAGAGAGTTTTGCTGAGATCATCAATTTCTAAACTAATCTTTGTTACGTCGGGTGTTCCTCAGGGTAGTCATTTAGGACCTTTACTCTTTTCCCTTTTTATAAATGACCTGCCAAGTTGTATTTCTCATTCAACTATATTTATGTATGCAGACGATGTAAAACTTTGCCTCTCATATTATAGTCTTCTTGAGCATGCACACCTTCAAGATGACCTAAATGCATTTCAATGTTGGTGTGAGGCTTTATTAAACGATGGTCTAAGGAATTTAAAGATCCTTTTATTACGAAGCAGTTATTTATTTCACTTGTGCGCCCTATCTTAGAATATTGTTCAGTTATTTGGTCTCCGCAATATAAACTGTATCAGGATCGCATTGAATCGGTCCAGAAACAGTTTCTACTTTTTGCTTTGAGGGATCTAAATTGGGACAACAATTTGCGTTTACCTTCCTATTATAGTAGGCTTCTACTTATTGACCTGCCATCATTAGTTAATCGTAGGACAATTTTAGGTATTACATTCCTACACAACTTAATCATTGGTAACATTAACTCGCCCAGCTTGTTAATGCGGCTCCATTTTTCTGTTCCTTCCCGAATTACCAGGAACTATCGCCCCTTACAATTACCACAGTGCACCACAGATTATTCATTACATTACGCTTTTCATGTCTTATGTGTTAATTATAATAAATATTATCACGTATTTTCCTCAGAACTCTCTCTTCCTCTAATAAAATCATTGCTTTCAGCTCATCTTAATGTAGTTACTCGAAATGCCCTGAGTTGAGTTTGGATGCTGCTGACTTTTTTATTTTCTATTCCTATCTTTATTTTCTTTCTTCATCTCTAATTTTGTATTTTTATTAGTTTTCTTTTCTCACTAATAATTTTTATTTTAAGAATTATTATAAATTGTTAGGTTAATATCATACCTAAGAACCTATAACTCTAATTTAAGTTTTCAATTAACACATTCTATTTTTTCTTAGTTTCAATAGTATCACTGACCATTTTTGGCTGTGAATTGGGGCATAGCTGGCCGGTCTGGCAAATAAAACACCTCCATCGGGTTGGTGATACTATTGTTATTCTAAATGTTTTGTACTTCTGTTTAGGCTTTATGTTTATATAATTTTAGTTTTCTTTAGTTTGACTCACGATTTGTCAATATATTATAAATAAAATAAAAATATGGATACGCAGCTATTTAATTTATTATATATGCTGCTGAGATGTTGTTCAACATTTGAACATTTGTAATGCAATTGATTTCAATTTTGCAACCTTCGGCCACAATTAATATAAACAATTGATTATGCATAGATTAAAGCTAAATTATTAATTCCGTTTAAAGCTGAAAGAAAAAAATGTGAATGTCAACACAGCTGAGTCGAGATGATTTCAATGGATTTTCAATGGATTTTCAATGGATTTTCGCTCGGAGTACCAACACGTCCGGGCACTATCCTCGTTTGCCTGTCACTGCCTTTTTAATATTTCGTTGCTGACATCTTGCCATGTAGGTTTTACTTTAGCCTTCTCTCTTACTTTCTCTCTCTTTCTCTCCATCTGTCTCACTCACTTCTCTGCTGTCTCGTGGCATACTTTATTCACTTTTTTGTTGTTGAATTTCATTAAAATTTGCACCCATTTGCCATAATTTGTTCCTTATTTCATTCTCTTGCTGTTGCTGTTGTTGTTGTTGCTGGTTGTCATTCGAATGACAGCCACGCCCTGCATCCTGCCCCGAACGTTGGTAGAGCGCTCAGGCCGTGCCACAGATGAGCCTGACAAGCAAATGAAAAAATGTACAAAAGAGTCTCTCATTTTGTATATTTCGTGCATGCGGTGTATGCAAGAAATATGTAAACATTAAAAACAAACCTTTTATCGACTGGAAATGATCAACTCAGAGTTACCCTATACTAAGGTTGTTTGATTTCTATGATTAAACATGTTGAAGATGTGTGTAGCGTATAGTTAACTAAGATAAGAAAAATCGGTTTAGGATTAACAAGAATCTGTATTTGATTGACATGAGAGATTCGTTATCAGAGTATCTTAATGGCTAAACAAATTGGTCGCACTTTGAAAACATTAATGAGAATGTGTAAGTAAATGTTATATTTCTATAGTTTGTGAAGAATTTAAATTAATTCGAACAGTTTCATAATTGGATTAACTACTTGAATACTCATTAACTTAAGCCAGGGTATTTTAATGAGAGGCTGTCGTTATCGAACCCTTGCATCACTGGGCGCATCATTTGTTGTGAATCAATGAAATGCCAGGCAGTGTCAAATATGACAGCACATCGACGTTGCATGCCACACACACACACACGCTCGTAGATATTCATTGTGTGCTGTGCGTGCATTGTCGCTGTGCTCTTTTAACCAAATAATGCACTTTAAGGTGAGCGCATTTATTTTCAGCATGTTTTTTTCTCTGTGGCCAAATATGACAGTAATTTTTCTTGACAGCTTGATTTTAATACAGTGACAAATCAGTGCAGTCGCTCGATTTAACGTACCAACTGGCGCATCACTCATACGCATTGTTTGACTTTTGCTGGGTCTGTTGAGGCAATGAGGAGCCTGAGTGGCATGTGAAGCACATACATACATACATACATGCATATTTTGGCAGTCGGTCCGTGGGGGGCGCGTCATTAAGCACTGCCAGCGTTCATTTATAAGAGCTAATGCTAATGCATTTCGCATTAATATCCAAGCACGACAGTTGGCAGCAAGATGCATGCGAAGATGAAAATGAATTGCTCGAAATTAGTTAAAACGCATTTGACGTTTTCTAAGTTTGGCGTTAAGTTTGGGGCTGCCAACACGTGCGTGGCATGGCGTGAAAGGGGTTGGGAGCGCTGGCATTAATAGTTATACAACAACGGACATATTGATAAATGAGCGTATTTTCGAAGCGCTATTTGGGGCTGGAGTCGCTGCCGAGCCACACCAACAACACCAACAACAGCAACAACAACAACAACAACAACAACAACAACAACAACAGAAACATGTTCAACTATTTCAAAAGCAAATGGCTAGGGGCGGGCGCAGCAGCAGCGTTTGCTGCGAAAAATGACTTTAGTGCCAAGCGTGAGAATTTTCAGTATTTGCTGTATGCTCACACGCACACATACACATGTACATGCATACACACACACACACACATATGCGCAAGAGCACAACAAATGCTTGCAAATATTTCTGCAGCTGTGATTCCCTCCACTTGCTTCATATCGCTTGGCTTGGTCACACACAACCAAACAGCGAGAATGAGAAAGAGAGAGTGAGAGAGAGAGGGAGAGAGAGAGTGGGAGAGTGGGAGAGTTTGGCACACAACGAATTCATTCCTCCATCGAATGCGCCACAATGAGTCAATTTTTTAACATTTATTTGACAGAAATTTTCATTTATTTTGCTTAGCTTATTTCAGCGCGAGCAAAACAGCAACAACAACAGCAACAACAACAACAAAAGGGAAAAAAGAATTTAATTAAATTGAAATTAATTTGACAGGATATTGCAGGCAGCGGCAGAACTATTAATAATGCCACCATGTGAATGTGGGAGTCTGTCTGAGTGCCGCTGTGAGTGCATGTGAGTGTTGTGTTCTGCCAAGACAAATGCGCGCCAAATAAATTCTCATGTTGCGCTTTTGAAGCTGCCCGTCAAAATTGCACAGACCTAGCCAAGCCAAGAGCCAGCAACAACAGACAGTCAGAGATACATACATGAGCACCGACGGATAGATAGATAGAGAGAGAGAGAGAGAGAGAGAGAGAGAGAGAGAGAGAGAGAGAGAGAGAGAGAGAGAGAGAGAGAGAGAGAGAGGGGGGCAACCACCTACCCAAGCGCTAGGCTGGCAGCAATAAATCATTGCATACACCACGGCGCACAGAACGGAATATTTTCGCCAGCAGCACAGGCGGCGCGACGGCACATAATTAATTAAATTTTACTTTTAACAGGGCAACAGCATTCAGAAACAAGAAAATTATCACACATACGCGCAGTGTTGTGCAATTGAGCTTGGCATTGACATACGCACAAACAGATAGAACCAATAAATTGTGGAGAACCACAAAACGTGTCCCACACACAATTCCCATGCTCTGGGCCATGTAGGAAAAAAAAAAAATAAAGCGTAAAAACTTTCACTTAGGTGCGCTATAAATCGCGTGTTGCTTACATTTTTGGTGTCGTCCGGGTGCCTTTTCGGTACGCTTGAATGCTGACAGCTGTGCTGCTGCTTGGGCTCTGGGCGGTCGGGGTTTAACTGGGCGTGGCATGTCATTTAAAGGTTGTCGCTGGCCAAGAGCGAGCACCAAATGCCACGCGCCACAACGTGCTTAAGTCAAATAAATAACAAACATTGGCGGACAGCCACCAAATTTATGGCCGACCAGAAACAAGCGAAATTTTTAAAGCCAAACTTCAAATGACGTAAACAAAGGAGAGAGCATTTTAAACAGCTTCAGCTTTAAACTTGCACTAGAAATAGATGCCGCCCAAACTGAGTGACTGCTATAACTGAATGGACAGCTTGGATTGCGAGTGCTGCCAGAGCTGCCAGAGCTGCCAGAGCTGCCAGAGCTGCCGTAGCTGTCGTTGCCTGTTCGGCCCAGCCCAGATGGAATAGACGACAATCATAGGTTCAAGTGGGCGGCTGCGTTCAGCTGTCGTCTCCAGCGTGCACATCATTGGGCATTAGGTATGCATGCCATTGCGCATTGGCAGAATATGAGCCAAGAGCCGTCGCAGTGCTAAAAATGTTGAGCAATGCGCCCAGAGACAATGACAAGGACGATCGAAGCTGAGCAGCGATGCGTAGCGCCAAATGGTAGCCTGTGCCTCGATAATGAAGTTAAAAATTCCATACATACAAACACAGAATGACTGACAGGCAGACAGACGGACGAGCAGACGACTATAGCTTAAACGTGGCGCAGAGAGACAAGCCTTCAGTTGCTTTTGCTGATGCTTCTATTTCTGTTGTTGTTGTTGTTGCTGTTGTTGCTGTGCGGCATTTGGCGTTGGTATTTATGAGTACGTTGTCCTTGATATGCGTGCGGAATTGCTAAATGTCCCTGAGTTGACACCAACTCACACATACACCCGACACTCACACACTCACACACAGATATCATCAGCCTTTCATTCATTCATTCACATACAAACACACTCGCTTCCATTTGCCTGCGTCTGTTGCTATTGCTTCATATGAACTGCAATTTGTTTGCCAGCCACGCCCACATCAGCCTTAGCCTTCGACACAGACTCAACTCCCTTGGCAGCTGCACACGAACACCTTCTGCTGTAGTGTAATCCAAGGAATATTCGACTTTCCGTTATATATGTGGCCATTGGATGACACATTTAAATCTAATTCATAACACCAACTCATCGCAGAGTATTCAATAGTCGTCAGTGTGCGTTTTTAATTCCCATCCATGCCTGTGCATACATATTTTTATCTGAGGCGTGCAGCTATGTCTGGGCCGAGCTCGAAATTAAAATAGAAATAGCATGTTGATATTATTCGATGTAGGTTTTTATTTAATTTAATATCCGACTCGAGTGTATTTGCATCATTATCTCTCTCTAATTCTCTCTCTCTCTCTCTCTCTTTCTCTGTCTCTCTCCCTTTCTGCCTTCATAAATATGTAGGTATCTTAATGTACTTGTATGCAAGCAACAAGCTGCTGCAAAACTAACACAGACAACAACAACGACCGGAACAACAACGACTGCGGCAAGTAAATCTACTCGACAGGTCTTGAGGCTTGCCTTGCGAAGTGGCACTTCCATTACAATCCCAGTTGCAAGTGACTCTCGGTGTAAGCTCTGCAAGGATGCGTGTTATGCGAAACAATGTCGATGGGAGTGCTGCTGCAACATTGTCATGCTCGAAAGTATGCTGCATTTTATTCGCTTTCGCTGGCTGCAAGTTGTCCCAGTGCTTAGTTGCGTATACGCACCGATAGCCGGTGTTGGTGCACTAAAATCACAATTTCAGCTAGAGAAATAAAGTGCGCCGCTGGGATATGAGCGTGGCAAACACAACTAAAGCACAACTGACACTAGCCACGCCCCCATGCCAGCTGAGTGGGCGAGTAGGAGTTGAGTGCCAACAAGTGTAAGCTGGCTGCTCGGCTGATCAGCTAAGTGAATTTAACAAGTCAAGTGGCATGAAAGCCAATGCTTAGTTGTGTATGTGCCTGCGAATGTGAATGTGTGTTTGTGTGTGTGTGTGTGTGTGTAGGGATAGGGGCAGCGTGTGCTTGTGTGGCACCTGGCAGATCTGTACTTCAGTTGGCGCATGAAATCAAGCAGAAGCAGAAACCAATTTGTGCGAAAACACAAAGGCATCAGGGAAGAAATGAAATTGGCCAAAAAGGGGTGCCTGGCAGCGAACAGTTGGATTTTGGGTAAGTGGAAAATGGAAAATGGAAAGCACTGCAAAGGCAAACTTTTCTTTTTTTTTTTTTAAGTCATCGCAAAGTTGAAAGTAATAAATTCTGTGACAACTTTTTCATCCATAAGAAAACTCGGCACCGGAATTTTAATTCAATCTGACCAAAACAGTGAAAAAAAGAACAACAAATTCAAGCGACAGAGTCAAGGTTCAGCCACAATGAAGCATCTCAAAATTATTTAAACGGAAAAATAGTTTCAACTACAGGTGTGTCTATGTGTGTGTGTGTGTGTGTGTGTGTGTGTGTGTGGTGTGCTTACTGTTGTGTGGTGCACTCAAATGCGGCACGGTTAACCGGCTCGGGCAAGAGAAACTAACATTATTTGATCCACATAAATGAAGCCCAAAGCCAGTGGGGCATGCAACAGCCAAGCCAGCTCTGCCTAGTTGAACTGTATGTGTGTGTGTGTGTGTGTAGTGTGTGTGGGTGTGTGTGTATATGTTCGTGTGCAAGGTTGCTTGGCTACTCAGCGTGTGGGACTGCTTCTGCGTCTATTCCTGAGGTTGGGGCTGCGGCTGCGGCTAAATGTGCGCCGCAGTGGAAATGCACCCGAATAAACACAAAACTTATATGAACACGTGGTAGCTGTTGGGGTACATGCAGTTGAGAACTCACCACCCACCCACACACTGGCACACACACCGGCACCCTTTCACAGAATCCACATACGTGTGTGGCAACAAAAGAAATTTTGTCGTTTTATGAATTCCTTTGCAGTTAAAAGGGGTTCGTGGCTTTAAGCCGTACTGAGGTACATTTCCCTTCCTGAAATGAAACTGCATAAGTGGCGAACTATTGTGGAAAGCTTAAATACACTACTGTTCCATTTTCCTGTAATCTGTATTTTTGTAGTAATTAATAATGCAACAGTAAGTAATATATTATATTTTATATTTTATATTTTATATTTTATATTTTATATTTTATATTTTATATTTTATATTTTATATTTTATATTTTATATTTTATATTTTATATTTTATATTTTATATTTTATTTCTATATATTTTATATTTCATATTTTATATTTTATATATATTTTTAAAATGGCTTTTAACAAACTTCTTCCAAACCTAACTTTCAGCCATCAAACTTAAGACATTAAATTATCTCGTTCTCAATTTATTTGTAGAAAATTATATCTCCTATATACCCGTTTCGCTGTTGCTCGCAAAGTATATTTGCGAACGGCAAAGCCAAAGAGAAACAACATTTTACAAATAGATTTTCATTTTTCATCTGAAAAAATCTTTTTGCATGGCACAATTTTGTGCGCTTTATTCCTGGTGCGGCATCGGGGGCAACCATAGAAGTATTGTTTTCAGAGTTGTGTATAGAATGGCAGACATACATACCAATACACACACACACACACACACACACTGCTACACCTACACGAAGTTTATGCGACTCATCAACATGAAAACTTTTTTGATTGACCAAAAGTACGGCGTCAGAGTTATGCAGTGCAGCTCTGTCAGAGGTCGTCTGGGAGAGCTTTTGACAAATGTGGCTTATGTTGTTTGGCCTCTGGCATATTAATGCTAAAACATGGCTTATTTTCTCCACAGGTTGCCGTCTAAATGCAAAACTTTCTTCCTCAATCTCTCTCGCCAGCAATGCAATTGCTTAGATTTTGGCAATATTTTTTTTTTATTTTTGTTTTGTTTTTTGTTTTGTTATTTATTATTTAGCTATACCCTCTCCTTATCAAATAGTCTGTTGTGTATGCAAAATCGAGTGGAAATGGTTTAGTTTATGTGGCAGTCTAAATAATTATTCAAAGTCAGCCTTACTTTGGAGTTAAATTAATATTTTTGTTTAAATTAATTTCCGGGGATTTCTATAAGAAAAATAATAAATAAATTCTTTTCCATCTTTATGTAAGCATTTACCTATGTATATATAATTTAATTATAATATATTTATTATATTATTGCATATGATTTATATCCATTATTTATCACTCATACAGCAGAGCTCACAGCTTGCCAGGGTATCTGTTGGTTACGTATTTCCTTTTCCAGCACTTTTCCTTTTCTCTCTTCGCTTTATATATATATATATATTTTTTTTTTTTTCTTCAGCTCCGTTTGCGCAATGGGCATATAAAACTCAATTGGGTCGTTAAATGTAAAAATTGTGATAAATAATCAAATTACAAGCATTTGATGCTCGCCAAGATTTGACGCTTTGAATTTTTATGCCGCAGATTTTCGGCTTCCCATTTGAGGCTGTTCGGCCCGCTGACGAGGCGCATTATTTATAGCCAGCCGTCGATTTTGGCTAAAGCGATTATTAGGCCCGTTTGGCATTGGTTAATAATGCACAGGGCAAGTGATTGGCTTGTGGCTTCTGGCTTCGGGCTTGAGTCTTGACCTATAAATTGTATTACGTTTTCAATTAGTACGCTTATTCCACTTCTGACAGCCGGCCTTTGCGTGTGTGGCAGTCTCGAATTTCCCATTAAAATCAACTAATTTCATGCGAAATGCCAAAGGCTGGCAAATTTTCTATTGCCAATCAATTTCGCTGTGCGAATTTCTTTTGTGCGTAACAGGTAAGTTTAAAGCCAGCAGCACATGACTCATGTACGTGTGTGTGTGTGTGTGTGTGAGTGTGCGACGCGAGTATATGTAGTCGTGCTTCTTCTCGTCGCTTCTCACTCAAACAGATTAAACAGTGCTGCCGTCAGTGGCATGTCGTGGCCGTCGGCCGCCGGCTGTTGATGCTGCTTTGTATTTGATTGTCAGAGAGCTGTTTTTGTTCAGACATTAAAGAGAGTGAGTTCTTCTTGCTTTCAATGGCATATTGCTTCACCGGCTGCAGGTCAAACAAATGCCTGTCAGGGGACAACAAGATTTGATGATAACGATAAAGTTTGTTTGGCCTAGCACAAACAGTTCATTGAGCAATTAACAGATGACTCGACTATTAGATAATATTGTATTGGTATTTTAATTAGCTGTAAGCAGATCAGTCTACCAAATGGCCAGCCACGGACTGGCCTTTGATGTGGTCTTGCCATTTAGCTCTGACACAGCCCGGCTGACATCCAGCATTCTGTCGCAGTGCGTCAGCGCTAAAAGCACACAGCTTGCGGCTAAGAGTTAGCATTCACATTGGCATCGACATAGACGTCGCCATCGCCATCGCCATCATCATCGACATCGGCATCGGCATCATTGGTGACACTGTCATGGGGCATGTGAAGGCGTTATTTGATACGCGAGGCGTCAAAGCGCTGACAGTTTGCACATTTTTCTTTTATTTTTTCTATTTTTTTTTTTTTTTCATAACTCGCTTAGCGCTAGTGGCAGTTGCCAACGGCCGTGGCAAAGTGCCGCCCTATCACTTGCTCTTGATGTTTTTACTAACAGCTTACAGCAAGCACTTGACTGGCTGTCTATTTTGTCGCTTTTAGGCGCTCGATCAAAGGTGAGAAATTCATTTGGTTCGTTGGGTTTTTTTTTTTTACTTCTATTTGTGCTCTTAGATATAAATATACATTTACATATATGAAAACTTAATAGCTAAGTGAATGTCTAATTGATTGTGATAAAAGGCGCGCGTGTCTCCTCTCGTTTACTTATAGATCGCCACAGCGTGCCTCGCAGCTGTCCTGCGTGCAGAATCGATTGCGATTGCCATTGCAGCCTTTGTAGGTGAAGGGTCGGCAGGCTCCTTTGTCATAATACCAGCGGGTCAGGGCCTTTGTCTGGTCCTTACTGTTGCAATAGTTGCCCTCGTTGCGGCCCACATAGCAGTTAACATTGTCTGTAAACGAGAGAGAGAGAAGCGCGCTGTTTAATTGACCAACTAATTGGATTATCGATTTATATATGCATTAAAAGTATCCAAGTATCCATCCTAGCTTCAATTAGTTCCAACTCCCTCCCCAACGGTGTGCCGGCATGCTGCTATTCAATTTGGTTATGCTACGCCCAAACATATTACGCATGCAATTCACACAAAATATTTCATAAATTCAGCCAGCAAAAAAAAAAAAAAAAAACAAAATCATTTCTATAGCAAATGGCAAATGTGACTGACAACAGTTTTGGCAGTGGTTTGTCAAGCAGCGACTGCAAATTCAAGTGGATTGCTGAAATTGGCCAAAACTATTTCGTTCACTATTGTTGGGATTGAGGGCAGACAGCAAAGGTAGCAACATAAATATATACACGTATATATTTTCTATAGATATTGAAATGTGCTTTACGTATACTTAAATAAAGAAAGAGGCTTAAAATTCTTAAAATATTTCTTTAAAATGTATAAGTAAATTAAATATGAAAGGAATTTTAAAAAAGTGCGAAAATAGTAAATTCCAAAAGAAAAAAGAATAAATGTTACGCGAAATTTAGCAATTACAATAAAAATACTATATCGTTTCTTAATTATAATATTTTGTTTACAAAATCAAATGAATATCAACTTAGATCAAAGCAGCTCTAATGAGAATTTTTCGAAATGCATGTAATTTCTATGGTCTATTTGAGTATATTTTGTGAAACTAATGCGATAGACGAATTGCTCTGGTTCACTTACTTAGCTCCTTGCATACGCCGTCTCCAGATCCGGCTGCCCCAATTCCAACAGTCTGAGTCAACAGAATGACAGATATAAGGCAGACAAGTGCCATAGATATGAAATTCAAATTGATTTTCAAATTCATGTTTTCCTTTTTTTTTTTTTTCTTTCTATTTTCTGTTTCTCTTTTCACGCCGCGCAACACACAGCGACTACGGCAAACAGCAGCGAAATGCAGCTGAATGGGGAACGGCGAGTGAAATGTCTGTGGACTCGGCAGCAGCTGCTCCAATAGTTTCGTTGTTTATTTTAAGTAATTTGCGCTACTTTGACAAAAACGCGACGTGGTCCAACGAACAGAGCAAACTGAATGCTGGCCGGGGCATACTTTTAGCTTATATACGAAATGCCGGAAATTGTGGCAAAATATTTTTTCCCGAAGCCCAAAGCACGAGCATGCGACTGTTCCCATTCTCCGAATACTTTTTTCTGCTCATATATTCAAAATTTTGTTCTTTCATTTTTTTTTTTTTTTTGTTTGTTGCTTCGATATTTCGAAAATACTTTGAACAATTGACCAACTGACCAGCAATTCATCCATACAGACTCCCATCCATCCATTCATCTATACATTCAGCTATCTATCTAGCCGCCTATACAATCGGCCAACGTCCCACGGTTTATGTCCATCAAAGCTAAGTAGGGGCAGCTATTTTCGGTCGAGAAATGTATTTTGCGGGGTCCGGCAATTGCACTTAGCGTTATCGCCAGGCGTTTACTTTGCGCTCGTTTGCATAATTTCCAACTTATTGAATATATTCCACATAATTAATTTTAATTATTTGTGCTCTCGCTTTCTTTTTCTCAAGCATTTGAATTAATTTTCAAAAGGGAACTGCAAAGGCAAAAGGGTCGATCTGGGACCCAGTCAAGGGTTCTGCTTTCATTGTCTCTAATTACAATTGGGCGGCATTTGTTTTAGATTTTTCAATGTCACACCCCGGGCCCAAAGTTCCCATTGGACAAGTGGCCTGCCTAGTCTTTAAAATAAAGTCAAGGGGCAAACGCGCAAATCAATCTTCATTTAAAATTTAATTTTCGTATTCCTGCAAGGAGGAGGGACATTAATATATATTAATATTGTATATGTACATATTATATATATAATTAATATATACGTACATATTAACTAAAATTATAGAGTTGGATTAATTGGTCCAACATGTCGTATGATTAATTGGCTTGCAGTTCATATGAAAAAGTGCTAATGGAAAAATGCGCCGTGAGCAAGGACAACATTAATGATGCCACCCGATGCTGGGGTACCCAGTCGACATAGTACATACATACACGTATGTACGTCAGTCAGCAGCTTTCGCTGCGAGCAGGGCTCCCATGCTGCGCGCTATGCTGGCAGTCGTCGGACCAAATGTCAACTGACTTTTTAATTGGACGCTCCGCATTCAACGGATTTCGCATTGGATATCTCAGCTGTAGTTGAGAAATCATCAAAATTACAGCAAGCGCAAATAAGAGGAAACAACGACCTCCAAAACGGAAGTCTTAACGTTCCAGGTATACAAAACCAGTCAACTGGAAAAGCTTTCAAGTTGCCAACCTGTCAAAGCTGGCCGCAGCGGCCCTCTGCGCAAGAGTTTCGAGCGCGCTGTCCGTGATTAGTTAGTCAAAGGACGAAACGGTGGCGTATACGTGATGTATCAGCGACAGTAAATCAATACGTACTTAAATGCGGCTCACACTCGAACGATATGATTTAGCGGAAAAAAGAACCAAAAACATATACAAAAAAAAAAAAAAATCTAAATAAACAAGCATAGGGATGTTTTTTAGTCAAACTACCTCTTGACTGTAGCATACTCTGTGCGCGATAAACAAAAAATATATGTTTTCAAATTATTTTTGATGTTTTTTGCTCGATTTGTTTCTGTGGCAGTTTAAAAAAAATATATTGCCCACAATTAGAATTAATTTATTCAATTTCAATTTAAAATTTACTTGTTTAGCAGCATGCTCTTTAGCAGTCCGAAAACAGGGTATAAGCAAAGAAAAAACAAAAAAAATATGTATATATATATATACAGGGCATCATAAAAGCGTCCGTTGACTTCAGCATTTGCTATAGCCCGCCACGTTATGTAATGCCGTAATTTGTGATTTTCCACTTGTTTTGACAATTTGGTGATTTTCTGATTTTTCGTATTTAATTTTGACGGACTTCTAAGCGCAGTGGAGCAAAAGTTATTTAATGGCTGCACTTGAACGTGCCGAAAGCCGATGCGAGCTCAAAGCCTCCGACCTTACGAACGCTCGACAGCATTTACGCTGACAACACTCGCAGAACTGAGCCATAAAGAGAAATGAGCTTAAGCTGGAGCAGCTTATAACCGTTAGTCATTAACCAAATACTGCAAATTTTTGCAAATTTCAGCTTAAATTCTTTTATACTTCCTCTTTTCTTTGGTTCCGTTTGATTTAAAGTCGTTTTCAGTCCGCTTGTCCGCAAATTTAGGAAATGAAACATTTGAATGATTCACTTCCGGCCTTTGTTCAGCAAATCGACATTTCTATGAAAACCAAAAAAGAGTTGCTTTTGCCCACCCAAAATTTAAGTAAAATATTCAAATTCCAAGGATTACGTCTGTTGCTAGGCTCTGCGACAATGTTTTACAAAACAAAATAAGTCGGAATCAAGTGCTTCACTTCGAGAGCAGGAATCAGGAATCAGTTGTTGGGCCAGCTCATTGCTGTTGCAACTGCTTAATATCGATTTCAATGAATTGGAACAGCTAAATGGCTGGCAGTTTCTTACAGCACGTTGGCATAGTGACAATGACAATGAAATCTTTGGACATTGGCAAACAACAATCGATTGGTCTAGAGGCGGTGCTAGACCTCGCCCTCAGCAGGTTGGTGGCTCTGCCATTGCTGTGTTTAAGTAAAAATTTTACAATTTGCAATAAAAATTCCATTTTTGCTTTTCGGAATTTAGCTTATGGTCGCCTCTTGCGAAAACCTAAGCGCTCGGAGTACGGTCCTTGTCCTTGTACAGTGGCTACCCGCTCAATGCGCTGAGCCAGAAAATTATTATGCGTTGTAGAAACTGTGCGGGCTGTGGGTAAAGCTGTGGCATGGGTGCGGCCCCAACAACAATTTAATAACAACACATATTTCACTTGCATGCCAAAGAAGCTGCAGAGGAATGCGCTGTGAACAAAATCGAATGTGCTTCACGTTCCCATTCATGTAGCAGAGTGTACACTACACACTGGTCAAAACAACACAGCACTACATAGTATTTTAAAGCATTGACATTTGGCGAAAGCAAGAACTGGCTCACAGCGAACTATGTATGAGCTGAGCGCTAAGGACAGTCAGTGTGATGTTGATTTCACTCATTTCCGACTCAAATGGATTTTGATTGTCTGCCCGGGCCTGGGTTCAGTCTGGCTCCGTTCAGGCCCGTGATGGCTAGAACGTGTCTGCCATTTGTCTGCACACTCGTTTGGCAGCCGCTTCCAAATGTCTTTCTTTTTCTTGGCCCTTAGTTAGCTGTTGGCTGTTGGCTGTTGCCTGTTGGCTGTTGGCTGTTGCTTCTGGGGCCATTAGGTTTTATTGTAATGATTTCTATTACCACACAGCCACTGCTGCCATTCTGCTGTTGTTGTTGTAAGTTGTTTTTGCTGCAACTTGCAGTTGGCTGTTGGCCGTTGGCAGTTGTTGGCAGTAGTTGCCAGCTTACGTGGCCATCGCGCTTAATGAGTAGTTATTTCCGCATATATATCTTGATAATGCCAAGTCGTGCGAACAGGGCCTTTTGTGGTAATCGACTCGGTTCCGAGACACGTTCGCATATTAATTGCTCTTTATATTCGCATTCGTGTAAATTCATTAGCATGAATGCTTTCTAATTGAATTTGTGCATAATTTATTCGCCAAGCAATGTCAAATTCGGATTTATTTATATGTTCATCCAGCCTACATGCCTATACATATACATATATATGATGATATCTCTTTTTTTTACGTTACATTTTTTTTTGTTTTTTTTTTTGTCATTTTCATTTTGCTGCGCGGTCGAATTTATGAATTTCATTTTGTAGCTGTCACAACAGCGATAATAAAGTAAGCCCGAGTCTGTGAATAACGCACACAGAAATTGTGTGTGTGTATTTTTTTTCTCTAGTATTTCTTTGTTCTCTTTTTTTCTCAAATGAAATACATAATTATATTTAATGCGTTTTTATTTTGCATTTAAAAAGGACTGCCAGTTATTATGGAAATCGCATTTGCTGCAGCTCTAGTCCGATTATGCGATTACAAATTTTATAATTTATAAAAGCTTTGCTGTGTGCAGCAGTTGAATCAGTGAAATCAATTTCTCTAACTCAACTACTGCGTGGCTTCAGAGAAGACTTCCACAGCAATTGCAATTGCAGTTTGAGCGCTCTGGCTTGATTTGGGGTGTTGGGGTCTCGCTCAATTCGTTCAGCATGCGAATGATTATCAATTTGCGAGATTGTGATTGTCGTAGAAAATCGGATATCTGATTTGCCAGCGAAACGGGAGTGAATCATAGCGCAAAACAGTGTCCCACAAATTAACAGAGCTTTGCAGATTTTATTTGTTAAGGTTTTAATATGAAACATATCGGATTGGAATTCAGCGAAAATTTGTATTATATTCAGACATTCCTAAAAGTATGCTGTAAGAAATAGACGAAGAAAAAATATATATTAGACATCTGTGTTGTTGTACACGATTTTACTTGCTAGTTGAAAATAGTTTTTGAGAACACTTTGCTACAACCAGAAGACTAAGAAGATGCCATCCCCTAGATAATCGTGATATAAATTAAGTAGATTAAAATATAAATTAAAGGCATTAAACCATCTCCTTAGCTAAGGTAACATGCGCTATAGAGTCAAAGACAAAAGCTGCAATAAAATAAAATCTAAAATCTTTTTTTTTTTTTTTGGTAAAAAGGTTTATATTATTTTATTTAAACAGGCTTTCTACTACCTAATTGGCAGCTTAACAAGTTGAACATAAAGGTACAATTATTTACAGTATAACACTACAGATATTTCAATAACAATTTACATAAACAACAATCACAATTTGGTTACTTAATCACACAATTATCACATTCACTTTTACATTGAACATTAATTTTATAGGAACCTCGCAGGGAGGTCCTGTGGATGGCACTTCTTTAATCTTCTTCTTCTGGCTTCTTTGTTAAGTCTTCTCGCCAAAGGGTTTGGGTGGCCTTCGAGTCTTGCAAGGTATCTAGCAGCTACCTCTTGCATTACGTCTCCAACTTTGGGGACCTTGAGATCTTTTTCAATGTCCCTCGTACGCATGTACCAGGGAGCATTGCTAATTTGCCGGAGGATTTTTGCTTGTACAACTCTTATTTTGTTTAGATTTGATTTTGACGCAATTCCATAGACTTGAAGCGCATATCTCCATATGGGACTTAGTATTGCTTTATAAATTGTCAGTTTACTGTACAGTGACAATTTATTGGCCGGCATAAGAAGCCATGACATCTTTGCGCTTTTGGTCATTACAGTCTTTTTGACCATCGTGGTGTGCATGTTAAATGTCAGCCTTCTGTCTAACAGGTATTTGTGGCTTCTTTTGTGCGGTAGTGTTGAACCCTGCATGCTGATGCGACCACAGTTTAAACGTCTTGTGGTAAACGTAACGTTTGCGCATTTGCTTCCGTTAATTCCTATATTCCATTTGCGGGCACAGTCTTCAAAGCTGCAATCTAAAATCAAAAAAAAAAAAAAAAAAAAAAAAAAAGGTTAAAAACAAATAATATTTATTTTTTATTTATTTTTTTTTTTTTTTTAATAACAATAACAATATATTTATTTCAAGTGAAGAAGCAGTACATTCAGATTAATACTTTAACAACACATGTATGTACATAATATTAGAACCAAACCTCACTCAATTTGTGAGGATTGAAAAAAAGAAAGATAATAATAATAATATTTATTGTGTAGCCATTGTTTTGGCAAAGCCTTGCCGTTTAAGTCTTCTTAGGGGTCTGGCGGGTGTTAAACCTCTTGCGAGTAGGCTTTGATGAATAATAATTATAAAAAATAATATAAATAAATAAATAAATAAATAAATACAAATCGTGGTCAAGTATTCAATGAAATATAACTTTAGCCTTTAATATGCTTAAATTAATATGATTTAACTAATAAGTTAAGTGTACCTAGATTTGAATAAATTTTCGTTGACATTCAATCATTGTTACTCTATTCACTCAATTCATCACAATTTCCAGCTATGTCAACCACTGTGCAGCAATTCGTTTGCTCTAAAGCAAATTGAGAGCGCAAACAAACATTTGGAAATTGGAGTCGCTTGCCAAAGATATTGGTTATTTCCCACTGCAGCGATCTGTGGAGCACAGCGAATGTGTGTTTGCCCGCAGTGATTAATGTAGCCAAACTGTATTGATGTTTGTCAATGCAGCTTGATAAGATGGCTGAATTTAAATTAAACTAACGTTTACTGCACTTTCGCACAACTGCTCGTTGCCAGTTGACCAAGTTTGCAGCAAGCGCTTTAACTGAACCAGTCAATTAACATAGTGGGCGACTACAGAATACCCTGTAGACTATGCATCTACATAGTATTGGCTGATAAATTAAAGCTTTCACGGCAATATAACATTCTTCGTGTGCTAGCATGAACTCGTGAAATTGGCATTCTTGCTGAGCCTAGGGTATGAAAGGAGAGCCAAATAAAAGTTGGAAAAGTTATGCAAATGTAAATGCAACAAAGTTGTAAGCTTGTTTGCCTGCAAGTGATTTATATGGCCGAGACCGCGGACCTGGCTACATTCATTTCACATTCCTCACTTGCTTGGTAATAAATAATGCGATGAACGTAACGTAAAAATGGCAATTTGAAAAGCAACGCAAATGAAGTCCGGCTTTAAAGTTGCGCATACGCAGCCACATAATATTTAAATATGAAATAAACATTTGCATTTGACTGAACGCCGCAAAAGAATTTGCGAACCTGATTCTCTCTAAAATGTTGGCTTTTATCGAATTTGGCACAAAAGTGCCGTGAAAGCGTTTTACAAATGGCCAAAAAACTGTCAAACTTGTGCGAACGTGTTTACACTTAACGAAAAATAACAAGAAGAAAAAAAAAAATGAATGAAATTACTTGGAGCACAGAGTAAAGACTTTAATGTGAGTGAGTGATATTATTATTATTATTTTTTTTAATTTAGAAATACTATATAGTTCTTACTAGTACTGTTACTAAAGCCCAACTGTTTACTAAAGCCCAACTGAAGCCCTTTTTATTCTCTCTGTGTAGTTTGATGCCCGCAAGTGTTTCGCAACTAGTTTGAATTGCGAACAGCAACAATGCAAATTTGCAAAAACTTGTTAATTTTTGATAAGATATACAAGTAGAGTTAACTTCAACAAAAGTGCATGCAGCTAACAATAGCGCTTGTTCCTCATGGCATTTGTTTTTACAAGTAGTTTTAATGTTTTTACATTGTTTTCTACTTTCTGCGCTGGCCAGCTTAAATTTGCTACAATACACATATATGTATATGTATATATAATGAGTGGTCAAATATTAAAGTGAGCTATTTAATATATCACATATGTATATATGTGTGATGCACACAATTTCGTGGTAAGGCTTATTGATATTCCTTTGAGGACAGATGCACGTTTGACTTTGATTTGCATAATTAATATTGCATGTAACTGCAACTGTCTTGTGGCTAAGCTAAGCGGTTGCACAAATTGCATATTGAATGTCATTAATATTCAGTTGTTTCTCATATACACAAGAGTTATGCGTGTGTGCGTGTGTGTCTGTGTGTGTGGTTAGCATGCTTTAATTACGAAAATAGTTGCCTACTTTTGAGCGTTGCCTGACAGTTGCCAGTCCGCACCCAGTTTAAACTTAAGTAAAGCGCAATAATATTGTTTGGCTATTAATGTGACGCCAATCCACTTCAGTTAACACGAAAATCAATTTCCACTGCATTCAATGACAGACATTTGTTGGCTTCTGTGCTGCAGTTGCTGCTGCTGCTGCTGCCATTTGCGCTTTTCATAACTTACGAATGGGAAATGTCTTTATTTGCCAGTGTATATACATATATATTTGAATGTGTGCAACTACTGTATGGCATTCCCTCTCTCTATGTGTGAACATGATGATTTTTGCTTAAAAGAGGAAAATACTCATTTCACATGCGCTGCAATTTTCCCGCTCACTTCAATTATGTAAATTGTGTGTATGTCGAAACCAATTCACACTGCTTGCCAGCTCTGTGTCCACATACTCTGCCCGACTGAGTGTGTGTGTGTGCGTCGTGTGCTGTTTGTTATTGTGTGAGCTATCATATTATGCAAGTCGATAGGCTACGCGTCGCTCCGTTCGTTTCGTTCCTCAACGTTGCCTTCTAAAGAAATACACATACTCCAGCATTTCCAATCGGCATGTGCATTTGCATCAGCATCAGCATCTGCATGCGCATTTGCATCTGCATCGGCAATGGGATTAATGTTGTACATGCAATTAACGTGGCTAGCAATACACGACGGAACGACGACTGTCGACGTTTCGTCGGTTGTACTGAGACCCAAGCAATTCGAGAATTGGGAAAACCAATGAAAGCAACAACTCGTCCAAAAAGTTGCGCAACCAAAATGACGAACTCATTATAATTTTCCTCCTTCGCAATTTCGCTTGCCATTCATTTCATTCGTTACATTCATTAATGGCACTGAAGTCTACACCTCATGTCCTCCTTTTAGTAATTTAATTTACATGAGCTGCTCCATCCCTGACTACAGTTGCTACAGTCGCCGGCCCAAAGTTTTGCCAGCGACATTCGGGACTTAGCCTGAACTTATTTGGGCAGTTGGCTTCCCTTTCTAATTATATATTAATTACTAATATGAAAGTTTTGGTAACTGCCTTTTGGCCTGTTGACCGAGAGAGTAAGGGCAGTGGCAAATGTTTTAAACTTGGCCAAGAAGTGTTAATCCAATCAATGTGCGCAAATATTACAAATCGAATAAAGCTGGGCTAGCTTGGATAGCTAACGAAATTCCATTATAGCTCTTGACAAAATCGAAATTAATTTAACTTTAATTGGCCCTTTGTCTGGAGCTGTGGCTGTATTTGCTTTGAGTTTTGCGAGCCATCTTAATTGACTGCCACAGTCGGGCCAGGCTAGACCGCAGTATGTGGAAGACAACTTGAGTCGATTTTGAAGCCTGGTCTTGTGGCTATTTGTTTACAGTCTGGCCCAAGGGCTCTTGTGAGAAGCCAAATTGCACTCAAGTAGGTCAGGCATTGAGGCTTAAATGCATACAAATACCAGCTGCATGGCTTGTTGCTTTCAGCCGCAGTTAGCCATTCAACCCAAATCCTAGAGCTAACTTCCAGTTTCCCGTAAAAACTAAATGTGTGCTAAATTTTTCAAGCTTCAGTGCAGCGCACGTAAAACTGAAATGTGCCATTAAAAAGTTTGGAGTAAGAAAAAAAAAAAAAAAGAAAAAACGATTCCATTTAATTAGATAAGATTTTTGGCAACTAAAACTCACTTGAGCACTATTTTTATGTGGCACTTTTATGGTGCAAGTTTCATGTTCGGCATTTTAAATTGAAATGCACTCCAGCTCCAACTCCCATTCCAGCCAACTCATGCAGGCACCGGCATCTGGTATTGGTTTGAATACCTATTGAAATTCAAGAGAAACGTTCTACAACAAAAGCGCATCAAAGCAAAAAACTTTGCAGCCAGGCCAGCGAGCATATTGAATGGAAAACAGGTGAGGCCAAGTAAATTTGATGGATCATCAGGCGACCCCAAACGAAATACAAAAAACCAAAAAAAAAAAAAAAAAGAAAGAAAAAGAAAACCCTTATTCTCGTGACTTGGCATTGCAGCCCAGACCCGCCCCGAAGCTATATTTCATATTTTATAAACTGGCAGCTAACGTTTCCCATTGATTTGATAAGCTTGGCATGATTTTTGTTTTGCTAGCTCATTATTCGACTTTCAATTTCGTGTGTTGCCGTTTTCAGCTTTTATTTTCCTTACACTTTGCGCCTTGCCACGCCCCACAACGCAACGCCTCAAAGTACCTTTAACCTTGTGGATTTCGAGCTCGACGACGTTCAGTGTTCTATTTTGTTAATCTAGCTGAGCCTCTCGATTCTGATATCCCATATGTAACAGCAGCGAAAAGTCAAGGGTGCTTCAATTGGAAATCAGTGATTCAATTTTAAGATTAGCTTATGGGAGTATAAGCTATATAAATAATATAGGATTACATTTAAACTTAGCTTTAATTTAGTTTTTAATTTTAGCTTAAGCGCCCCTGTATTAGTGAACTTCATACATAGCTAATATAATTATATATTTATTTTTTCTAGTGTATTCAGGCTTCTTCATTTCATATAGCTGTCTTTTTGTGGCTGGGCTGCTATTTTGAATACCAATGCCGTGAAAAGTTGTTGGCGTTTCCATTATGAAGACGCAATAAAAAAGTTACTTTATGCGGCGTCTACGTGTGCTGCTCTCTTCCTTTCTCTTACTCTATCTCAGTCATATCTTGGTATTGGTGTGCGCTAAGTGCACCTTGTTGCGGCTGCTAAAATGTAGATTTACCTAAACCTTTCACCTGGCTGCTGGCTGCTGGCTGCTACCAGGTTGACTGCTACTGCTTGGTTGCTTCAAATATCAAGCGTTTGCGTTTGGGTCTCTGATGTTATTCTGACATTGGCAGCAGGCAGCAGGCAGCAGGCAGCAGCTCGTAAAAGGCTCTCACACTCTTGTGAAATGCAAATGTAGCGCCTGCATAGCAATGAAGTTGTGGCCCATCATTTATTGGCAGCCACACAGACACACTGCGCGAGACAGACGTACGTACTATATGCATTCTATTTGGATTTCAAACAATGGATATTGTGTACAAATTGCAAGGTCCATTGCCGGTGGCAGCGGCAGCGGCAGCGGCAGCGGCAGTGGCTTAAAGCTGACTACCGCAAACACTCACTGGGTTAAAGCCACATGACATGATGATGCTCAGCAGAATGTTACGCTTAGGTATAATTTTTGCATTTAGTCTTAAATTCGTGTGCACGAACTGTGTGAAGTTCGACGTAGCTTTGGCAGTTGGCGTCTTAAATTTTTATTGCAAGAAAAGCGGAATCCTTGGTAATTGCTCTCGAGGCGCCTATAAAAAGATGTGTAGCCAAGTAAGCAGAAGCAGCTCCCTGGCTTCCTACATGGCTCGGCACGCAAACTATTACCAGCTTGTCTAATGCGCTCTCGCACACATACGGCCGGACGTATACAGTTATTTGTTTTTTTTTTCTCTCTCTCTCTCTCTTTTTTCTGTTTGAAGAGCCCCTTGATAGCTCGTTGCGCAGTCACCAGCCAGTGGTGTTGGCTCTGAGCCGGAGCTAACAGTAATCTGTGCGGCAGCAGCAGCTGTGCGCCGTGTGCCGCAGCAGGTGTTAAGTGGCGGCTAGTACAGGTGTACTCAAACATTTGTTTACCTCCAAGTTGCCAGGCAGCTCAACTGACTGAATTAAGCGCCTTTACTGCCCCTTTCCCAGTTGATGGCAACTTTTGGTCTAATTGCTAACGAATTTCAGAGTGGCATTCAATAAAGTGCTCCTGCTCCTGCTCCTGCTCTTGCTCTTGCTCTTGCTCTTGCTCTTGCTTGGCCAGTTCATAATTCAGGCAACAACTTTTGGCTACAATTGTGAATTGACAAGCTTATTAATCGCCTAATCGGCTTGCAAAGTTTCATGTAAATCGGCTGAATTAAGACATGCCCCTGGGCCATGAAGGTTGCTAGGCCAGCAACTTGCCGAGAGCAAGAAACTTTTCGCTTTCGCTGACTGCCAAAAACTTTTCGATAATTGCGCTCGAATGGCCCTTGACTGGCTAAAAGGGTTGCCTCACCAGTTACGGGCTAGCGTTTGCATGAACTTGGAACTGGAAGCAATCCGTCGTTTGCCTTTGTGACTGGCAACTGTGCCAAATTGTTTTGTTTTTGGGGGATAAGCTTTAATGAAGGGCCAGCCAAGAAAAAAGGCTAATGACTAAAGCAAATCGGGCTGCTGCTGCTGCTGCTGCTGCTGTTGTTGTTGTTTGACTGGCTTAATACGCTTGCTGGCCAACTATGCTGATCTGGACTCAGCTTTAAGCCAGTTAACTTCTAGCCAGCACGTCTATCGCCCTCTAATCACAACGTTCGTTTGCATTTCACAATCCCATAAATAGGAATAAAGCGAAACTCAATGCTGCTGGCAGCTGCTCCATTCCAATCAGCTCAAGTCAACAGCAGTTGCACTACGGACCAGGGCAATCTGGTGGGAATTAAATTTCGTGCTTGTTTTTCTGTTTACCAAGTCCAATATTATTTTGGCGTTAGCTAAGCCAGCTCTGGGGCGGCGTGGCGTTGCCTCGTTATAGGTGGCCAGCACAGCTTTTCGTTTAGTTTTTAGCTTAAACTTCAGTTTTTATGGCCCATAGCCAAGGTCTGGAAGGAGCACATTCAGTAAATAGATAACATTAGCGACTATATACACAAGTTTCACAAGCTTCTTCTACTGCGTTTGTTCGTTTGCTTACGAGGCTGGCACAAGAGTTGAGGTCCGCACTGAGCGTCCTGCTGTGTTGTCATTGTCGCAGCTCTCAGATTATTTTCCCAGATTATGGCGCGTGGCATCTATAATTTGGTATATTATTGCGAGCTGTCTGTGCTGCATATGGTGAAACTCAATTCAATTGTCTACTTGTTGCACTACGCTCGCTCATCAGCCTTCGGTATTCAATCAAAACGCAATGGAAATTCTGCCTGCAATGTCAGTTTAGTTATTTATTGTTTCGCCCAGTTCAATATATTTCCAATTTCAAGTTTTAAGTACCACAAGCAAAACAACAAATACAAAAACAAAAATAAAAACACAAAACAACAACAAAAGAGAAGAAGAAAGCAAATCAAAATAAAATATGCGAATGCTCAGCCTTCACAAATTGCGCCCAGTCCACGAAATACATAAATATTCCACAAGTTGGCCCGCTTTGTGAACAACTTTGGATGTTGCTCTTTTGCTGGCACTTTTGCTTTTGCTGTCCGATGCTCACCTGAAACATTTTTGGGTAAACTTTTCGACAGTTTGCTATGTAAACTTTGTTGGCTCAAGGGTTGTTTTGGCCAGCTGTGAACCAGACTGCGACTCATGCCTTCATTCCTCAGTCGCTTTCGTTTTGCTATTATTTGCTAGGGAAAAAAAAAAAAAAAAACAAAAACAAAAAAAATGGCATATTGTTTCTTTAAAAGTCGTTTTATTTCCTTGCCTACGGCATGCTCGGCAACTCCTTCAAATTAATAGTTTGTTGTTTCTATCCACAACGCTCCTTTGAATGGCTTGGAAAGGAATGGATAGCTGGCAATTTAAAACTCAAGCGATTTCCTGTAATCCTTAATAATGTTATAAGAGTATTATGCATAAACTGAGTGAGCGCAGCTTTAAATAGACCCCGCGGCATAAGCACTCCTGCTAATCAACTCGATTATGAGCTTCACTGTTTGCATTTGTGATTATGGAAATGTGTGCGTGAAAAGCCACAATATGCTAATATGTTAATAAGCCTAGACGAACAGTTTAATAAACATATAAGCAGCAACCGTTGCACACACACACACACACACACAGACACACGATTACTGTTACAGCCAGTGAATGTGTGAACAAATATTTGCTAGGCCACAAAATCATTGCGCAAATATGCAAACTATGCGCGACAATGAAACATTTTGCAAAACAGTTGCAAAACTTTATGTATATCCATTTACACGGCACAACGCGTCGCAAATAAACGGCCAAATGCAAATAATAAAATGGAGCACAACAAGAGAGCGATAGAGTGAGAGAGAGACGAGTGAGAGGCTTAGAGACCTTTGCATGCCCTTCAGCTTATCTCGTATTGCAAAGAAACTGAAGGGACTCCATTTACTTAACTCATTACAAAAAAAAAAAAAAACAAAACAAAAATAAATAAATAAAATAAAGTAAAAATAATTTTTAAAAAATAAATAAATAAAATACAAAACTAATAATAAATTTAATTTCAAAATTGAAATAGAAATTTTCACAAAATTCACATCTGAGAGTTTTAAAAATTATTTAAATGACAAAATCATTTAAAAAAATAAAATAAAATAAATAAAAATATATAATTAAATAGATAAAAATAAAATAAATAATAATAATAATAATAAATTCAAAATTGAATACATTTTGTAATTCACATCTGAGAGTTTTAAAATTCTTTTTTATGATTTCATAATTACTTTAAATGACAAAACAATTTTCAAAATTAAAATGGACAATAAATAAATAAAAATAAATATAATAAACAAAATTAAAATGTAATAATAATAAATTCAAAATTGATACATTTTTCAATTCACATCTGAGAGTTTAAAAACATTTTTTTAAGATGTCTTAATATTATTATTGTAAAAATAAATTTAATAAAAAACAATTTTAAAATCATTTCAAATTATTACTTGCACTAACTTATATAAAAAAATTCAGAAATTGCGTGAAACTTCTATTTAAATATATCTATATGATATTAATGAGTTATTTTTTAAATATCAAAGCTATATATGTATATATCTCTAATCTTGCTTTCATATCCATCTTTATTAAACAATGCAAACTCACTTAAATGGAATTTATCATGGTTCTTCCTATATTGTTTACCCTCATATAGTATGCTTTACAGGTCGTATCAAAATATGTTCAAGCCCATTGCAAGGCTTTCAAAGCGATTTGTTGCATTATGGTTATGGGGCCATATTGCTGACTCCATGCTGGTTTATGTTTATTTAAGTTTATTTGTGTGCGGCTGTGAAAGTTGCAACAGCAACAACAGTAGTTACAACACTTTTTTGTTGCTCGACCACAATTGTTGCAACAGTGCAAAGTGGCAGAAAACAGAAAAGCAAAAAGCAGAAATTTAAAGTTTTTGCAAGTTTTTTTTTATTTTAATGCTGCTCGACATTTATGTTGAAGAGCTGTGGAGCACCGTTATGTGTCTGTTGATGCGTAATATTCCCATTTCAATAATAATATACATATATGCATTTAGTAGGGCAGATTTGGCAACAGTTACAGAGAGAGTTTGATGTGAAGGGCGTAGCAAAATGCCAAAACTCAATTTGGACCGAGATAAATCTATGCCCAGCGGCCACAGCGAGGGAGAGAGAGTGTGGGAAGCTAGAGAGATTGCAAGATTGATTAAAGATGGAATGTGCCGTGGGCGAATTTAAATAAATAATTTGGCATGTGTTGGCTTTTAATTAAAAGGCATCTTGCGACTAACCAAAGCCGTTAGTCAACCAGTCGCTTCATTGCACAGCTTTGGCCCAACTTAAGTGTGATTAATGCTGAGCAGGGTGTTAGATTAATACCTGACACGACCACGCACACAGATTTTCACCCAGCTCAGCGTCTGTGTGTGTTTTTGGCAATCAAAAGTCGGTAGTCCTTTGGTGGCAAGCAAAAGGGTTTCAATTTGATTTAATGATGCCAGAACAAATTCAACGCGTTAGCGACACCGAGGTGGGACACAAAAGTCAATTCCATCAAGTTCCGGATGCTGCATTGAATAACAACTAGTTTCGACCTGGCCCAGCAATGCTACTGGGACGCAGCCCACTTAAACTTTTGCGGCATCGTCGACGGCGACGGATGCTGCGTCTCACAGACGCCAATGGCAAGGTTTTCATGTCAGCGTAAATTTCCGTTTCAGTGCCACAAGTTGCCTTCACACACACACACACGCACACACACATTTAGATGATACATGTGTGTGTGTGTGTGTGTGTGTGTATTTGTCCTGCAGGTGGTAGACTGTCAATGACTTCATGCATAATAATGAGCTCGAATGTCCTGCCCTGTCCTGCCCTATCCTGCCCTGTCCTGCTCAGCCGTCGTCGTTTGCAAGCGCCTGGGGCCAACAAATCCCTTCGTCCACATTCCTCCTATATCATTTGGGTTTGGTTTTATTGTCCGACATTGCTTGTTGTACATATAGACAAGGCTTAAATGCAGCCAAAGGCATTGCTCGCTTGACCTCGCTTTGATCAAATTATTTGCAATGTTTTCTTAGCATTTTCGGAAAATGTTTTTCTTTCCGGCTAATATTTGCTTTGCAATGCATAACTTTATTATTCCTTGACCAGCTGCTGCAGCTCGACTGCTTTGCAGCTCTGTTGTTGCCTTCTATGAATCAACTGATTGAATTAATTCGTCCAGCATTGGATTCTGCTGCATTTTGCAATCAATTTCAATTAAATTCCACATGCAATTGTCAGACATGCTGCATGCATTTGAGCATTCTGACAAATCCATGAATGATGGCATTTCTTCTATCAGAAGCTTGGCCTATTTGATTAAATGCAAAACACATTTTCTATGCGTAATTAAATCTCATAGCCTGATGATGAAATAAATTCATATTTATTACACAAAGACAAATAAGATATCCAAGTGGAAATGCAGCAAAAATTAAGTTAAGTCCATTTATTTTTTCATTCATTTTTATTTGGTGTCCTTTGAGAGATTTGTTTCTATGTATTTTGTGTTTGGAATTCAATTGATGTATATTTTACTGTGGCCAACGCAAATTCTCTCACAATGGGAATTAATGAACAGTTTAATCAAATTTTCTCCACCGAATCACGTTCATTAATTTTGTACGCAATCATTATGGTGCTCCATCTTCAGAATGCCTTTGACCTCGCCTTTGTGCCCGTCGGTTTACCAAACAAAATACGCACAATCAAGCGAATAGGGCGCAAATTACTTTCCATTACAAGTGTAGAATAATCCGGGAGTGACCAGCATGGCAAGTGTCAAGTGCGTGATCCGGCTCAGTTCTGCCATTTAAGCACAACTTCATCATCATTAGTAAGTGGTACTATAATATTAACATGCACAGCGTATGCTTGACTACAAAATAGCCTATAGGCAGTCAAAAGTTATTTTAATAATGTATACATAAATATTTGTATGTATATATTTTTAATCATAATCAGAAAACTAAATTAAATATTTCTTCTTATGCTTATAGCTACAAATTAAGCTTATACTTGAATTTGTAGCATTTATCAATGCAGGGTATAACTAAGCTAAAATCAAAATAAATTAAATACAAATGATCGATATATACGAAAAGCAAGAATCAACTGTCTTAAGTTAAAGAAAATGTTAATATATTTATATATATGTATATCTCCTTCTGCTCAGGGCACATATATGTATGCTCAGGGCTGCAACATTCCCTCTTGTAATACAATTAAATGGATGCAGGGTATAGAAAGGCTCTCATAATGCTGATTATGGCGCATAAATACAATCAAACGCACACTAAATATGATAGCCATCGTGTTGTGTTAGTGTATATGTGTGTGTTCGTGTGTGTTTGTGTGTTTGACTCCTGCTGCGTAATGAAATCATATTGAGTGTAGATTAAACGGCGGCACGTCGTCATGTTGCCATATAAAAATCCATTAGATGCGGAAATGTGTGCAGCCCCATTATATGTGTATATCTAATTGTGTGTGTGTTTAAGAGCGACAGGGCTTAGCAATTATCACAGCAGCAAACGTTTGAGAGGGCAGCATTAGTGCACCTTAGTAAATACAACTGGCAGCACTCAGGCAATTGGCACAAGTTGATTATACTCTTGACTTCGATATGCGCCCTGTTGCTGGCACTCAAACAAGTACATACATAATTTACTTCCATATGCACTTAACCCAAATTTGGTTAATATTCTCTTCGATTTGGCTTTCTTAATTCTACTTTTCATTTGGGGCTGCAACTTGCCTAATGCCGATATTCATTGCAGCGACAGCAGACTAAGGAACCGCTGCTGTTCAACAGATAAGCCTCACGTGTAGCTGGAGAAGATGGGATGGCGAATGGCTTGAAACTTGACATCAACTGCACTCGCCTACCTGCAACTAATTCAAGTCAAAGTTTCAGTGTCTATGGATAGTGAGTCACTGAGGTGATGCGCCTATTATTAGTCATTCATGAAGAGTATTTTGGGTGTGCGACAAACAACTGTCACAATTTTTGTCCAACTTTTCGTTGCAATAATTTATGAATCAACGGCGAGTAGATGCATGAAATGCATGTTATGTCAGTCGAAAAGTTTTCAAAAGCCACGCCCACTAATTATAGACCCCGTCGACTTGTTTAACAAAGTTTTTTTTCACAAATTCTGAATGTGCTCGAGTTTATTGTCGGTTGAAACAGACAATGGAGATGGCGACGCTAATGCGCCCCTAATGACATGTTACGTATACGCAGCGTAGGCAGCTATAACTCAAAATCCCAGACTCGTAAGCCAATTTTCGTTGATTTAGTTTATCATCAGCATCAGCAACAATACAAATGCCAAATGCCTGTGCGTCACTTATTCCCACAAGTCTGCCCCATCTCAGTTTGTATCAATTCTCCTGTCCGCAGTTCAAGTTGCCGAATCGCACAAGCAATTTGATTTATTGGCACAAATTGCCTTACATTACATTATCGCTTTGAGTTCCATCCACTATACTTAACGGCTGCCCATGTATGCCGCTCTGTGCGTTGTCTGATAAGTTGTCAAATGCTTTACCTTAAGGCATTTATTCTCACATTCTCTGCTAGTTCGCCAGCTCCATTGCCTCCTTCGCGCTGTCACTGCATTTTTCAATTATTTAATGGACAGCTGTCGCTTGTAGGGATTCCGCTGCAGTGCGAGTGTTTTGCCAAGAACTTCCAAATGACTTGATTCAATTTCATTTGCATTAAGCTGCTGCTGGTGCTGCTCGGTCTCCACCTCCGCTGATCAGATCAAACATTGACAAATGGCTGTAGAAATGTTTGAAATAAGTGCACAAAAAGCATTTGCTTTAAAGCATAAAATTCAATTCGAATTCAGGAACTGCTGCTGTCTCGCCGCACGCTTTGCAATTACGCGTGAAACTTAAAACGCCAACAAAGTGGACCCTTTTGGGTGACCCAATCTGACACCCAAAAGCGGGACAGGTGTCAGCTGGAGATGGGGCGATAGGAACCTCGCGGCAGTTGGGCTTGATTTAGGTGTGCTTTGTATCCAATCGTGCGCATTTATTTGCTCCTTAATTGAAATTCTAATTCAAATTTAAATTCTGATTTAGATTCCAGAAAGCGGCTCGTAATTATGTTGTCTATCGCAGACTTTTAAATGCAGCCTGACTAATTTTAATTAAAATACAAACCGAGCTAATTTATTTCAATTACAAGTGAAATCATTTCTTAACATATCAAAGGCATGTCTTTCACTATGCATTTAAGAATTTTATTTTATTTATTAAACTGAAATATTATTTTAATATAGTATTTAAGCAGAATTTTTAATATGGTTTTATTAACTAATTTTCTTATAGGCAAATAAAATGCACGCATATATTTTATTTAAATAAATTTTTTTTAAAATTGTATTAATTATTGCAGTCATAATATTTTCATTCTCTAAATAATATTATGCATAATTTATAGATTTACCTAGATTTTATGTATTAATTGTTTGTTTATTTATTTATTTGTATGTATTAATTATAGAAAGCCTTCCGATTAAATATTTAAATACTTCACATTAAGTTTTTATGTATAGTTTGTAGTTTTTTTTTAGCAACTTAAAGTTACTGGTCAGCTAATAAATATTTGCTGCATGTTGCACATTAGCAATATTCTAGTCTCTCGCTCATAAATTTGACCAAAAATGCAAAATGGAAATTCTTTCGAGCCCTGCTTTCAGCCGTTGGCATAAAGGGAATACACAAGCAATATTATGAGATTCGTTGAAATAATGCAGTCTCTGTGGCTTGGCTCAGCTAACATTTTTGTGGGCCAGGAATATTCTCTGAGCTCAGGCAGCGCTCAGGTTTGCACTATGCAAAACAAGGCAGAGAAATGCACTGCACAGCCGCAGGCGCTTTTTGAGCTGCAAGTTATTTCAACGATGCTCTATTAATTAATTATGGCCAGCTGCTGCTGCTGCTGCTGCTGTTGCTGCGGCTTTGTGCAAAAGCAGCTTCATAATGGAAACCGATAAATTCAAGTCAGAATCTTTTGTTTCTGCTTGGTTGTTTTGCGCTTCTCCCTTAAAGAGGAACGTCCACCTGGCTAGTGGCAATTAAGTTTCGGCACGTCTCTTGCATGTATGTGAAAACTTTTCGCAGCAAATGAAGCGTGGGTCAAGCCAAGGCAAGGCGACGTTCACGGCCATGGCCAGCTAAACTGTGGCACCTCTGGCCAGCGGCCAGGTCATAAGTTGAAAGGTTGAGTCGACATCCGGAAGTTCATTAAATAAGTTTTTTCTTTTGCAGTTTGTTAACGATGTCTGATCCGTTGTTAAACTCTAAGCAGTCGCCTCAAGTCAACGAAATCTGCTTTAAGCCGATTCCTTTGTCACTTGATTACTTAAGCAATTTTGCACATATTTTTCCTTATGCAAAAATAATCAATGTATTCACTTTGTTTTTATTTACAGCACTGAATGGCAACTATGTTTCAATTAGTTTACGCTTGACTAGCACAAGAACTGTGGATTATTTGCTCAGTTTCAAAATGTCATGAATTGCAAGAGGTTACATAACAAAATAACAAAAAAAAAAAAAAAAAAAAAAAAAACATGTAAGGAAGCTCTAGTAGTGACTGCACGACTACGAAATACCCTGCACCCTGCCAACAAATTAACTATTTCTCTTCTTCTTCTTCACGCATGAATAAGCGCACGCTTGGGGGTGCATTGGACTTTATTTTGGACGCTTATAACACCAATTCTAGATAGACGATCTTCATAAAACTTTCGGAATATATTAATAGCAATTAAAATGTGTCTATTTGCCAAATTACAAGTCTTTAGTATTTGAATTGTTTTTTTTTTTTTTTTTTTTTTTTTTCCTTTCAAATTGGGGTGGCATCCAAACTCTGAACAAAATCTGCGTATCCATAATATCTAACTAAATATATAAATTTATAGTCTCTAGCTAAAGTGGTGTAGAAATTATGCTCAAAAAACGTAAAGAAAATAAATGAATTTTTAATTTTTTATCGATAATAAATAATTTGTTAATGGGATGAGTTATCGAAAAAAATACGAATAAATTCGTGCTGCGTAACTAACATATGTATTCATGTGATCTAGCTTTTGTAGTTTCCGAAATCTCGATGTTTATGCGGACGGAAGGACGGACTGAGCTATATCAACACATTTTTTATGCTGATCAAGAATATATATACTTTATGGAGTCTGCGATGCCTTCTTCTGTCTGTTACATACATATTTACAAAATCATCATAAACTGAATTTCCATTATCAATGGGTCCAGGGTATAAAAGATAGGTAAACATCACACAACATGTAACAATCGGAAAAATGCAATTCAAAAATTCAATTGTTGCAAATAAATGGGTATATCCTGCTCGATATTACCCTGTAACTACATCTCAGTATAGTAGGTAAGCATTTGCTGTATACAAATTTCTCATAATAATGGAGGCAACTGTGTCTATGAAATTTGCTTGAAATCAATATCTGAATTTTGAAAGGGTATTATGTGATAGGCAATTGGACTATTGTCAATATCTCATATCCGCTATGTTACACATATTTCGCTTACTGTGAATAGCGCGAACTGTACAAATATTGCAAGTCAATTGCTGCAACAAAGCTATTTGCGACATTTGCAATATGCAGCACATCAGTTGGAAAATGAAAAGGTTTCAGCAATGTGTGTGGATATGAACTGCATGGCCAAGCCGAGCTGCTGATGGTATAAATTTGAGAGACTTTGAGAGGCTTTGGTGTAGCGGACAGGTGAGCTTAGGCCAGTCTAAAAGCTTTTTCACCTTTGGCTATTGGTCGCATGAGCAATGAGGCTTGAGTGCTCGGCAAGATGGCCATTGGCCAAGCTGCTTTTGGGTCACGCTGCTTGGTCAGACGGCCGCCATTACGAGTTGGCCATAATGAAGGCCGCAGCTAACTTGAAATTGCTGATTGAAAATCAATTGCAAGCAATCACGTTGCACGATGCACACACGCTGCAGGGCTGCTTTATGAGCGTGTCTAATGTGCCAATGGCGCAGCTGGAGCTTGGCTTGATATTGCCGTAGCCAGTGCCACCCACTTAAAGCGTTGCCCGATGATAGTTGCTGCAGCCAGAGCAGCTGCTCTCATGTTGCATTTAATGTTGCCACTTGTAATTCCGCATGTTCTACACGCAACATTGTTGTAAGCATTAGTTTCCAAATTTGTTGCGCAACAGGACGGCAAAAAGGGCATGCAAATATTTGCACTCTTGCAGCAGGCGTCGCATGCGGAGACAGCACACAAAACTCGCACAGATGTCACTTTATGCAAATACATTCAAAACTAGTTTCTATTTGCTTACTACAAAATTTATTTTATTTTATTTTTTGACAGTTTTACTTTACGCTGCATTTATTTTTGACAAATATATATATGCATATATATTTAACTGCCATTGTCAAATGAATTGAATAAGTTTTGTATTTCATATTGAAATTCGAGTTCTTTATGAGGCTATTTATGGCCGTATTTCAACTTAAATATTAATCTTAATATGCAGTTGAGCAGTTAGTGAACTATTAGCATTTCTACAGATTTATTTCCAACTCAATTGCAATCACTTTATAACAATGAAAACCAATTAAGCTACTGAAATGCAATTCACATATCGCTTCATGCTGTGAGCCAGCCAACGTACGACACATATCGTGATGATGATATGCTTAGAAATACGCTATTTTTAAATGAAGATATATACTATATAATGAATATAAACAATATATACATATGTAAGTAATACTTATAAGCTGCTCATCTCGAATTAAATGCCTCCTGTTTTATTGTATTTTTTAAACTCTTTCATCTCTTTTATATTGAAATTCTACATTAATACAAAATTCCGCATTGAAAAAAAACATAACTTATGAAGTGAAATATTTTTTTAAGATTTTGTTTAGAATATATTAAGACAGCTTGCTGAGCAGTCAAAATTGTCCTATTTCATTTGCAGTCAGCTAAGACGACCTCAGCGCATTCTTCAAAAGGTATTTACACAGTTTTCATAGCAGCTACACAAAATTCTAATTAAGTCAGCTCTTTGTGCTGCAACATTTTTGGTTTAGGCAATGAAAAATTCTTCATTATACACAGTCGCAGCGGGAAAAAAAACACACTCACACACACACACACACAACAGCAGCAGCAGCAACTATGAATAGGCCAAAGGCAACGCAACATAACGCAACAGTTCGTAACTGGCGCAGATTTGGTAGCTCTGAGGCCAGCTTCATTTCTAGCTGCAAGTTTTGATGTTTGCTTCCGTGGACTGCGCTGGACATACCGCGCTGTGCCTTGTCAGGCCCTGTCCGCTGCCACCTCCACGTCGCTGTCGAGCCCACAGGGCAAAGCTACCAGGAATGCTTTTTGTGCCGCGTCGCTTTTGTTCGGCTCGCTTTGGCTTTGTTTTGCTTTGTTATGTTGTCGGGGCAGGTAATTAAAAAAGAAAAAAAAAATTTTGTTTTTTTAATGTAATGTGTAGGTGACTTTGCCTCGGCCCATAAATAAGTCTGAATATTTAACCGGGCCATGTTGCTGTTTACCTCGCACATTAAATTCGTGGAGCATTAAACGCATTAATGTCCAGAGAGAAGCCTTTATGAATGTGCAGCCGGCCAAGAACTGGTCGGGCCACAGACACGAGCTAAACGGGCCGCAGAAATATTTCTCTTCGTCCTACCTAGAGGCAAATGACCTTGTGTCGCTCTAGACAGCCGAGTGCGGCGCAATTAGCTGCACAACTTTGCCTTAAGATTAATGGCAGTTTTTTGGCCAAGTCCTTTGAGTTGTCGCTGCCTTATTGACTATCGCACCACTCTGCCCCTCATCGTGTCGGCGGTGTCAATAAAACGCTTGTTCTTGCGTAAATAAAAATAATAAATGATGTCGCTGGACCGTTGGACCCGTCGAAAGTTCAACAGCAAACGCCAAGTAATTAGGCGCATAAATTTTATGACAACTGACAATTGCACACACCACAAGCAATTCTTGATGTAATGGAAACTGTTTAAGCTGAAGCTGCCAAAGTCTAAGAGTAAAGCTGCAAATATCATTTGAGAAAAGTCTTGCTAATAAGAGAGCCTAGTTCATTACGGTACAAATAGTATACAAACTATTTTTATAAATAGAGAAAAAAGAAAGCGAGGTAGTATTCAGTTGATCTCTTGAAGAGAGCGTGAAGGTTTAAATAGATCAGATTATCTTGCGAGCTATGGCTAAAAAACATTACTATGACTATAATTACTTACTAAACACTTTAATTTTTAATTAATTTGTATATTTTATTTTCTCTATATATGTTTATGTGTATATAATGCCACGAGTTGGCCTGCAAGTTGGGCAATTTCCTTGCTTGAGCTTGCAGCTGTTGGCAGAAGTATTTGTAGCTGTGCTCGGCCAAGCAGTAAATTTGGTTATGTTTTGTGCTTTGAGGCGCTTGTGACATGCACATGGAGGTCGTGTTGGCCGGACGGAACAACCAAGCAAACCCGTTCGTATTCCCATTTGGCCCAATGCGCCCCAATTGCCCTCGGCCACTCAACGGAGGTCGTCAATTGTCAATTGAGCGCACGTGCTGTCGGTTAATTGGAAGCCTAATGGCACGACGGCTGGCCAGAAAACAGAATCAGCTCAAAATCAGAGGCCATATCAAGAGATTAAAACTTTCAATGCCTGATGATAAGTTTGGCGACTTTGGGAAGAGGTTGGCCGTTAATTCGATATGGCTGCGGGTTATAATTTCTATTGATTGTTTTTTTAAGTTCTTAAAGCTTGACATTTCAGTTGCTGAGATGCCTTTGGCATTGTTGGTAATTTTCTATAATTTGCCACGATGCGCGTGCACATAAAACGCACTGCGCGCCGTCTGAGGTGGGTATGGGGGTGGGCATAAATAATTGCTGCTGACAGGTTGATAAATGGGTTTATAGCCAAGTTAATGAAACTAAAACATGGCACATGAGTTGCCATGTCAGCCTGTCCAATGCGCTGTACCTCTCTGGTTGTAACGCGCTTTTAAATTAAGATAATGCATCGAGCTGCGCTACGGTGCGTATGAGTAACGTAATTTCCGGAACCAGCCCGACGTCATGGCTTGGCGCAGCTCACAACTCCCCTAGGATACGGCAAGCTTTTAGCAACAGTTTTCCAGCTAATGCGACTGATAAGCGCACATAAAATATTCGCAGCCATTAGCGAGTTGCATTTGCGCATTTTTCAACCGAACTCGCGCACTGAAAATGCTTGTCCTTGTTTTTTTTTTTTTTCTGTTATTCTGTTACTTTTCCTTTTTCCTTTGGTCGACCCATTCCAGTTGTCCACAAAGCGTGGCTCTGGCCAATTGGCAGCAACGCTCGCAGCTTTTACCCAGTTGCGAGTTCACAGCCCCCAACTGCTATTCCCAGTCGTATAGTGACAAAGCGCTTAGGACTGACAGAATTTTGAAAAAAAAAAGAAACAGCGTAAAAGAGAGCTCTTAGTGGCTAGAGTTTATTAGGCTTAGCAAATACCCTCTCTACACAGATCACAGCTGTTCAAATTATACACGATTCTTTTTTTTTTTTTTAAATTAATTAATTTTATAATTCATTTATATATTTTATTTTATATATTTATTTACTACATTAATTTTTAATTTTATAATTAATTTTATATTTTTTATTGTATATGTTTTATTACATTTATTTATTGCATTAATTATAATTTTAATAATTAATTTCTGCATTTTATTATATTTTTTTAATACCTTTCCCATATTTTTAGTTATGATATTTTTTAAAAAACTTTTCCAATCACATTCCTAGGGAATAAAAAGCTCTCTTCATAGAGTTTTTATCTAACGCGAGCGTTGACCCCTTTCAGAGGCACGCCCACATTTGAAGCTGCAGCTTATGTTGGTCCGCAAATCCGATTTCATTATGCAAAACGTGTGGCGAATAAAAATTAGATTTAGCCCAACGGCAACATAAATGCAGACGGAAAGGCGAAGGTGTCATTAGCGGCTGTCATGTGCGTGCTGCAGTCGCAATGAGGCACGCACACACACACACACACAGAGAGAGAGACTGTCTGTGATATGTATGTGCATAAGATAATGCATGCGCATCTGAGAGATTTGCGCATTATCCAGGCCGTCAGACTGGTTACAGCCCATAGCTCTATGCGACGTATGCGCAATTCGATTCCGACCGCCATTGCGGCTGCTTATGGTGTGTGTGTGGGTATGACTGTGTGTGTGTGTGTGTGTATGTCTTACTGATTGGCTCTGCAGACAAATATGTGTGTGTGTGCGTGTGTGAGTCTAACTTCCATAGGCGGTTAATATAATCAGCTCTTGACAAGCAATCTTCTGTTAGCCACTGAAGTCTCCGAGTACCCGCTGCTGTTGCTGCTCTTTCAGCTGCTTAGTCCTTCCGGCATCTGTCACTAAGAGTGAGTATGACTGTGCGTGTGCGTGTGTGTGTGTGTGTGTGTGGCCGTCATGGCAAATAAGTTGATGTCGTAGCAGCTCACTCGCTGCTTGTTTGTCAAGTGTCGGCCCTTTTCAGATTTATTATGTTGATGTCGCTCTGCTGCGTGTAATTTGAAATTATGCACGGCAGCTACACGGCGTATGCTTAACGTAATCAAATAACTCGAATAACTCATACGCAGCAAATATACATACATACATACATAAATACATACATGATGCATATTTGGCAGCGCCGCTCATAAAAAAGCTGTGTGTGTGCGCTCAACTCTTCATTATCATAATAATTTCTAGCTGATTTCATTGCGAGCTGCTCAAGCAGCAGCAGCCACAACAGCAACAACAACAGCAACAACAACAACAACAACAACGACAATGTAATAACAAGAAGAGATCTCAGAACAACCTGTTTGGCTGTACGATTGATACGCACAAGTTGGCTTTTCAATTATGTGCCCCATCTACGTGACTATAGCGCATAATGTGCGTAATGTGTTGGCATTTATACGAATATATATATGTATAAATATATTTATACACATACATATATGCAATCTGTATGTATAGGGGAAAAGGCCAATGTATTGTATTTGGTGCGCCCGCACGCCTTTTGATGGCTTCATTCTTGGGACTTTATTGGCACAGTTGAGACGCAACTTGAACAGGCCGCAAATCGTGAGAAGTATTTAAAAGGTGAGCCCGCCAGCATTTGGCGTGAAAACAAAAGCCAGCTATGTGGGTTGAAATAAAAAATGTAAACAAAAGGCCGCATCGCACACATGGGCCTCGTTCGCATGGCCAACATTTGTAGCAAACACACACGCCCTTTGGGGCTGAGGGTGCAACTGTGAAATGAAAAACGTGAAAAATGCTGCAACAAATGGGTTCGAGTTGGGTTTTTCTTTTTTTTTTTTTTTGGGTTTAGGTTTTTGGTCTTTGGTTTAGGAATATGTCGCACACACACACACACAAACACGGGGCCCTCACTCACACTCACACACGAAAAGCAACGCAGCTGAAACGGCCGGGATGTGGAACACACAATTCGCGCCAAAGAGATAATTTCCCCGTGAGCAAATTTCCCTAGCGCAGCGGAATGTGCCGAACGGCGAACAACAACGAATCGGCGCCGATGCGAAAGCCGAAGCCAGCCGCAGAGGCTGCGTGTGTGAAAGACAACTTTGGTAGCAAATGTTGGGGCATTCAGTTAAGATGTGCATTTCCAGCGGTGCGAACGTGTTGCGGGCGCGTCAGCTGGCCCAGTAGCCAAATAGCCAAAGTACCAAAAATCACAGACACTTAGCCAAAGAAAAAAGCGCCAAATCGAGTCAAGAAATGCCCACGCCCAATGGAGTGTGTGTTTTGTCCACAACAACAAAAATAATAAATAAATAAATCAAACAAATTGTAAATAGACGAGCTGACGCACAAACAAAACTATTTATCAGAGCGTTGCACAAACTGTTGATCAAGTGTAAATAAAATACGATTCAGAGAGCGAGCGGCAGTGCGTGTGATGTTGAGACTGCAGCAAGGCGACGGCGCAATGTGAATGCAGATCGGGCAGATCGATGGCATCGAGATCGAGATATCGAGAGTGGGGTTCTTGTGGCGCCCCGGCGACGGATCCCAATTGTATATAGTCAGTCCTTATCCATAGTATACGTCTTATCTGTGTGTATTTCTGTCTCTCTCTCAGTCTCTCAGTCTCTCACTCTCGCACTTTCACTCTAACTGCATCTAACTTCATGTATGTGTATCGGTGTCGGTATCTGTGTGTTTATTCAGCAATAACAATGAAACAAATATATTAAATGTATTATTCAAAGTTATATTAATAATAAATAGTAGTTATATGAAAGCCGCGCGCGTCTTACGCTAACGCGACTTCAAACGCTTCGCAACACACACAAGTTTCGGTGCAAAACGGGTAAAAACATAATCGAATAATTGCAAATCGCAATACTATGCTAGGCACTAGATAAATTATTAGATTTAATTGGGTGTTAGAACAGAATACCGAACGTAATTGAAAAGCGCGCAAACCAATGCTAAATTGCCGGCCGCATTTTCAAATTTAATTATAAAAAGATACATATATATTTATTTATATATACAAGCATAAATACATATATAAAAAAAAAATATATATATATATATATATACACATATGCATAGCCAAGTGAAGCGAACAGCGCTAGCATGGGACCAATCCGACGCTAGAGAGAGATAGATACACTTGACAAGAGACAACAACAACAACAACAACAGCATCAACATGGACTACGCCAAAGTGGAGGCCAGCATCAATACGGGCAACATCAGCAACGATGACTTCCTGGCCGTATTCTCAAGTAGTGCCACACTAACAACAACAACAGCAGCAGCAGCAGCATCATCATCATCGCTGACCCATGGCAATCCGGCTGCCACACTCAATCCGCCACTGGTGACCGTCGATGGGCAGGTGCAGCTGCCGAATCTGCTGGAGATGCAGCCGCCAGTGAATGACACGATCTATCTGCTGAATGGCAGCCTATACAACAACAGTCTACAGCTGGCCAACAGCTATTACAATCAGACGACGGCCAATATGAGCATGGGCCTCTTGGCCAACAGCAGCAATGGCACGGAAGTGCACTGGGACGGACGCTATCCGAGCGGCTATACGCTGACGCACATTGTGATCGCCTCGATCATTGTGACCATACTGATGATCATTATTGTGGTGGGCAACATGCTGGTGATCATTGCCATAGCCACGGAGAAGTCGCTGAAGAACATACAGAATTGGTTCATTGCCTCGCTAGCCGTGGCCGACTTCTTTCTGGGCCTCATCATCATGCCGTTCTCGCTGGCCAACGAGCTGATGGGCTATTGGATCTTTGGCAGCTGGTGGTGCGACATACACTCGGCCATGGACGTGCTGCTCTGCACAGCCTCGATCATGAATCTGTGCCTCATCTCGCTCGATCGCTACTGGAGCATCACCAAGGCCGTTGACTATCTGAAGTCCCGCACGCCCGCACGCGCCGCCGTCATGATCACAGCGGTCTGGATAATGTCAGCACTCATATGCATTCCGCCGCTCCTAGGCTGGAAGGTGAAGATGCCCGAGGGTCCGTTGCCCAAGTGTGAGGTAAGTGTTGCACTTGTCAAATGCCAAATTGACGCCAATTGTCGGCAATTGACGGCATGCTAGACACCAATTTGCGTATTTGCAAACAATAAAGACTCCTCAAGCTAAATCTACAGACAACACTCACACACAGAGACAGAGAGAGACCGCAACCCCTATTCAAATTTATCGCTTTCGACCTCGCGCTGTGGCAGTCACAATTGTCGGTTCATTTTGATGCGCATTGTTATTGGACTCTGGCCAGGGCCAGGGCGAATGCTGCGCCGCGGCATAAACCACAAATATTTATGCATATGAGCTTCAGTTTACTTCTCTGTCTGTGTCTATTTCTAATTTGATGCCTCACCCCACTGCAGGCAGCCAGTAGCCAAAACTAGGCAATAACCCATCGAGATATGCGTGTTATCATGCGGGTCCCTGTCTCTGCCAGTCGTTGTCTTTTACAAAATGTTTGCAAACATTTACATTTTTGTGTCCACACACACACCACACACACATTATGAATGTGTTGTGCCCTTTTTGTAACAAGCTATCTGGAAAATTCACTAGAGAGATTCCTTCCTGAGCAGCCAGCCACAAGCCGAAAGTTGCCCAAGCTCACATTGTCTTTGCTCATTTTTGAAATCGTTTGAAAGTTGAGCGCCAGCCCGTCGAGCTAGGTCACACACACACACACACACACACACACACACACACACGCACGCAGAAGCGAGATGCAGGGTGCAGCATTCAATCAATATGCCAGTGAATGATTGACTGACGGCGACACCAACAAGCGATCAACATGCAGACAAGCAGGAAAATATTAAATTCTGAAATCCATAGCAAACGGCAAGAGCGACCGACAGGTGCTTTAAGAAAACTTTTTAATATATTCGCACATGCACACAGTCAGCTCACATGCATATATATGTATATATCAAAATCTGCTATAAATATTTATTGCATTCATAATAAATCCACATCAAAAAAGTGCGCAACTTTACTGATTTTATTTTTTATAAATAAAATTGTAAACATTATGACGAACTGCAAACTTTAATCGAAAACAAAAAGTTTGCATTTTAGCTTTCGCATTTCCAATTAACCTTGAAGCAATACAAAAAAAAACTAACTCATTCGAGTGGACGACGGACTGACATCGGTCAGTGGCGAGCGAGTGGGTCTGTTATTTACGGACGCCAGGCTCCGCAGGCAAATGCGACACATTAATCAAGACTAAGTGGCCGGGATAACGTGCAGCCAACTGCTGGCCGCCGCTAGGTCACTTGGCCAGCCAGTTAGCCAGTCAGTTGCTCTACTGCTCCTTCTTCTTTTTTGTCTACTTTCCTGTATTTTTTTTTTTTTTTCACTTTCATTTATTTATTTTTTGCTACCGGAAATGCTTTAAATTTAAGACTCGAGAGAATAACTAGTGTTTCGAATAAGAATAAGAAAAAGAAACTGTAGTATAAATTGAGATAAATAGATACTTAGAAATAAAGTGACCTACTTCAAAGCTGAAAAATAAATAAGCAAATCGCTGGCATTATTAATGATAATAATATTTGTATTTTATTTAGAGGACAGAGAGAGAGAGAGAGAGAGAGAGATAAGTGACTGCAGATTGCCCAGATCTTATCTAAGTACAGCTATGAAGGTATATAAAAAAACATATTTGCATAGATCTTTTAGGATTAGCACAGTATGTTTTATATTTAGCATAACTTTTGTCAGTTAATGAATTTATCTATGACATTGTGGTAGATTTCAAACCAATTAGATATATTAAAAATAAGTACGATTTGTTTAAGATATGTTTGGGCTATAGAGAGCTAATTAAGTCATTGTTTTTGTGTAATATCTTAACTATTTCGTTCCAATCGATGACCGTTCATTCATCAAAGTTCTGCTCGCAGCATAAGCAATTAGTGGTATTGCCGTTGTAGTCCCTAATAAATGACTTTTAAAAGGGCGCTCAAAGCACCAACCGCAAAACCAATCAGTTAACCAGCCACCCGCAGCGAGCCACCCGAAAGAGAATACAATTTCCAATGCCAAGGCATAGTGCTGGCTGGAGCTGCCCCCTCAGCTCTGCTAGCCGCAGCTAGACCCACGCAACGCCATCATTAAAAATTCCGCCCAGCACAATGGCAAACAATAGCGTCGACAGGGGCTACGCCTTGCAGGCGTGGCTTTTGGGTTTCGCGTATTTAAGGCTCCAACGTGCAAGCGAATCGAACAGCGCACAAGCAACACAACAATCACACTCACACACACACTCACACACTGTGGGGCTAAATATTATAATTATGACACCATGTTGACATGTTTAAAATTGTTGTGCGCAGTCGGCGGCGACGGCGACGGCGGCAGAGTCGCAAGCAGCACATTGAACCGCAGCAGTGAGTGGCAGGTAGAGCAGGAGGAGGCAGGCAGCCTTAGGCCACGCCCCGTCGCTGATTTGACACTCGCCTGTCGCATTTAATTAATAAAATCACATTTTCCAGAATTATGTCGATGGTTTTCACTGTCAGCTCGCCTCGCCCACGTTCAGGCCTCCCCAGTTCGAATTTTGTTGCTTTTGTCGTGTTTGCGCTGGGTAAACATTGCGTTGGACGCGTTTAATTGGCAGCGCGCTGATGGGGCAACAACTGTTGAAAGTTTTCACTCTCAAATTTGGGGCGTTGACTGCGGTGGCGCTGTCTGATTAAGGTTAAGTTTTTGCTTTCATGCTGCAATTTGCCTAATGAGGTGTTGGCAATTACGCACATGTCTGTCAGTCAGCCAACATTGACTCTGTGTGTGTGTGAGTGTGTTGTGTTATTTTTGTGCTCCGTTGCTGTCTAATGAAGCCCGCGGCGTTTGAAGCGCCGTAAATCAACAGCCATTGTGCGTTCGGTGGTTAATGATTTCAATTTAGCCGCGGGACAATTCTGCAAACTCAAAGGCCAAAAAATTGCGTTTGAGTAAATAATTTGGTGCAATCTGCGTGAAGCGCTCCAAATGCTCTTAAGCAGCTCATTTTCCACTTGATGGCCAAAGCATTGTGGCAATTGGCACAAAAGGACTCTCATTATTGTAATCCGTTAAGGGCAGGCCATGCACAAACACTTTATTGAAATATTAATCGAATACAATATGGCATATTTTGGGTAGGCCACAGCCACGAGGACAACGGCAATGCGCTGCGCAACACAATCACAGAGAGAGAGAGAGAGAGAGAGAGAGAGAGAGAGAGAAAGAGAGAGACAAGACGCAGGACGTCGTCTGCCTCGCCAGGCAGTTCAAATATCTCAAGCCAGCAAGTGCGACAAGAACATGTCTGACAACAGTTGTCGTCGGCTTTACATTCACCACAAAGTGTGGCCGAAACAACGTTGCGTATGTGTAATGTCTTACACACACACAAACACACACACACGCACATACGCACACACACACGCACACAATAATGACCTAAGTCATCGCCTAAGTAGCTCATTAGCGTCGGTTTCACCCAGCTCGGATACTTTAAAAAGAAAAGAAATACAACGAAGTGGAAAGTGAATGGCCGGAGAAGGACGACTTGGCCACGGCTTGTTGGCCAACCAGCAGCCGCAAGAGCTTTAAGTTGACATTCAGCTGGGACCGAGCCCGCGCCCGAGGGCCTCAGCGCAAAATATCAAAAGTGGGCACACTTTTGATATTTTCTCATTATTTTTCCCAGTACGTGTGGAAGTGGGTGAGCGGCTAAATGTGTGTGAGTGTGCCTGAGTGTGTGTATTTGCAATTTTGGTTAAGGTCTTTGTTACATTTCATACACTTGACTGGCTTTTCTTTAAGTCTGTGCTCGTTGTTAGTGCTGCTAAAGTTTTACATGCCATCAAACTGCGTCCCAGCGTGTGCTGCTTTGTGGGCATAGCCTTTTTTCTTCTTTTTGTTTTGTTATTCCAAATATTTTTGGTAGAATTTTCAATGCAAAGCCTAAGCAGAAGCAGAAGCAGAAGGGAAAAGCGCACGCAATAAGCCGTTAACTAATGGGCGTTGCCCGGCAATTGTGTCTAGCTAGCGTAAGGCATACTATGCAGCAATTTTGTTCGCCCATTACGGACTGTGGCAGCTCTTAAGATCATAATCAAGAGTATTTATTTTTCAATCGCCTTTTGGATGCCCTGCTGCCTGCTGCTGAGAGTGCGCGCATTGAGCTGCGTTATTACATCCTTGATTTGTTTATAACAGGAAATTGTTAAGGAATATGTAAAATGAGAAAAATGTGTAAACGTACCCGCAGCAAAATCAAATAACACGCATACGCCGCGTTCTCTCGCTCCATATGCGCTCCCCCGTCCTACCCTTCACATCAGCTTAAATCGTTTGCTAATTTCCGCTCATGCCGGCGGTTCTGGCTATAGATATGCAGCAAAGCGTCCTGGCAAACGACTGGTGGCAAGACAACGTATTTTAAATGTCCGCTCAGCACACCCCTCCCCCAAAAAAAAAAGAAAAAGACACACAAAAACACTTTCACACACAGACAGAAAGAGAGAGTGAGAGAGAGAGAGAGAGAGAGAGACACCCCACATACACACATATTTGAGTCACATGGTTTGGAGCGCTTAATGCGTGGCATAGGCAAATATTGACATTTGGGCTTATGGAGCACGCACCACTCACTAACTGACGCCCGCTACTTTGGGGCTGAGAGGAGCCATCCGCACGCTTAAATTAAATTACTGAGCAATTCTTTCCGGCTGCTTTTGGCCCGTTATTGCCACTGTGTGGCATTGTTTTGCAGAGTGCCCCACGTAGCAGACGTACGTAGCGTATACAATTTGCGGTTGCTCCCTATCCGCTTGCCGCTTTCTGCTGCCACAAACCTCCCCCCGATCATTCGGCAGCTGTGCTGAGCCGTGCCAGTTGCGCATTTGGCCAATGGCTTCTCGTTTTCTTTCTTTTCATTTTTTTTCTGACTTGCTGGGGTGTGCGACCCCGCTTTCTCGATTTGATTAAAATAAAGCAAAGTTTTTAAGCTGGGATTAGTGATGGAGAATTTGTTGGTGTACCGCAGTCAGTCAATTGTTTGGCCTAACGAACTTCTAGCCAACGTCTTGGCTTATATGGTTTTTAATATAGCCAGCCCAGCACAGTTTCTCAAGATTCGCCAAGTTAAAGAAGCTCGTTTATTGCTTATAGAATTTGCATTGCATATCCCATGGCTGTCTGAAAAGTTTTTTATTGCATTCCATCAGCTGCTGCAGCCCCAAGCAAACGGCATTCCTTCCGACCATTCCAGCCTTGAAGCCAGTTCATTTTACGCTGCCAGTGAGTATTTAAATATGTAACGCATTTAGTAAATACTTTCGAAACGCAGAAAATATTCAACTTTAATTTGATTTAAATATATACCGAAATATTTCCAATATCTATTTGAATTACACAATCTAAATTATTGGCTTAAATTGAGAATCTCACTTATATGGCTGCCACGAATAGCAGTTATAGGGTATTTATTTTTCGTTGTTATTTACATTTCTGATTCTCTTTTGTTCGCTTGGTTCCTGTTTGTTGTTCTGCTTATCGCGCAAGGTACTCGTGCTTGGCTCGAAACTTTACTACTGGCAAGAAATAAATGTGCACACACACACACAAACACACACACGCACACGCACGCATACACACACGCATGGAATGCAACGTAAGACGCGCTGATGTCATCTCATATCAAGAATAATTCCTTTGGCAAAAGTTTAGCTTTATATATTTTGCTGTCGTGGCTGTTGCCCGATTTTGTGAGCCACGTGCTAAAAGTGGCTGGAAAATTCGCACGCGTATTAACTTTCACTTGCCAAGCAACATAAACAAGCTTACGACAGCAGCAACAACAATTGCCCGAAAGCCCAATGAAAATTGAAACAGATTCGAAATTTATGAGTTCGCGCGCTCACAGTTCGCCTTGTCTATGGCCGACTGGGCTGAGGGTTGAGCAAAGTAAATTAGAGTTGGCAAACAAATGCGACGAAATAAAATCAGAGAACGAAATTCAATGCAGAAAAATAAGATGTTCGCTCTTAGATGAGTGACCAGCAAATACCCTGTAAAACGAGCGATTTATATATAGTAAAATATTCTAGGGATTTAAGCTAACAGTTATTGATAATTTCACATATTTTAATAGCCCATAAATAAGCGTAAATAAAAAAGTTATGCAGAATATTTTAATTATGGGAGCTTCTCATTTACATTTGCAAATAATTTTAATCACTTACAATATTTAACTTGTTTATATTCTCCGTAATTATAATTATTAAGCATTTGATTATTTGCGTAATTCATACTTTCATAGGCAAATATAATCTTTTATTCAACGGCAATTTTGTAAATTCCCACAAAGCCGCAAAGTTCTCGTCTGTTAATTTTCAGTTTATCAGTTTTAAGCCGATTTTCAACTAGAAGTACGCTCTCGCCATCCTGCCGGAGTGTTGAGCAGTTAATTTATTGCAAAATCGCGTAAAGCTGTGTCGCTTGCTGCAAACTCGGAAAAAGTCAACTGGCGCCTAATTGGCAAAATAGGCGGAAAATCGCAAAATTCATCTGCGCTCCTCCTCTCGCCCACTCACTCCCACTCCCTCCCACTGGCTACATTTGAATAGAGACAAATGAAATAAATTGCGTATACGCCTGCTGTCGCATTGGTCGCTTGACTTTCGCTTAGCTCTGTGATTTACCACTCGACTAAAGCTGCTCTGTAATCAACTTTTACTTTTTTCTTACTCTCACATTCTCAGCTGTATCCTGGGCGAGCTGTCTAATTTTTTCTCTTCTAATTAAAGGTGGTTTGTTCGGCTTCATAATGGAACAGAGCAACCACGCAATCCGACACTCACTCACTCAGTTCATGTGCTCATAATTTTTCAAAGAAATTTTCAAAAATTTGCGACATTTATGACAACATTTGCATACATGAACGCCATAAATTAACCCCATCCGAGCAGCCAAGCAACCAACACCTATAAACAACGAGCGCCAACTGCTGTTGTTGTTGTTGTTGCTGCTACTGCTGCTGCCATAACAATGTCAAAACTTAAATATTGACAGTGCCATCGACATTGACGCCATCGTCATAGTCATCGCCATCGCCATCGACATCGCCATCGCCGGCATTGCCGTGCGCTTTACTTTTATAGCCACGCATAATTTTTCGATATTTTCACTTGTGTCAAAGTCAGAGATTTGAAGAGAACCCTTTTTGCTTTTCGCACAACACGGCACAACATGGTGCGTCTTTTTGCTCAGCTTTTATGTGCAAATTGCGCGCAGTAAATAAAAATAAATGAGTATGAAAATTTTTACTCCTATCAGCAATATTTTTTATTTGCCAGCTCGGCATGGCGGCATTTGCTCAGCTATGCCCAGCCGAATCGTTCATCCTGCCATAGCATGCTCCACACATGCTCCACATACCTACACTCTACTCTCCTACACTCTACTCTCCGCCTCTCCAACACTCACACACACGCATGCCCCAACGTAATAATCGTAATGAATGGCTTATCACGCCAGCTGGCATTGTCAACGATTTTCCATCGGTTGGCGCCTTTGTTGGTTCGATACACTGCTGGTGCGGACGAAGTGGTGGGTGAGCGGGCTCAGGAAACGGTTAATAAATGAATGAGTAATGCAGTCGATTCGCTTGAGTCGACGGATCTTTGCTTTCACTAGACGGCGCGACCGACCGACCGACGTCTCGCCCGATTTCACAATCAAATGAAATTTAGCCATTGAATTTAATGCGTTATTCGCCGTAAATTGTGTGCCCCATAAGACGTATATTGATTTAACCATGCCCAACCATGTCCCACCAAGTCCCACCCACAACAGCCAACAGGCTGCAGCGAGTGTTAGATAATTGCCGAACGAGCGAGTGAGACGCACACATGAGACCCGTCCGCCATATGAAGATTTATAGCCGAGGCTGCAGCCGCTGCTGTGAAATCAAATAACCATTTCGCTTTTCATTAAATTCAACTCAAAACCCTCACTTAAAGCCTCTGGCATCAGCCGGCCAGGATGGCCCTTTAAGCAGCCTTAACGCTGGCGCTCTGCCACTTTGTCGCGTAAACATAAACACCTAAAAAAGCAGGCAAAACAGAGTTGAAAGCAAAACCATAAATTTCTTTGCTATTCAATACCCTAACCAAAGCAATTCAGCATGCTTTCCGTAGTTAAATATTATGTTAAATAGTAGATTCGATTTTGTGTTACGTTAATAACGTTAAAAATCATTTAAATATTATGCACAACCTAAATTATATTCAGAATTAGCTTCATTTAATGAAATTCAGGGCCACGCTCTTGCCTGACGCAAAAGTTTGGCTGAATCAATAAATAGCAGAAAATTATATATAACAAAAAAATTTATTAAAAGATACAAGAATTTTGTGCTAAATAAAGTTGCAAATCAAATACTTTATAATAATTGTGGGCACTCGAATTAATTTTATAAAAAAGTGTATAAAAATTGATTTATTTAGTAAATAAATATTTAGCCTTAAATAAACAAAAGACGCCTTGGGTCTGCTAGAAATACGAAAACTTTCCAGTGAATCCAAATAGTTGATGTACGCACGAGCTTCAAGCTTCAAATGATGTCATTTTATTTTGATTACATTTATTATGTTTGTTTAATGTCATTTTGTTAAACATATTCTTTTATGATGTGTTTTTTTTTTTTTTTTTCTTCTTTCCAAGAGTATTAAAGGTTCTTTGTGCGCTGGATTTCTTTGTTTTTGTGCTGTTCGCAGGCGGCATAATCCATTTTAAATAAAATTCCAAATGAACAGACACAATGAAGGCAGCCTGTGACATCCTTTGTTGTTGTTGTTGTTGTTGCTGTTGACGATGTTGATGATGTTGCTGTTGTTGTTGTTGTTTGGGTGGCCGTTGCCTTTTTTCCGCCGGATCGGCGAGGCAAACACACTTAAAACATGAGCACGAAAAACATTTACATAAAATCGTCTTAACGCATTTGCCGCCTCATCGTCATCGTCTTCGTCTTGGCCTGCGTCTGCGTCTTCGTTTTTGCTTTCAACATGGCCCTGACCGAGGAACAGGAGTGGGAGTTCGAGATGAAGCGGACGCAGCATAGGGACTGCCTGCACCTTTGGGCCAAATAAATTACATGAAGTGTCGTCGGGCCCGTTCTGTGGGCCATTTCATCGCAATTTAATATGCCCTTAAAAAAAAAAAAAAAAAGAAAAGCAAAAGTAGAACCGAGACGACCGTGTGTATAGACAACAATTGCAAGGGCGTGGCCCAGAGTGTAGCCGGAACTGAAGCGACCCGGACGCAGTTTAGAACTTAGTTTAGCGATCAGCTTTTCCCCACTGATTGGCAACTAATTGCATTTGCAGCTGGTTAGGCACTCATTGCAGTGATAACTTTTAATTTGCATTTCATTTGAACAGAAAATCTGGCTTAATTAACACTCGACCTCTGCACGCGTGCCGTTTAATTGAATTCAAGTGGATTGCGTACATAGAATTTATTTGCTAGTTTTAATTTGTTGTCCAACGATAAAAGTTTCAAATCAAATTCAACGCCAGAGAGCTGGACAGCTGGCGATTGTCGGTTGGGTCATGAGCAGCTCTCTTGAGAAATAAAATAAAAAGAAAACTTCACAAATGAAATGCTGGGACGGAGACTAAAAGAGTAAACGAGATCCCTTTAACGTAACGCTCATCGAGTGAGCAGATGCGAAATATTCTCATTTGGCACATGAGCTCAACTTCTGAACAGAGCAAACAGATTTGTGCAGCTTCTTCAACTCGTTCATAGCTGGTAATTATGTAAAAGTTTTGTATACCCAGTGAAAATAGTATAGAGTGCGTAAGAGGAGTATATAAGCTCGTATGTGTACTCAGACAGCAGTAAAATAGAAAAATATATGTTAATGTGAGTAATTTAATAATATTTTCTGATCAAAATTTATGATCATCAAGTTATCATCAGTTATCCACATTACCATATGTTGATCTCTTTAAATTTCGGCATATATAAAATTACAAAAATCAATTTGAATAACCATATCAATTATCTCAATGAGCATACAGGGTATTTGAATACACTCACTCCACACTCGCACAATTTTTTTTTGACGCTGGGTCAGTCCCCAAGGGTCAATTTTAATTACGCTCATTCAGGGCACACAACGAAATGCAAAATAAAATAAAATAAAGTGGAAAATATAAAAGTGAAAAAAAAAAAAAAAAAAAAAAAAAATGAAAAGCAAAGCAAAGCAAAGCGCTTAAAGTTTTTGACAGACGGCAACGAAGTGAAAATTGCTGCAGCATAATAATAAAGCGTTGCTGAGCTGAAAGCCAGGCTAAAAAAAAAAAAAAAAAAAAAAAAAAAAAAAAAAAAAATTGGGTTCTTTGCTTTGGTATTTGAGCGCATAATTAAAAATACATTGACATTTAATGGCACATCGTGTTATAAATATTCAATTTATTATGCTGTTGTTTTTCTTGTTCTTTTTTTAATATTATTTTTTTATCCGCTTTTCATTCCTTAGTGTTTGTTCGGTTGAAAGTCATTTTGAAATTCCGCTAGCATATTTGGCCGTTGGGTAAGCCTTTGTCGTCGTTGTTCACCTTCCATTTTCTTCACTTTTTTTTTTGCCAACTCGCCACGTGCTGCATACTTTGCGGCGTTTTGCAAATACTGCTATGCCATTGGCAGCCAACGCGGCGCATACTTAACAATTCATTTGCGAAATTCCTTTTTTATTTTGCATGCCAATGCCCTTCAAGCGGGTTCGACTCAAGCGCTCCGTCCTCTGTCCTCCGTCGCACACTCACACTGCGGCAGCCCCTACGCTCATCAATCATCATAATTGAAGTGCTTCAGCGCATACGAGCCATCGTGCCGACTAAGTGACTCATTTCAACAAAAGGAAGAGCAAAGTGTAATCTACACTTGAATGTTGTCATAAAAGCCGACTTCCCGTAGCTTTTCATTTCGGCTATGCGCGAATGCCGTTAGTCTCCCTCAAATTTCCAACTTCTAACTTTTATATATATGTATATTTTTTTATTATATTTATGTTTTATCTTCAAATTATAACTACGACAGCCATTGTCGCTCATCACTGTTGCTTTCTTAGCTCCTGCACATAAATACATACATACATAAGCTCTTGGCGCCCGGAAGTGACACAGGTTCTCTTTAAAGGCTCCCCAGACATTTTCAGCTGCATTAAAGCAGCTGTCACGCTGTCGACTTTTAAGCATGTTGCCAAAAAATGTCGCAAAGTTGCCAGAGAGTGAGAGAGAGAGATAAATTCATTTGCGCTTGGCGCTGAAGTAAAATCCTTTCATTCAGGGACAATAAGTGGCCCGCACTGTCTACGCCATTTTTATTTCATTTGGCTTTATGAAATTAGTAAAGGCCTGGCCCGGTTTGGCTTGGCTTGGCTTGGTTGTCATTGTAGCTATGCTTTAAGGAATTCCATTCTAGCCAGAAAATTCTTGCTGAGAAAGGGACAGACTGTGTGTTGGCCGTTGTGCTGGAGTAAATGTTAAGATATGATTTGATATTATGGCCAGGCACGCCCCAAAGACAAATGGACGGAAACGGCTCAGTCCAGGCAACTGCCATGTAGCTTTAGCATTTGTTATCCTTTTTATGAATTTGAGCATGCAATGGGAATGCTCGCATGTAAGCCACAATAACAACAGATATCAAATAAAAACCCAACCACGCAGACTGAGATGCCCCAAATTAAGTGTTGAACGTCATTGGAATTTTGATTGAAAATACTCAAACCGAAAAATCTGATCCGATGTTCAACTGGGGCCAGTATGTACTAAGATAAAATCAATTTAAGCCAAACAATATGCTATGCACTCGACATGAAAACATACATATATGTATATGCAATACTTCATGGGCATGATTGTGATAGTTCTATCAAGCGTATGCTCTGGAAATTCTGCATCTAAATGCCGACTAATTTGGCAGCCACGTGTTTTTCATCTGTTAAATCATAAAAGCCCTCGAGCAAGTAACGGTAAGTGGCCACAAATGGCAGCTGGCTTACAATACTTATGCTCAAGAGTACAAAAGAAGAGGCAAAACTAACTGCAGCTTGGCATGGAAATGAAACAGCCACAGCTCTAGTTTAAGTGTTTGTCGTGAAAGGCTGCTTCGGCCGAGCCAGGCCGAGTATGGGAAGCAAAACACGAAAAGCAGCCACAGGAAAATCGCTGAGAAAATAAAGTCAGCCAGGCGCCAGAACAGACAACGATAGACGTGTGCAAGCACAGCTGTTGGCCCTGTCCAGGGATAAAAGAGCTGCTTCCCTTTCCATTTTTACTTTACCCTTTCCCATTCGCTTTCCTTCTCCCTGACATTTAGCTCCTCGGTCCATGTGTTGCGATTGTTGTTTGACCGCATTGCCCAGCGTATGCTGCACGTCAAGCTCAGTTGCTGATCATAAACTAACAGGCACACACACTTACACTCACTCACACACACACACACACACACACACACACACACACTCCAAACATTGCATAAGCCTTCACACGTTGCCACCCCAATTCGCTCTAGCACTCGTCCAAGCACAAGACACTACAAATCATTTGTAGCCCCGTTGTTCCCGTCGACTCGTCCTTTCGAATGCCCTGCCTTGCCATCGACCTTTTGCCATATGGTATATGGGAGCAGTCTCTAGCACTGTGGGACATATCTTTATGTAAATATTTCTAAATAAAATTTAAATTCCACATAGCTTATGTTGTATTTAAATAATAGTTCCTTCTACTCTTTATACACTTACAGGGTATTTTCATGGCCATTCATTTGGCATGTGTTTCTCTTTGCTTTTTTTTTGTCATTGTTTCCATTGTTGTTGTTGCCGCATGCGTTGTTATGTTTGCGGTTACACTTTGCGTGTGGCGCCTTGGTCTACCCTCTCTCTCTTTCTCACTCACTCCTTACACGGTCCCCAACTGTGCTCGTATCCGTGCCCCCCTCCTCCCTGTCCTATCCCCTACATTCTGTCATTTTTTCTGCCTTTTGCAAGCGTCGCGCTGCGGTTGGCATTGCCGTGTCTATTGTGCTAATAGGCAGCACTATCGTATTTTAACAGCTTTTATTTACACATTTGTGTGTGTGTGTGTGTTTATACACACGCATGCACACAAATATGTGGCAGAAGCATTTCGCTTGTTTACCATTTTTTTGTTATGGCTGCAGTTGTCGAATATGCATACCCTGTAGCTAAAAATGTATGAAAACAATTTGACATTTAACTAAATATTTTGCTTACTATATATATGTATTTGATATTCCATATTTGTTTCTCCATGTAAGCAGCTGCAGCTGGCAACATTTATAACTCAAATCTAATAAATTTCATATGCTTTCGGCAAAGGTATTTCCATTTGTTGATTGTTTCGTAAAGCACGCCTTTTGGCCTTCAGTCAGTCAGCTTTCTTGGTCAAGTAGTCTATGCAGATGGGATAGCATAATGTCTCGCATCTGTTTCTGTTGTTGCCGGCAGATGAGACCGGCTGAGTTCAACTGGGCTCAGTCATCCAGTTGTCAGCTTTAACAAGCTGCGTACTGTGTGTGCGTGTAGCTCCACGTGCCGTCCGTCATCAGAATGATTGGCATTTTCAAGTAACGGTATTTCTCAGCTACCTGTCCTTTGTTGCAACATTTTCTTTATATCCTTTTCATTTTGTTGTTGTTGTTTCTTTTGGGCATCAATAAAAATACCAAAATGACAGGTTTTATAATTGGCGATAAAATGTCATCAACAAGGGACGACGGCTGAAGCGTTAGCCAGCTGCTACAGTGACAATAACATGCAACAAATAAAGGTTATGACAGAGCAGCAGCAGCAGCAGCAGCTGCTGCAACTTTAAGTAGGTCCCATTCACTGGCCAATTTGCCAAATTGCCTGACGAAGGAATAAAGCAATAAAGGAAATACTCCCACATAAATCGAACATCAACTGTTACTCTCTCCAGTAAGTACGGTCACTGGCACTCAATGCGGAAGGCAAATCAGTGAGAAGCACTTGAGGCCAGGCAATGACGCTTAGATAGAGGCGCGCTCATGTTTCCGTTTGACATGGGCACATATTTCTGTGTATATTCAGTTGCGGATGCTGCAAGTAACTGAACATCCCGTTGGGCGCCAGTTAACTGTAATAAACACTAAAAGGCAGCAGCTCGAGGAAACTGCACATTTAACGTGCCACGCCAACGCCATTTGACTGACAAATGTGGCCCTCGCAGTGAGTGTCCAGGAAATGGCTAGGAAATTAAAACAAATATAAAATTCCAGCAACTAAGCGACCAGCCCCAGCCCCCCAACACAGCGACTACAACAACGGCAGCGATAAGGAAAGAAATGGCAACAAGGAGCTGTGGACTCGGCAAGCCGAATGAAAATAAATATAGCACAAAACTTTTACTTGCCACAAGCCCAGTAACTCAGTGAAGTCCACCGCGGGGCATTTAAATGTGGCAGAGCAGCACTTAAGCAGAATGTAGCAGAAACCGGGAAGCAGTAAGCAGGCAGCCAAATGCGTCTCTTTGCCCCAGTTGGTTTCCATAAAAGTCAACAACTTTCGCTGCCGCATCGCTGATAAGGGGCAGCCAAGCAAAGGCCCCAATCAAGAATTTTGTTCGATTGAGTTACGCGTAATCGTTTCGAGTGCTTAAAAATTAAATTAAAAATTTATTTACTTTAAAAATGGCAGCGTCTATGGCGTATCCAGCTTATCAAAGTTAGACGCGCAACACAAGCCCACGCCCATGCCCACGCCCACGTTCACGCCCCTGCCCACGTTGGCAGACAGCTGTGATGTGCCAAGGACCATAATAAAACCGCAGAGTGATAAGAAATCGATTTGTCACCAGGACGTGAGACTCAATTGGCGCTTAAGCAAACAAAAGCCAACGCGAACGCAGTCATGAGGGCATAAATCACGCGCTCACATACCAATACACAGATAAATACACACACACACACACGCACACACGCACACATTGCGAAGGGTGCAGCCTCTCTATAGCTGTGTCAGTTTATACAAAGGTGATTGTACTCTGTCTGAGTGTGTTTGTGTGTGTGTGTGTGTGTGTGTGTGTGTGTGTGTGTGTGTGTGTGTTGGAATGTGGGTGTGAGTATGTGGCACATTTAAGTTTATTACAGTTACTCCCGCGAGTTGTTTTGAATGAAATCCCCAACAAAATACTCCATGCTTTTATATAAAATGTGCGCCACTGAGATTTGGCTTTACTTGTAATCATAGAGAAAGACGCACGCACACGCATACAGAGTGACAGAGTGAGAGAGAGAGAGAGCGAGAGAGGAAGGGAGAGAGTTGCGAGTTAGTGAGGCGAGTCTGAAGAAATTGAAACAAATTTTTGAGTCATGCCTTAAAGTGAGCCTAGTTAAGCCCCAGGCGAGCGACAAGCAGGTATGTTTCCCTGTAGGCAGCTAAAGAAAATGTCACTTCTGCGAGGCAACATCTAATGACATTGTTCAAAGTAACGCGATAATGAAGTTGCAGGTGCTTGTTTTGATTTATTTCGATTTACAAGTTAATCCCCACGCCAGTGAAATATAATTTCCATGTGTTTATTTCTGCAAAATTTGTTGCTACTGAGCGAATGAGCGACTCCTTTCGATCCAGGCGCGATTGTGCGAGACTTTTTAGATTTCATTTCGCATGTCGCAAGGTCCCAGTGGAATTCTAACAGTGTCTGCCAGCTAGTCTTGCCGACATTCCTATATATAATTGGCAATAACACCCCTATCGGAGCACAGCCTGATGCACAATTTGCCTCCACGCTTCTCTGTCCTGTGCGCAACTTCTCCAGTTGGTAACACCATTCAGGATTGCCTCCATCTGGTCCTTCCAACGGGTTCGAGGTCTACCCCTTCTTCGTTCTCCTCTAACTACCGCATCAAAAACCGAACGAGCTGGAGTGTTTTCCTCCATACGAGCAATGTGACCCAACCAACGAAGACGCTGAATGTCAATTCGCTTGCCAATGTCAACATCGCCGTATAGCTCGTACAGCTCGTCGTTCCATCTGATACGATAGGTTTCGCCAACGCAAATTGGTCCAAAGATCTTGCGAAGAATCTTTCTCTCAAAGACACCAAGAGCAGCTGCATCTGACTGCGTCACGGTCCAGGCTTCCGCTCCATAAAGCAGCACTGGAATGATGAGTGTCTTGTAAAGGGTTACCTTTGTCTTTCGAGAGAGGGCTCTACTGTTCATTTGCCTACTGAGCCCAAAGTAACATTTGTTGGCAAGTGTAATTCTCCGCTTGATCTCCAGGCTGACATCATTTTTGTTGGTCACTGCAGTTCCCAAATAGACAAAGTCCTTGACAGACTCAAAGTTATAGTCTCCAGCAGTAAGGTAAGAGTCAAGACGCCGCGACTCCCTAGTACTGCACACCATAAACTTTGTTTTTGCCCATGTTTACTGCAAGACCAACTTTAGCTGATTCCCTTTCGATAGCTTCAAAAGCCGCAGTTACATCACGCTTGGTACGACCAATGATATCAATATCATCAGCGTAACCAAGGAGCTGGACACTTTTGTATCCCAGTATTGTGCCCATCCGATGCACTCCAGCTTTCCTTATTATACTCTCCATAAGTAAATTGAAGAGCACACAAGACAGCGAGTCGCCTTGTCTGAGACCCCGCTTGGTATTGAAGGTTTCGGATTGGTCATTTCCTACCTTGACAGAGCTGATGGTGTTGCTCAATGTCATGCTACAAAGCCGTATTAGCTTTGCAGGAATACCAAGCTCAGACATGGTAGCGTACAGGCAGTCTCGCCGTGGGCTATCAAAAGCAGCTTTAAAATCGACGAACAGGTGGTATGTGTCGAATTGGTTCTCGTGTGTTTTCTCCAGGATTTGGCGCAATGTGAAGATCTGGTCAACTGTAGACTTGCCAGGACGGAAACCGCATTGATAAGGACCTATCAATGCTTCAGCATATGGTTTCAGTCTCTCACACATTACGCTCGTGAGAACCTTGTATGCGACGGGAAGAAGGCTGATGCCACGGTAGTTGGTGCGTTGTGTTGCATCACCCTTCTTCAGGATTGGGCAGATCATACTGAGGTTCCAATCATCGGGCATGCTTTCCGTTAGCCATACGCTGCTGATAAGTTGGTGCATGCACCCTACCAGCTCATCGCCTCCAGCCTTAAACAATTCAGCCGGTAAGCCATCTGCTCCCGCGGCTTTATTGTTTTTGAGACGCTGTATAGCTGTCTCGACTTCCGTATGGCTAGGGATGGGAACTTCAACACCATCATCTCTGATTGGGGTTAGTGGACCAACTTCGTCAAGCTCATTCTCACTGTTTCCAGCCAAAAGACTCTCAAAGTGATCCCGCCATAACCTCAGTACAATCTCCGCATCAGTAACCAGGTTTCCATCGTCACTCCTGCAGGCAAGCGATCCAGACTTATACCCTTGGGTCATGCGCTTGACCCTCCGGTAAAAGTCACGGGCATCGTTCTTGCTTCTGCTACTCTCCATCTTCTCACACTCAAGCCTTTCCATCTCCCGCTTCTTCCTCCTGAAAAGGCGCTTCTCGTCTCGTCTCCGCGACCTATAAATATCCACCACCGCTCGAGTAGCTCCTGCTTGCAGCGTTCTTCTGTAGGCGGCGTCTTTTGCTGCAGTCGCTTCCCGACACTCCTGGTCGTACCATGGATTCCGGTTGGGAGGGCGTTGGAACCCAAGTACTTCCACAGCAGAGGCGTTTATGGCATTGGACATGTACGCCCACATATCCGTTGTATTTATAGGCATTGGAGGGAGTTGGCCGAGTCGGCCCGAGAGTCGAGTGGAGAAGGCATCCTTATGTCGTTGTGATTGCAGCTTTTCGATGTCCAGCTTTCTTGGCATACCTTGACGTGAGACTTTCGCGACACACAGCCGTGCGCGTACCTTGGCTGCAACAAGGTAATGGTCAGAGTCGATGTTAGGACCCCGACAAGATCTCACATCAAGTATGCTAGATGCATGCCTTGCATCGATCACAACATGATCAATCTGATTTCGCGTCAGACGATCAGGCGACAGCCAGGATGCCTTGTGGATGTTGAGGTGACGAAAACCTGTACTACGTACAATCATATTGTGTGCGGCCGCAAATCCTATTAGTCTAAGTCCATTGCTCGATGTGGACTCGTGCAGACTAAACGGGCCAACGGTTGCTCCAAAGATGCCCTCCCGCCCTATTTTGGCGTTAAAATCTCCTAGAAGGATTTTAACGTCATGTGACGGGCAACGGCCATATGCTCGGTCGAGCTCTGCATAGAAAGCATCCTTGGTAGCATCGTCTTTCTCTTCCGTCGGGGCATGCGCACAGATTAGGCTGATGTTGAAGAATTTGGCAGTTATTCGGATCGTCGCAATCCTCTCGCTAACTGGTGTGAAGTGCGAGGCTCGGTGCCGCAACTTGGGCCCTACGACGAAACCACAACCAAATTCACGCCTATCATTAAGACAACTGTAATAGATGTCACAGCTGCTTTTTCTTATGCGCCCCTGCCCTTTCCATCGCATTTCCTGGATGGCTGTGATGTCAGCCTTCAACTCATTGAGGGTATCCGCTAGTTGTTGAGCAGCACCGGGTCTGTACAATGTCCGTACGTTCCAGGTGCATACTCTCAAATCATTTTCCTTTTTCCGTTTGCCGTGGTCGTCAACGTTTTCCGGGTTCCTTTCCGAGGCTCCTCTTGCTTCATTCACTGATGAGTCTTTTTTCTATGGGTGGATATCAAGTCCTACGCCAAAACCTAATTTAAGGATTAGGATCCCGCCGCGCACTTTGGTTTATAACTCAACGGGGGCTGAGTCATAATCCAGGAGGAACCACGTGGAGGTAGTGTGTCGACTTGAGAAGAGCAAGAACAAGGATCGCACTGGCACTCACCAAGTTGAGCACAATCAGAAACTTTGCCTTGCCTGCTCTCCCCCATCCCCCCTGCCGACATTCCTACTGTTTAAAATAAGGCGAAGCAAAATAATCTTGGCAGCCCAGCAGACGAAGCAGAGATGAGGCTGTATGGTTGCTATTTCTGGCTGCCGATTTTCGCATTACATGTATACAATAGCAAGAAATTTTAGACAATATTTTACAATTTAAAGATATAAATACATTTTGGAGTAAAATACATAATAAAAATATGGGTCTTTAAGTTCTGATTGATTATAATGAGTGACATGTTTTACATTATATTTATTAAATATTTAAAAAAAATCAAAATCAAAAATAAAAAAATAAATTCAACAAATATATCTTGGATAATCAATTCTTGCTCAATACTGTTCCAAAATTAATCATAAAAATAAATGTATTAAAATTAGTTTAACAGACATATTCGCAGCATATTCTATAACTTATATTCATAGTTCATTTCATAGTTTTCTTTTTTTTTTATAATATTTACTTCACTCTTTTTATTTGATTTTTTTGAGTATTTCTATTTTTAATATTTTTCAAGATTCTCATAATAAAATATTATAATACAATATTTTATCAATGCACATTCATCATTGAACTCATATATGTACAGGGTATTGCAAGGTCTGTTCTCGTACACGTTCATTCGTCTTGCTGTGTTGCGATTTTTATTGGGTTGCGCTCCATTCGCCATTCGTCTTGTGGCGCTTGTTCTTCTTCTTGTTCTTGTTCTTGTTCAGGTTTCTGTTGCTCTTTCGGGTCTCGACGGTAATGGTTTTTGCTTTAGCTGCTGCACGTGAAATATTTTCGACAGCCAGAGTAAACAAGCGCACACATTAGCTTTCAGGTATGTGTGTGTGTGTGTGTGCGCAAGAAAATTCGCACACACTCTCAATTTAAACGCTTCATTTCACTTTATTTCGACTGCGATTTCAATTTAAATTCCATGAATTTTCCCTGATGCTTCGACGTCTTTTATTTTAACTTCGCTTTGGCTTCAGCAATTCACATAAGAATGAATGGATTTTGTTGATTTTAATTTTTAATTTGGGATTTGCGGTCTGCCCATTTATTCGCTTTGTCAGTGCAGCTACACAAATTGTTTCAATATTTACTAAACTTTCACTTTAATAAGAAATGCAACAATCAATTTGATGCTGCTGCGGTCAATCGACAATTATGCCTTAAATTGTGCCAGCCCTTTTATCCCCTTCCATTCTTTTTTTTTTTTTCCTTTTTCCTTTTCTTCTCAGATCACCCTTTGAAATTTGGTTGAGCGAAAATTTGAAGAGAAGCCATTTGACGAGAATCTTTTAATTAACTTTTGTTTACCCAGGGGCCAAAAAAGTTTTCTATTTACATTGAGTACGCTTCAATGGAGTCTGAAAATGTTCAGTACTTGCTGTGCTGCAGAAAAACCGTCTGTACCACGCTCAGTGCAAGCGCCACATCCAAATCCAAAGCCAAACTGCGTGGCGCACATTAAAATAGATTGCTGTTTGCTTTCAATTTACTAGCGCACCATCGCACCGCCATCGCGGGCTCCATCTAAATCTCAATAGCAATCGCAAATCCTTTTGTCGCATGGATGGCAACACCCCCCGTAAATATTTGCCCTTTGGCTAAGAGAATTTTCTAGCTGCCAAATCGGATGATGGCTCAGTTATGTGGCTGACCATATATTAGCATGCCACTGCTGTCAAATAACTTCAGCTTCCAGCAACCATAAATTCCCATGACAAAAAATGAAAAAAAAAAAAAAATAAAATAAATGTAGATGAGCTAACCCGACCGGATTGCTTTGCTTCAACTATGCAAATGCAAAGATGGTGGAATTTAAGTGACTTTTGACCGCCTGGCAAAAAGTTTGATGTAAGCTGCGGTCCCAGCTTCGTAATTGCAACTTTTGTGCAAGGAATTCCTTTCATTAGCCTAATGCCCAAATGGAATTTACAGCGCTTCACAGCATCAAGTTGTGTCATATTAGCGTTGCGGTTCAGCTTATAAGCTCCAGCTCCAGGTCCGCCAGAGGTGACTTCTGTAATGCAGTGCCCCAACGCTTAACTACTTGCATCAGCATACCTCTCTATTAGATTGGTAGCAGCCAACCAAGCTGGGGCATTAGTGGTTGCCAATGTTACGGGCAATGCGAGAAGACAGCACTTTGAGCAGGACGAGACATAAGGCGACAGAGGGCAGCAGACCATGCGACCATAACTAGCTTACGGTCTGCGTTTTGCGTGGCAAGCGAGTGACAGGAAAATACTAACACTGCTGCTGATGATGTTGCTGCTGGTGGTGGTGCTGGTGGTGCGCACAGTGCAGTTGCGGCAATTGCGGCCGACAGCAGCAACAACAACAACACGCTCAACATCCTCAGCAACATATCGTTCATAAACACTGTCATAAAACTAACGCAAACAAACAGCGAAACAAATATGTGATAAAGACTGCAGCAACTAAATAAATGTCTCCAAGTAGCGCCACGTCCACACCCATTTTCCAGTTTAATGGCTCCATCAGCTGAAGTGCGAGTTGGTAAAAACTTTGGGCGCGTTCAGCTATCAAAGTGCCATATAAAACTGTCACTAAAAACTTATCTGAAATTAGTGCAATGTTTTATTTATTTACTGCCGCTTAAATCGATATATATATATATATATATATATATATATAGATAGAGAGAGAGAGAGAGAGAGAGAGAGAGAGAGAGAGAGATATGAGGGGTCGATTGAGTAGCTGTAGCCGTATGACTACGTGGCGTATGTGTAATGTGATTTTTGTTACGCATACGCATAGCTGGCAACTGCTTCATTTGAAATTCTGCAACATTTTGCCTTGTTTTTAAATGACGTTCATTCTCTTGAAAAAAAAAAAACTTTTTAGCATTTTACAATTTGCTAGCATACGTTGCCAGATAAAATTAAAGGACGCTCCCAAGGCGATGCTAGAACAAATAATAATTTCCCAGCGCATACACGCAGAAGGCTCACAGGCGCAGCTGTTCGAAATACAGACAAAACGAACACACGTCCTTTAAATTTATAAAGCAAATATTTATTTAAAAATATATATAGAAATTTGTACAAGTGAAAATCCATATAGAATTCGCTAAAACTAGAGTAAAACAAAATGATTAGAAAGCATTTTTGGAAGTCTTTAAATTTAAGCCTACAAAACTTTTACTTTAGACTAATTGTTAGCGCTTCCGCTAATTAAACGCTGTACTATGAAAAAATAAAGCAAGATAAACAAAAGAAAAGAAAAGCAGAGAGCAGCTGCAACTAAAGGAAACAGGCAGATTATTGCATTTGTTGTCCGTCTCTGGCCTGCCATTTGTGTGTGGATAAATGCTTGCCATCGTTTAAGAAGCAACAACAGCAACAACAACAGCAGCAGCAGCAACATTGAGTGAATGCAGCAAAAGAAGTATACAAGAAGAAGAAGAAGAAGTATAAACAAACTGAGTCAGAGTCTTCGAGCTTGGCGTCCGCAATAATGAGAGCTGGGCATGGGCGAGCCGTGTAGAGCGAGAGGGACTGTAACAAACGCTGGCAGCGTTTATACAGCATTTGGCTTGTCTTCTATCTGGATGGCCAAAAGAAAGCAGTCAAACCCTTTTCCCAAACAGCCGCACTGCCCAACAGACAATGCACAGACACGCAGCGCAGCGCAGGATGCAAGCTTTATTTGCCTCAAACAAAGCGCAGCGCAGCGCAGTTGTTGTTGCAGTTTTTTGCCTATTGTTGCTCTCAGAAAAGTAGGCTACGTCGTCGACAGCGTCCTCAGCCGCCTTGGGGCATCCTCTGTTCAAATCCAACTGAAATTCTTGTCCGAGTTGCGTTGCCTGGCCACCGCACCCAAGATGCAGTTGGCCTCGAACAATGTTATGAGCCAAAGTGGCATCACTTTTCTAGAATATTCTGATAGACCCCAGACAGCCCACACGCCCACAGCAGCTATTCCTGCGAACGTTGTAATTAAAGTTTAAGGATTGCGCAAAGTTCAGTAACAAGTGAGAGAGGTGAACGGCGTACGGGCAGCTATAATTCCTGGAAGACTAGCAATAACGTTAAGCATAGCAGCACTCACATAGCTGGGATAATAATGTAGAGCGGAGCTCGGTTAGCAACAATCGATAGCTCTTTAACTTTTGCACACAACTGTGACACTGATGGCCTAAGCTCGCGCCTAATGGCCGTCTAAGTTGACTCGGGCGAACGGTTAACGGAAACTGAAACTGAAACTGAAACTGAAACTGAAACTGAAAGTGAAAATGAAACTGAAAGAAAAACTCTATAGCCATGGCCATGTCCATAGCCTATGGCCATGCCATAGCCATTACCACGAACCGACAGTATGAATATAAGGCAAAGCAAAAGTTTTTTTTTTTTTTTTTTTTTGGTTTTTATTGTTGATTTATTAAATTAATTGCTGCCACATGCAGCTGCCTCAACAGCGCGCAGCAACGAGGTTAGCGTTTATTTGTGTTTAATTTAATTTATACGAAATGCCAGAAAACTTTTCATGACACAACATTCATGCGAGCTCCGCTGCTACTATCAATGGAATTTCAGCCTATGGCTTAGAGCAAACAAGCCACTCAAACTTCGTTAGCCGTAGAATTTACTGGGAATTTAATAACAAATAAATATTTTTTAAAAGTTGCCAAATTGTTAAATACAGAAATTCCAAGCGGAAAGTAATTTTATTTTAAAATTTATTCTTCTCTCTCATGCAACAAAATCAAAGTTGAATTCATAAATTGGCTCAAAACTTCAAAAATAATTGCACAGATATAAATTTAATTCAAGAATCTCTCTACACACATAATATTTCTTTATATACATTTATTAAATTAGTGAATGCTTTGACACGGACATTTTAGTTATTTCTGACTTTTCTCTTTTTATTTTGCTTTAATTTGTGGTTTTATTTTATTTTTATTCTTTCATTTTTGTCAAAGATAAATCGTTGTATGCCAGACATGAACAGAATTTTCTCACATTTATTTAATTTGATTTTATTTTATTTTTTTTTTTTTTATTTTGCATCATCTTTCTGTCTGACATCAAGAAAAACAAAAAACATGCGTATATAACAAAATTTATAAAAAAAAAGAGTGTATCAGTGGTTCCATGAAAGCAAAAATTATCATTTGGTAGCAAAGAGCTGAGATTATTTTTCTATTCTGAGAAACTGCATTCATTTCTTATTCAAATTAAAACGAACTTCTTTTGAATTTTGTAGTAGTTGGAAAAAAATCCTATTCGATATTCAGTTCGTAGAAAAATGTATTATCAGATTTCCAAATGCATAAAGAAAACGCATTAATGCCATAAAAGTTACTTACTTGAACTTGAAAAGTTATTAACGATACGTGTCGAGTATACGCCCCGTATACACGTGAACACATAGTTCAAATACAATTAACCAGTTTGTATAGAGTACTAATTTAAATAATTAATACGATTTCTTGCTGGAAGTTTCAGAAACTTTGCCGATTTCCACACAAAATAGTTTGGAATTCTATTTCTGTCCGAACCGGAAATTGAGTACAGGTTGTGATGCGATTGAAAACATGATGTAGACAAGCGATGCACACGGCCAGTACAGAAGTGGGGCAAAATGAATTGCCACGATACGTGTTGCTGTTCCACACAATTTCCGGAGGGACGGAGATTCCCGCACATCCTGCTGCTGCTGCTGCTGCTGCTGCTGATGTGCCCACCTCATCACTCAGAGCAGGCCGCCCGGCGACTTGACATCCAATCGTTTCACACACACTTTTGCAATTGATTTAGCATCGCTGCCAAGCAGGCAAAAATGAAAGGACGAGCGAGGCGCGGACTCGCCACTGATTCGCTTCGCACCCCTTAAAGCAGGCGATTTGTTGCTTTGGCCAACTTTGGGCATTTAATGGCATTACAATTTGCCTTTGTTATTGTTGCCGTTCGAGTAGTGTTTGTCTGCTGCTGCCCAAGAAAAATGATGCCACTGAGCCCCATGGTGCAAAATGCTCATTTATTCCACCTTTGCCGAAGCATGGGCGAGAAGTGGAGCAGTTGGGGCTTAACAGCAAAAGGGAGCGGCGGTAACCTCTTGAATATGTTGCACGTTTAACGTTCGCTTCAGAATTTATGGCTGGGCGGCTGCGCGGTTGACAGTCGAACCCATAAAAACTCTCACTGTGTGTGTGCCAGCCTGTTGTTGCAGGCTGCCATCGTGCTGAAGTGCCACAGGGGCGGGGTGGGACTGGGTTCGAGCTTGGGGTTGCTCGTTTATTGCATTTACAGTTACTTAATTCCTTTACATGAACTTGCCACATAAAACAATAATAATTGCACACCTTTGCCCACAGTTTTCTCACACCAACAATCAACAACGCTCTCACTGTTCCTTTCTCTCTCTCTCTCTCTCTCCCTTGTTGCAGGTACGTGTCGAAAGTGTGTCAATTGTGCGGGCCAGGTAGGAGAAGCGCTTTGATTGCCGGCAACTTGTTTTTTTTTTTTTTTTTTTATAAATTCCTTTAAACTTTCCAAAACTGCTGCCATTATGCCACAGCATCATTTTCAGGCGTCGATTATTGTTGTTGTTGCTGCTGCTGCTGCTGTTGTCGTTACGTTACGGCGCGTTGATTGTATTATGAGTGACGTGTACCGCAAAAAAGCTTTTAAGTCATTAATTTCATTTGGAAAAGCATACTCAAAGGATTTTAAAGTGCACAAATTTAAATTCAAAGCCCAGCCAGGACTCGACGGCATTTACTGCATTCATAGGCATTCACATGCCATTAAGTCGATTCTGCTGCTGAATGAATATATAGAAATATCTATTTATATGCTCGTGCAACTGGCATTCATTAAACGAAATGAACTTACGCACGATGCGTGAAAATGTCAGCTGAAAATAAATCTGTGACTAACTAAGATTTATGCCAGAAGAAATATATGTAAAGATATGCAGAAAAATATATGTTTGTACCAAAAACCCAACATTTAAAAGCAGCAGCAGATAAGCCACAAGGAAAGGCACATTTTCTTCCTGTACATACATATATATATGTGCGTATATATATGAGTGTGTGTTTGAGAAAATCAGAAAACACAATCTACATGCAAATGAATCAAATGAATTGGTTTGGCATTTTAAAGCAAAAGGCAACATTTTCCCCAAACCGCCTTCATTCCAAACACACAATGGGCGTGGCCATGCCCACTATTTCGCTGACTTGCTGTTGCTCGTATGTGTGCGTTTGTTGCCAAACTTTTGCCGTATTTGATTAAATAATTTCCATTTAACTTCTTACTTTATGCCTGCCTACACCGTCATCTCATTGGATAACATCCACTCAATAGGCAGAGGATTTGACACAAAACTCGAGCCACTACAGACGTACGTAATTAAGAGCAACAAATATGCACTACACACACATAGCCATGGGCGCACACACGCACAACCATTTAGCTGGCAAATTAGTATGGCAAAAACTTAATCTTTGCACCGCAGGCCAAAAATCCAAAGAAGTAAAAGGTATGCGAGCATACAAAACACTCAGAATAAATGACTTTTTGCCTCAGGCAACGGCCATTGATTGCCACCATATAACTCTATATATAGTTATGTATACATAGACTCGCACATATATGTATATACATATTTAGTATATATATATAGTAAGTGAAAAATGTAGTTATTGCTCAGCCACTGCGTCCCAGGAGCGGGCAGACAGCAGCTACGCTTGCCAAGAAGAAAAAAAAAAAAAAACAAAAACTAACGCTAGCTGCCTCCAATGAAGTGGCTCAGTGGACGGGGTCTCATGACAGCTAGATTTACAGTGTGCGGTCACATATACATTTTCAGCATACACTGAGCGAAATGATGCAGTTGAAAAAGCTTAATATATGCAGTCAAAATTTAACATTTATTTGTAGCATTCTCGAAAATATTTTAAAAATATTTAACATAAAATATTATAGAAATTTTATTTATTTTTTTACCATATTTTGTATTTAATTTATAATTTTAAATCAGAAAAAATGTATAAAATATTTTTAAAAATTATTAACTTTTTTTTAAATATTCAACTAACCCTACAGAAATTGTTTTTATTTTTAAATTTTTTTATGTAATTAAAATAATGAAAATCATGAAAATAATTTATTAAAAATTAATAAATATAATTTCAAGCATTCATTCAAAATAAAATTCATTTCATTAATTTAAATCTGTTTAAGTACTCGTATACTATTTCGCTCAGTGCACTGTGCTAGCATAAGTAAATAGGGAGCAAAGAGTGGAGGAGTTAAGCAGAGCGGGATATAAATGTCTGGGTGGCGCCGTTTGGCTGTAAGTCTGTAATGTGGATATAGGGTTAAAGCAACAAAATCCACACACTAAGAAATGAAGTTAAAGGGCGACGCAGGCAATGGGGCGTGGTCGCTGTTGGAATGGGCTGGAGTGGCCGCTCTGTCGCTGTTCAGTAACATGGGTTAGCAAATTGTATTGTTTTTGTGTAAATTAGTTCATTTTTGCTAGTGCGTGTGTGCGTTAATCTAAGTGTGAGTGAATGATGTGTGTGTGGTGTTGTGTGTGTGTGTGTATGTATTATGTGAGTAGGTTTGTGCGCTCAATCCTTAGCTTGAACGACGTGTTCGGTCCTTTTAATTTGCATGTTTTATGTTCACTTTATGAGATTTGAGTTGGTCTTGTGGTTTAGCATAAAATATTAAACTGGCCACATGTGCGTGTGTATCTGTATGTGTGTGTGAGTGTGTGAGTGAGTTAGGTCTCAAGTTTTGCTACGATCATAATTTATCGCTGAGCTGTGTCGTGTGTGCGGACCCAATTTCAATTTGAGTTTTTGCCCAACATCGCCACAAATCTGGCGCATGTTGTTGTTTTGTTATTTATTTAATTTATTTATTTATGTCGCTCACTAAAAGCACTTTAATCAGAGCCATGCGACATGAGCCGCTCATCTGGCCTACGAAATAAGCCCACTATTTAAGCCAGCCAGCCAGCCCAGCCTAGTCGTTTTGTTATAATCCGTCAACACGCACGCCGACATGGCTAACGACGCGACTCGGTTAATGACAGCCCGTTAGTTGGTCAGTTGGCCAAACTGATTTTGTTTATGGCCAACTTTTATGACACATTCTGCTCGCGCAACAGCCAAATCGCATGCAAAACCCACAGCACTCACAACATTAAAACAAATTCAACTTTAATTTGTAAGCATTTGCAATGCAGATGCTCTGCACAAAGCAAACAAATTAGTGAGCTAAGGATATAAAGACACAGCATTGCCAGCATTAGCCACTTGGGGTTGATTGTTGCTCAATTGCTGCTGTCAGACCCACATCAGCAATATAGTAAATTGTCATTTAAATCTATAGCTATATGCTTATTATAGATGAGTTCTGTGAGTGTGGTCGCAAGGACATCGAGCAGTTATCGCCAATGCAATCGAAGCACATCTTAAACTCTTTACACCAACATAAACAGCGAACGAAAATACGTGCGTGGCATGATATACTTGCAATTGAGGGCAATGGATTTGGGGCCATGGCATTGACGAGCGCTGGCTTCGATGGCCGTGTGACAGCGCAACAAAACCCATTTAGCCAAGCATACAACAACCCACTGTGATCCTGTCTTCTGGCATGTGAAGCAATCAACTGTAAAATGCACCAACAACGACAATTCTCGCACTCTCACTCTCTCACTCTCTCGCTGTGTCTATTCGTGTTGTGTTGATAGTGAGTGCAAGTGAAGTGAGATCTGTGGCAACATGCACACGAGATTACTAAAAAAAAATAAAAGAAAGGGAAGAAAAAAAAAAAAATAACAAACAACAACAAAATAACTGCAGATGGCACAATGCAGGCGCATATTTCCAACGGCTCTCAGCGGAAATTGCTGTCAGCGCAGCATTCTGCGAAGGAGTCACAACATTGAGTATTTCAAATTGTTTGCTTACAAGCGGCCATTGTGGACCACAGCCAGACATGACCCGAACCCGAAATACGTGGCCATAAATCTGGAAGTGAAATAAATGTACACTCTTGTATATTTGACATTTGGTCACTCAAACTCGTTACGATAGCGAATGAGTATTCAGGCCCTGTCTCATTCAGCCACCACCTTAGCGATTGTCAGTTATCTGCTTGTTTACTCACATGGCTATCTCAGCGGGAAGTTGAAGGACTCGTGGCCAGCACGTATCGTCCTATGCGTATTTATGAGACTCTGTGTGTGTGAGTGTGTGTGTGTGTGTCACCAGCACATGCGTCAATTTAATAACAACAAGCACAAGCTGGAAAAATAAACAAACAAGCTGAGGAGAACGTATATCCAAATAAATGAGATATTACCAATTTGTATTGAATGCCTTGAATGACATAATGGCCAAGGCGTTGCCTTCTGCCTTGATTATTATTGTAGCTCTTGTTGTTTTTGTTGTTGTCGTTGTCGTTGTCGTTACGGTCCTGCTTATCATGCCATCTAATGTCCATTCGATTTTGTTGCGGGTAATCATTTGTGCTGTCCCCCAAAACGCAATTAGGCAAGCATAGTGCAAACACTTGCAAGTCATTAAGCGTGTCGAAGGCGACGCAATGCCAACACATTTGTTAAGTATGTATACGCAATGAGGGCCCAGGGACTCGGCCCTGATAAGCAAATATAATAGCGCATTTAGCCAACAAATGCTTCTGCACACACACACACAGGAGAATTGAATATCAAAGAAAGCGTAGCCATGTAAGATAAGATAGATCAGAGCAAGACGCTCTGTTGTGCTTGACAAATCGATGGTTTCATCTATCAAAACTTAAACACCCCATGGCTATGGACCATTAAACAGACTATTGCAGCGCAATGTACGAACTATAAAAGGAAAATATGTCAAAGCATTGCTTTCCGTTTCCACAATACACAGCTAAATGGACAAAACATGTGCCGTATCGAGCTGCGAGCAAGGTCCTTCCATAGCATGAATTAAATGGACTACAAAGTAACAAAAAACAAAAGTAAAATGGAAAGCAAAGAAAAAAAAAAAACACACACACACACAAAGCGAAATAAAATAAAAAACAATGCGGCACTGGCAAGCTGGTAAATCAGAACAGCAACAGGGCCAAGGGGGATTGGAAGGTCTAATAGTAACAGCAGCAGCAGCAGCAGCAGCAGGAGTAGCAGGAGCAGCAGCAAAGGAAATTCGTACACAAATTGTAAAGAAATAAAATTTTAGTATGCGCATATTGATTTTATGATCAGAAATAACTACGCATAGCAGGCAGACCAGACTAAGGGGTACCGGGTGGGATATATTTCAAAAAGTGCAAAGCAATCACGAGTCCGTCCATGTCCCTGTGTCTGTGTGTGTGAGAGTCCCTGTCTATGGCAAAGCAATGTCGATTTGCTGGGCATGAAAACGAAATAAAAAGCGAGAGCTGCCAATGGCAGTCGGCGGTTTGTGTCGCTTTCGGAGCCAGTTCCGCCAGCTCAAACGCAGCCTGCCTGCCTGCCTGCCTGCCTGACAGGCTGGCGACAACAGTAAAGTATCTGCCGACCATACATTTGACAGTTGTAATAAATTTTTGCGTTAGCAACACATTTCTGTCGTTTCGCTGGCCTCTTTGTGTTTGTGAAACAGCGGCAAAACATTCAGCCAAATTTTTGCGCGTTCGCCTCGATGCGCGCATTTGCTGTGGTATCTTTAAAATATGTTTCATTTAATGTAAATTGATTGGCCGCCGCCGAATATCAGCAATAAATTTGTTTTGTGAATTCGTTTTGCTGCCGTTGCCACAGTATCAAGTTCAAGGCTAAACGAAAAACTTTCTATTTTTGTTCATTCACATGCATATACATATGTATATACATATGTATGTATATATATAGAAAACATTACTCGAATACAATAATAAATACATCAAGTCAAACAGAACACACAGCAAGCAAGGCGGGCAAAGTTTTTAATCTCATTTGCTCATTCTGCACATTATACGCCTCATAAAAATGCCATAATCCACTAAACCTTCTGCTCCCCAAAATGTCAAACAAATTTCAAAATGGAATCTAACGGTCACAAATAAAATACGATTACTTGAACAATCCAACAAAGAGCAGAGCCAATAAAAACCCAAACAGTTTCATTAGCCATTCGGGACAACGAAGATCAAATACACTTGCCTAATAAATTGTTATTGAATGGTGATTGATAAATTATTATACTTATTCTATTTGATAGATAAATTATGAAGTATTCAAGAGGAAAAGGAAATCCACAAAATATTAAATCATTAACAAAGCTTAGATGAGTTTATTCCCTGCACCCATTGAATTATTTTTATACCCTGAGCCCATTGAAAATGGGAAATCAGGGTATAATGGTTTTGTTAAAGTATGTAACAGGCAGAAGAGGCGTGGCGACCCCCTAATAGTATATATATTTTGAGCATGGTGATGAGAAAAGTTGTGAATATAGCAAGTCAGTCTGTCCGTCCGTCCGTCCGTCCGTATGTATGAACGCGTCGATTTCCGAAGATACAAAAGCTAGAGAGTTCATTCTTTTTGTGTTAGGTCCGTATATTGCACGCGCAGTACGAGTTTGTTTCAGAAATTCGATAACTTGTATATTTGCAAAGTTATCGATAAATGAATTTATCGGGGACCAGTTATAAAATTCTAGCCAATTCACCTTTAGAGTTAGAGTCTCCAAGTCTTCTGCATATATATATATATACCAATTTAATACAATTTCGGTTTTTGTCAGATTTTGGATTCCGGTCCCCACTTTGCCCCACCACCCCCAAATGTGAAAAAAATGCATTTCAAATACTAGAGACATGCAGTTTGGTTTGGCATATAGATATGAATATCATAATCATATTCTGAAGATATCAATATGATTGTCCATCTAGAAACAGAATTATTAGTTTCTTACGCGTGGAGAATCGAAAGGAAGCATTCTTGGAATATGATTCATTCGAAGAAGGGCTCAGGGGATTTCGTAGTCGAGCAGTCTCGACTACAGATTTCTTACTTGTTATTTTTATTATATTATTATTTATTTTAATTATAGTATTACTATTATTTTAAATCTCTGTAGCTCGCTCCAAAACACCAAATATATAATATATTTTAATTCTTTATAAATATTATTATTTTTATTGTTTTTATTATTTATTTTATTTATTATTTTCTTTATTTATTTCCCTTCAATCATTTTTTTTAATATTTTATTTATTTATTTATATTTTATTCTATTTTATTATTATATTTTATTTTTTCATTATTTTTTCTTTTCTTAAGTAATTCCATTTAATCATATTTTATTTATTTATTTTTTTATTTTTTTATTTATTAATTTTTTTTTTATAAATTCCCTTTTAATATTATATTTGTCAATATATATTCATAGAAGGCATATGGATAAATTACTATATTATTATACATATATATATTTATACATTATATATATTATGCAACTAAAAAATAATATTCGATTTAAAATAGAGTAACAGAAATATTATTTCTATATTATTAAATAAGTTATTTACCTTGTAATAAATGTCTGATGCCCTCGTCAAACAATAAAACGCACAGGCAATAGCAAAATAGAAAGCTTAAATTCTATAACTGAAACTGAGGTCGACATTGAAATCGAAATCGAAATCGAAACCAAAGTCAAAGTCGAGAGGAGACCAGCGGAGCTGAGATGTGGCAGGACAAAGGCAAATGAAAATCTTTAAGGCAGATAGCGTCGCACGGCGCGTCGCCCCAAATGTATGCCACAAAATGTTGTTTACAAATCTCTTCAGCAACGCCCACAAATTTGTATGCAAGCCCCATTGTTGTTTGGGACCCGTCCGTCGCTCTTGGCATGCGGTTCAGAGGCTGTTGATTTCAATATTTACTTTGACCAAACGGCACAGGAAACAAACAGAGGAAACTTTCTGCTGAGACCGCTTAATGATACCAGCTTAAAGTTATGGGGCCAGAGTGTGTATTCAGTCTTTATTAAATTAAATATGGCCGCCAGGCGGGATAGTAAATGCGAGGCGACACTTTTTCCAGCGGGCATACGAGCCTCGCCGAATCCGGCCTCGGGCCTCGGCGATGCCAGAGACACAAGCCTGCAATAAAATAGAGTTGAATGCCAGAGGCCGACGTACTCCGCCCCTTAGCACATGTCCAGCAACCACTTGAGCGCTGTTCCGGACGCACACTTGAAGCAGCCTCCAATTGCGCAGAGGGCTCGAGTTGCGCCAGCATACGTGGCTGTGTGGAAGAGTGTGTGTTAGCTGTATAATAATTATGTCACTTTTGGGTAAATCGATGCTAAGTTCGAGGGAGACTGAACTGACGGCAGCTGACGCCCACTTGAACAGTAATTTGAACTTTAACTTGACTTTAAATGTGGTAGCAGCAACAACGGCTTGAAGCGACCTTATGATTGTCCTTTAAATGACATTTACTACGACTGCAGCAACAGCAGCAGCAGCAACAGCAGCAGCAGCGCACAGACGGCTGCTTATCCGAAAGTTATCCCCCTTGCAGGACGACAGCAACACAGCGTGGGCGAACACAAAAACAAAAATAAAACAGAGGAAAAAAAGTGTCAAATAAGAAACTAAATCGCATGTTCGCTACGCCATTTTTCGTAGCTGACCCTTTTCCGCATTGTATTTTCGCAAGCAGCTCGAATTGAAGGCTGCTCATTTATCGTCCTATATATATATATATATAAAGCCTTGTGGGGCACTGATGTAGCTCCACTGGGGTCGCTTTTAGCCCCAGGGCGGCATTTAATTACGCTCGTGTTCGTTGTAATGAGGCAAATTGCTTTTTGCTGTCAATTAAAGTAAAGTTCTCCCTTTAGCCGCCAACCATTAAGGCCAATCAAATGTGGGGGCCAACACAACGAGGACGCTAGCATCGTGAGCAGCAGCTGAGATTTTTGCGGTAATACCGGTTGTAAACTAAAGTGTCTGCTCTATGGCTACATACGCAGACACAGACGCGCATCAAACGTCTGCTTCTAATTTTAAACCGCTACACACACACACACAGGGAGAGTGAGAGAGAGAGAGAGAGAGAGATGTATGTCAGTCTCTATTGTCTCTTACTTCCTTTTCCGGCTCGGCACAATTGCTACAATTCGCGGCGTGTTCTAGTTTCGTTACGCCCTAAAAACTGATATGAAATGCACGCACGCGCGTGTGTGTGTGCGTGTGTGTGTGTGTGTGTGTGTGTGTGTGTGTGTGTGTGTGTGTGTGTGTGTGTGTGTGTGTGTGTGTGTGTGTGTGTGTGTGTGTGTGTGTGTGTGCAGCGTCTTAGAACACGTTTGTAAACATCTTAAATGTGCTTTTAATGAGCAGCTTCAATACCAAAAACAGACGCAGACATCCAGGCAGCTGTCAAGCGTTTCATGGCCCTCCCTCTGCCCACCTCTTTTGCACTACCTCCTTTTACCTGAGAGCCAACCTTGCCTGCGTGTCCTGTGAGCCGTCTTTATGCTGCGCTAGCATCGACTTGTTTCTGGCACTCGCAGCAATCGCTTTAGTGCGTTGTATTTTAATAATGTTAATTAGCGTTCTAATTAGTTGTTGCTTTTAGTTCGCATTTGCTGCGCTCATTCTTAACGAATTTCAAGCCAAAGCATACACACAATTATAAGTGCGCGCGTGTATACACATTAAGTTCTTCACATTTTGTTGCCAAATGGAGTTCAAGCGCAACTTCAATAGCTGCTGCACTTGTTGGCCAGGTCGTTATCATGCAATTGGCCGCTTAAAAAATAATGCAAATTAAAATATAATAATGACTGCAATTTTACGTAACAGAACGTTTACTCGTGTCTCATTACCTTTTAGTGTAATCCGTTTTCCACCTCGCGGTCCTCTTGCGTGCAGCCAGCATATTTTGTTGCACTGAGCATTTTTTAACAGATCACGAAATAAAGCTGCAATTAATTACTCATATCAAAACGAAACACATGCATGCAGCTTTTGTGGCGTAATAAAAGCTGAAAATGTTCTCCATAATGTTACTGATGCAGCGCCAGGCACAAAGAGTTAAACATTTAATGGCATTTACTAAGTGCTTTATGCGAAAATAATGACACAATCTGCACAGCAAATTTAATCAATTGATATGCTATAGGGGCATCGATATCTGCATAGATGCTGAACTGTAGAAAAAGTATTTTTTTTTTAATGGAAATTCTTTTATTTATATGGCAATTAAAAATATACTGTATTTTAGCTCGAAGAATCTTAATATATATAAATATTTCATTACATTTATTTAAAAAAAAATACTAATTATATAATAATTTAAAGTTATATTTAAATATTGATCAAGTTATTTATTAACTCATGTAACAATTTAGTAATTTGGATAATTTTCAAGAAATATTTCATGTTAAAAATTTTTGAAAATTATTTTATATTAATTTTAGTATTCCATTATTTTTAACAATAACTACAATATATGCAATTTCATATACTTCATATAACAATAAAAACAAATCAAAAGGATATAAATAAATTAAATATTTTACTAAATAAATTTAGTTGGTGATTGAATACTTAATATCAATTGAAATAATAAAAGAAGAAATATTAACAACAAACAATTAAATTTAATAAATATTCAATGGAATTTATTATTTCGACATAAATAATCATTATTGTATTATTTTATATTGATAAATGTTTTTCATTCAAGTTGAATATAAATTGAAACAAAAACAATTAATGCATCACAGTAACAAATGAACAATAAATAAAATCAAATACAAAAAAAAATTAAATCAATTAACATAATTAGTTTGGAAAAGCTTCGAATAAATGCTAAATAAAGACAAAGTAAAATTTGTAAACTACATTTTCAGCTATCAACAAATCGCCCCGAAACATTTGCGACTGCATAATTACTAACAAATCGTTGGCCACAATTTAAAAGCGGCCACAAGGCTAGGTTCGCATTGGAGAATATTGAAATTCAATAGAGCTTATTATGTGCATGCGTTTTACTGATTGCATTTTTGTTCCTCCATGCATGTGCATACATATTTTTGGCCATAAATAATGGCCAGGCACAGTCGGAAGGGGGCATTCAGACAAAACCAGAGCAACAATGAAAATTGCGTTAGCTGGTCAAAACTGTTTTGCTTGTTAGGCAATGGACAACAACAACAAATTCACTTTTTCTGTACTTTAAACATATTGCAAAATGTATTCTAAAAGGGTATAATTGTGCAATGCCTGAGTGTGTAACAGCAAGTCAATCCAATCTGTCAGCTTCTCAAAATTACATATATTCATTTTTACTTGTCATAGCTATGCACTGAAAGTTGTACAATAAAAGATGAGAGATTGAAAGTTAATCAATAATCAATCAACAGCTTATCGCTGAGCTCGGGGAATCTCCTCCACTCGCCCACTCGAGTTCTTTTGTTTCATTTAAGTGTATTGATTGTATGGAAGTAAGTTTGGAGTGCTACGGTGCAAGTTAACTTCTAGTCAGCACTCCCGACCGATAGAGCACCCTCGCCAATTGTTGTTTTTGCTTTGGGCATTTGCTGTCGTTGCGGTCGAGCCCCTCCCTCCACACACAACACACTTCAACACGCCCACCAATCGAAGTGGCCCAGTGGGGTCGACTTGTGCCTGGCTGGCAGTCGCTGGCAGTCGCACAGTTGTTCATTTGTTTGGCTCACAAGTGTCATGCTGTTTGCAGCCACTGTCCACTATCCCTGTGTGTGTGTGTGTGCCAATAACCATTAAGCGTTAAAATTTGGACTATGTTGCTGTCGGGCTGCATTGACTGCACGTACGTTACGTGTTGCACATGCATATGTGTGTTTGTCTGTGAATGCGTGCAACCAACAAGATTTGTCAGCCTGGGCAAAACATTGTAATTATTTTATGCATGTAACTGCAGCCAGGAGGCGAGCCAAAGAGGCTAAAGCCATAGCACATGCAAATATAGACAGACATATCGGGCATATTCTCTCTGCTCTCCCATTTGGCGAGTGCCAGACCAATGCTCGTCCAGTAGTAGATCATTTAAATTTTCCAATTGGCTTGACAGACGCACAAACAAAGAGAGCGAGAAAGAGAGAGTGAGAGACAGGGTAGAAGCAATATAGGCTGTTAGTCGATAGCCATGACTATGTCTGGTTAACTGTTTGCTTTGTGAGACTCCTCAGTAGGAGTTCGGCTGAGAATTTGGCCCAAATCGAGGATGCTTGTATTTAATTTACTGTTGAAATTAACGATGCATACAACAGTGTTTCTGCTAATGTGTGCGTGTGTGTGTGTGTGTGTGTATGTGTGTGTGCACAAAAGTCAAGCCCCAAAACAACAATTTGGCAGCAATTTGTTACAATGTTGGCAACTGCAAATGATTAACAATGTATGCGACATTGTGGTTAAAAGCATAATATTATCATAAAGGCAGCGAACGAGCAAGCAACCATACATTAAACATGCTTTGGCAGCATGCATAATACACATATGTGCGCGTGTGCGTGCGTATGTGTATTTGGACATGCATAAGCTAACATACATACATATATGGAAATTAATTTTCTACCATTTTGCTGGCCCAACAACAACACAACTAGCCCATTAGCCGATTGTATTATTTATGTAGCTGCCATTAGAGCGAGACAATGGCCATATTAATTACACATTTCATTTATTTTGGAGCGTCGAACGAAAGCCAATGATGTAAAATCGATTGGCTGACGCCAAATGAAGTTATCATTTGTAATGTGGCTAACTGAAACCCTCTAATCTAATAAAACGGAATGCAAATCGCATTTCTCTAATTATACGGCCGCCATGTTACGAACAAACATCAATCAAAATGCTGCGGCCATGGCTAATACCTCTAAACCAGGAGTAGGCCACCACCAGGTGAGAAAACAAATTGCCGTGCCATAGGTCAGCATAGAGCAACACACACATACGCATACAGACGCTCGCTCGCATATCGTATTTGCGTGTCAACAAGCCATTTCCACTGTGAACGACCTGGAACAATGAAAAGCTAGAGAAAAAATGGCTAAATAAAAAACAACAAATGCTGCCGCCTGCAGTAGGCGAACCCCAGCAGCAGCAGCAGCAACAGTTGGTGAGCTCTGGGTTTTATTTTTTTACGATAATATCAAGTTGAATCGTCTGGCGGATAGGTTGGGGCAGTTCGGCCAAGGCAATCAGCATAAAGTGGTTGGCATTAAAAATTGTATCAAGCCGCACAATAAAAAACAGCGCCGTTGCCCAGCGGAAGTGAGTGAGGGAAGGACATTGTCCTGTTCCTGTTGCTGTTACTGTTGATCTCATTGCTGCTGTGGTCCCTATTGTTATTGTTGTTCTTGTTGTTGTGCAACATAATCAAATAATAAACCCATAAAACTGCTAACCACAATTAAAATGCCTCCAGCACAATGCCAACTTTCTGTTCTGTTCTTTCCCTTTTCGTTGAGAGCAGTCGGACTTTGCGATACGGCTGCCAATGCATTTCCGTGGCTTAGCGCCTGCCACTGGACAGCGCAAAAAAAAAAAGAAAAACAAAAAAAAATGAATTGGAATTTAATGATGCATGCCGTTATCCGCAATTAGGCAGCAATAACGAACTGGCAAGGCCCAAAGTTACAAAAACAATCTATGAATTTATATTGCTGTGACAGGGTATATCGACTCGGCACTGTGCATGTGACATGCTTGCATTGTAAATCTGAGACTTTTTAGGTAACATGTCCATCTTCTAGATAGTGAATCTATCAATCTATAAATCCATTTATCCGAAAATCTATTGTACATCTATCTGATTTTCATTCTATCTATATATTTACAATCTAATAATAATTCTAAGGTAACTAAATTATTATATATAAACTTGTATAAATTCTAAGATTTACTCTGTTTAAAGTTGTCATATATCTATTTATCTATCGATATATATTTCGATTTATCTAACCATTTAGCTATGCAGCTACCACGCCGTCTAGCTATTCATCTGTTCAATCAACATATATATGTATTTGTCTATATCAATTGATTTCTCATATATCTATTCAACTACCTCTCCATATATCGGTCTATTCAACCATCTTTCTATCTAAATAACAAGTATGCAAAATTAAAAAAAATTAAATTTTTATACAAAAATTAAAAATTTTCATTAAAATGAAGCAACTCATAGTTGAGTTGGCAGCATGAAATTCCCTTTTTTTGTAGTATTTTATATTGCGAGGCCTGGCAGTCGCAAAACTCATTATCTGAAGGCATCTGTTATAATTTTTGTCAGTTGGCGACGTTTAATTGTCGGCCACAGAGGCGCGTGTTTGGCATTTTCTGGCATTAAATTGGCCATTGAATCAAGTAGGCGAAAGAACTGCGCAAAACGAAAGAAAATTAAGTCCATTTTAAAGCCAACTGATGAATGGTCAGTTTGCTTATACACATACATACATACACATAAATAAATATATATAAATATGTGTGAGTGGTAAAAAGAATGCACTCAATTGAAATGCAAGCGCCAGTCAAGTCGAGTGCAAAAGCGTAAGGAACTGCCAGGCAAATTGGCAGCGCAAACTAGCAAAATAGTTGCTTCACTGAGCAACGACAAATAAAAAGCGTCAATGCAAATAGGTAGAGAGAAGGCAGCAGAAGCTAAACTTAATGGTTGTAGCGACAGTGGGTGGCAGGAGGCGCGGGGGCTGGTTGGCATTCAAGCACTGACAACATTGTCAAAAAATGCTAGGAATATTTGCTGCGCTCCTTTCTTTGGCAGCCAAACTGCAAATTGTAGTCTCAGAAGTCGCACTTAAGATTTATTGATTGTTTCAACAGCGCCGGCCTTGTGGGTCCGACTGTCCTGCTTCGATGCTGCTGCTGCTACTGCTGCTGCTGCTGCATTTGTGCCAGTTCAACGTCAACATCGTGCCTTGGCTTATGCTATAAAAAACTTGCAACAACAACAACAAAACAACAGAGCAACTGACAATGCTGATGATGACAACCGCTCGGCCCCAGGCCCAGGCCCATTCCCTTCTACGACCATGCCGGAGAGCTGGCGTCCTCGAAGCAAGACGCACTTTTTGCTGCACATACACACACACACACACACACATACATACACTTGATCCTTTTCACTTTTTTTTCTCTTCTCACTTTGCGCTTGTTTTGTGCAAAGTTTCAGCAACGATTCGGATTGAAATTCTTTTGTGCTTACAGCAAAATTTTTGTCTTATTACATACAAATATATAAATATACATTAAAGTGTATATCAGTATATGCACAGAGTGTTGGGGTTTTCCTTATTTGCCTCTGACAAGCTTTAAATGTGCGCGCACGCACTTAAGCGGGCAGTCGGTTTGGTTTTTTAAAATGCGGGCCTCAGACCAAACATTACGCATACGCCACGTGAAACGTGCTGTTGGCTGCGTGGCGTGTGTCTGGACAACATTTTTATCTTTTAATTACACTCATTTCTGTGTGCTATGGCATGTTTACATTTCAATAAATTGTACGCTTCCATCAACACTCTACAGTTTCCACAATATTCGAGTTATCCTCTGTGTCAGCAGCAGGAGCAGCAGCTCTTTTGCCAGCTTTGCGACGCTTCGATGCGACGGTGGGGCATCCTAATGATTTTGGTCGCCCATAATGAGTTTTTGTTTCCAGCAGCTTAAGCTGTGTATAGCAGCAACAGCATCGGGACAAGGAAAGACAACAATAACGGCAGCACTTTCCATTACCATTTAATTAAAAATTGCAGAATAATTATTTTTCTTTGCGCATCTTTTCGCTTTGCCCACGCAGGCTAGGACGAAGCGAATTTGAAAATCTGCAAATTAGCGCAAATGCAGTGCCGAGAAAATTGGCGACTGAAACAGCAAAGAAAATAGAAATCCAAGAACTCTGAAAGTGCAATGTGAAAATACGAAAAGCGAGCAACGCAGCGCTCAAACTTTCCAATTACATTAAATCCATTCACAGAAGTTGGCAGCTTGTGCACCGTTGACAATTTATTTTGTCGCTGCCTTTCACGCTTTGCGCCTGTTGCTATTAACAAGTTGCAGCTTTCCAGTTGCCAATTTAGTTCCAAAAGAGATCTGTCCAAATGCGAGCCCTGCCTCTCAGACTACGTGACCAAGCAGCACGGCAAACGCGTCGTATGCGTAACTTTTATGCCTATGCCAAAGTTTGCATCACATTTATGAGCTGTTGCAAGGGAAAGCCATCGTTTGGCTAGCAAAGGGCGTAAGTTGTGTTAGCTAATGATACTTTAAGTGCTTTAACTTTAACTACTGCTTAAACTTGGATATGTACCCCTGTGTATGTGCAGCTGGGTTAGCTTCAGCTGGGCCAGCCATTTGCAAGGGGGAAGGATGCTGACAAATGCCGTCAATATATCAACAGTAAACCGTAAATGATGAGACGATTTATTATGCTGTCGGTGCAGCCAGCAAAGGCAACAATAGAGGAAACTGCAGCCCAGCTTCGACTTACGTTTGCTGCCTCTTGGCAATAAGCTGAAAATAGCAGTCAGTCAGTTCGCTTAAGTGGCTGTTGGCCCCTGCCACTTGCCATTTGATGTACTTCCCTACTATATACTGCCATGCATAAACGTGCTTGCAGCCACATACATACATAGACATGTACATTTTGGCAACATTATACTCGACGCTTAATACTTTATGCTTATTTTGTTGCGGCAAGTTGTGCAGGCCGAAAGACGCCAGCGCCAAGGATATTGCAGTGAAATGTAGACGCGTAGACTAAATAAAGTCTGAACAAAGTTTATATAGAGATGCAGTTGCTGCTGCTACTGGTGCTGTTGCTGCTCTAGCGGCTTATGATAAGCCCTGAGCTATACTTGAGCCATGGGCTCTGCTACAGGCTTCGGCTGAAACAACAACAAATTCAATTTTGCTGCCCTGTAAGCGGATTACAAGCTGTATACGTTTAGTTCTGCCTGCGCTGATATGGCACATCTTTAATACAATATATACATATACATACATATTGCTTCCTATCATAAATTGTTTACTGATTTTTGCGCACCTGCAAAGTGCTGGGCACAGTCTAAGCAGCTGGCCAAAATTATGCCAGACTTCCATCAGGCCAAAGTGAACAGCCACAACGACAGCGACAGCAACTTTCAGTTATTGGAAAAGCTTTTCATTATGCACAACGTTAGCGGCAACCGCAACAGCAACAGCAACAATAGCAAAGAAGGTAAGCAGGGCGAGGGCCAGGCCGTTGCTTGAGGTGGCACTTGAGCTATCTCTTGAGCATTTCTCTCTTGCCATGCTTTTCATCAGAGCACTTAATTTGCATAATTTTGTGAGGTGTTTCGCCGCGCAAACAAATCAGCCTGCCACAGCAAACAGCAGCAGCAACTGCAGCATGCCCAGGATCAGAAACTTGGGCGCCGTTTAATTCCGCCAGCTTAAAATAAGCGAAATGCAACTGCTGAGAAATATTGCATTCATTTTGGCATAGAACCATTCATTGCTCAACCGATTCGCCTTCCTCCATTCTGTGGCCTTTCCTGCTGCTGGCTGAGAGATATAGCGCTGGCAAAGCTTTTATGCGACGTAATTTCATATTTTTACTTCATTTAACGTTATGAAATTTTCCGTGCAATTCGTGCACTTTGCATTTTTAGACCATTTTTCACGGCAACAACTGACGAAGCATTTTCCCGCTACCGTTCCATGGAATCCAATTGCACAGTGAATCATTCCAAAGCACTCAATAACTAAATAATGACCATCAAAGCCATCAAAGAAATACTCCAAATAGTCTGAGACTAAGTAAGTGGATAAGGAAAAACTCACACAGTGACTGCCAGCAGTCACACAACAGTCGATTTTGCATTTATTTGAAGTGCCCCAAATGCAATCAACTGACAGTAAATTCCATGTACACAGACATCAAAGAATTTGGCTAACGATATAATAAATCAATTTATTTGCTTCTATATAAATATATGTATATGTACATATTTATGGCTAGAGTTTATTATCTGCCAATGAAATTGAATGAAGGAATTTCATTCTGTAATTATTTGCATATTTCCTTTAGTTCATTCAAGCAAATGTTTTTTCTTAAATCAATTGTTAGTGCAATTTAAAAGCGAAAACATTTACACAATAATTAAGTGCTTTTGTAATCTGTCTAATAATGACTAAAATAAATGAAACATTTAAATATATTTGCATTAAAATATATATTTTGCATTCTCAGTTTCAAGCTAATTTTCGGCCAGGCTTGAGCTCATATCTTAGTTGATTAATATTAATATTATTAATTAATAATATTAACCTGGCAGTATAACTAAGTCTCTCAGCAACTAATCAGCAAATACAAACTTAAATATGAATTCTGATCAAGATCTGCTCAGGTCTCTATCTCTCTCTCTCTCTTTTACTCTTCCTTCCACTCTTAGTGTCAAGATCTGTTGAACTCTTTCTCTCTCTTCCTCTCTCTCTCCGTGTCATTCTTCTGATTAAGATCTGTTGTACTCTCTATCTCTTTTTCTGTCTCTCTTTTACTCTTCTGTTCGCTCTTTATGTTATTCTTCTGATCACGATCTGTTCAGCTCTCTGTTTTACTCTTCCTTCCGCTCTTAATGTCAAGATCTGTTGAACTCTCTCACTCTCACTCTCTCTCTCCCTCTCTCTCTTTTAATATTCCTTCCGCTCCTAATGTCATACTTCTTATCAAGATCTGTTCAGCTCTCTCTCTCTCTCTCTCTCTCTCTCTCTCTCTCTCTCTCTCTCTCTCTCTCTATACAGCAATATACAATTTAATACCATTAAGTTTAATCAATATATTTATAATTATATATGATTATGTGATTTACTTATATGTGAATTTATATATAAATATAAGAATTAGGCTTTACTTGATCATGAGATTATTGTAATTTGAGTGATCTTCACAGAATAAGTGAATGCAATCTAAAGTGTTAATTTCTCTATCTCTCTCTCTCTGTCTCTCCGTCTGGCTCTTTCTACTTGCAGCTAAGTGAGGACATTGGCTATGTGCTATACTCAGCGCTGGGCTCCTTCTACATACCCAGCTGCATCATGGTCTTTGTGTATATACGAATATACTTTGCTGCGAAGGCGCGAGCGAGACGCGGCATTAAAAAACATCCGCGCAAAACAAACAACGAACAGGTAAGTTGCAAGAGACGAGAAAAAGCATAAGAGAACGAGTGTGGGGAACAAGCGCTGCGGATGTGGTCATAAATGCGGCAGTGGATGTGGTTATGGTTGTGGATGTTGGTTGGTGTGAGTGATTACATTGGTGGATTACAGCCTCCAGGCTGTATCGATCAATGTGTTTTGGTGGTGGTGGGGCGGCTAATTCATGCCTGTTACGCTGGTCCGTTCGGTCAGATAAGTTGGGCAGCAGCCGCAGCGATGCGGCAGGCACTGTAAATGCAAATTTTGCCATTCGAATGAACAAGGCGGCGCTCAGAGCGTGGCAGGTGATGTTACGCATTTTTCCCTAGCATATGTGGCGTATGCGCAATATTTTGCACTCGAATTCAGCGGGCTGCATTAAAGCGTTGCAAGTGCCTCACGCGCTTTGCTTAAATTATACGCCAATTTGTTCGCTACGTGTTGACTGCAAAAGCACCGCTCAGCACTTTCCTCGATGCACTTTGCCACGTTCGTCCATTTTTGGCCATTTGCTCACTTTGCTGCAGCGCCAGCACCATCGCCATTGTGCAGCGTCATTTAGCGAAATGGCAACGATTTAAACAGAAAATCATTGAGCAAAGTTACGCTGATTGGGTACCAAAATCTCTAATGATTGAACATTGAGAGCGTAACCGTCGTTACCTGGCCAAATTACAAATTACAGAGCCGGCCAAAAGGCCAAATGCTATTACTGAAAGCAGAGGATCTCGTGAAACACAATTAAGGCCAATTCATTCACGATTTGCATTTTCAATTACCCAAACGCAAGGCAAACGTACAGCGACACTTGACCACCACCGTTTCGTGTAAACAAAGAAGGCCCGCTGGGTCAGCCAACAGCTGCTTCTGAACTCACAGATTAAAGCTGATGCACGCAGCTACATTTACAATCAGGTTTGTCCTGTGCACTTCGCCCACTGTTAATTGCCCTCGGCCGGGTGTTCACGTCCTTGTCTCTGTAATCATTGCATTCTGACGCCCCCCGTACACGGGTTTTAAAATCGAATTTTCGAAATGCAAATGTCATGTACCAAATACAACAACAACGCCTTCTTTGCAGGTAACGAGCTTCACCACCGCCAACAAGAAAGGAACAATACCGATGCCATCCTCCAGCGGCGCTACGCAGCTGCAGCTGCACCAGCAGCGACAAATAGCCACCATTGAGACCCCACCGAATAGCGCATCGATACCCATGCAAATACCGACAGTCACCATGGATTTGGCCTCCGACATATCCACCTCGGAGGCAGGCGAGCTGGAGGCTGTTGCCGCCCAGACGGTGCTGGCCTATGCCAATCCCAATGGTAGCTCCAACGCAGCCACCGCACTAAGCTCTGGTCCCTGTTCGCCAAAGGAGACTCTGCAAGTCAGCACCATTGCCACGGGCCGTGGTGTCGGACTCAATGTGCCCGTGCCGCCGTCCATGGGCAGCAACAACTCCATTCACGTGCTGAACAACAACAATGGCTGTGTGGCAACAGAAGCCGCTCGAGCCAACACTGGAGCGACTGCAGCCAGTGGAGTGGGTAGTGCTGGTGGCGGTGCTGGTGCTGGTGCTGGTGCTGCTGCTGCTGGAGCTGGCGGTGCAGCTAGCAGCAACGAGCTGCGTGTTTCGCCCGTCGCCGGACGCTGTCGTGCTCTCTCTGTGGGCGTTGACACAGACATGGTGAGTGAATTCGATCCTTCCAGCTCGGATTCGGGCGTGGTGAGCCGCTGTGCGGTAGTTAAGCCGCTCAAGTTTCGCCTTTGCCAGCCCATCTTTGGACGCAAAGCGAACCAGCAGCGCCGCAACGAGGCCAAGGCAGCAACTGTGGCGGCCAAGAACAATGCAGCAGCCGCGGCCAAAACCAAGGAACTAGCCGCAAAAACCGAACTCGAACCGGCCATACCCAAAACGATAAAGCCCCGCGATCCGGAGAAAGAGAAGCGCCGCATCGCACGCAAGAAGGAGAAGCGTGCCACGCTCATACTGGGCCTGATCATGGGCAGCTTCATCGCCTGCTGGCTGCCGTTCTTCTTTCTGTACATCCTGGTGCCCGCCTGTAGCAACCATTGCAAGATACCCGAGTCGGCGTTTGCGGTTGCCTTCTGGCTGGGCTACATGAACTCGGCGCTCAATCCGGCCATATACACCATCTTCAACAAGGACTTCCGACGCGCGTTCCGGCGCATTCTGTTCAAGTGATGTTTGGCCTACGTGTGCTGTTACAGGTGCGTTTATGCGAGCATCGAGAAGGCTACCGAACGTGCCATGGGCAGCACACCCATGGGCTATGGGCATGGCATGTATCAGCATTACAGGCGTTAGTTTTGCTTGGTTTATGCAGGCCCCAATCAGTGGGGGTATTCTGCTAAGCATTAACTATGATTTTCAGCTAAAAGGGCTTAATAGATTTTATTTCAATTAATTATTATTTATTTACATATTCTTTTTACTTTCAAGTAACGAACATTGTAGCTCATGTCAAAAGCAATGAACGGCTGTGAATTTGATGGAATCTCCCAATTTCAATTTTACACATTTTTTTTAGTTTTGTTTTCCTTTCATTTTTTAAAGCTGCCCTTCAACTGTGAACTTGAACCACAGCTGCTGCACACACACACTCAGATACACTTATCGGACAGAGAAAAAAGCCCTCGAGCTATGCAAACACAAGTTTCATCTAAGCAAACATCTTTTATGCACACTCAATGCCCATTCAACTTGATATTATTGCACAAATTTTCCATTCCAAGCACACAAATTGCGGTTGCATTTCGGGGTGAAAACTAACTCCCTTTTGCGGCAATATGTGAGCGTAGCCAGGTAAAAAAAAAAACACACACACACACCTTGTCTGACACTTGAATTGCGGTCAAAACACGAAAACATTCTGTTTGGCTGTCAAGTTAATGCCACTGAATACATGATGATATGACTGGCTGCTGCAGAACAAATTAATTCGTGTCACTCCCAGCTTCAGTTTGTTGCTGTCGTAAAATTGAATTTATAAGTTTTTTTCATTGAGCAGCCAGAATTCTGACAGCTCTTACGTCACATTTAAGTTTATGCTAATCGGCTTAACTATTACATTTAATTACATTTTTCTCTAATATGAATATTCTGCTTCATAGCTTTATAGCCGGCCAGTTTTCATTTCTAACATAGAAATTTTTGAAATTATATTCGAGTAACTCAAGTTCTAGTTACTAGTTGAAATCATCTTCCATTCATGTCACTGCCTGCGTTCGGCTTGTTCACGTTGCCTTGCCCCATTTTGCTGAAAGGCGCCTGCCTAAGTGTTAAAATAATCTAAAGAATAAAAAACACTAGACAAGCAGACGCTGCCATTTCATATGGCATGCAATAAAAGATATTTTACATACAAAAATAGAAGAATAGCCACAAAAAGCTACAACTAATGGGCAGGCACAAATGTGCTATAGATGCCTCCCTACCACTTTGGATGCCATAATTTTCAGTGTTGTTTTTCTTTTTCTCTCTCTCTCTCTCTCTCTCTCCCCCTCTCCCATTCTCTCATCTTTTACATTTTTGGCTATGCATCAGCAAATGCATGCGCCAGTCACAGGAATAAACGACACGTCATTCAGCCAGACAGATAGACCAACAGTCAGTCAGAGTGCAGAAGAGAAAGAGAGAGAGAGAGAGCGAGAGCGAGCTGAAACTGAAAGCAACGAATGTTTTGGCGTGAGGCCATTTATACTCCCCAAACATTTTCACTACGGCCAAGTGCAGAGGCATAGAGAACTATGCATAAATTTCAGCTGCTACATGAGTCTTTCATATTTCAGACACTTTGCGGTTAGTTGCACCTAAATTTAAGATGCGTGTCTCTGAGAGATGTAATCGGCTTGTTCCATATCTTCAATTTATGGCTGCTTTTAGCTCTCGTCGTTGCTCTCAGCTTTCAACACACACCGCAAATGTATCAGATTTATTGGCCAGGCCATTTATTTGGGCCACACACAGGCCAAGTGCCAGCCGACTTTAAATTGTTCACATGCTCATAAATAATGCGCCAGCAAAATCTGTCAGTTACCAAAAACAAATACAGTATTATTTTTGTATGTGCGTGAGGAGAGCAAGAGCTTTTCTTTTCAATCAGCATTCAATTTTTGTGACACGCACACAAACACACAGAATTACAACTTGATTGTCAGCAACAACGGTGAGAACAACAACTGCACTTAAATGACAATTTCAACAAAATGACGGAACGACAAAAAAAAAAAAAAATAAAACAAAAACAAATACAAAGACAATATCAAACGACTATGGGTAAAAACCCACATCGAAAACAATTGAAATCGATGGAGAGGCAGAAGTGGGGCAGTGCAGCTGGCAGCTGGCAGCTGGCAACCACAGTTACATTTAAATGCATGCCACTGACACACACACACGCACACACACACCTAGAGCACTTAACTGCACTTAGGTGCGACATAGCCAGGATGAATGCCGAACGATTGCTGCAACACATTTCTTTAGCTGACTTTGTTTTCGCTGGGACATCGAAATTCATTTGCGCTTTATGTCAGCTGACAACAGCCTGAACAATGAGTTCACTTTTTAGTCGAGCTTGACCGACGTTTGTATACCTCATATGCTTTGTAACCATTGATTCACAATTGAAACAATTACATTTATATGAAAATCCAGATTTTAATAGACTATACCTTTTATGACTTTGTCTACTCAGTGTGAAGACAAAAGTTTTTCTTCATTTATATTTTTTTATATTTACCTTACATACTGCATAATAACAACAATTCTTATTGTCCGTTTGTTATTTATGCTATACAATACAAACGCCGCTCAGAAACTCGATTTAAGCATTCTTTTCACATTTTATTATGCAAATAAATCAGTGTAGTTCTAGCTCCATGTGCTTATTAAAAATACCTATACAGAGCTTCTTTACTTTGATATAAGGACAATGCTTATTGTCCGTCTGTTGTTGCTGCTAGATTGCAGCATTGTTTTAGGCACTTTTCAACAAATTGCAGTCAGCATTCAGAGTATTGACATTTTAGCACACAATTAAGAGTGCTTATTCGATTTAAATTATTGCTTGATTGTGCAATTAGCATACATTAAACACATAAATACAGAAAAAATAAATAAATTGTTAAATACTACAAAGCCATTTGCAATAATGTACATAATTAAATTATGCGCGCTTTTTATGCAAATATTGAACACACTCCAATTGTTTTCAGTGCCTTTATTAGTATTGGATTTTTTTTTTGTTTACACACAAAATGAGAGAAAAAACAAAATTCAAATAGATAAATTAATTTGGCAAAATATTTTCAATTGACGTGAGATAAATGTAAAAGAAATTGAATTTGTAATTCCGAATTTCTATCAAAATTAATTACTTCACTTGAAAAGCCAATTTAGTGTGCGATTAGGTTAGCAAATTACGCGGCAATCAGCATTTCGTTTAGTCAAATATAATATTTAATTAAAAAACTGAAATTTAGTTGCCCGAGAGCGCTACAAATATATTTAGTTACATTTATGGCATTTGCTTGCTAGAAATGAGAAACGGCAAAGATAAAAGAAGAGCACATCATTAAATTGTATGTTTATTTGTGATTCAATTGCTAATACCTGCCAGTCATAATTAAGTTGCAGGCTTAGCGATTTGTTGCCAACGATATGGGAATTAAATCACTTTCGTTGTAGCCAAATTACGCTGCCTCTGCCTCTGCCTCTGCCTGTTGCCTCGAACAACAAGCTTTGCATTTGTTTACAGTTTAAGTATTTACGGTATATTTGGTATTTTAAAATGCATTTTGTAAGCAATCTCCAGCGAGGCATGCGTCGGTCCAAGGTTAATTATTTAAGTGCAGTTGAGTGATGCAATTTTGGCAACAGTCTCTCAGAGTGTGGGCCACCTCGACCATTACAAAATGTTCATTCCAAGTTTTAATAAAGCACGATAACTGTTAAACATGACTATAAATAGGCACTTGGGCACTCGTATAGCGTATATAGTATATCGTATATCATTCGCTAACAGCATACGTATTTACATATTAATGAAACATCGAGCTTGATTAATTGAAACAGATGTGTGCAGCGGGTTGTGAGTAAAAAGTTGATTTTGCTTTCAGTTTTATTTTTCGCTAGTATTTTTTTTTTATTTTTACTTTATTAGTTTTCATTTGGTTCCAGACTAAGCAAACCCAATGCCTGTAGCCAATAAGCTGAAAGTATATATAAACCTATAAGTATATAAATTTCTTTATTAATGAATTTATTGGCATAAGTTAAGACCATTCAAGCCAAACCAAAAAAGGAAAGATACAAAAATACAATTGATTGCTCGACTTGAATTTAGTTAGTTTAAAAGGAGCGGCACCAACCAAATGACTGAAAGGCTTAAATGATAATTGTTTCATTGTAAAAGAAAAATAAATTAAATTTCAAATTATAAATAATGCAGAAAATAATAATAAAAAATTAACTAATTCTTGTGTAATTCAATAGTAGATATCTTACATTTTTTGCTTATTGTAGTTTAAATTAAATCTACATACATATATCTTAGACTCATAATACAGCATGATATATCGAAAGTTAAATTTTTCAGATTTATTGCAAACAGACAGTTAATATACGAGAAGTAAACGTATAATTAAGTAGTTCATGTACTTAGCATAATTCCTAGCTGCATAAAATCAAATTGCTTAACCAAATTTTTAACTTCTAATTGTATGTGTTTCTGTTATAGTTGAAATGTAAAAGTTAAATATATATATATATATATATATAAATATATGATATACAATAAGTATTTAATGGAAATTAAGCAAATTGAATTGATATAAATCGAGCCGAAGCAAAAATCAAACTCGATAACAAATAACTGTTTGCATTATAAAACTATCTACATTTTAAGCGGAAGTCTTCCACTACGATTACGCGCCCCCGATCCACTCAACTGACAGATCCCCTACAGATCCTAACCCCACATCATAACGCGTATTATTGGCCCCCAACCAGAAATGGTATAAGCCTAGCAGACATAATGTTAGTTCTTTTGATAACAGCAGAGTTACCGACTTTTGTAACTGTTTATGTTACCTACTTATTAAGAACTACATTGTATATGTGTATGTATTTCAAAGGTTTCTCCCCCTCAAAAGATTCAATATAAATATAAATATAAATAAATATACATATATACATTACTACAAATCAAACGATAACGATAACTAATTATAGTCATTTAATAATATGTATACTTGCTGCACAATTAATATGCATATAAATCATAATAGATATAAGCTTTATAATAGATAAATTTAATTGAAATACCAAAAACGAGTTAACAAAAGATCAAAATATTGATTTTATTTGAAGAATTTTACATTGGTTACATCGTTTTTGTTGCTGTAATATAAATGAGAAATTCCGTTATATGTTATATAGTAAATTCTACACTAATCTTAAATCATATTTATATGTCTAACAACGAACTAATATGGTGCTATGAGTTACGCAGAAAGCATTTCGCAACATTTATTATTATGATTTATCGTCAGGAACGTTAAAATTTGAGCCCCTTTTTAACGTCTTGAATACTTTTATTCTATTCATTTCTCTCATCTAACAAAAAAAAAAAGAAGAAAAATCAAAACAATTTAATAGCCGAAGAAAATTAAATTAATTAGGCAAAAATGCCATGTAAATACAATAAAACTTAAAATATTAATAATATGTAAAAATTAAAAAAAAATTATATAGTGCAAATTTAATCATATGTATATAAAATTAAAAATATATATTACAAAACAACCCATGTAAATTATGCAACAAGAAAAAATTGCAAATTGAAGCCACCAATGAATTGAATTTTTGCATGTAAGTCGATTAATACATGAAAGAAATTAAATGTATTTCAAAAAAAAAATAATAATAATAATAGTAAAGTATAACTAACCAGACCTAAGCTAAGCGTAAACAATCCCAACTTTTACCCAAGCCCAGCAGCAGCGAACCCAGTTGTATTCCTAAGCTATGATAGTTAAAAACTTTTAGCAATTAGACGCTCATATATATCATAGTTCAACTAAAGTAAACAACAACGTAGCAACTAGAAAATACATCACTCAGCAAAATCTACGAACAAATTTTTGTAAGTCTCAACAACCGAAACTAAACTAAAACGCATTTAAAAACTTTATGTTATTTTCATACACCACATGGGCTGGTGCATTGGCATATGTATGTATGTAAGCATATGCACTGGCATATGTGTGCGTATTGTATCAGTCAGTATCTGAAAACTGTTTTCCTAACATATAGTAGATATATAGTTAAAACTAATACACACATACCTACATATATGCATAAAGAAAGCCAGCAATTTAAGGCATTATAATAAATATTTGAAACGGTCAAAACTATTAGCTAAGCGAAAATATGTCCAATTAAGGGACAATAAAAATTCTATAAAATTTAATATTTAACTATTAAGCAGAACGACTAACTAGTAATCCGTAATCCATATACTATGAGGCTACAATTGAACTCATCCACACCTAGCTAAAGCTACAAACTATGGAACCTACCTTCAACAAATAAAAACAAAAACAAAAAAGAAAAAAAAATAAGTAACTTATCATTACAATGTTTTAAAACTACATTCGTTAAGTGAAATGAAAATGGAATGGAAATAATTCAAAATAAAATACCGCAAAATCCGAAAGCGACATACATACATAATGTGTAATAAAAAAAGAAAGGTATTCTTAAATTCTTTAAAAGCAAGTCTTTTTATTTATGCCTGCCTGCGGATATTTGATAGTCCTGCTAGCCAGTCGCCAGGCGACTGTCGTAGGTCAGGCCTAATGCCTGCGGCAAGTGTTCTCTGTGTGTGCAAAACAACAAATTATTTAGGCAATTCCCAACATGTTTGAAATATTGGCAAGAGAAGCAGAAACAAGGATTTAAACACATCTGAATTCTCAGTAACTATTAATTTTTTGCCAAGACTTTAGATTTAAGAGCATTGCCAACAGGGCTGCCAGCGCGCTCATATGTATTTCTTAAGGTAAGAACAATTCTTCGAGCACACTTTGGGGACTTCATGTGCATACAACATTCGTTGCATACTTTTGGGCTGAATAAAAAATGTAGCAGATTCCTTGGATTTAGCGATTAAAATGTATATTTATTGTTAAATCTTATTTATTCTATATTTATTTTATCAATTTTAATTTGACGATCAAATTATTGAAGCCTTGTACAAAAAAAAAATGTACATATATCATTTAAAATTAACAATTATCACACAAAATACAATTAAATTCGTAAATTAAAATAAATTTAAAATTTCTGGTACATTTTTATTTATTTTTATTGCTTTCGACGCATAAATTAACAGAGCCTAGATACAGCTTTTTTTTTCATAGAATACAGAGTCTATATGCCAAAGCTTGTCAGCAGTGATGCACCCGAACATGAAACCAGAATAGTGCTATCACAACAGGTTGCAAGACAGCTGACAGGAAGGCGCATAAGAAAGCTGTTCAGTAAAGCAAATATCAGTTTATATAACAAAACTATTACATATAAAAACAAACTACAAAAAAAAAAAAAAAACAATGTGTGATTAAATATCATAAAATTTTCTTAGTATATCTTATTTGATTCCAACGAATAAATATTCGCAAAATATTTGTTTTACTATTATTCAGTTGGAATATTATTAAAAAGTATAGTTGCGTTTATCAAATATAATACAATTTCAGGCAAAAGCACATTTGAGTATTTATTATAATTAATCAAATCTAATAGGGATTGCATCCGCTGTGAGTAAAAAACCAAATTTCATTGCCATAATCATGCAACGAAAGTAATTTCCAACTTAGTTGAATGCAAACGAAAAGCTTTTAAAATGGAATATGTCACACTGCACAGCATCATTAATCATAAATCAATCAAAAGTTTGCCAGGCAGGCAAATAGGTAAACAGACAGGTGCTAATTACTAACATGCTGCAAGTCTAACCGCAAAGTGTGCCGCACCGGGCAAAAGTTTTGTTCGACAACAACTGCGTTTGCAATTGCGAAACAGTGTTAATTGTAACAGTTGCTCACTGTTGTTGACCGGATTTGATGGATTTAGCGGGCAGGCCGACAAAGGGGCTGGTGTGTCCGTGTGCCCGTGTGTCGGGAATAGGTCAGGCCCCCTTGGCATAGTAGGTGTGCGTGCAAATATTTTAGCTGAATTAAAACTTCAGCTACAAATAATTGCCAAGGGTGTGCTGACTGAGAGAACAAGACAGAGAGAGAGAGAGAGAGAGAGAGAGAGAGAGAGAGAGAGAGAGAGAGAGAGAGAGAGAGAGAAAGAGTGCTGGTTATAGAAAGAAAGCAATGGTAGAGTACATTGAGCTATGCAAGTTTTAATTAGTTAATTAAACGCTTGGCGCCAACTAAAGCGAGCACACGCTGCGTATGAGTAATGCACCCATACGTGGTTCACATACGAGGCGTGGGCTTTTTCTTTCGAGGCTGTGCAGCTCGTCAGCTGCTCTATGTACTGAGAACTGAGGGCGCTGCGGTCGACAGTGCCGCTGCTAAGTAATTTCCTCTGGCGGATGCAACTAATTACTAAATTTTCGCATAAAATTCCCAACTTGACAGGATCTAACTGCAATGTGCGTTCTTAGCCCTGGCACTTGTTGGCCCTTTGTGTCTGTCTGTCTGTGTGGGTGTGTGGGTGTGGCTTTGTGTGTGTTTGGCTTGTTATCAACAAATCTACATGTGGTTTTGCGCTAATTTACCAATCCCTCGCTGCCATACACACTCTCTCCAGCGCCGGCTATAAAGTATGCGGTGCGCCAGAGACCGTCGACCGTCGACCGTCGAGGAGTGAGCGAGAGAGCGAGTGAGCCGTAAACAAGCCGCTGCAACACTTCCGCTTCTACACAAACACAAACACACACTGACAGAACGAGGCGTCAGCCGATGAAAAATGATCGTAAAATAGCAGAAATTATTCAACACTATTTTGCATTTAATGCAAAAACTTTTGCATTCACTTACTACTCGTTTGTGCGCTGCCTGAAAATTGTTACCAGAAGTTCACAAAAGTTGCAAAGTTTGACACGACAACGACTTGGGCGCCAACCCAAGCGTTTAATGGCAAATATGCAACCGCAAATAAAATGCCTTGACAGCGTCACAATAATTAACGCGCCCCCAACTCTGCAGTTTAATTCGGATATAAGTCCTAGGGTCGACTCCTTGCATTTTTATATTTTTATATTTATGAATACTCTCTAAAAGCTTGTTGCTTGTTGCTTTTTTCTTTTTTGAAGTGCAGACTGTTGGATGAGAATGAAAAGAGATTTGGTAAGTGAAGCATACAATCTTGCAGCTGCTACAGTTGGGCTACTTTAGGTCTGTATATGAAAGAGTATCTAAGGTAAGGGCTAATGCAATTTGATTTATATGAGATGAGTGCTTGGTGTTGTGTTAGTTTTCACATTTCACATTTGCCATTTCTGAAACTCATTAGCTTCTTAAGCAACTTCTGTTTTAAGGCCTTTTCACTTTGCTGAAATTCATTTATAGTTATTAGTTTCTTAAATAAGTTCTGGCTTAAAGCCTTGAAGTAAAAGAGTCATAAAAATGCAGTCGCGCTGAGCACGTAACGTATTCATTAAATTTAAACTCTTGTATTAATAATAATAGTAATGTATATTGGTTTTGTGTAATTCCCAATTTGTCATTTGACATTGCAAATGTCATATGTACATATGTATTCAAGGCAAATATTTAAAATGGCTATATACGATATACGATAATTTATATGTTCCATAAAATGATTTACGATAATCAAATATGCATCGAAACCAAAACATATATATAAAATAGATATATGTGTATCACTATAGGCAAATAGATAAACAGCTACACAGACACAACATGAAATCTTTATCAAGAATTTATGAATATTCTTCACAGTTACTAATCAATTAGAAGTTGCCCTAACTATAATCTATCTTAAAGACCATGAGCTGACTAGTACGAAGATTCTTCATCAATAAATGATTTATAAAGGTTAGCTTCTTGCTCATTAAAAAAAAAACATCTGCACAACACCATATTACCCTCTTCCAGTTAATTTTTAATGGGTATAGAAAATTTTCCAATAGGCCGCACTTGACTATGTCGTTTTGCTTAATTGTGCAAAGGGCGCCGACAATTTTAATTTGCGTTGCTTTAACTATTAGTCAGTGTAAAGCTGCGACTGGGGCTGCTGCAGCTGTTGTGTGTTTCCGTGTGCATGTTTGCCTGCCCATTGACACCGCGGTCACCAGGTCCAGTCAAGCGCTAATGCACACAAACTCTGTGCGCTGCGAGCTGGGCGGACGACTCAGACGACGTGTGGCTGGCCCAAAAACCGGATCGTCAGCCAGCTAATCCATAAGCTGCACTGTCCACATTGGCCTTTGGGCCCAAGATGTGCCGTCGTTTTATTGTACAATAAAATCTGACAACTGCGATGTTGACTGCGCTGTCGGCGCTGCAGTCGCTGCTGGTGGTGCTGTCGCTGTCGCTGTTGGTGTCGCTGCCACAGTCTCCGTCTCAGTCTCAGTCGCAGTCGCAGTTGCCGCCAGCGCTACACGAACCTTCCGATGGCAAACGTAACGGCCTCTAGCAGCGTCGCACCTGACGACGACGCCGATTCGACCGCGAACGAGATCGAGCCAACAAAAGCGCCGCCCAAGAGGCAGCCGCAGCCGCCGATGACAACAAACCCGTCGTGGCTCTCGCAGACGCAAGACGCAGCGCGCTTCAATCCGATCACAAAAGTGAAAATAGCTAAAAAAAAAAAAACAGAAAAAAAAATTAAAAAAAAAAGCCAATCAACAAAGAAATATCATCCAGAGCGAGAGTGAGAAAAGTACGAAAACAGAAATCGTTGAAAAATTCGCGTGTCACAGAGAAATGCTAAAGCAAATGCAGTTCTCTGCTGATCTCTAAAATTGATTACAAATTTAAACTAGCCTATGATAAGAGATATACAAAAAAAAAAAAAAAAAAAAAAAAAACAATCAATGCATTTAATTAGAATCACGCAGTCTGTTTGATGATCAATTGTTTTCGTTGACAACACCTCAATGTAGATGGACAAATCTAATTATTACATAAGCGTGGGCTACATTATTTTCATGGCCTTCTTCTTCGTAGGGCTAATTGCGTATGTTTCGAGCCAGAAACGTGACTGGCATATTGAAAACGTAAAGGTCGCCCACACATGTGCTGGGCCATGGAAAAGTTAGCCCCAACTAAACGAATTATGTTTTCATCAAAATGTGTGCCCAAAATGAGAAATTGCTGTGGAAAATTTTCTATATCTAAGCAATAAAATACCTCAACATTTTTGAATATTGAAACTAGGGTCGCGCGGACCGTTGTACGCATATCGGAAAAATAAAGAAAGAAAACAAAAATCAACAGCATCATAAATGCAAATGAATTAAAAATATGTTTTTTGTTGATCTGCCATTAACGGTTCGAGCAATGTAAATTATTTAAATAAACTCGAATGGCTTAAATACGACCGAGGGTCACATGAAAAAAAATTTAAATGAAGTTAACAACAATCTAAATATAATTTGATTAGTCATCTGTGCAATAATAAGTCTTATTATTGGTTAAAATACGGATAATATCTGAAAGATGTCCAAGAAACGGCGTATAATATGAGCAGCAAAAGTTTATTTAGAATGCAAAACGTGTTTCATATACCTTTGACATAACTAATTTAAGCGTAACTAATTTCATTTTTAATACCTTTTATTTAAATTAGTCACATGAGGCCAGAACAAGTTCCAAAGTAAACCATACAAAATTCATCTATTACAATGATGATGATGTCGTCTCCAATTCATAATTTATAACTTCTGGCATTAGACTTGGAGGTGCGTAGAGACCAGGTTGACAAGTTCAACTCATGACAGGTTCACAAAGTCAAGAGCTTCCTATTTTCCGGTCTATAAACGATGCGTGTGTGATAATGCTAGCTGGCTGACTAACAAACATGTATAAATATTTGTTTACCTGGCAAATTAATAATAATAACTGTGAAAAGCGAACAACAGTCCGTCAGTCAATTGCTAAGGGCGTGATTGTCGGACTGTTTCCGCAAATTATTATTGCTTGTTTAGCCGGGCTGGCTGAGTGCCCCAGGCCGCAATCGCATTAGCATCAGTTTTTGGCCGCACAATTGCCCAGCGAATTTATAGAGAAAATTAATTAGTGAGATTATAAATAAAGCATAATCACTTTAGTGGCAAATCATTTGACATTCGGTCGCTCAACAGCGAACAGTGCGCGACGAAACACAAGCGAAACGGACGGCAAAACAAAAACACAGAAGAAATTAATAGAAAACGAAACAAGAGCTAAAAATAAAACAAAGCCAAACGAAACGAAACTGAAATCAAAACAAAAAAAAACATCGCAAATACTCAACAACTACGCCGGTCGCAGAAACCAATCACCAGCCGGTCACGTGGTCAGTGCAAGGGGTAATTAATTTCCTCCCCATTCCTCAGCCACAGCCACAGCCTCAGCTGAGGCAGTTCACCTGCCTAGACATTGCGCCTGTCACACATTTCTCTTGTTTCTTGTGCTCTTTGTGCTTTGTCTTTATCACTAACTGCACTGCACTGCACAATAGTCGCAGAAAGTGGGCGGTGGGCAGGTCGCGTGTGGCGGCCATTGGCACAGGAAATCATCAGCTATAAATGCACTCCCAATGCCGGGCAACTGGCCAGCCTTTGCATATATGTACATACATATGTCATGCATCGGTTTGTTTTGAAATACAAATATTTAAAAATGATTGTGTTTAGCTTAGCAGCAGGAAGCATTTAATTTTGGCACAATTTGATGTTAGGTGAAATTTAACATTTATTTTTAGACCACAATTGAAAAAGTGAATTTAAATACTTTGAAGCGTCGCGATAATTGATCTAACAAACATTAAAATATATAATATAAACAAAATTTTTTTTCGGCAGACGTGGATAATTGTGTTAATTCGTACTGGAAATTGATTAAAGGTAAGTGTGAATGAGCACAATGTGTCATATGTGTAGACAAACCCATTGGGACATTTCACATAGAGTCAAATATTGGGTGATTCATTAAACATGTGACAATCGGGGCAACAATTTATTCAAGGTATCATGCAGTTGCTGTGCTGCTGCTAAACATGAAACATTTTGCAATGCGTTTGTCATGCAATTTTAATCGCAATTGCATTTTTAATTTTCCTCTTCCATCTGACGCCAGTGCACCTTGCCAAAGGAAAGAAAAATGTGCGCAGCAAGAGAAATAGAACTGAAAGAAAGACGGGGACACACACACAAAAAACAAAAAAAAAGAGGGAAATAAAAGCAAATAAATATTAAATGCAATACACTCAATACAGACACACACACACAGCAGAGACAGCAAAAGCAGCAGCAGTAGCAGCAGCAGAAGCAGCAGCGAACTGGCAAGCAGACAGCCAACGGGCGAAACTCGACATGACAAAGCACATGGCTAGGGGTAGTGAAGGGGTGGCTAGGTGGTGCTAGGGGTTAGAATATAGCTGATAGAAAACGTTGAAAGCGAGATGCGCCTCAGTCTGTGCAGCGAGGTGACAGGATGCGAGCGGCCCATTTGCATAAATCTACATTTAAACCATTTTTCATACTCGCTTCACAAAGCAAAAAGGGAATATTGGCTTAGTGCAAATAAAGTGAGTCTATGAGATGGGCACTAATTCAGAGTTCTAGGAAATCCAATTTGAAAACTGCTCTTAAGGCCATTTAATTTACCATGATCGAGTATGATTCAGTCAAATACACTTTAGAAGCAGCCCCAATTGTTGTCATATTATATGCAACGAATTGAATTCGTTTTTCTTAGCATTGCCAAGGTCGCATTTTGAGTTAAAGCTAATGCAAACAGCATTTAATGAGCCACATTAACTATAATGCCACCATGTCAAACTAACTGACATTGACCAATTAAACGCGCACCCGCTTCTCCCGCCCAACCACTGTCGGGCTGTCAGGTTGTCAAACCGGGATTAACCATTTCATAAATATGACAGCAATTGCCACAGAAGGAGCCACCACAGCATGCGACCACAGCATAATGGCAACAACCAAATACATACAACAGTTACACATACACACACAGACACATGTTCAGCATTCATTAAATATAAATATTTATGAGCTTTCAATTGAATGCATGCAGCACATAAAATAATAATATACATTTTGTGGCATGTTTTAAATTAACCACAGAGTGGTTTTTAAATACCCTTTTTTAATAAGCTTACAATTTATATACATACATATGTATAACATATATTTATTTGTAAATAAATTATACACTGAAATTAAGTTTTGTGCTAAATCTTGTGAAGTATTTGTAGAACTAACCAGATATTAAATAAATTTCAAATTTCTTTTAGTAATTTTCACTAAAAACAAAGTTCAATAAAATATTTGAAATATACTAATTAGGCAAAGGCGAGGCATGACAAATTCAATAATATGCAATATTTAAGGCTAATTTATTTACCCGGACATTCCGTCTATATCTATTTGGCATCAATTCAGCCAATAACCATAAGAGGAAGCTATTTTCCGTTCACATGAGCGTAGGATATTGCCCGGATATTGCCCAGATACATATTCCATTAAAGGTATAGCTCAAAAATCAATAAACACCTTTGTCCATGTGAACGAGTATTAACAGCAAAGTAGTGTCAATAAAAAGCTGCCAATGAATCTTCATTTTTTAATTGATAACAGGTATATAATAAAGAAATAATTTAAATTTAAATATGCATGAAATCAATCAAGCTGTTGACGACAAACAAATATTTGTTCAGTAAAACGTTATTTAAACATTTAAATGTTAAAAGCATCAAGCCTTGGGCATTAAGGCTACATATATATTTTATTTTTATTTTTGATATGTCTCTGAATTAATCAGTCACTTGAATTATTTTATAGTATACTTGCCTTACAAAAAGTTTGTAACAATAATTGATATATTTTGATATATTTTAAAGCTGGCTGTCATTAAATTTAATGCTAATACTTAACTCAATTCAACGTGTATATAGATATGTATTTAAGAGCTGCTTATTACACAAAGTGATAATATGTTTTAAGCCTGCACGAACAATTGAAATTCATTCATTCATTCATTTATTTTTTATTTTTTATTTTTTTTTTTTACATTTTAGCAGTAGGGTAAAAAACGTGCGTGACATTGTGTGCGTGTTTTTTTCTCTCCTTCTTTCTTTTATTAATTACAATAATTTGCTAAGTACTCAATTTGCATGGCACTTCAAATACAGAAAGAAGCGTGCCACCAACACGAGTTTGAGTTGCTCGCGTGACAAATATTTCGTTGTTGTTGTCGATTTCTTGATTCGCTTCAAGTCCGGCTTGTCAAATATATGTCGAAAGCATTTGATCAGCATTAACACCTTGGATAACTGCCTGCGGCATATTGGTCAAGCATTTGTTGCTGTTGTTTTTAGTATCACTTCAGGTTTGTGTTTATTGCCTGCTCTAATCAGCTGCAGTAATGGGAAACAATAAACTGAGCTCTAATATTAATTAATATGTCGCATAATGACCAAAATGATTTGTCATCGTATGATGTAGACAAATTGAAGCAGTATTTAAAGTGCAAATAAAGAATGTCATATTACAGAGCAAGGTTAGCTGAGTCAATCTGGCTATTCAACTAGATATTTGACAAGAAGTGATCAGTTATCTAAATTAAGATTTCTATGGATATTGCATTCGAGAGTAGTTTTTGAAATATATGTTCTTTTGCCCTTTATATAAAATATATATATTCATTTAACATTAATTGAATTCAAATCATATCTTGAACAACAAAAGTTGTGGGTCTTACTATTGCACTGATATGTCTGAAGTATTTATTTTATATAAATATTTATGGCACGTCTTTCAAAAGCTTGTCTTAAATGTTTGTTATAAAACCATCTCCAACCCCTATATATCAATCTGAATATATATTCTTCAGTAAGCCAAGGACATTAATTATTTCTCTATAACATTTGAATACACAAATATAACCAGTTAAATTTATTTAAAAATCATTTTGTTAGTTGATCATTTACCACATGATGAAAAGAGAAATGTCATAAATAAATTAAAAAAAAAAAAAAATAGAAAACTAGTTTACAAAAAATTCATTAGTACAAACGTGTCGGTTGGCGTCTGCTGCTCAAAATCCAATGACATGTCTGACTAATCGATAGAAAATCGCCAAAAAAATATAAGTTCAATGACTGCTCAGAGCTGAGTTCGCTGAGCCGACGATGGCTGGATTGATTGCATATGACCCAAATTGAAATACGAATCGATTTTGACAAATAGCGAACCACTTTCGGCGCAGACATGCCAACATAAATCGAATTAGAATCGAACAAACAAACAGCCAAACAACTCTACAATAGGCAGCAACAAACATGCAGCATGCAGCATGCAGCATGCAACATGCAACATGCAACATGCATGTCCACAGCAATTATCAATGAAATTCAATAAGAAATGTATTTACAATCAGTACTTGTATTAGCGGTCATTGAACTGCGACACACGGATATTCATATGCATGGAAACGAATGCATTTTGCACTTTAACCAACTTAACTTGCTGTGCAGCAAGAAGAACAGCTTTCAGAATCGCCAACGATTCACAAATTAAAAAAACCACTCGCACCTTGCTCACCTGACCTGCGGCAAGCTCTGCCCAGAACACGCCCCTACGGCCCAACCTGCCAGTTACCTGTGGCTTGTAGACAGCAGTGATAAATACGACGACAAGAGACAACAGCCAGCAGACAACAGCCGGCAGACAACAAACAGCCAACAGAGACGTTGAAGCCACATCCTCTGTTGTTGCCTGTTGTCCGCTGTTGGCTGTCATTTCGACTGCATTTGGCCAAAGTTGAGCTACAGCCATTTCACTTAAGTGCTGGCCCAGTCTAGCTACATCTCTGAGTGCACTTGGAAAAACAAATTTCAAGTACTTATAAACAGCTATAATATTTAATAATTTTAATATTTTTTTTATCAAACAATAATTATAAATAAAATAGATGATTAATTGATAAAAAAAAGCTAGCAAACAAGAATTATTTTTAATTTATCTTAATTATTTATTTTACAAAAAAAAAACATTGTATTTTATATATGAACTATAGTATATGCCTGAGCGGCGCTAAAATGTATAACAAATTGCAAATAACTAAAAATGTTAATTAAAATATTTTAATTATTGAAACTTGCAGTTGGCAAGTTCAAGTGTTTTTTTCAAGTGTACTCGAAAAATGATTATTTATTGTTGTTGTTGTTGTTGTCCGCTTGCTGAATTATTCCATGCGCCACTTGGAAGTCCCCCAGCTGTTAGTTAAGCTTTCATTATTGTTGTTGTTTTTGCTTGGCATGGCCCAAGCCAGAAACGTGAATAAAATTGTAGCGCGTTCTCTAATCATAAAGCGCCGCCTGGTTTGCATTTTAATTGCGTTTTATTCGCCTGAATTATGTACACACACACGCACACGCACATGCATCATGTGTGTATTGAATTGGCCTGGCATAAAATTTTTAATTTGTTGTTGATATTATGTATTATTGTTAAATTGATGCAACTATTGCGATCCAATGCGCTCGCATTTATCCTTTACAATGCCCCGCCGCATCGATGTCCGTGTATATTGAGTGTGTATATTGAATATATAAAGCAGCACAAACTTCTGGCGCTATTTCATGATTGCCGCAATCAGAGACTGTGCTCGTTGCTGCTGCTTTTGTTGTAATCTAAAGAAATTGGTCGAGGGTAGCATAAGAATTGTTGTAACCAAATCAGGCGTACGAAATCCATAACAAAGTAATCAATGAAGGCTGCTGCTAGCAAGCAGCCAGGCAAGGACTACCAAACAAGTCGGAAGCCAAAAAACAGTTTCTTGTGGCTGCAATTTGTTGGCCAACACGCCAACCAGCCAAGAAGCCAAGCAGCCAACGAGCCAACAAGCCAAGGAACCAGCCAAATCAAACAAACAACTGGGACAGTGGTGCTATGCCATGCTCCTTGTCCGCCTTGCTGGCTTCCTTTTTAGCTGCTTCTTCCTTAGCTGCTCTAGTTGCTTGGAGTGCACCCGAACATCAATTGCAAATACAGCAACTGCAACACCAACAACAACAACAACACGCAGTACTGTCGATAGCTTTGTACAAAACTTTGCTACCCAAAAATGCCTCGCCTAGTTATCAGGCTCGCATTGGCTGTGCTTTATGCGACTAGGCAGATGATTGCAGCCACTATTATTGTTGTTGTTTTTATTATTGCTGCCGGCAACTAATTGAATTGCTTGTTAGCAACACACGACAACAAAGGTTTTCCACAGATTTGTACTATTTTTTTTTCGCCAACTGCTTCAACAATCCTCTGGAGCATTACTTTAAAGGCATTCCTTTGGGATATGTATTGAAAAGCTGGTACATTCACAATTGCTTAAAGCTAAGCTGACATATATACGAAATCAAATGAATGAGACTGCTCTTAAGGCGATACTTCATTCAAGTCAACGAGCTGTAGCTTTACTCTGTAAACAACTCTGTCTATAGGGCATTCCTTAGTCGGCTAGCTTGAAATACTACTTATTACTTGTTACCAGCTATTGTTCAGCGTGTTTGCTGCCTGCAGTCGACATTTCTGTAAGAGAGCTAATTTTGAAAAGCAGCGCACGTGGCGTATGTGTACTATCCACGGTGTATGTTTGGTGTTTGCATTTTACATTTTGCATTTTAATAAAGTAGTTTATATATATATAATGTTTTTTTTTTTTTTTTGACTCTTAACTCTCTGTTGAGGGCGCCTGCATAATGCCATTGAGTCGAAAGTCCTGCTGTTGAGAGCGTCATTGTCGTCGACATGTCGACGGCAACGCCTTGTAGCATGCACAGCACGCAGCATTCTCATAAAAATTAGAGCCTGCGCCGAGTTGAGTCGAGACGAGTTGGAACTAGAGCTCAAGTGTGCGGTCTGAGTCGAGTGCATGTTGCATGCAACATTGCTATTTATGAACTCAACGAGGATGCCACTCCCTGCGCTGACTCTCTCTCTCCCTCTCTCTCTCTCTCTGTGTTCATGCAGACCATAAATCGCAGCAGATAAATTTCATTCTCGGATTTCGTTTTGCTTTTAACCACCACAACGGCTTACAGCACTGGGTCCTGTCTGCCCTTTGGCCAGCCAAGAAAATATTATTTAGTATACTCTAAGAATTAAGTGAGTGCTATAAACTTTGTGCAAACACATGCAACACTTTTAAGGTAGTTAGATAAAAGCCATATAAAAGATACAACAAAAAAGAATTTAATTTAATTTTTCTGTTGATATTATTCATATCTTAAACATTAAATTATTAAGTTGATATAACTTGATAGATATATAAATAAATTATATATAGGTAATTCTATATATAATTCTATATATATATAATTCTATATATATATATAGGTAATTTGGTTTTTTGTAATTATCTCAATTTTGTACATATTATTTGTATGAATAAAATTATACATAAAATACATTGCATTTAACATATATGATATTTTTTAAATATTTAATATATCTTATATGTAGCTTAACTTAATAATTAATTTATAATTTAATTACATATTGACTCTATAATTATTAAATTATATTTATTTGCCGCAAATGTATCATATATGTCGGTGTGTTAAAATCGTGTAGACTTACTACTTTGCCGACTGGATTAAAATCGTTTTCATGCTCCTTCGCCAAAGCACATAGCTCCACGGCCGCCCAGTGCTGCATGGAGTACAGTTGCCCGTTTTATTTATGTCAATCTCGGCGCTGGTCTTGTCGGCCCTCGGCTGGCTGCTTGGCAGCCAGGCAGAACTTGGCCTGGCAGTAGGCATAGCAGACACACACACACAGACATACATACATACACGATAACTGAGAAAATAAAAATAAAATAAAAACTGAAAATAAATAATCAGCTGGCAGCGACAGCAGAGGGGCACACCCACTTCCTGGCCCTGTGCATGTATGTATGTATGTATGTATGTATGTATGTACGTCTGCCCCATGGGAAAGGTGGCGAAAATGAATTTCACTCTGTGCTGTGCGGTTGCCATTGTCGTTATTGTTGTTGTTCTTGTTGTTGCTCTTTAATTATTTATATGCTATATATAGTTTTTTTTTTTAATTTATTTTCGTTGTAATTTTCACTTTAAATGCCAGTGATAGTTTTCAGTTGCGTTGTTATTTATTTTCTTTGTGGCACTTTTGCATTTATAATGCATTTAAATTAATTACATTCTTAATATGACCATAATCCATGCCATGCGTTAAATGACTTTTTGTAAATTTTATAAGCGCGCCGATTAAATTACTTGGCTTAATCCATAATTCAATGCCAAACTAAATAAACCTCTCGCAGGATTAACAGTCCAGCATGAGACTCTCATGAATAGTCGATTGCTCTATCGAAGAGAGATACTAGCTTTGCCACAAAATTCAACTTATAGACAATATTGATTTGCAATAAGTGGAATCTGTTGGTTCTCAATACCGAGTACACTTTAAATAGAGCAATAAATTGTGCATGTTTATCGGTTGTATCTTTCAATATGTAACCATTAAAAATAAAATAATTAATAACGAACGGCAAATTACAATTTCATATAGTGCCCTGTCAATTGAATCAGCGAGAGGAGAGTTAACACACATCGGGCAGGACTTCCAGCTTGAGCTGCAATAAAACCCAGCAGCAATTACCAATTTTTCTGTTGCTGCTGCTGCTGCTGCTGCTGCTGCCACTGATGCTCTTGGCCACATTTGCAACACGCACTTAATTGCTTGTCAGTGCGGCGAATGGTAGCACAGTTCTTGTTATTATTATTGTTGCAGTTGTTGTTGTTGTTATTGTTGTTATTATTATTGCGGCTGAGGCATTTAATTTGCTGCACAGCATGCGCTTGTCACAATAAAAATCATTCAAGTGCAATTTAACCACAGCAAATGCACCAATCCCCTAGCACAGTGGGCAAATTCAGTTAGTTATTTATAGCATGAATAATAACAATATTCAATAGATCTTAGCCGTTTGCCTGCCCCTGCTTGCCCTACAGTAATAGCTTAACTACTGCCCTTTCATTCAATTCATTGCCACATGGAGAAATATCAATGTCCACTGTGCACGCTTGCCGTCCAGCCCTCACTTCGTTAAGCTCGCCAATGCCGGAGGTTCAGTTCGTGTTCGTTGTGATTGTTGTTACATTGCGCACCACCCAGCGGTGGCAACGGTCCTGTCAGTTGCACTGGCTATAAGTGGCTCGCCTTTGAAATGCCTTTGGTCAGCTCGAGGAATTTTGACAGCTCCTCACGTACGCGCATATACACAAGTCCGCAGTCCAACATGCCAAATAACAAGCAAACATGAAAATTCAATTTGTTAATAAAGAAAATCTGTTTAATTTAAGGACCAACATGAGCAATACATAAATCTTGCTGAAATCACTAAAAATATATTTTATATTCATTTTATCTTACTTTTGCTTTTGTTTAAGCATTAAAACTCGTTTGGTATATACGGAGAGACCTGATTCAAGGGCTACCTCATAAATATAATAAGGCTATATTTGATGGGATTATATATAATCATATCAAGCTATAAATGCATAATAAAAGTTTAAAATACAAAAATATAATTTCATATTTATTTAGCGTGATGAAAACGTTCATTTAATATATCAATAATGACGCTATAAAATTAATTCTTTTTAGTTTGCTTCATCATGCAAACAGTGCGCGCCAATGTTGTTGTTTATATACATACAATAATACAAAGTTATTATTGTTATTTTCTTATTTTATTTGTTTACACACACTAACCACTAAACGTAATGAATGAAAATAATCGAATCAATTAATTTAATGAAATTCCAAGAAATTATTTGATAGCTATCCCATATCAATCTACGCTATTCAAGTTATGTGAACAGTTGACTAATTGACGTTCAATTCTCATCATTTTTACATTAAAAAATTTGTTTTCGAAAGTGTAAAAATCTTTTGATCAGCACGCACATAACATTCTATTCAAAAGGCGTACAATCAAAGAGTGTGCAAGCAATCATTACATTATCATTAGAAGTTGGCTGGGTAAAATGCTTTTAGCGGTTCACGTGACATTTTTACATTTGTGCGATATATATATATGAGCACTTGTTGCTGGATGCTGTTGTTTTTGTTGTTTTTATCTGCAAAGCACAATTTATAAATATTTTTTCAATGGCGAGTGAGACATTTTACACGGAAAAGCACGCAGACGACCGATGACTGACAAGATAAAGTCACTTAACAAAAATAGACAATTGTATTTTGTTGTTCTAATTGTTGTTACGGTTGATGTTTTTTTTTTTTTTTTTTTTGTGAATGGCAGACATGAGAGCGAGAGACCTTGGCAGAGTTTAATTAAAATATATATCAAATAAAGTGCATTCTAAATAAATAGCTAATTTATCATAGCTGTTATTTACATAGTTTATTTATAGTAATTTCACTTGCAATTATAAACAGCCACCTGTTATCACAATGTTATTGGTTCGCCATCGATTATATAAGCTGAACTCGCACTCAAAGCTTTTCAGAGTTTATTTGTTTGCACAAAGCACAAAGCTAATTAAATATGAAGTGAAATCTTTGACGCAGACAAATATATTTATATAAGCCTTAATTTGTCTAGCAATTTGATTAAACTTTATAAATGTGAAATTTTGCATTCTGATGGAAAATGACATAATCTGGTTGTTGAAACAAGTGTCTGACAAATAGCAAAAGGCAAATGGCAAATGTACGTCATTAAGGGCAAATATTAGCTTGCTTTATTTCTATTGAATAAGCATTGAAGGACTTTTGTGTGATTTAATTGACTTATGTGTGGCTAATTAAACAACTACAAATGAAAGTATCAACAATACTCCGACGATACAAAGACATCCATCCCATTACATACGTTGCTCATCTGTAAGAGGAGACACGGTACAAAAAGCTTAAATCTCGTCAACACGGCGCGAGTAGCTAAAATTTAATTAACGACATTGCAGAAAATTAGCATAAATGATTTAATTAAAGGTAAGTGCCAGCCAAGCTAAGCGACACAGCCTCCATTGGAGCGGAGCTATTAAGCCGCTGATGCGCAGCTAACAGAATCACGTGTTAATTTTTTAATGGCTTTTCATAAATCTCTTAGCTCGCAGGCCAACTCAACTGCTGATGCTCTCAACGCCCACTTGTAATATATATATTTTTTTGTTCTTTTCACATTCACTTTAATTGGTTGACTGCATTTAAATTCACATAAAACGTTTGCCAAAACGATTTTATTAAAATTGCAAATAATTTGCGTACGCTTCACATGAAAGGGTAAACAAAATTGTTAAGCACATAGGAATGTGTGTACATACACACACACATACACATTCACACACTCATACACACACACACACACACACACACACACACAACATTCGCCCTCTTTCATTTTGCACAATTAGCCAAGTGTAAACAACAAATGAGATAGTTTAATTTTTATTTGATTGCATACCAGAGAGCTAGAGGGTAAATTAAGTAAGTGTAAATTAAACCTAGCTACATAATACTTATATGAAAACTTGCTGGAATATTGAACATCCTCTTCAGAAACGAAACGAAATTTCAAGTGTGAATGTAAAAAATTGATAACATCGCAACAACACACGTTAAATATGCACGACGAACGTGCTGCGCTGAGTATGCCAGGCATTTCGTATTCAAATCAAAGAATATACCAATAATAATAAAACCAAAGGCAAATAAATCAGGCCCAACCAGCTGTATAATACTTGTTCACATTACAAAAAAAAAAAAAAAAAAAAAAATATATATAATATAATATAATATAATAAAAATTGTGATCCACCTTCATCTAGACAGGAGATACAAAACATGCAGCTATCCAGCACAGCAATGAGTTCAATATCTCTCTCTCTCTCCTTCTCGCACTCTCTCTCCTTCTACTCTTTCTTCTCTCTCTCTCCTTCTCTCACTCTCTCTCTCTCTCTCACTCTCCCTCCCTCTCCCGCTCTTTCGTAAATACCATAAACTCGATTAGATATTCCCACATTAGCGAACTTCAATAACAACAGATGAACATTAAAACGAAAAAAAAAAAAAACAATATAAACATTTCACTTTGTGAACGAGTAATGAACGTTCCCAAAATATATTATTTCAATGTTCAGCGAAACTCTTGAGTTGTAAAATTGTCTCATTTCTCTGATTTGCGATGCTCGCCATGAACGTAGGCAATATACTTTTAGCAAAATATCTAAAACAAAGTCATAAAGTTTCCCAATATAAACAGCGTTGATCTCTGATCTAGATAGCCTCCAGACACTCTTTACTTTCCGTTTGCTTATAAAAAATTAAATGCTATAAAGCAGTTTATAACACACTAAAGAAAAATACCAATTTATAATTTAACTTTCTTCACTTAATCATCCGAATTAATTGTCGAACTGATTTCATGGCCTATGCAGTCATGACGCGGCTAAGTATTTAGTCTCGAAAATGTTAACTTAATTAGTTGCATTAATTTACCATAAGCCTTTTAGAACATTTGACTAACTAGCTTTAAAAATAGTTCTTAATTTATACTTAGCTTAGTTTAGCAGCTGCTTTTAGTTTTCTTCTCTCAATTCCTGTATATAAATAGCTTCGTTTTTCTCCTATTTGTATTTCTTTCACAATACAATTTAATGACAATGCACCTATATATATACAAAACGATTTAAGACTTTTGCTACTTTCTCTCTCTCTCTCACATTAAATGCAATCGCCTGCCATTCAAATCTTCTTAAGGTCTGCTTCTATCTATAGTTGAAAGAATGAACTCTTCGAAAAGTTCAGATTTGTAAATCCTCTTATTGGTAATAAGGTTGAACAGAAAGAATACAGCATTATTTCTAGTGCAGACAGATATATGAAACATATTATATATAAATTGCATTATGAATTTTATTTTTTCGCAGCGTAACTTTTGTATGTAATATTTGAGACTTTGAATTTTATTTGACTATATTACTGAGTACAGGATATCATCTAGCTAATCACATTTTACTACAAAAAAACTTTGTGCATATTTTGTTGATATGCATATTTATAACAACATTACGCATATTTATTGAACATTTCAATCACGCGAAAACAACAAACAAACAGCGAACATCTAAAACAAATATAATAAAAAACTTGTTGTGCTGCACTTGTTAGCCAACGAACAATGATGGCCAAAATGGCAGAGCAAAAAGTTATTGTTGCCATTGTTGTTGTTGTTGTTGCTGCTGCTGCTGCTGCTGCTGCTGCTGCATAGCAAATAAATAGAAGCCACATCGAAACTATTATAAAAACATTTTCAATGTGCACATTGAAAGTGCAATTGCAAATTGATTTGTGTGGTTTTATGCATACATACATACATATATATATATATATATATATATATATGTATATATATTTGACTTTTGTCCTGCTCAACCCTCTCCCTTTCGTGCTGCCCTTTCAACACTTTTGCGCTGCCAAGCAGAACACTGTAAGCCACACAAGCTCAACGCTGCAACTGAGCGTAACCGTTTACAGCATACTTGCTCAGAGTAAGGAAAAAAATGATTTGGAATAAAAAGTTTATTATAGATTTATGTATTTTCTGTATAGCTTAAATTGGTTATCCTAGCTCTAAAACTGTCTAAAATATCGTTTGTTCTTCTATTTGCGTTTCACGCATTTAAATTTGTAGAGCAGCTCAACAAATTTGATATAATCTCAACAGTTGATTGCTGGTAACTCATAAGAAAGCAAATGGCAATATGCTTTACATTCACTGCTTGAACGAGTATAAAAAAAACTCAAATTTTTTGTTTAACTCTGCCAGCTAATGAATTTTTAATTATGCTTTCATATGCAGCATATTTAAGTGCCAAAAAATAGTTTGAAAACACAAAGCGCTAACAATTATTACTCTAGCTAAATAAATTAAAAAGTTTTTGATTGTGTTATAAACATTTAATTACAAATATTCAATTCATGATGAAAAAAGTGAATCCAATGTTATTCATTTGTATAAATGCTTTAATGAATGAATAAATAAATAAAGTTAAAGCTTGAGAGATTTATGAATTTTAGTTTATGAATTTTTTTCTAAATATGTCGATATTCGATTTAATTATATATTATTTGCATTCAATCAAACTCTGGCATATTTACCCTTTTGCAGATAGGATAAACATCAATGTCATTATCAACTAAAAATTACAAACACATTAAATATGAATTTAGAAAAAAAAAAAAAAAAACTAAACGAACAACAAACTTGACAAAGCAAATAAACCAACAAAGATGTAAATATTTAACTGCTTGACTGCGCTTATCATTTCAAACGCCTTTCATTTATTTTTTGTTTTTGTTTTTTTTTTTTTTTTCTGTCGACAAAACATTTGTTTTTGTATGATTAAAAAAACTGTGAAATATCTCAGTTATATTTAAAATTTTATGGCTGCGGAATTCCGTAATATTACGCAGTATTATCTCAGTCAAATTACAAGGCAAAATGTAAGCATACTAATGTTAGCTTAGATCAGTTTTCGATAATTTAAATGGAATACGTCTGGACTTGAAGATAAGAGAACAAATAGTTGGCTAACGTAACTCTAATTCGTTTTTCTGATAAACTAAAGACAGCTACAGCTTTTGCTTAAATTTTTATTGCAAATATATTACAGCTGCTGCCTTTTGTTGTTCTATAAAGAGATTTATCAAGAATGTAACACAATTTGTATATAAATATTTTTGTAATGAAATATTCAGTCAAATTCAAATTTAACTATTTAGATTAAATTGTATTGAATGAATAAAGTTTTCTTTCAATTTAACGAGGACTCTTTATACAAAAAAAATATATATATTGTATTTATTTTTAATAAATTGCTAATTTTAATTTATTTAATTGATTATTTATTTATTTAATTGATTACTTTATGGCTATATCACTTCAATACTTCAAGGACATATCAACGTCACCCTGCTCAGGATATTTAGTATTCCCCATTTATTTGCTGTTATTCTATTTTCTGATTATGCAACAGGTGCAACGAAATATTCAATTTCAGTTAAGAACAAAAATTACAAGTGTAAAAACCTTTTAGCGTAAAGTAAATTTTAATAAATTTAAAACTTTGACCCAACTCCCGAGTAGGTCCATTAATTCGATGTGCTGCAGCAACGAAATTTGGATTAGGCTGCTCAAAAGCAACAACAACAACAACAACAATAACAACCACAACAACTTGGCTTATACTCGAGCTTTTGCCTAATGAAAATTTATGAAGTGCTGTGCGTAATACTTGAAAATATGTAGTTGATATTTGTTGGTAACAACTTTTGTTTCAAATTAAATTATGGTTCATTATTTTACGCTGAACGCGGAGTGTAGATCATAAATTATGCTTTTCCAGTGGCAAATACAAAAACGTAGAACGGTAGCAATCCATTGAGCAAACATCTCCAACAATGTCGAATGTCGAATGAGAGATGTGTGTGCCAAATGGTCCAAATCACACGACGCACTGCGAAAGCTGCAGTGGCACATTACTCATTGCAGATTAATGACCCAGGCATTTGGATAAGTCAGCTGTGATAAGGCCACACAGCTGTGAAAGCACTTCCGTTGCACTCGATTCCAACTAATTCAAAAATTCATAGATTCAATTTATCGTCTTATCAGCTCAAGAGCTTGCCTGACGTAGTTCGGTTACATGCAAGTGAAACGAGATAATATTATGTTGTATATTTTTATGATTTCATAGATGGACAAACATTTACCAGTTGTCTGGTAAGATTCCATCTAAATTTAACTCTAAGGCAGAATTATAAAGAGCTCAGTGAGCAATAAACCACATTCACGCGAAAAACACCTGCTGAGATTAACTGTGGGTCTGAGTAAATCATGCTAGTCGCCCGACACCACAAAGCCTTACCGTCTTATAAATACGGAACTGGGATTCCGCCAGCGGCATTCAATTGTGGCTTTGGGACCGTCAAGTCGTGTGTTTCCTGTGCGTAAAATTACTAAGCAAAAGCTAAACGGATTTAACAAATAAGTCTTTATCACGTGAGTGCCTATATACATATGCTAAATTTATCATACAATATTCTTATTGATTGATTAACATCATGTGGCCTATTTATACAGCTGGCATTGACTTGTGCCGTTCCACATGACGCACTTGCAGACAACAGCTAAAACTCAATTTTGTTATTTTATTTTTATTTATTTCTTGATGATTCAGTTCTAGTTCATACGAATGGCATGAGTTATCGTAATATTTGTGAGACGTGTACTTTAAATACTGTCTGCGAGAGCAGAAAATTCCCATTTGCATATTCTTGCAATTGATTTTGTCACGTTATGTGGGAAAATAAGTAAATATCGTAGTTCAATTATTTGTAGACTACAGCTTTAACAATGTTGAGTGCTTGAACAACTGGATATACACGGTTGTTAAGGTATCATGACACAGTCGCGCAAAGACCCAGAAATTAAACATTGAACATGAGCAGTAAACCTAATTTAGCAGGAATATTCCACGTCTCAATTTCAGCTGTTAGTAGCACTTGAGCAATCGTTGGGTTGTCAACAAAGAGCAAATCGTGTACGGCAATGTCTTTCGAGGCAAATGAGAAATATTTTAAGTAAATCCCCGGTTTATTAGTGCAAGTGTATTATTTTTTTTTTTTTTTTTTTTGCTTAATTCTAATAACTTGGTCATGACGTTATTAAATTTGTAAGTCTCAAGCTTCAACATTCGAGCGTCTTAATGAGTGAAAAATAAATACGTCAGCGTTCGACAATCTGAAGTGTATGCAAATTAGCTTGCTTGCTGGCAACTTCATTTGAGTTCGTTACGTATGCGAGCAAAAGCCCTCTGTGTGCCCAGGAAGCTGACTTCGAGTTATGGCACAGGACAACAACAGCAACAATAAGTGCAGCCGACAATGGGAAACGACGCCCACTTGGCTTATAAATGATGTGACCGAAATGGGACCTCAGCGAAAACAACAACAACAGCAGCAACAACAACAGCAGCAGCAGCAACAACAACTTGCTTCCGTTCTAAGGAGGCGCACATACACACACACACACACATAGTCACTCAAGAGTCCAGCGTGGTTGCTGCTGTTGCTTGTTGCTATTGCTTGTTGCTGTTGCTTGTTGCTGTTGCTGTCAATCAAGACGTGCAACATTTTTAGCATAAACGCAAAGTGACTTTCTTGAGTTGTTGTTGCTATTGTTTTTGTTGCTGCACAAGCTGGTGTTGTCAAACTTTGCTATTGTTGTTGCTGCTGTGTGTTGTCGTGTAATTGCTGTTACGCTTTGCCAAGTTATTAAGTGAGTTTGTTGCTGTTGATGCTTGTGCTTGTGCTTGTGCTTCTGCCGTTGCCGTTGCTGTTGCAACATAATCTTCTGATTATGACAAGTTGCTTGAATTTTGCTGTTGTCTTAAGCGAAACACAAATTACACTTGATAACTTCGCACAGGGCGTGCGTGTGAGTGAGTGAACGTTGCCTACATTCCAGCTATCGCTTAGTTGAAAGGAAATTAATTTAAGCATTTGTGCAGTGCATGCTACACGCTGCACCTGAGCTTGCTAATTTAGTATGAGTGTCCATGGAATGCAACACTTGCCGGCAACTGTTGCACTTCATCGGCAAGTGGGGGCCCCCTTACCAGAGTCAACTAATTACCGTTAATTATAAATTGAACGGGAAGCGCACATAAATTTATGCACGCAAATATCTGACCTGTCAGGTGTCAACATATGTGAGAGTTATTTCAATCATTGTATACCCTGCAGTAGCAGTATTGCACTTGCTAAATTTGTATATCTGTTCTGCACAATATTTGTGCATATATTTTTCAAAATACAACTCCCTCGTCGAGCTACAAGCTCACACAGGGTATATATGTTATACTATGTTATCATAGTTAGAGCTGACCTCGTTGCTGGCATTAGTTGAATGAAGATTTCAGCTGTCACAGTTAATAGCATTGCAGTTGAAATGCATATGGCTAATGCATAGGCATAATTACACATATGCATAATTTAGAGATTTTCATTATTTATTTATTATCGCTGTCATTGTTCGAGTCATATTTGCAATTGCGGCTCGTTATACTTCAATTTATCTATCATTTTGGCTCTATCAATCAAATTCTGCTTTAAGCTAAATTTGTCAAGTTGTTGTTAGTCGCAGCTTTAGCAGTTGGCTTAATTGCTGGTCCTCAAGTTGTCATCACTTTGGCAACTGTTAAATGAAATTTGCCTCTCATGCATATTTATGCGAAATAAGTATAATTAAATATGCTAATTACAGCTGATTGTACGCAAATAATTGGTACAATCATTTGAAATTATAATTCAGAGCGCCAGCCTCGAAAACAACGGGGAAAAATTGAGCCCTAAACACGCGCCCCGCCCCCTTGTTTGGCACGCAAACAATAACAATAAGGGCGGCGACGGCGACAGCCCGTCCAAAAGGATAACACGCATTTTTAAACTGACAATTTAGCATAAATTCAAATGAAATCTACAACAATGTTGCATGGGGGGCTCCGTGACAACTGCTGCCGGGCAACTGTTGCCAATTTCAGTAGCAACTGCAGAGACAACAGCGAAAAAAAAAAAGTAGAATAGAAAAAATGTCGACAAGAATTAAATAAATTACTTTGTTGCCTGCAAAGTTTTTGCTGGCAGCAAACAATTTGTGCACCTGCCACATGCAGCCAAAAGGGGCGCACTCACTTACCCTGCCACATGGCTGACTAGCCATTTTTACCTGTCGTGTAGCTGCATAGAAAATGTTGTCTTCCATTTGCCAGCGGGTGGGTCAGTGGGATGATCTGCATATTGGCCAGCATCAGCAGCAGAATCAGCAGCAGCAGCAGCACTAGCAGCAGCAGCACTAGCAGCAGCAGCAGATGACACGAAAAGCGTAAAGCAAACTAATTTTTTGTATCAAGTCAAGTGAATTAAAGTTTTAATAACTTGTGTTGACAAACGCCTTCCTTCCGTTGGCCATGTTGGGCACGGTGCCCAGTGCACTATCAAAGTTAATTGAAAATCTAATGGCAACCGTTAACTGGCAGGCTAATTGCAAAAGTGTATCAAAGCAAATTGCTAGCGACTATTGACAGGCGTTAAACGAAAAGCTGACAAGCACAAATTTCTCAGATTGAAGATGAAGATTGAATACCCTAATCTACAAGAAAGATACAAGAGCAAGAGAGAACCAATAAGCAATGAAACTAGTATTAATAATAAAATTTGAATGAATATTATAGAAGCTAAGAACTAACATACAGGCATAAATAATCCATTGATTCTGAGCAACAATTCATATGCATCATTAACAAGCTCATCTAAAGCATACAACATATATATCGTTGACCAATCCGTAATGCCACCCTGGAGAGGCATCAACGTAATACACTTCTAATATGCAACATACTAAGGCACAAAGTAAATGTCAATTTTGACAGCAGCTTTTACAACGCACACACCTGTTGTGGACAGGTGAAGTTTCAAGCATAAATTCCATTTAAAGCGATTCCTTGGTGACATAATGTAGCTAGCATAATTTATTACCAACAGCAGACTCTATATGCAAACAAAAGAACCCAAAAGAGGATTTTAATTTAAGCTGGCACGCACACAATGAGGGAGATACAGATAGAGAGAGATAGAAAAAGACAGAGAGAGAGAGAGAGAGAGCGAGAGAGATAAAGATAATGAATACAAAAGTCTGCTGGACAAACGTGTCTGAGCGCTCAAGAGTAGGAGTAAGAGAAAAACATTTCATTAGTTCAATTAGCCAACAATTCTACGAAATACTGAGACAGCATTGGTCGGCCAGTGGGCGGGTGGGTGTCACTGAGTGTCAAGTGGTAGCACTCTAAACGATGATTAGTGTCCTTTCCTCTTGTCACATGGTATACAAGACAAATTATAGTTTGCTTACCCAACTGCCTGGACACTTAAATGCAAATTTATTACCAAACAGTGAAACAGAGACTGAGGAAACGTAAGCTTGCCATTGCCAATGGCTTCTATTTACGGTCATTAGCACAGCAATGAGCCTTGAAGCAAAAACTAGCCAAGAGAGAGTTCAATGTGCATTATATATATTCAAATATCCCATAGACTTAGAATGAATCACGTTCAGTACGAATGCGAAAAGTTGAAAGACCTTTTAAGCTAGAAAAATGCATGCTATCAATAAATTGTTGCCATCTATTATTAATCCACAAATTGTAACTTGTCACACAACGAATTACCTTAAATAATATATGCTGTAATTCCAGAAGGAAGAAAATTAGTTGCATTACTTAGTAACAAGCCTTGCATTGTGAATATTCAAAGAACTTGTCAACTCAAGCTACAAAAAAAAACTAAATAATAAATAAAAAAGTAAAAAAATAGCTTAAAAAAATATGTAAATCTAAAATAGTTAAATAATAATGTGAGTATATAACAAAAATAATCAATAATCGGCAATATTTCCGATAGATAAAACACAGCATTGAGTGTTATTGAGTATACTAAGAAGTATCTGATTTATCTGAAAAATCATAATAACTGAACACGAAATAACTTAAATAAAAAGGTTTCATGCTGAATGAATTTATAAATTTACATATTCAGTCTTCGCGAAAAGCAAATAAATAAATACAATAAATATTTAATATGTATTCAAAAAATTTTTTATATATATACATATTATAATGATAAAGTACTAAAAATTCATTTAAATATATTGATGCTATATATAGCTATGAACTCCACATCAGCTCTTACAATATTATACTGCGTAAATGATTCAATTCAAGATTTAGATTCCGTTTGCTGTTTAATGAGATGCTATACTTGACTTATATACATGTATATACATGAGTAACTAAATTAACTTTTATAAATGTGTGACAATCTTGTTTAAAAAGCAAACACATGTCTCTTCATTGATATGCTCGTCTCAACACAGATTGCCACACTGACCCCGACTAGGGCCAGTCTGTGGGGAAATTAAAAAGTTGCTCCAGTCAATTGACTACGTGTCAGCCAGTTATTGTTGCAAATAATTTAGTTAGCACAGGAATGAACAATGTTTGCGTGTGAGTGTGGAGAGACCAGACCAGGCCAGGCCGTTAAACGCGTTAATATGCCTAATATGCAAAACTGTAGGTGCCATAGTCTGGCCACTCGACGCCCTGGACTAACTAACCTAATTATTTGTGAAATGTGCACGCAGAGGAGCTCAGAAGGCGCTAGCTGAAAACCACAATGCAAGCCCATTGTTGGCCACAGCAGGTGGCAGATGGAAACTGGAGAGTAGTTCAGAGCTGATGGCCTGGAGGGCAGTCGCCAGTTGAAAAGAGGAGACTGCATAGCACGCGTAATGAAAACTTTGTTAAAGTCAAAGTGCAGCTGCTGGAAAAAAAAGCGCTATATATATATATATGTATCAGTGCGAAAGCAAGCCGAACGCCACCCCAAATCTGAATCCTATTGGAGGGTAAGAGTGAGAGGGAAGGAGAGAGAGTGCAAGACGAGCAGCATCCAGTGGTTTCAAAAGCTGCTGTGCGGCACTCGGAGCATGGCGACAACGTGAAATTAGTTGTGCATGTCTGCAACACTAAAGCCGGGTATTACGAGAGCTGTAAAAAGAAACTCTGACCACCGAATCGCCATGATGAAGTGTTGCCAGCCAGCCCTGGACGTTGTTGATCAAATTAACAGCATGTGGCCGCTTTCCTGGCTTCATCATGCTGCAGCATACTTTTCAACAGCCACGCGACTCAGGCAAATTGCACAGTAGCTGCCTAATTGTTGTAGAAGCAACATTGGCTTGCAGCAGCAGTTGCAGTTGAGATTTTGCACAAACTTCTAGAATTGTTGTGCACAGGACGTGTGACAATTTTTCAAAGTCCAACTGCAATTAGATTACGAAATGCAACAAGAACTATTGTAGGTTGCAGTCATAAGGAAATATTAATCAAGAGCAAGCAATTTGAAGGTTGCTCAAAGCAGTTGCCAAGCCATGTGTTTGCTTTGTTTTGTTGAAGAATGATATATAATCCCCAAATACTTAAGCAGCGCATTGAAATATTGGCAAACAAAAAGTGAAAGAAATAGCCAAAATTAAATACTCTAACATAATACAATTATTGATTTATCAGCTCTCCCTTTCCATCATGTATATATGTAGTCATTCCAATAAGAAGAGCATCAAACTTGAGAACGAATGCAGCAAGTATTTGCTTTGGTCTGCTTTGATAAATGATTTTGTGGCCCAAGTGAAATTTAAGTCAGACCAAAGCCACATTTGAGGCGTGGCAGCAGCAGCAATGACTTTTCTCATTAGAAAGTCGACTGGACGTAGTCAAAGGGAAATCGAAAGAAAACTTGACCAAAACCGCGAAATACATTCAAAGGGCAACATGTGTAAGGGTCACGCGGTTAAGGATAAAAACTACGCAACGAAACAAAACAAAAACTTAAAATAGACCAAAAGAAAACAGGAACAAACAACATACAATTCTCCAATGCAATGAGGGAAAAAATTGCAAAGACATTGAAATCATTTAAAAAAAAAAAAACAAAAATACATTGGAAAATAAAAAGCTGAAACCGTTGCATGTTGGCAGAACTTTGTGAACCGCATACTTCAACTTCAATTTGCTGGCGACGCGGGGAAGCGTTCACCGAGCTCGTATTTCATTACCCGAACTGGTATTAAGTGGCAAAGTTTTGTGTTTAACAACTTTTAGCAGCCGTGCGGCAAAAATGAAGAACAAAAACCCAATGAAAGTTCCCGCTGCACAAAGCACCAGCACAAATATAACTAACAAACAACTGCGAATCAAAAGTGAACAACTCAAAGTTACCATCTATGCCAAGGCAAGCATTCAAACGATTCCTGAGACAGACATATTAAATACAAATGGCAATCTAAACTTACTTGAAGAGCTTACGCAATACCATGTTAGTTAAATTCATCGATCGCAAACTTGAAGCAGCGTTTACCTTAATTGATAATAGTAAAAGTGTAAAGTGCGATATACGCGAAGATACTCTGTTTTTCACATTTCCTAAGGGGTATAAGTAGCTGAAAAAGAAAACGACATTGGCAAACGAAACAGAAGTAACTTGCTGCCACTTGACTTAACTGCACTTTCCACCCAGTTTGAAGGGGTGTGCCAGGAGGCGTGGCCACTCACCAAACGAAAGGCGACAGCTTTGCAAGTGAACTGACAAACGCTATTGCCAGGACATTAACTTGAAAAGGTGCGTGGGCGTAGGCGACCAAGAAAGAAAACTTCAAGCACTTGATGATCCAAAAGTTACACTCACATTGTGGCAGCTAGCTGAAACCTATCACGAGCAATTTTGGCAACCATTCCATGAATTTCTCACTGGCAAAATCTACGCCAATCTCGAAAGTTGCTCGCTCTCTCTCCCAACTTCCAATTAGCCGGGTACTTTAATTAGCCGAACGCATTTGCAAATGTAGCGAGCGTCAAAAGTTTTATGCATTGTAATGAAATGCATACATTGCTGGCTGGCAACAAAGTTGACTACGTAAAGGGGTAGCTGCTCCTGCTGCTCCTGCTGCTCCTGCTGCTCCTGCTACTCCTGCTACTGTTGCTGCAAGTACCCCATAAATCTAGTTTTGGCTTCTCATTATATTTCCAAGTGCCTTAAGTTTACTTTATAGCATCACTAGTGTATGTAAGCCCTATAAGCACTTTAGTACGGGAATTTCAGAATTTCCGACTTAGTCTTCATTGAAAGTTCTCGTAACTAAATTGTTGGCTTTTAAGCTTCTTTAAAAACTTGTTTGTTTCTATCCTTCCATTCCATTAAATCTGAATTGAAAATTGAATAATAAAAGAATGTAATCGTGTATATTGCACTGAGCAAGCTAATTTTTATTAATTTTCAATTTCAATTAATTTGATCAAATTGAAGTTAAGTTTAAGAATATTAGGAATTTCATAAAGAAGTCTTTTTTTTTAATTTTATATTATTTGTATTAATTTGTTTGATAATTTGTTCACCCTTTTGAATCTTTATTGTGCATCACGCAATTACATTTCACAAAAGTTAAATTCTATGTACATATATACTGCCTCCTGCAGTCTATTAAATGAATTTGCATAAGCCCATTTACGCTTTTGCCCATTCTCAATGAGTTCAAGGCATCAAAATGAAGTTACTTGACAGCCCAATCTTTGCATTAGTGCATTTAATTTGCCAGACCTGACATCAATTTGCCATCGATTGGGACACACCTCAGCGCAAGCTAACAAGACAATTACCATAATGACTTGACTTAAGTCATAACAGAGAAGTGAGCTTTTTTATAGCTAGTGTAATCGACTTGAAGAAATGCTCTATTTTATGCTAGATCAATTGAATTGAATGAATGGAAGAAGTGGTATGATATACTATACTGATGGTAGCCAATGAGCCTTTTATACATAAAAAAAAATGTTGCTATTGAGCTATTTAGTAATATATACAATAAGAGTAATCAGATATATGCCAATATCTTGGTCGTATGCTCATATTACAGGGTATTAAATTTGATCAAGTTCTTGGCAATTGCTGAGCAGACTATGATGTCCAACGGGTCACACCTTTTGTGGCTTGGCATAGTGAAAAGTAAAAAATGCAAAATCATGCATTAAACATGCAGCTCTTGCTCTTTGCTCTGAGCTGTGTGTGTGTGTGTGTAGCTGAAAGGTAAAAAAAAAAAAAAGAGACCACACTTTTTCATACGTTTTGCGTCATGGCGGGCACTTTAAGCCATATTGAGACGGCAACTGCAGCTGTCCTTTGGCCTGCTTGGACGCTAGCCAACAGTTGAGGCGTTGCTGAATGGGGGCTGTGCCACGCCCACAGCGCGCGCAAAAGTATGCAACGCAATGTTGCACTTTGACTAAATTACATTTTCAATTTGTCAGTGGCCGAGTCAGAGGCGGAAACAGCCAGTCCAGGCAAATGGCCAAAATGGCAAAGAATAGAATCAAGATAGAGACGACGACGGAGAGAGAGGGAGACGGAACGAGTATAATAAAATTTAAATATAAAAAAATAGACAGAGGCAGGCATGGGGCGTGCCTGAGAGCGACCATCAATGGCAAATTAAGTAGCGTCTTGGCAAATGTGTTTTTGATATTTTCATTGGACTCGAGTTTTTGGCGCATTATCTAGCAGATTTTTGGATCTTGTGTCACGCATGTTGAATATTTCATGAGCATAAATTTTTTGTTTATGCGATGGCCACACTCTCACTTCCTCCATTCTCTTCTTTCTTATGTTTGGAGTTCTTTCGCTTATCAAAGCATCGGGTTTTTTTTTTTTTTTTTAATAACTTTCCACTGTGGCTGTCAGGTTCAGGCACACACAATGGCCTGCCAAGACTCACGACATGTCAACGACTCTCAGAGCTTTGGCGCTGTTTGCAGATGTTGTTGTTGTTGTTGTTATTGCTGTTGCTGTTGCTGCTCCTGAAGCTGTCGTAACTGCTGCTACAAGCTGCTTTATAATTTATGATCCTTGGCATCGCAGACTCCTTCGTCATCTCAGCACACACATGTCGCCAACCTTCGTATAATTTTTCAAGCTGCGCCAAAAGTGCATGAATATTAACTGCAAGTGTTTTTCGGAGCAACGGGATGCAAGCGCCCAAGACTTTCCGGCTGCAATCTATGTACGTACCCTATCCACGCTCATCTCCTTCGCGAAGGCTACTTGAGCCCCACTTTTATTATATGTCATGTGCAACTTTGAAATGCCAAACACCAGACCCTATCTAAAAAGGGGCTTCCTGCTAACTTATGCATACATGTGGCTTAGTTTTGACAGCGTTTTACATACTTGATGAAAATGTGCGCAAATTGTCGTTGCTGTCTATAGGAAATGTGTACGATGATGGCGCTGCAGACACGTCGCTTTTCTGTGTCAGCTGCTCCGACCCCAAAGCGTTGGCTAAACGGAATTAAACGCTGAATCCGGGAGCAGCAGCAGAAGCAGCAGCAGCAGGTAACAAAGCACACGCAATACGTATAATTTGCTTAAGCTCAGAAAGCAGAAAATAACATTTTGCGCTCAAGTTCAGGCAAACAATGGACGACCTTTAGCCGTGGGTTTGGCCCTGTTGGCTTTTGCTTATCACATGGCCAAAGAAAAAGCTGACTGGCTGGGCAGTCCAACTGGACAGCTGTCAGCTTTGCGCAGCTGGTACAGTTTAAATGTGAGTTTCCATTATCAAAAAAAAAACAAGAAACTAAGCCAAAAAAAAAAAAAAAAACAAGTACAAAGAACGAAAACAAGCCTGAAAAAACATGACTAATAGTTTGTATGGAAAGGCAAAACAAAAGCCAGACAGAGTGTCAAATGAAAGCTTAAAAGACAGCAAATGACAGGCACATACATACATAGACACACACACTGACAGAAAGAGAGAGAGAGGGAGGGAGAGAGAGGGAGATGAAGAGAAAGAGCTGACTGTTACGTGTTGTCAATTAGTTGGACAGCAAACTGATGCTGATAATAATTATAATAATAATAATAATAATAATAATAATAATGATCGAATGAAATATACAATTTGTAAACAGATGCTCGTTTAATGGGGCGTATGAATCATTTCTGATAATACTCTTATACATCAAATATTTCTAATTGAAACCACCATCAATAGCAGTACGACACGGCACGACAATGCATTTCAATTTCAATTCATTAATTCTTATTTGGCATGTCAGCAACTGATGCAAAAGTTTCATTTGCAATAGTGATCTGTGATAGCAATATAATTGTGAAGTTCAAATGTAAAGTCCCGCCAATAAAAACTAAATATAAAAAAAAGTAATAAGTATATAAATATGTGTGTATCATAATTAATATCTTTATTTCATCTCATAAAATCCATGAATATAAACTAAAATTGCAGATATTTTTGAGTGATATATTTTTTTTTTTATTTATACATATGCATAAAGTCTGTCCATCCATAGCAAAAAAAAAGAAAATACACTTTCTGCACCATTCACACTGAATACATAAAACTGTTAGTTTTTTATTATTATTTTTATGCGATACGCTGAATGAGAATCAAAATGCGTTAAAAGCAAATATCAGTCTGCATTCCATGCATATCAAGAGCAAAACTATTCTGAATGCGTTCTACGTAATGCAATATCGCGAGGCTATAAAGTGTATTTAGAGCATATAAGTTGAGCTAACCAATTGCAGGACTATAAAATTTTGGGTGTTCCGCTCAAGCGGATCAACAGTTTGCTTTGCCTTTGGCCTTGGCTTTGGCTTTGGCTTTGGCTTTGACTGTGGCTTTGGCTTTAGCATTTTTCGAGTACATGGGGAAAAATATAAAGTTGCAAAACAAATCGCATATAAGCTGCGCACTTTGTGTCCCACTACTACCAACGTGTCGCTGCTAAGACCACACCTACACAGACATGCAGACAGACAGACATGTAGGTGTGTGAAGACAGTTAAGCTGCAGTGTCTGGCTAGCTGGCTGGCTTGCTGAATACAAATGCGCACAGTGCAGGCAAAAGGACACAGTCCATAAATTTTTTAACTCACAACATTTTGCTTTGTTTTAACTCATTTGCTCTGGCGCCAGCAACACACACACACAGAGAGTTTGCCCCTCCGTTTTGTTTTTTTTTTTTTTTTTTTTTTTTTGGTGTGGCTTGCGACGGGCGACGGGCGACGGGCGACGAGCAACCGTTGAGGCGGCCCACGCGACTCATGCGCCTGCGGATATGCAACAATGTGGCAAAAGTTTCAACGTTGACGGTGTTGGCATTATGTGCACCGAGCGTGACTAATATGCACATGTTCAACTATGCTGGAAAACGTTTTGACAACATCCAGCACAAACACGTACACGTACACGTACGCTCACTCCCTCTCTCGCTCTCTCTCTCTCTCTCTCTCTCGCTCTCTAGCTAGCTGCGCTCGCTAGCGCTGAAAAGTTATTTTGACCAACTTGGTATTTGATTTTGCATTATGGTTTTTGTATCTCTGCAGCTGCAACATGGCCAAGGATTTGAGCACTCTGGGCTGGGATTACTTCATGTTTGTGGCATTTATAGCGCTCACAGTCTTGGGACCGCTCTGGACACGCATTTTCGGCAAAAGCAAGCAGCGCAGCAAGGCGGATTATGTGTTTGCCACGGGCGGCGTATCCCTAGTGGCCGTCATGATATCCATTGCGCGTGGCACACTCGGCGTACGATCGGTATTGGGTAAGTGGAAGATCTTCAATTTAAGTGTGGTACGCATCTACTCAATATCACATTTCCATTCCATCAGGCTATCCAAGTGAACTCTACTATCGCGGCTCGGCCATGTGGGAGATTATATACGGCATGATGAGTGCCTATCCAATTGTCTGCTTCATGTTTGTGCCCGTCTACTTCAACCTCGGCATAACATCTGTCTATCAGTACATCGATCTAAGGTGAGTACCATCACCTACCCATCCGACATACAAAACAGAAAATAACTAATCAGAATAACGACAGCATTTAATAAGCACAAAGCGAGAACATGAAAATTGTTATTTTAACATTCAATTTCATTTCATAAATGCGTCGTGCGTTTCACCCACGCTCTGGGCCCTTATGGCAGGCCTCCACCTCTTCAAATGATTTTATTCTTCATTAATGAAAGACCAAAAAATGAGACTAAACAGAACAGCATGGCTGGAAACGAGAACGACGGAAGAAAACAAGCTGTTGTTCAGCTAAATAAATATGAACAACATTTTCAAAAAGAAAAAAAAAAAAGCAGCAACATTAATGACAGAATGACAAAATGAACAGCTACAACAACAAATGGGCGGGCAAACAAAGGCAGGCCAAATAATCTGTATACATATATTTTCATCCTTGTCGTGTCAGGACTCTCTCATTCGCAAACACCCAACGCTCGACGGCCAACTTCCAACTACGCGTAACTGTCACAAGTTGTCGCCGCTACGTCCGCTCGCCTTATCGCCCGAGTACACTAATTGTTTTTTAAGATTGAAATTAGTAAACTAATTTGTTATCAAATGTTTGCAGTTTCGACAACAAAATTCAATTAATTGCCAAAACTGACAAACGCTTGAGGCAAAACGCAAGCAGTCGACGGGGAAGCTGGAAACGGCAGCATAATTTGATTCAAATTTAATTGGCAATCGGCAAGAGGCACGAAATCTGCGAGAAATTGAGAAATTATTTAAATGTTGCGCAAGCTGTCAATGATTGATATCGAAATGAGATTTACTTAAATATCACATACTAATACCAGATATTTTATAGTCGAATAGATTAACTTGGAAATTGCCTGCATGGCAGTGAAGCATTTCATTTAGTTGAGCATTGAATAAATACTCCGAAAATTAACTACATTTTGTAATAGTGTAACTAAAACATTCAATTATTTATATATTTCTATATATTTTCAAGCATTTCTGTATATATTAAATTATCAAATATTCAGCAGATATTTTAAGACTTCTTACTCGAAATTGTTCGCTTTTAGTATTTAGTGTAGTATTTTTAGTATAGTATAGTAGTATTTTTAGGTTTGTCTATTTTTAGCTAATTTAAAATGAATTGAGATTTTATATTCTATCACGAGCTGAAACCAATATATTGGCCTTGTGCAATGTCCTTCTGTTCGTATGAACGCAATTCCTGATCAGCTGCGTCGGACTTAAGCCTTAATATGATTTCAATACACTCACGAGAGAAAATCGATAATTAATTTAATTAAATTTCAAGTGCAAAGAGACTTGAAGTTTTAGATATATGTTGCCAGTTCAGATATTGCGCATATATCTGTGGGAGTTGAATTAGGTAAAGGCTTTAGAGCCAAAGAAACATAACATTTAAAGAATTTTATGTACAAACAAATATGTTGGAGTTAGAGTTCCAAAATGGGACAGCAAAGTTTCTGCAGAGTCTTTATTAACTCTTTACCAAACGAGACTCTCAATATATTTCATATAGTACATTCCAAACTGCTTTCCATGCCAACGAATCAAATTGAATGCTACATCACTCGACTTTCAAATACTAACATACAATTAACTTGCTCTTAGTTTCAATGAGTTGCAATACTGTGTAAAGCGCTTCAGCTAATTAAATTATACAAATAGTTCAGTTGCTGCCTTCAGGCTTCAATTCAGACCAACCATTGGGGATATCAATCTTGGTTAGTGGCATTCTGTTTGACTGCGATTAGTCTCTTGCTTCATGTAGACAGGCACATGGCACATGGTGAATTCCATGTGCGATTTAGTTTGATGACAGCCAAATGACATTCAGGACAACCCCAAAAGGGCTGTTTGGGGGTTGCGAGTTGGGAGTTGAGAGATGGGGTTTGCGACTGATAGACAAGATGTTGCCGGGGCAACAAAAAGTTGTTACAAATTTTAAGGCTCATTGTCGCTTGTCAGCACAACTGGCGCTACGCGACATGTTTATGCATACAACTTCATCAAAATTGGCAAGAAAAGAGCGGGAAACAAAGTCGCTTCGAACCATAAGTGAATACAGAATACGCTACAAATTGTGAAAGCCGCCGTCCCACCCGATCTAAGCCCTTCCACTAAGATATAAAGCGCGTACCAGGCAGCGACAGTGACAAACATGTGAACCGAGCAGAGACAATGACATTGACGACTTACTACGATAATGCAAATTAAAGAGGAAGACGAAACATCTGCAATATGATGCATTTACAAATACCCTATTATAGTGAATGCCCTATAAAAACAATAACTCTACTGCAAAGGAATCTAGAAAAATGATTAAATTAAATTATTCTTATTCTTGATGTGAGGCAAAACTTGTTAAGAATGCGAATTATACTATATATCCAGTCAAAGATTAAGCCTTCAAGCGCTTAGGGTATAATAAACCAGAAGCCAACTGAATTCATAATAAAACAAGTAAGAAAACTCCAGTCGAGAGTGCTCGACTAGATAATACCCTGAACCCAATTTTAATAAAATAAAATAATAATCTGTACTGTGGTTTGGTTTTTTGTAATTATCTTGAAAATGCATCAATTTTAGTGCTGAAAATGGCAAAAAACTTCTTTATTTTGACAATTGCTCTTGATTAGTCTTAAATTAATCCGTTTTCAAGATAATTACAAAAAACCAGTGTCGAACGTGACAAAAAGTTGTCTTTTCTGGAGAATTACCCATATGGATAAATCAGAAAGTATACATAAGAATGTATGCGTGTAACGTTCAAAATGTACATATGTACATGTATATATACATTGCATTGCCAAAAAAAATAATAATAGATGGCGCTTATATTAGTTGAAATTCGAAAAATGTTATATTATTAAATATCATTAAAAATAGACCCAACAAATAGACGTTCCTCGATTAACAGGCATCACCTTAATTAACACAGACACTTCATAATTGTAAAAGAAATATATCAATGCCACTCGAAGCTGCTATTACAGCATAGTAAATAAGTTCACTGCTAAAGCGCCATCTATCAAGTTAAAATTTTTAGACCATGCTACACTAGTTTTGAATGTACATGTGTGCATACATATAGGAAAACCGCAGATGTCACGTGCTTTTGTTATTTGGGCAGACTTTTTTTTTGTTCATTATTTTCTGTTGACTTAACGGAATAAAATATAATTGAAACAAAAACACTTTCAGAAATGATGCTATTAAATATTTGAAATTAAAAAAAACGCACTTATTCACAATTAGTTAAACTACTAACTGACTTTCAAAGGTATCAAATACAAAAGAATAAATAATAAGAAAGAAAGAAATAATAAAAAAAAAAAAAAAAAATTAAAAATATGAAATTATGAAAGGCTTAAGCGAGACTCGAACCTGCGACACCCCAACATTCGTTGCATCAGCCTAGCCATCTACACCACGGCTCACTTAAACATCGCAGTAGCGAAAACGAATGAAATTCGCCATATACGAAAGAAACACTAAAGCAGTGGCTGAAAATACAAATACAATTCAAAGACAATTCTAACGCAATTCAAAAACAATTGTGATTCTTAGAATTTGCACGCATAGCAACATAGAAAACGGCCCAAGATTTTTTGTGTGTATATGTGCACACGCATACGAAAATTGATTTGCATTGCTCAACGTTGTTTGCATTTCCATTGTTATTTTAATTGTTTTAAAATTTTTAAAATATATAATGGAATGTAATGAGAGTTTCAGCATATGATCTACATATTCTATTTAACATTTTAGGTTTTTTTTAGAAATCATAACTCTTTTACAATTAGCTTTACATGCCCAAATATGTACATACAATATGTATGTACAGCCACACGCTGATCTGCTATTGTACACATATACATACATACATACATACATATGTACATACATGTATGTATGTGCGCCCGCTATGCGTCATGCTGTGTCGCTGCCTTGCTTGCTGCGCCACATGGGTTTTGATGAGAAAACTTTATAGACTAATAATTCTGTTTCTAGATGGACAATCGTATTGATATGTTCAGATTAAGATTATGATATTCATATCTTTATGCCAAACCAAACTGTATGTCTCTAGTATTTGAAATGCATTTTTTACACATTTGGGGGTGTGGGGGCGAATTGGGGACCGGAATCCAAAATCTGACAAAAAAACCTGAAATTGTATTAAATTGGTATCTATATATATGGCAGAAGACTTGGAGACTCTAACTCATAAAGATGAATTAGCTAGAATTTTATAACTGGTTCCGATAATTTCAAGGTATCGAATAACTAAGGCAAATATTCAAGTTAATCGATTTCTGAAAAACAAACTCGTACTGCGCGCTCAATATACGGACCTAACCCAAAAGAATGAACTCTCTAGCTTTTGTATCTTCGGAAATCGACGCGTTCAAACATACGGACAGACGGACAGACGGACAGACGGACATGGCATTATCAACTTTTCTCGTCACCCTGATCAAGAATATATATACTTTATGGGGTCTGCCACGCCTCCTTCTGCCTGTTACATACTTTTAACAAAACCATTATACCCTGATTCCCCATTTTCAATGGGTTCAGGGTATAAAAAAACAACAGGGAAAAGAAAACAAAGCACCCTCAAAGAGGCCCAGACGATGCTGGCACACTTGTGCTTGCTGTTGACAAATTGTATGACAATTCGTTTGTGTCATAATGTTTATAAATAGCGCGTGTTGCTGCCGTCAGGCCAGCGGCCCATTCAGCTTTGACAGTCACCCAGTCAGCCAGTCAGTCTGACTGTCAGTCTGTCAGTCAGTCTAAAGCCAAAAAACTTGCAAAAACAAAAACACAACCCGACAGAAAAGTTGAGCGTGTGAGTACGTTAGGACTGCGTTGGCTACATCTTCATGCATTATTTAGGCTGTCATAGAAAGAAAATTTATCGCATTTCTATGGCTCTTTTAAGTGTGGCTTTAAAAAATGCTCTCGTTACTGGCGAAATAAAAAATCTTTATTAAAGCCTTATTAATACTTTTTCAGCTGTAAGTTATCATACCTGAGCTGAGTATAAAGCTTGCTGCTGCCAGAAATTCTATTTGGTTTATTATATGCCTGCTCAAATTTCCTGCTGGGTAGAATCTCAATAAAATCTCACACACGCTCACGCACACACATGCACACACACACACGCACTCACCCCTCGCCTTTGGTGACTTGTCAGCAGTCCGTCGCAAGTGACATCTGCCACTCAGCACATGGCCTCTGCCTCTTGTCTTGAGTTCGAGCCTTACAAGTATTTGTTGGCCGAGATTTGTAGCCGACTTCTTGCTTGCGTTTTTGCCATTGCTCCCTCGGCTCGAGTTCAATGGTCAAGTCCAACAGCGCCCTTAAAGACAGACAAGTTCTTGACTCGACCGCGCTAACATCTGCCAAAAATGTGGAAATGGAGCTTCAATTGAATGCAAGACAATTACATACACAAACATGGAGTGTGTGTGTGTGTGCGCGCGTGTGTGTGGTGGGCGAGTCTGACAAGTATATAAATTGATTTGAGTCTTGTTTTGGCCGTGGTTCAGTCAGACACTTGTTAGCACTTAGAATGGGACACGACCAACCAGCGATGCGCTCGCTCGAAAAAGCATTTGAATTCAGCTTGAATATGTAGGATGTGTGTCACAAGCATCCGGACCTGAGTGCCTGGGCACACGGCAAACATCAAAGGGTTACACTGAGTGACACTAGCTAAATATAGAATTTAGGGCCAACATGCATGCATAAATAAAAACATTTTTTCGATATGATGTCAGCGGCTAAGTGACAGCATGATTTGCAATTCAAAGACAACGATGTTGTAGCAGGTAACGCAGAATTTGGCTTTTTATTACGAAGCACTCACACTGCACATGCCTGATTATGTTTATTTATGCGGCGCATTTCATCTAATCAAAAAGGAATGCTCCCCAGTTGGCAACTGATTCGCTTTTGATTATGAAATTAGCTCGACGCAACGGACCACCAGCAATCCACAGTCACCATTCATTCAACCAAAGCTGCGATTATACACCACTCCCAGCTGACCATATTAAATTTTGGTGCCCTAATTTATGCTCGCTGCCCATGCTGACCGAGCGCACTCGACCGCTGCCCGCAATGATAAATGATTTGCCGGGGCTTAAGCGAATTGTCAAAGCGTCAGGCTCTTCTGGCTGCTCGAGGCTTAAGCGGTTCGCATAGCCAATGCACCACAATACGAACACTAACAAAGAGCCACATCAGCGTAAGAGAGAGAGAGAGAGAAAGAAAGAGAAAGAGAGAGAGGGGCATTGGGCGTTGCATTATTGCGCTTTTCTTGTCCACTGTCATTGCATCAATTATTGCATACTTTGCGGCGCATACATTTAATTCAATGTTATTAAGTGACGTTCGCGGCTCTAAACTGACTTTCTGCAATGCCATTTGAGAGACCAAAGGAAGAGCACAAGAGGCCAAGTAAGTGTGAGTGAGACAGGCAGCAGGCAGATAGATATAAGCTAGCAGGCAAATCAATTAAATTCTATAGAACAAAAGCATCCCATTGTGCCAAACAGCGCTCAATCAACGAACACGAAGGCAGGCAGGCAGACAGGCAGCCTCGGGTCATCACTCACACAACTAGAGGAAAGAGAAGCAATCGAATAAATAGAAAGCGAGAGAGAGTAAGGCATAGATGCACAGCACTTATTGTGATGAACACGATGTTAACAGGCTAAATGAAAAACAATTGCTACAAGCTAAACAATAAGAAAAAAACACAGAGCGAGCGAGACAGAGAGAGAGAGAGAGAGAGAGAGTGAAAGAGAAACCGAAACAATAATTCCCATAAATCATATTAAATTGACATATCAGGCAAAAATTGACCGCAAGCGAGCTATGAAAGAGATGTCCTACCAAAAACTACAGTATGAGCATGACGATGCTCACAATATGCTGTATGTGTGTGTGTGTGGTGTGTGTATGTGTGTATTTGTATTTGTGTGTATTTTCATGTTTGCTACAATAAACATTTCTTTATCAATTTCCGTTACACATGCGACAGCCATGATGAACCTCATGTGCAAATGCCTAAACAAATGTTTGCCTAGCTGCCATTTTACCATCTCTCTCTCTCTCTTACACACTCTCTGGCTCTCATCTTTGTGTCAATCTCGTTATCAATGTCTCGATTTCTGTTTCTTCGCCAATGTCACGCCCATGCAAATTATTGTGGTCGCAGCGCCGTCATCTCTCATTCCATGCGCCATGCAAATTGGCCCGTTCGATTGCCATAGTTAATGGGCTTTTAATAAAGCCGCGGTGGCACTTGCATTATGCTCAGGATATCTTTATGATAATGAGAACACTATTTACATTCTCCGGCTTAACTCACACGCACACGCACACACACACACACACGCACACGCACACTCACTCTCATCCACTCACGCTCTTTGGATTCTTTATCTGGGTCAGCGTTTTCATAATTAAAATATTACGCATGCGACATGGTGTACATTTTGTCAAGCATGTAAGCCGCTTAAGCCCATGCGAACTGTGAGTTGACAAACGCGGTTAATATGCACTTAAGCGCACTAAATGCTCAAACAAATATCCAGAGTTGTAGGGCAATTTGCTTTGTGGGCGTGGCGATTGATATTTGCTTAATGATTGATGTCCATCAATGCAAATGAAAATAAATGCAGAATTGAACTTTTTTTCATATTTCAATCTCTAATTAAATGACTTGCTCGATTGCTCTTCGACTTGCACTCGAAAAGCTGGGTAGCCATTATTCAGGATTATGCCAGCAGCTTTAACATGCAAATTAGTCAGAGCTCGTTGGCAACGTGGACTACTAAATGTATATCTGAAGGCGGCAATTCATCATTTAATGCGCCATCAATAAAGCCAAATAGCACGCATACCAACACTCTAGATTATGCAGTTGGCTTAATCAGACAACACAGACACGACTACATACTACTTATGTCTGTGTGTGTGTGTGTGTGTGTTACTTAGAATCCGTATGCCAGATATGGACGTCATAAGTGCTTGTTTAAGCCTCAAGTAACATACACACACATAGACACTTACTAATTAATGGCAGAGCACTTAGCAGGAAGTGAATTCGCTTCTCAAATAATTAAATGATAAATAATATGTTTATATATATATATAACAATATTATTATTGTTAATAATTACGTGTGCTAACAATCACTCAATTGTAATGTATTTTCCTTTTTAATACTCAAAGAATTCCATGCTATTTACAAATTTTGAAAAGCTTAACCAATGCTATAAAGCGTTTCTTGATAAGGAATTGTATATTTATACCAATCTGTATGACTTTCAGTCTATATAAAAGCTAAAGGATTGAATTATTATATTTGTGTATAATGCTATCTATATTTTAGCTAAAGAGATATATAGTTTTTCTTTTCTGTCCTAAAAACCAAAAAGAAAGTACATTTAAAAATCACATTTAATTATCTTTATAAAGGAATCTGCATAAAGGTAGTATAATACTTTAGAGAAACAGCGTGTGTGTGTATATATGTGAATATTAGATATGTGCTAATCCTGGCCTCCTTTTGGGTTTAAGGTATCTGCAGCTCCGACACTGCACACTCTGAGCTCTCTGTTTGTTAATAAATTATATAAAAATTGAAGATTTACATGACACTTAAAACACCACTCAACACTTAAACTACATAAGCTTTCTATAGGTTTATGGCAAACGACTCTTGTGCAGGACAGTGTTGCACTATAAAGCTTGTCAAATAAATACAAATTGAGTTGCAACTCCGTTTGAAGCGCACATGCCGAACGAAACTTTTATTAAAATGCAAATATTCCTAAAAACAAGTATTTATTTAAATGTGTTATTTTCTTTTTCATATGAATATTTATGGTTTGATATTTTTCAAATTCTAAGAACATATGGTGAGCCTGCATATATTCTGTTAATTTTCTGATTTCTTTTATTCCTCACTTTAGATTAAATTCAAGCTCTAAAAAAATTGTATAATAATGAGAGATTTTACAGTAGATGAAATTAGTGTAAACATAATCAAATAAAATCTTTTGAGATAAGAGAAAAAATGTCGGATATTTACATATACAAATATATATACATATTATATTACATATACAAATATATATATATATATATATATATGCAAATAAATTGTTTATCGCTTTATAAATACTTGAATGAGAGTCTCATGTACAAGATTATTAATTAAAGTTCATATCTTTGGCCGTAGTTGCCAATACTACATATCTATAGTTTCGAAATCTCTGTTATATATTTTTTTGAAATAATAATAGTAGAGTTTCGGCTGTAATCCGTTCGTCCAGTCAACTGTCCCGATGGGGCGAGCCATAAATGTCCACAGTGGGCCATCATAATGGCAACATCAACAAGTTCATTACACGTGCCACAACAAGCGCGCACATACTGAGCGATCATTAGGTGGCCGAAACTGGATACCACTTGGCGCCATGTCGCGCATTTTGCATCAAATTAACACACACACACGCACACCCACATACTATATACATATATATTTTTATAACCATGCGCCTTGGCTCCAGCGTCTAAGGGGCTGCATCATAAAAAGCCGTCAGAACTATAAAAACAATCAAAACGAGTTACGAACTCGCCAATTTTTTTGTGCGACTCTGCCTCTTTTGGCCGTGTCGTAAATTTGCGGCGCTGCTGAAACTTGAGCTGCAACAGCAGCTGGCACGCCCACTTATTTATTGTAAGCGCCCTCATTTTACAGCTGCAGTAAATCATAAAGCGAAAAAAAAAAACAAAAACAAAAACAAGAACAACAAAAATGAAAAGGTGAAGTGAACGCGCCCATAAAAAGGGCAAGCCCATTAAAACTTTAATAAACGCAGCTAATAAAAGTAAATAAATGAGAGGCCAGGCATTGGGCCATTTCCTATCCTTCATCCACTTTCACTTCCTGTTCCAGTTTGCTGTTCTCTGTTTTCTGCTGCTTAATTAACGCTGTAAATCGAGCCAGCTACCAGTTGAGCAGCTTGTACTCACCTGTCGCAAAACCATTTTGCTGCTCAATTTCAGATTCAAGAGTCGCACCGTTCGCTGTCTCGCCTCGGCCACGTACATTGTGCGGCAAATCTGTAATCTGGGCATCACTGTTTACACGCCCAGCGTGGCGCTATCGGCGGTCATTGGCATACCCTATTGGGCGTCCATACTGGGCATGTCGGCCATCTGCATATTCTTCACCATTATAGTAAGTAGATGAGATATTTTAGTTAAGCTGAGATATCCTTCATGATTCTGTACTTTTTTTTTTTTTTTTTGTGTTCTCTTTGTATTCAGGGTGGCCTCAAAGCAGCCATCAATGCTGACGTCATTCAGACTATCACCATATTGGTGGTAACTGTAGCGGTCTGCATACAGGGCACAATCTCCAGCGGTGGCCCCAAAAAGGTTTACCAGCTGAACCGCGATAATGGTAAGCAATCACTTTTCCCATTTCTCTCTCTCTCTCTCTCTCTGTCTGTCTTTGTCTCTTAAAGTACTTCGACAACTCCGATTGATCATGGCAGCTTATTAGCGTCGCCTGTCAAACTGCATGTGTGTGAGTGAGTGTGTCTGTGTCAGTTTCATATTTATGCTGACGAATGATGACTATTAAAATGGCATCCATTTTACGTTGCGTCGGCTCATTATGCACATAAATGATGATAAAAATGGCATATAAAACAGAAGCAGCAGCAGCAGCAGCAGCAGCAGCAGCAGGAGTAGCTGAGAATGTGAATGCGTGACGACTGTAATAAATGTGTGACGGCAACGCGTTTGTCACTTCAGTTAGAATCGTTTGCTGTCATTCTAACAATTGCAAAGCGCTTTGGGAATTGAACCACATGACAAGCCATAGAATATACATACACACATACATACATACATACATAATAGTATACATACATTCATATGTACATATGTACATATGTTTATATTCTATGCAATGCAAATGCATCACCAAGCAATCACAATCACAGATTTCCCTGGATGCGTTGCCATAGAAATAAATAGTATTTTGCAAGTCCTTGCAAATGCTCCCAGCAATACGCATTTCATCTAAGACTCTGTTTTTTTTTCTCTACTGTTATGCCATAGGCCGCTTGAACTTCTGGAATTTCACAGGGGACGCAACAGTTCGTGTTGATACCACCTCCGCCTGGCTGGGGCAGTTGTTTATGTCACTTTCACAGATTGGTTGTCAACAAAACTTTATGCAGCGCTATGTCAGTCTAAAGTCTCTAAAGGAGGTGCGAAGGTAAATTATTAAAAATATCTGAAGCTTCGAATAGTATTACGATTGAAATATAACTAATAGTGGGTATTTCGACCAAGCTATGTCTATCGATGTCAATACTAACTATTAAACCGAAAATGTTGTTAAAATTACAGTTCAAAATCTATAATTTTCTAGGGTAATGCTGAGCAATGTGCCCGTTGTTTTTATATTCTTTGCGCTCTCTTGGGTCTCGGGCATGGTAATATATGCCACATATATCAGCTGCGATCCCTATGCTGAGGGTTACATTAAAAAACCCGATGAAATTTTGCCCTTTTTCGTTGAGGATCAACTAGGCTACCTACCCGGCTTTGTAGGCATCTTTATGGCTACCCTATTCAACAGTGCACTATGGTAAGAGAAAAGTAATCTATATAACCTGTGCATACGCTAATCTTTATACAACTTTTTAGCATGATGGTTTCGAATCTGAACTCTCTTGCCACCGTTTGCTGGGAGGATTTCATATCGCAGCTACCGAAATTTAAGGGACTCGGCGACAAGCAACAATTGAGAATTATTAAATTAGTGACGATTATATGTGGTCTGCTTATCATGTGCATTGCGTTCGGTGTGGGCCTGCTCTCTGGTGTCATCGAATCCTCGCTGTTGGTTTTCTCGGCCACATCGGGTCCGCTGCTCGGTTGCTTCATTTTGGCCATGATGGTGCCTGTGGCCAACTGGAAGGGCACGTCCGCTGGCATGGTGACTGCTTGCGCTTTTGTCTTATGGATAATTGGCGGTAGCATGACCATCGACAAGCCCTCTACCATGCTGCCCACTTCGACGGAGGTAAAGGGAAAGATACCACTACAATGAGAATCCATAATTATATTGAGATTTTATTTATTCAGGGCTGTTCAAACTCGACCTTTTCTCAGTTCATTGTTAAGCCTAGGAGTGGACTCGATGAACTACCTTGGCTACTGAAGCACACACCTGTTGATGGCTACAATCAGACCTTTATAGACCCAACACCCAGAATTGCACACGAGCGGTAAATAGAGAAATACCTACATATATTTATCTTTTGATCTACAATTTATTTACTCTCATGTTGGTTTTAGAAATGCTCTGGAGACATTCTATTCGATCAGCTTTATGTACTACAGTTTGATTGGAACAGCCTTGACTGTACTCATTGGCACACTCATCAGCTGCCTGACACAGAACTCGGATGATGAATACGATGCCAAGCTGCTGCACCCTATCATCTTCCGTTGTTACGAGCGTCTAAATGTGCCCAAGCCCTACTATATTAAGCACGAGGAGGAATCGGGGCTGAATAGGCGCAGCAGTAGCAACTCGTCAGCAACCACCAACTGCAAAGAGGAAAAGGTCAATCACGCCTTTGATGCCAACGAGTCACATGGAAAGGATAAGGCGAATCCCATAGCCGTCGTTTTTACCAATTCTTCCTCCAATGAAGAGCAAAGAAACTCCATCTGTAATGTGAGCAGAATTCAGCTGGATACAGTTCCTTCGGGCGAGACGGGAGTGTATCGGCAGCTCGGTTCAAAGACGACCTTCTGAGATTTACTAAATCCCACCAGAAATACATGAAAATACAGTCTATATACATAGTCCATAATTGATTAGTTAAGCTATCACGTAGACTAATTGATGATAATGAGGGGAATTACCCATGCACCATCTGTGCAGGATGTCGATAAAGATGCTGTGATCATTGTATAAGAGTATACAGTTACGCATCTGAAATATCTTTGAGAGATATCTCATAGATGCGTAATGTGAAAAAAAAAATTTTATCTATGTATGTACTTATGTATGTGTAAGCAAGAGCAAAAACAAAACGAATTTTTAACTTAAAATAATGCCTATGAAATAAATAAACAAATTTATAAATTTAACTAAATTAATAAATATCAGTTATTGAATTTGTTATTTAAATTAGTTTTTCTCTTAATGGCCGTAGTCGTTAAAGTCCATTTAAAATATTCCGCTAAATAATTCGTTAAATGTTTCGTTCAGATTTGAGCGAAAAGAGTGCTGCCACTCATTATTTAAGGTGCTGCCCATCAAGCAGCACGAATCAGCTGCTTATCGATAGCTGTTGCACCAACAGCTGTTTAACAACAGTGTTGACCGTTTTAGCACAATAACTATACTAATATCATTGGTAAAAGGGCTTACAATTTATAGGATATTAAAAAAAGACAGTGCAGCTTTCATAAAATATGAAATGCAGTCGACTAGCATAAGTAAGCTGTCATAAGTAAAGAAAGGATAATTATTGTCAAAAGTTGTTGTGAAAAGTATATTCTCATACTTTGTAAACTTTAGCTGAAATATTAAGACCTACACATCACTGACAATAACAATCAGCAAGTTGTAGGGGATTTTATTGTTAGAGGCGCAACGAAATGCAAAACACGCAAACGTTCTTCTTCAGAGCAAGTTGAGCAAGCACATACATATTTCATTCATTATTAAAAATGGCTACTTTGGCTAAGCCAAAAAAATCCGTATGTATATTTGCAATTGGTTTAATAAATCTATACACTATGTAAACGAGAATCAATTGTAGAAAACTAAAAAACAAAGGGCAATCCACGATCACACGCAATTAAAGGAGGAAGAAGAAGATGACAATAGTGAATTATCAACAAGTATTGTCCCCGAACAAAGGCAGCTAGAAAATGCGTCGCTGCTGGAGGAATTCGAGCGTGTGGCTGCATTGGCCAGCAGCAGTAACAGCAAAGCCGAAGACATTATTAGTCACGACTGTTGCATATCAAGTGATACAGTGCCTAATGATAAGGCAACAACAGCAGCAGCAACGACAACAAGTAGCAAAGAGTCGGAAGTGATTGAGGAGGAACCAGTGCCGACGCCTAGTGCGCCATGTGCACCCATCGCACCAGTAATCAGTGTTCCATTGGTGCAATATCCCAATTTACAGCCGATACGCATTAGCAATGCACTCATCGAGGAGCAAAAGACACAGATTGTTTACAAGGAGCGAATGGCTCCGTCGCCGGGATTTGCACTGGCCAGCAGCCACCTAAAACCGTTTACCAACGAGCAGCTAAGGCAAATCTATCAATGCAACGATTTGGAACTGGTCAAGCAATTCGAATTGGAGTTCCTAATGAATACACTGCTCGAATCGAGTGAATTGGATCCGCTACATGTGGCACTTCAAGAATATTATGATCTCCAAGGCAAGCTCTCATCCAATCTGCATGACATCAAAGACAAACGCAAGGATTGCTTCGAGACGCAACAGCTGGTCTGGAAGCGGGAACCAGTAACGCGCACCTTTAGCGCCACTTGCGGCGACGGCAACGTTGTCCGGGAAAGTGTGACCTACGAGTAAGTGAAAAGCAATCAATCAATCCAAATACTAATTACTTTGATCTTTGTAGCCGCATGCATACACCAACAATCTGATTACAGCGAAGCTAACTAAAGTGAAAATTGATCAGCTTATCAATGAGCTGATTTCATATCCTCATGTCGATCCGCAGGCATCCATTGTCTTGCACAATCAGTTGGATGCAACTGCTTTGCAGTGTGTAGCCCAACTAAGGCATGGGATTTGCATCCTCTTCAACTTCGCGCGACGACCCAGCCCAAATGCGGTATTTACTTACCATTTGACAGTAGTATCAGCTAAAATGCTATTTTCATTTATTTCATTCAGAACTTCGATGCGGACCTTAAACTTTGGCTGCGCAAGCTGGTTGCCCTACAACTGCTTTTGGCCACCAAGGAGGATCATTGGTTTTTGCTCTTCAATATTTTGCGTTGCCCCAACGGCGTCGGTGCATGGGCAGCTGAATTCCTGCAGCTACCAGGCATGATACAAGCAATACCAAAATCTAAGGGTACACAGCCCAGTGAATTACCTCTGCCACTGAATTCTCCAGAAATCAATCATTGCATTGCGGTGCTACAAATCCTTTTACTGCCCATTAAAAAGCGCAACGATTATCTTAAGAGTCAGGTGCAGGCACAGCGAGATCTCTCACAACCAACTGGTGACGCTGAGCGATGGACAGTGGTGGACTCGGATGGCGAGGATACACTAACGCCAACGGGTGAATGTGTTGGCCTCAAGGAGGCCGATCTGATAGCCCTGCTCAATCAGTTGCCTTTCGATAAACTCTTCACGTAAGTTCTACATATATCCATATATGAAAGATACTTCATCTGCTTCACTTGCTTTGCAGCTCCGCTTTGTGCATCGAGAAATTCCTGGATGACTACATCATTGAACCAGATATGATAACGCCCCAACAGATGCTCACTGTGGTGGCCTTTTTTGCCCAATTAGTTGAAACACTGGGCGAGGGCATGCTGACATATAACAACGAGCGCTACAAGCAGCTAGCCAAGCGTCTGGGACGCCTGATTCGGCACTCGTTGCAATATGCATCTGATTATCAGGAACTCTTCCTGTAAGTTCACCGGACAGTTGATAATCTTACAAATTTATGAATTGTTCGAAACTTACAGGAGCAACAATCTGGCCAAGCCCCAAGAACTTTGTGAACGCATCGAGCTGGAAATGCAGGCATTACTTATACGCGCCTGCAGCTACATATATCGTTCACGCAATTTGGGCACCTGGCAGTACTTCTCCACGTTGCCTTACACAACGCTCCATGCAGATATTATTTGGCATTTGTTTTACTACCTGAATGTTGGGTTTCCCAGCGATTTGACTACCCAACTGTCCGCTGATCCGGAGTTAATATTCCAGACGGATTTCTGGAGCAAATTCGATGTAGCCAATGCAGATGTTTCCGCAGAGGATATGTACTATCTGTTGCAGGCCTTCTTCGAGATGGCCAATGCACGTGATCGGACGAAAGACTGGCCGATAATACGCATCATTTGTTTGACCATATTCCAAGTAGGTTATTAAGATTCTTTTTTAGCCTTATTCTACTAAATCCCACTCACAAATACGCCCAGATTGGCTTCATTCATCAAGCTACTCGCGAATTCTGTTATAAAACCGCACGAGATATGCTAGTGAATATAACTCTTGCTTACGAGGAGCTGTTGGATTGCCTGTTGTTGCAGCTGAAGACGCGCTTTGCAGAGATCGATCAGATAGCATATCTATTCAAAGCGCTTCCGTTAGAGAACTGGCACCCAAATATGGACAGCTTTGAACTGCTGTCCAACTGGCTGCTTCACTTTGATTACCAAACGGCAGAAAACCAATTAGCGCGACTGATCATTGGCCATCTCAATTGGGGCTTCGATGATGAGGGTCGTCTTTATTTGCCCCACAATATTCACGTGCGCATGGCATGTCTCGTGGCTGAAGCTATATCTAAACATGCACCGGAAGTAATCGGAGCCTCGAGCATCTCGGAGAGCGTGCGGCAAGTCTCCTCGTTGATCGACTCAACCCCATCCATTCGCGAGCAGTTTACTAACTGGTGCTGGCGCATGATCTCTATGTTGCGGCTTCATCTGATGGATCAGAGTGTTGAATCTGTTAAGCGCACGTTGCAGCATCCCACGGAACCGCTGCTCTTTGTGCCGGACCTGGAACGTCTGGATATGATTTGGCAGGGCGTTACCGAGCAGCGTCCACTAGCCTTATATGTCGGGGTTTTGGTTAGCTTACATGGCCATTCAATTCCAGTTATATGCCAGCATGGCTTTGAGCTGCTCCAGCAGCTGCTCAACGATCATCGCCAAGCGGCTGTCATACGCAGTCTCGAGCTGATTGTGCCCCTCTTCCTCGAAACACCCGAAACGCTAGCGCATTGCGAAAGGTATGGAATAAAGACTACGAGATATAATTGTACTAATGTCGATTTTAATACAGTTTCCAGAAACTGATGATAACGTTGCTCAATGCGGACAGAACTTACTTAAAGATTGCCAAGGATATTGTTTATGCCAATTCGATTGGTCCCATTCTCGAATTGTTGGATAATATGCTGCATCACCAGATTGTGTCTTATACAAGGCAAGTCATAAATTGAGATGTATTAATAGATTGATGTATAATATTTCTTCGTACCTTTTAGCTATGGCCTCTGTTCGCCTCTAAATCTTATTAATATTTGGCTGAATTGCTTCACTTCATTACCTGGCTGGGCACAAAATCCGCACGTTCTATATCTTCTAGATAAAATGCTGCGCATCGCATACCAATTTGCCGATTGTCGTGCGCAAACCGTCGAGTTCTTCTATAACTACTACAAGGTACTTTAATACATTAGATTCGATAGATTTTATGTGAGTTACCCATCTTCCTCTAGGACACCACCGACTGGAAGGTGCCATATAAGTCCTCAGCTCTGAAATCACTTTTTGGCGGACAAACCAATTCGCGCATACCCATGATCTTGCCGCAGACTTGCTGGCTAAATCTTGTACTATTAGAGATTGAGTTCAGGTTGCAGGATACTCGCTTTTGGCCCGAACTCTTACGCCAACTATCCACGCAAACAGTGGAGGTGGCCCTGAAGAAAACTCTGTCGCTCAGCAAGACTACCATCTTTCCCGTGCAGCATCTGGTCATCTACAAATACGCTCAGCTTTTGGCCAACATGGACATCAGACATTCTCTCTTTCCAATTATCTGTCAGAAATTCTTTGAGCTCTATCTGTGGCGACTGCCTGAGGATTATGCTAGCCAGAATATTAATCAAAACGGTGGTGTGGCCGAAAAGTTTTATGAGCACAACGTTCCACTGATGAAGTCCATCAAGACGCAGCTAAAATCCGCTGAAGTATATTACGCTGCCATTGCCACCAAACGTGCTGAGGATGATGCTGTTGCACACATGTATCGCAGCTGCACCAAACTGATGCAGAGCTATGCCCTCTGGCTGGAGGATACACAGATCAACAAAATAGCCTACAGCGATGCCTGTCAGTTCCCATCACAATACAACAACGAGAAGCTGCGCGAGCTGCTCAGCGGTCGCGCCTCTCACTGGACAGAGTTTCTTAGCGCCAGTGATCTACGCAAAGAGCAGCGACATCAGGCAGATCAATGGTCAGCCAAGATCTATCGGGTGCAACTCCATAAGTTATTGCGCACTCCGCTGAAACCGAAGCCAATGCTGCCACCAGCCCAACGGCTCAAAATGCATCTGACAACCTACGACAAACGCCTGCCACCACCTAACCACAGTCGCCCGGAACAAATTGAGGAGCGACCAATCGATAGCAACACTCTGTCCGAGCTACATCGTCGCATTCAAACGCTCAACAGTACAGCTAAGTAAGAAATTTAAGATCAGCTCGAATATCCAAGCAATATCCTCAAATATCACTTGCTCCGTAGTAATATAATACACATTCCTAATACACTTTCTTTAAAATTAAAGCAAATTCCATTACAATACGTCGGAGTTGAATTCGCTAAACCTAAACTACCTGGAGCGTGTTCCATCACTGTACCAGATGGTGCCATATAATGAAGTGTGCAGCAAGGAATGCGAATCTTTACTCTTCAATCGCAAGTGTATGCGTCCTGCGCAGATCCAGCTAATGCCGGAACATATCCGCCACAATGACCAGATAGCGAGGAAGCAAAAACAGAACCGAGAACGTCACGACAAGATAGTAGAAGAGATGTTGGCCCTGAATGTGGATGGCTTTGCTCAGGCCATCGAAGAACTGGGCGGCTACATACACCATCTGCTGTACGAGCAGGCCAAGTCCAACAAATATGTTACATCTATTGGCATCAAGTTTTTCTATTTCGTCGTAGACAATATGAACGATATAACAATGAAGTTTCAGCCGACCAAACATTTCTACTCCCAAACACTGCAAGAACTAGGCGTGAGTATTCGAGGAATAAATACATGATACAACAAAATTAACATAAGTTTCACTTTTCTTTTAACAGATTTTTATACAAGCCGAGCAAGCGAATCAGGGATTGGATATACTACGCTTGGCACTGCGACGAGGTGACCTTGTAGAGCTGCTTGCCGGCGTTTTTGTGCCCTGTCGCACAGACGCCGAACATTTTCTAGATATGTATGAATTTCTCATCGAATCGCATCTGAAACGCTGTGATACTAAAATTCTGTTCGTGCTCCTGTCCAAGTTTGATCTGCTTAGCTGGCTGGAGGCGTATCAGCCAAAGCTGAGCGAAATCAATCGACTGCTGTTGCTGGTGCTGCAGGGCCTAGAGTCTTGGTCGCAGCCGCACAGTAGCCTATTGCAAGATCAATTCCGTCGCCAACTGGTTCATATATTTACCTACGATTTCCCACAGCATTACGGCGAAGTTATGCAGCTAGTTCTCGATCGCATTTCGGATCAAAAGCTGATGCCGCTGGTACTTCTTGATCTGCTTAATGCAATCTTATCGCCCGCCAGCTCTTCTCTGACATTGAACACCACAGAGATGCAGCTGCACGAATTGGCATCTGACTTTGCCCGTCGCCAAAAGTTGTTTACTCTGAAAGCAGCTACGGAAACACTTTTGCTATTTGCGCGCCACTTTCAAAAGGAGCGACTTCATCATGGTCTCTATGGACTGTATCCCAAACACAAGGAGTATTGTAAGCCGTTGGTTATGTGGCTCACCTGCTTTGGGCATGTGGTGCTGGCGGCTGCCATTTGCAGCTATCAAGAGTTGCTGGCCGATCAAAGTGAGTGACTCAAAGAATTTTCGTGAATAAATATAATTCGACTTTTTTCAGTAAGCGATGTTGTCTTCGGCTCCATTGTGGAGACCTATGCACCGTGGCTAATCCCATACACCGAGCAAACCGAACAGGCGGCGGGCGCAGCCGCACACTGGATACGACAGCTTAGTCCTGATCAGGGCAAGATCTTACTTCCTTGGAGTGAACCGAATGTGGACAGCAGCAAGCTCATGATCAGATCTTTTATATGCAATATTTTACAGGTGGTGCAGTATCTGCCCGCCTCAAGCAAGATTTTGGAGCACTCGTTTGCTTGGTATGTGCATCACTTTGCACAGCTCAACGTAGCTAGCCATATTTTAGTGCCCATTCATGAGGGTCTGTCACAGCTGCCCTGGGAGCGCTTCCTGCCGCCCGCCCAGCATATCGAACTGCTTTATGAGAGCTTGCAGCGCTTCATACCAGAGGCGCATGCCATGTTAGGTCACATATTCATAAGGATCGATTGGAACACCTGGTTCACGAGCACGTCACAGCCGCTGAATCTCCTCTCACATCTCTTTGTCATCTTTATCAAAATGGCCCTCGAACCTAACATTCACATGCATCCCAATACAAGCAAGATACTCGAGGATGCTGTTAACCAACCTTGGCATTTGGTCGAATACAGTGAGCTGGAACAGTTACTCAAGTGGTTTATAGCTCACGTTGATCCGGCCATCGCCCTGAAGCTGCCCGCCGAAAGCAACTACGCTGATCGTGCCGTTCTCGAGTAAGTAGTCCCATGAAATTATTTATAGATTTTGTATAATCGTCTATTTTTAAGACTTATTCATGTAGCATGCGCAATGCGACCAGAGAGCGACGCACAAGGTGCTCTGGTGCAGGCAACGGCCAAGCGTATGCTGTACACGCGCTCAATGGTTAGCATGCAGCGCGCCTGCGCGATCAAACACAAGAAACTGTTGGTCACCAAGGAGGGCGAACGTGCCTTTACCGCTGCATTTGAAAAACTCCTGGATGCCATTGATGTAGCCATTAGCGGATGCAGTGAGAATCGAACACCGGAAGAGCAGCGTCGTGAAGCACTCAACCTTATGCTTGAGCTTGTGGCACCCACGCAGACGCAAAGCGAGGAGGTATCTAAGTAAGTTGATAAATAATTATTATTCTTTCTTTTTTGATTAATGTTTTTCATTCATTCATAAATCCAACCCTCCGGTATTTAGCCTACACATTCAAACTTTGGTGCGCTGGCAACATCAATGTCCTCCTGCCAATCCGGTCATGTGCGCGGCCCTACCTGCCATCGGCCATCTAAATACATATATTTCGTGTATCTATACGCTTCTGGAGTCTAGCATTGAGTGTTATTTCCGAACATCGACAGAGCGAGCCGCTTGGCATTCGCCCAGCTGGCAGGAGCTTTTCGAGGCGCTGCAAATGTCCCTTCCCAAGCTGGAGCTGATGCCCGTTATGCGCGGCAGTTATTTCTTTTCGTTGCACATATTTGTACTCTACAAACTGGAAGAGATTGAAACGGTCGGCGAAAAGGTGACATTTCTGCAGGACCTGACTCAATTGATGGAAAATCTAAAGACCAATCCCCAGACTGAACCGCGCATGGCCCTTGTCTGGGGTCTGATCATATCACGTAGTTGCAAGTTACTTCAGGACTCGCAGCATATTAAGAAACCACTCTACATGCTGGCTCGCCAGTTGCAGATAGCCTCCACAAAGGCTGAGGGGTGGAGCGATGGACTGCTGGGCGTGATTGGCCTGAAATCTGAAATCATTACTAATAAGTATATAATAACCATCTAACAATATCCAGCATATATTTTATAAAATAACCAAATTTTGCATTGCAGGCGCAAAGTGTTGACACGCTGTCTGGCGTGCATAATCTATTCCCTCTTTCCGGCCAGTCGTGACGTGCGACTGCCTTGCGAAGAGTACGAGAGTGCCATGCGGGAGCTGGCCATGCTGCTGGCCAATAAAAAATTTGTGGACGTTAAGCCGCAGATAGTCAGGGCCATAAGCATTCTGAAAGAGCAGCCTATGCCCGATCTGCGTTCAGTTCCCCATTTGATATGTCGCCTAATCGATGTGTTTTATGAGGAGAGCTATCTAACGACCATTCCGGAGGTGTGGGATTGCGACTACAAGCTAAAAGCAACATAGTTACACTTGTGGCAGCCAATTGTGTTATTTTTCTACGAATTATATAGATTATATATAATCATATATATATATACATCAACAAGAATGAATAAAGTGATAATATTATTTTTTGATATTTTGGAAACTGCAAGCAAAAACATTGCAATTATGTTCGTGTTTAACTTTAATGCTTACATCTTGAAGACAAAATATGTTTAATCAGTCACAAGTGTGCCTACTTGAAGCAATTTGTTTAAACTTAGTTACAGTAACAAAACCGAACCGATCGAAATCGAGCGTTATACATGTTAGTTTACAACGATGGTGTGATTCGAATATTTATAAATTGAATACAATTCCGATAAACTAGTAGGAGCATAAATATTGATCTAACGGAGATAACAATAAAAAAATATATATATATCAAAATAAAACTGACAAGTACAGTACAAATTGCTACACAATGTATATAAATAACACTTAACTTATTAAACTAGATGTACGGGTTAACTATTCTGTATTCTCTAATCATCCAGCGCAAAGTTGGATAACTGCAGGTGTTGCATATTATTGCGTGCCTCGAAATATCCAGTATCGGTTGGATTGTCTGGCGTAGGCACAAACGGGGGCTCCATGTGCCCAATGTTCTCCCAATCGATGCCAACAAAAAAACGCATCTGCTGCACCTCTCTGGCAGCTGGGCGCTCCGCGGGCTCCATGGTCAACATTAGCTCCACAGCCTCCATTGCATCAGCCGATAAAGCCTCATCCCCTTCAGGCCATTCAATGTCTGCAGAGGAAAAAGAATTATTATAGCTCCCAAAGCGCATCGAGTATTACTTACTCTTATTTAGAATGTTGTCAAAAACTTTCTGAGGCGTTTCATCGTTGAAGGGCGGAATGCCAGTCATGAATTCGTAAAAGCACACACCTAGTGCCCACCAGTCGACAGCCGGTCCATGACCCTGTTTTAGCAGCAGTTCTGGCGCCAAATAGTCAGGTGTGCCAAGGATGCGTTCGTTCGAGACACGCATTCCACGTCGCACAGATTTTGGCGTGCGAAATGGTGTATTCACGTTTATATTGTTCTTTGGCGTCTTGGGCACTGTGACGCCGCCATGATTGATGGGCGACATTGTTGGATCGTCGGCCAACTTTAAATGGTACTGAACACTGGATAGCTTTTCCACGGTCGTGTGCTCACGTTTTTTGTTTTCAATGGACAAGGGCAGGGCGAAACGAGTAGCCTTTAGCTTGCCCAACAGGCCACCATCACGACGTGGCAGCTTCTGTGAGGACACAGGCGTCGAGAAGACCACATTGGCCACATTAGTCTCAGATCCCAGTAGATGTTGCATGGGTAACTCATCATCCGATAGAGAACGCACTTTCAGTACACCACGTATTGGCGAGGATCGAGCCTTGCGCTTCTTGGGTGTGCTGCTCCCAATGTTGAGTATCTCGATTTCCTGGGTCAAGCCAGTGCTAGTACTCGTACTACCAGAAGCATCCACATCCATGCACGAATTGTTTTCCGACCGATTGACCAGATTTATTTTACGTTTCATGCCACGCAGAAATTCAGGTCGCTTGAAATGTTTGGAGAGATTGCGGAATGGTGAATTCATGCGTATGCCACTTAGCTCGTTGGCATTATTTGTCATGTTGTAACTGAAATTGAAAGCAGATTAGTAAGGATACCTTTGATTGCTTTGTCAATTAATAGTAACCTGCGTGAGTAGTCGGAGCAGCTGTACTCTTCCTTCGACTGACTCAGATTATCTGTATTCTTCTCTATAGAGGAGGCGGTGCTCTCGCAATTTAAATTTAGGGGACAGCTAGAGTTGTCATCACCCTTTCGACTAGATACGCCAGAATCCTCTTGCAACTTCGAGTTCCGGTTGCGCTGTTTGAAACAAATTTCAGAATAGTTAAGTTAAAAACTAATAAAAGTTTTATTATATAATCTATAATAACTCAAGCTAAATTAGGCCATTGACACACATAAATTAAGACTGGGAGGGACAGAACACAACAGTTAGGCACAGGATACACCAAAAAACGCACCTCATCGAGCGAACGCCTGCGTACCATAGAAAACTCAAACGATGCTTCGTTCGCATTTTCCAACTTGGCAACGTGTTTATCATCGCCACTAGCAATAATGTTGATCTTGTCCTGTTCGGCCATTTTGCAGCCCTTTTGAGTGAATGAAGCAATGTGGATATTTAAAAGGTACTCGCTGGATACACCTACTGTTCGATGCTCACCTGGCAATTAGCACGATCACGGCCGGTGTCACCGCCATCGTTAGCAATGCTGTCCAAGGCAAATTCCACGCGCCGCTTTGTGTTTGCCGGAGCCCCGCCCGCGGCTGTTGCTTCCAAAGGCGGCGAGATTTTACTAATCTCCGCCGAGGTGCAGGTGTGATAGGATGAAGCGCTACTGTCCAAAAACTGCCATCGAAACTGCATTACTTGATATCTGACCACAAAGATTCGTTACTTACATTAGTGTTTGTGGCGCAGGTGTGCAGAACGGACACATTAACCTCTTCGGCCGAAAAGAATGGCGAAACCCCAGAGATTTTGCTATCGTTCGTCTTCTCCGCATCATTTAGCGAAGTATCCGCCTCGCTATCTGAGGACTCCATGATATGGCTATGCTTGTTAATGGCTTGCATAAGATGAGAGGTACCCGTGCCGGTGACAGCACACGTAGCAGCACCACCTATTACACCGTACTCCTGCAACTTCTTCTCTGAGCCAAAAGACAAGTGCGATGTCAGCGACAGTAGCTGTCCCGGCGTACGAGCGTTGTGGTGAGGTGAGCAATTGATGAGATCGGATATCTCTAGGTCGCGACGCAATTCAATTTTGCTCAAGCCGAAATCCGTCAATTTTACATGTCCGCTGGACGAGAGCAGCATATTATCTGGCTTGATGTCGCGATGAACGATACCGTGCTGGTGCAGGTACTGAAGCGCCATGACCATCTCAGCCACGTAAAAGCGCGCTGTGGGCTCATCAAAGTAGCCATACATGGCCAACAGTGACTTGAGATCGCCGCCGACCATATATTCCATAACCAAGTAAACGGAAGACACCGATTGCAGCGAATAGAAGAGATTCACACAGAATGGTGAACGAGACAATGCCAACGCATTGCGTTCAGTTATCACCTGGGAAACCATATTTTTGTTAATCATCTCCGACTTGCGCATCACTTTGATGGCAAACAGTTTGTTTGGATCGTTGTGCTTGTAGCCCAGGAATACTTTGCCAAACGCGCCTCGGCTAATAGGCTTGATGATGACGAAATCCTTGATTGTGGGCAGCTGCAATTAAAATGACAAAAATGTTAGTATTGGAGCACATAAATGGATTGCAAAAAAGATTTCTGTTTATGTGTGTGTATGCCAAGTAACGGGACTCCTGTTAAGACGATGTGGGAATCTTTTTATAACTGTACATTTTCATTTACCTTTGCATTGTACGAATGATTTTCTGGTTTAGTGGTTAATATATTAATTTTATCCAACAACGCCTCATTCTCGATTAGCAAGCTAGTTTTCTTTGGCGTTTTGTAGTCAATATGCAGTTCGTTTTCCAATGTCGCCAAATCAGCGTGTTCCATGTTATCCTCTAATTTTTGATTATCTTCAGTTTTATTTGCTTCCCTGGATTCTTTTCGCGCGCGTAAAGTATCTAAGGTCGAAATCGTTAATACTGCATTCTCGCATGCATGTTTACGAAATGTGTACTTATAAAATAAATGATATTCATTAATTTAATTTGCACAAATTAATTGTTATTAGAAAGATTTTAGAGCAACAATTTAAACAGCGCGTCGATATGTGTACTAATACCAGTGTTCTGAAGTCATTTATTTACAGGGCTGTCCCTCCAAAAACAGGTTGACAGCCCTCGTTATACACGTTGTTATTCGAATGTGAGGATGGTATGCCGCTCTCAATATCTGGTAATATAGTCAAAGAAATCGCTTTAAAAATATAGCTAGGCTTATATTACTTTTAAATGTGCAGCAACGAATGATATTGAGTACAGATAATATATTTAATGCACAATTTATTTATTAATGAAGATAACTAAGAACTTACAGATGGCGGCAGTCTGAACTACGATAACATTTAGAAATTTTATCGATTAAACAATGATTGCTTCGATTTTCAGAGCTTCGAAATGCCGCGCTTATTAAATAACTCCGAAAAATTAGACAAGCTACAAAAAAAGTGAATAGCGCGATTTCAGATATGATTAATCTAAAGCAGCAAGTATTCAAGATCATCAAACAAATTTACAAAAATTAAATAAATTAAATAAAAACAATTATTGTGTAAAATGATTTTTATTTTAAAAAATCGAACTTCTTACATATTGTGTTTATTACTGTACTAATACAAATCATGGTGACAAATAAAATATTTAATCGAATACACAAATACTATAAAACTTGCACATCTTAAGCTACATATTCTTATGTATGATTAATGATTATGTTGTCTATATTGTTGCCTTTTTTTTTTTTTTTTGTACCTAATGTTTTAAGGGTACTCGAAATGATTTAGTTGACGAAATCAGATTTGTCGATACATAGCTGAGCACTGGCCGCCACATTGGACGCTGGGAGACAGCCATGTAGCAAGAAATCGTTGGATGGGCTACCCAAGTGCATGGTGCATGGCGCATGGCTGGCTTACAAGTCCAGTACTCTGTAGCCAGCGTTTAGACATGGATTGGTTTTAGCCCAATTTAGATGCACGCTCTTACAATGTAATTTTCGCAAGAGCACAAATTACCAAAGAGGTCAACAGAACATGTTTTATATTAAATGACATTTAACTGAAATGACTAAGCTACTAAAAGGGACAAGGGAAGGTGTTGGGTTTGATTATAGCATTTTACATTATAGCGCAGCGCGAAGTGTTGGAGCCCGCGCCCTCAACGGGACCCTCTTGATCTGCAGCGGGCAAATTAGCTACAGCATCCTCGCCTTGGTCTTCACCCTCCTGCTCATTCTGTACTACATGTTTCTCTCCTTCTGCTCCGCTTTTCTTCGGCGTTTCCAATCCAGCTTCCTGCGCCTCACTAATTTCATTGCTGGCAGACGATTTGTTGAGTTGCTGTTGCTCCTCCTCTTGGTTAATAACCCCTGAAACGTTCTGTACTTCACTGACCTCCTCATCGTCACCAGTTGGAGGTGTCTGTTCGTGACGTTTGCGCGAAGACGGCGTGCTAATTGACGTTTTCGAGAATCGCGATCGCAGCATGGTGAATGGTGATGCCAAGTTCAGACTGAACAATTCGAATCGTGCGCGCTTCGGTGGCGACATTTCCACATCCTGGGCGAGATCATTTGCCGATTGGCTGCCGGTTAGCGGCGGAGGAGTGCGCTCACGTTTGCGTCCACGTCCAAAGAACGAGAATGAGAACGAAGAACTATTGGGTATCTCGGAGCCCACGGTTGCATTCATGCTCGTGTTGGTGCAGTTGGAGGTGTCCAGGTCAGTATTGACGCATCTATAGCTGCCCAGTTTGCTGGGCGTTAGTGCTGCTGTTGGGCGAATGCTGCGCCGGCCACTAATCTGCGCATAGCTACGTGCAGGTGTAGTTACTGGCGAGCCCGATGGCTGTGCAGCCAATTCCACTTCGGTGACCTGCTTACTATTACTACGAAAACCAAACAGATTGCGTCCGGGCGTAGAAGTGGCTGTGGGCTGCACACTAGCCACGGCCCTTATAGGCGACGCATCCACTGTAAGCGACTCCATTTCAACATCATCCGCCACTTCCGATTTTTCTTTAGCTTTTTCCGCCACCTCCGATTTTGCCTTTGCTTTTTCAACCACCTCCGATTTTGCCTTTGCTTTTTCCCCTACCTCCAATTTTGCCACAGCTTTTTCAACCACCTCCGATTTTTCCTTAGCCTTTTCCGCCTGCTTTTTCGAAACTGGTGACGGACTCTCCTGCGGCTTTATGGGCGACTTCTCCAGGCTGCTCGAAGACCCGGCCAACCTGCGCGATGACTTGCGCTCCGCAGTCGGTGTGTTAAATACTTCAGTGATCGCACAACCGGCTTCCGAATCAATGACTGCAGCCTTAGGAGCAACTTCAATATTTTTCGGTTCGGCACCTGGTGATGCTGTTACTGGCTTTGTGTTGCTTTTGATTTCCTTGGCTTCATCTTTAACTTCTATTTGAACCGGCTCCTTTTTCTCAGACTCTTGCTCCTTGGTTTTCTGTGGTTCCTTGACAGAGGTGCTTGTTGAATTTCCATTTTGAGACGACTTTTGATTGCCATTTGAGGGTTTGCTGCTACCATTCTGGCTTTTCTTTTCATCGTTTTTGGCGGCAGAGGAAGACGAGGATGTCGAAGTATTGGTGGAATTGTTGTGCGATCGCTGTTGTATAGCACTCGACTTCTTGATAGCTACAAATGGACCTGACATAACATTCGATTCGGTCTTCTTGACCGCATTACTATTCTGTGGACTCCTTGACCGTCCATTGCTAGATGCTGATTGCTGCTGTAGACGGGAAACTGTGCTGCCACTACCGGCTGCTCCGCTTAAAGACATTGGTATCCGTCTACCAGTTGAAGCAGCATTGCTGCTACTACCTCCGCCTCCGCCACCAACAGCATTCGGTTGTGCCATTTTGCTAAGCATTGGATCGTCTTCTACTGTGTACTTATTCGTGTCGCACGATAATTAATTCTGAAAGACAGACGTAAACAAAATCAAATATTCATAAGTTAACTATGTTAAAAAAATTATATTTATTTGTTATTTCGCTTTGTAGTTCAAGTGCATTGAGTCGAAAGAAGTCCAAACACGCTCCATTACTTAGAAAAGAGCAAAACATATCGGTTTGTTTACATCGCACCCAACAACATTCCTAGCCAGAACCGGCTTGCGCCACCTTTTACCCACCCCCACTTACCACAGTTACGGAAATCGTTTATTTTTATATTTTGCTTTGCAGTTTTCAAACACAGTTGCAGCTTCGTGTACCTCTATATATATGTATTTTCACGTTAGCTTTTAGACGCTAGGCGTTTTTGCTATATTTTTTGCGCACGAGTTGACAGTTTCAAGCCATGGACGCAGAATGTGTGGCAAAAAATATGGCAAAGCGTTTAAATAGGCGAGAAAACTGCAGGTAGATAGGGATTCATCGAGAGCAGCAGCTGGAGCAGGAGCAGGAGAACCATGGCTACCTGCAAGCTGACAGCTGCTGGGTAAATCGTTTTATGATCAACATCTGTGCGCGGCTCTGGTGTAAATAGGTATCAGAAATTGCCAAGAGCCTGGCAAAATGATTATATATTGTCTATATTTACACCGTTACAGTTGAGTAAATGTTATTAAGAACTATCAGTGGGATGGTACCCTAACAAGAGACATCGTTCCACTTTACTAAGTCTTACTCCCACACAAATTCTTTGCTGGCTTCCGGTAAATAAGCAGTTAAAAGCAACATACAAATATTAGCTGACAGGCATACAGTCTGCAATCGATATAGAAAACAACGAAACTAAATGGGAATTTTACTAAGATTCTAATTTTGTTATATTTGTTTAATATTGTATGAAAATAGAGTTTATATGACTATAAATATATTTTATACCAAGAAGTTCGCACAATTTAATTGAACTTAACGAGGGCATAGTGTAAGAAGCACAACTACTGACCAGAAGACTAGACATGAAAGCGGCTTTAACGCAGAAATAAATGAACAAAATACCTAATAGAAAATTTTCAATACGATGCCCCAGCAAAGAGAGAGAAAAATAAGCAAACAAAACTCAAACAAGTTTAATATGACAAGAGAGGTAGAAAGAGTCAGGAATAGTTGTTTCGCAAATCCGGTAAACATAAAGTGTGTTGCACTTTTCTTTTAGAAAGTGCAGGAGACAACAACGCGAAAATAAGTGAACAAAGAGACAGAAAAAATAAAAGCACACACGCATACACACATACAATGCACACAGTGCAACGGCGAAATGCAAAAGTCATACGACAATCAAAACACAAACACACAACATACTCAGAAGCGGCAAGCGCACATCTGTACATGCATACTTATATACATACATATGCATGTATGCAGTTATGCGACAAGCCCTCGCACCATCATTCTAGTTATTTATTCTGTTTTTGTTTTAGTGTAGCAGAGTTTAATAAACTCATGCAACATACAATGCAAAGTGTTCATCCAAACGAGCATAAATATACATAATTGAAAGATAGCCTTTGATGAATTATGTTTTTGATTATACATTTCATTTTCATTTTGAAAACGAATTGATACATTCTTACGTTTATTGGACACTGTATTTGTTAATATATGTGTTTTGTTTATAGCTGCTAGAGTATAGCTTCTTGAGTATTGAGTATTAAACTTGCAACAAAGGCACGCACACTATAGTGCTCAAGCCCAACACATACACAATAAAAAAAAAAGGCGGGTTACAGTGCACGATAAAATATTAGCCTCTTCTATTTCACCTTTCATGAAGTCGAAGCGAACCATTCAAAATATTTTTTCAATACATAGTGCCTATATGTATATAAATAAGGTTTGAGTTTTACCCTGATAATCCTCCTATATTGGTATTATATAAAATAAACAGCCTTAGCTTAATGTTTTGCCACCACTGTACCATACAGGCTCAATTGTCGGGGTTTGTTTTAAAAATGGCGGAAGCTGCAGCAATGATAAAAAATACATACATACATATGTACACATTTATGCGCTTGTGTGGGTGCATATGCACGGTCATTTGTATACACATATTAATACATATATTCGCAGCATTTTCATATCACCAGCTTATACATTTCATTACATTCTCAGTACATTTAACTGAACAATTGAAGCCCGGCAACTGTGCATATTGTGTCTACTCCAGACTCGAATCCTACCGCAACACGAAATCAAATTGTAAGCTACACTTCTATTTATGCACATACATGTTTACAAATATATATATATTTAGCCAGAAGCAAAAATAAAACAAACCTTTTGCTTTATATAACACAGAGGAAAATTTGCAATTATATTAAAATTTAAAATTTGCAGACGACAAATTCGCGGAGTTAAAGTGATGCCGACGCTAGTAAGAAATTAAAAAACTAACGCGCGAGGACAAGCAATGTGACCGCATTTCAAAAGAGATATTAAATTTCCCAGCTAAATACTAAAGGTAATGGATTGGTTTATTTCCCTGTTATTTTATTGGTATGACAATTAAGTACTTTGAAATACTTTTGATATGTAATTGCTTAAAGATTGCCAAAATAAGGTTTATAATTATGGTTATATAAAATTAAAAACATATTTTGTAAATAATGTATTCTTGTTAAATATACCTATAGTTATTTTGTTCCAACTCAAAGTATATTTTAGATACTAGCCTTTTGATCGATTCGGTAACTCAAGTATATTTTAAATACTAGGCAAAGCCAAGCGGTATTTTATGAAATTTGTGTATTATATTGTATTACACAAAATTAATTTATTTTTATTCATTTATTATACATCTGCTGAAGTATCAACAATATAGTTTATGAATGAGCAACTGTAGGCCAGTCTCCAAATAGAAACAAATACAATTGCAGGAGAAACTCGTAAAAAGGTTTTGAGTCACTTAACAAAATGAATGAATGTATAAACAATTTTTCGGAATAAAAAAATTAGCTCCTTTTACATATGTATATCATTGTTTTAAAAGCGTTCTTTTTGTATTTACTCATTTGACACTGTTATATCAGACAAAACTGTTAAATAACTTGGCTATTGCAATCCAAAAACTAATGCAATTCTAATATTTTAAAATTAGTTTTAAATGCATCAACAATATTTGGGCAAATTTTGAAATTAGTTTTTTGTCTGGTTTATATATTTTTTTGTTTCTTTATTTTACATTTTACATACATAATTCACACATCGTAATTATGAAATATTTTCGCATTTACAATCGCTTAATAACTAAATTTTGTATGCATTTATTTTCGGCCTGTTGTTTTAATTAGACTTTGTTATCATTCGCTGTTGATATAATGTTCAACGCTTTGAATTACAAGTTTTCACAACATTTAGATTTTACTTTGTCACGTTCGATTGTTTTGTTTTTTGCTTTTTATTTTATTCAATTGTGGATGTTTAAAGTTTATTTTTTGTTTTGCTTTGTTGATTTTTTTTATGTTTTTGTTTCCGTTTCTTGTGTACGCCTATATCTGACTTAAATTACAAATCATTAAATTATTTTAACATGTACTTAGATTGGATTAGATTGTTACAGCTACCCGCCCGTCGCCCAGAGCTTCAGAGCGCTGCCGCTGACGCTGCGCGCGATTCAACTTTTAGTTCAACGCTTTGCTTCGACCAACTTAACGGCACGCACACACAAACAACTGCAGAAAATACGGCAAATGATGACACGAATTGCAATGTTAATTTTCGCGACGCGTTTAACTTAACGTAATGCATTTCGAAATACGAACTAGACTGAACACAACACAGTGTAGCTGTAGAAACGATAGGAATTTAAGTATTTCGGTGAATTTCAAACATCTCTTCGCCAATTAAAATCTTTTTAATTTCTGTTCATTATTGTGATGGTGCTGCTGGTTGTGTCATTATTGTTGTTGTTGTCATCAGTGCTAACAGTTTCAGGATCGAACACCATATTGGTCAGTTGTAAATTTTGCGGACGTTGATGCGGATGCGGTCGCTGCTGGCTGCCCGAATATTGCAGACGGCGTCGAAGCAGGCGTCATGTCTCTGCTCATTGGGTTTGATATTGTGGCATCGCAGCGCTGTACATCATTTGTGGGGCAAGCGAACCATTCGCGGCAGCAGCCGCACTAGCAGCGGCGGTTACGCCTGGCACCACAGTGGCACCAGGCACGCCCCAAGCCATATTCGGCGGCATCACACGGTACCCGGCAGCTAGAAAGGACAACACAACTTATTAAATTCATATACAATAATATACCATTCCACCGGCAGATATATACGACTGCCAAATCGAAAATAATAACGTTGTCTAGTTGGTTCGATACGTACGTACAGCTCCTGCCTGTTGAGCACTGGTAGTGTAGGCATAAGGATAATAACCCTGCTGCATGTACTGCGTCTGCATCTGGGCCGGATAGCTCTGCTATAAGATACAAGGGAGGTAGGTAATATGAGTATGCATTTGTAATTTGCATTGCCATTATAACTCACCGCCGGTGGGTACCAGTAGCCCATTTGTTGGTATGCTGCCGCATAGGGATACTGCGCCTGCGCCGCCGCCGCAGCGGCTGCTATCTGTTGGGGTGTCATCATTTGACCGGGTAACGCTGTCCCAGTGGCTGCAGCAATCTGTTGCTGTGTCATCATTTGGCCTTGCATGCCAGCAGCCCCCGCAGCAGCAGCCGCATTGGCTGCCGCCACAGCGGCCACATTGGCAGAAGCAGCAGCCGCAACGGCTGCATTAACATTGTTGGCCGAGTTGTCGCCACCATTCTCCTTGCCCCAGAAGCACTTAACATGATTGCCGTGCACCTCGCTGTTGTGCGTATGCTCGATGGCGCGTGCCGCAGCCTCTTTTGTAACAAATTTGATAAACGCGAATCCCTTGTCTTTGAAAACACGGACATCCTGTATGGGACCAAATTGCATGAAGTGCTTATGCATCAGTTCATCGCTGATGACATTTGGCGGGAAGCCGCCACAGTAAACGGTGGTGTTTGTGGGACTTGATTGATTGTACACCTCCTCGAAGGTATGTCGTTGGTTGTTCTTAATCCCGTTGCCAGCACCGCCACCGCCACCCATCCCACCCATACCGCCACCTTGGCCACCCGACTTGGACGATTCCCGCGGTGGTGGCAATTTGCGCGTTGACCAATTCGTGCGTATAGAACGTGAACCGATCCATTGTCCATTCATTGACTGAATTGCGTTCTCAGCTTCGGCCTTCTTCACAAACGATACGAAGGCATAGCCTTTGGACTTCATGGTCTGTGGGTCGCGCACAATGCGACAGTTTGATATCTCGCCAAATGGCGCGAACGCCTCACGCAGTGTCTCCGTCTCAATCTCTGGACTAAGATCACCAACAAATATATGATGGTGTGAGCTGATGTCTGTCTTGGGCGTATTGCCCGGACTAGTGGCCCAGTTGACCTGTAAGTAGGCAATATATATATCATATCATATATTATATATTAGAGCTTGCAGACTAACCTTGATCTCTTTGTCTAGAAAAACACGCTTGTTCATGGCCGTCAAAGCAGTGCTGGCCGCCTGATAATTGGAATATTCGATAAAGGCATACGGATCATTGCCTGGTTCCCTTATGATTTTACAGCTTTTAACTGGTCCCATTTTGCCAAAGAGCGCAATAAGCAGATCCTCCGAAACCGAACCATCCAGATTGCCAACGTACAACGTTTTAGGTTGTGACTCGTCCATTTTAATCAGATGCTAGCTAGCTACTGATGAATCTACTTAACTTGACTCTATCTATTGAAGTGCTCCTACTGCTCCTACTCCTGCTGCTAGTGTCCACTGGATGTTGTATTAACTACTCTACAACTAATGTCCACATTAATACAAAAACACTTATCCCGAAAGCTAGATGCCTGCGATTTTTTAATATATTTATTTGATATAAAAATGCAATGCACTTGCGTTCACAATCATATACAAAATGTATATTAAATTATATATATATAAATAAATATATATATTCAATTCGAACAACTAAAGCTAACAACGAAAACTTTTCTAATTTCTATTAATTTTGTTTTGTTCTTATCGATTTTTTGGAGTCAATTTTGAATACTTCCGATTTTGGACAATGCAACTATTCTCTTCTTTTTTTTTTTTTTTTGTGTATATCCGTGTATATAGATCTAGAAATATGTTAGTAGTAGATCTTTTTGCTTAACGCTGAGGTTCGTCGTTTATTGCTTTCGCTGTTGTTGTTACTGATGTTGCTGTTGTTGTCAATAAATTTCTTTAATATATATTCTAACTATGCGCTAATGGAGTGATTTGGAATATATCGATGTGCTTGCTCTTTAGCTTGCTTGACTCCAGTTGTTGTTCTCTTAGTTGTCTGGTGGAACATACTCTTTGAGAGTTGTACACTAACTGAAGCTAAATTCAAATTTCTAATCAAATTTAAATTAGTATTGCTCTATACAAATAGTCGTAGAAAAAATGTATATTCTTTCAGTACTGAGGTTGATAGATTGAATTTATATCAACACTAACTCTCTGTTCATTTCTGGTACAAAAATGTGTGTATGTATGTATTATATAAACGGTGCCTTCAGAGAAAGTTCGCCCGATTATTGATTTGATTCGAAGTTGAAGACTGGAATCACTGTAACAAAAGCAAAAATTAAAATAAGTTAAATTTATAATATATAATAGTTGAGAATGAGAATAGGAGAATTTTGAATTTTATATTTTTTGTTGTTGCCGTTGGGAATAATTTGTTAAAGTCCACAATCCACAATAGAACCAAGCAACACATGATCGAATTATTGCTATGGGGAATTAGGAGAGCATTTGATATGGATAATGTTGTATGAGCGCGAGTGCGAATATGAAACAAAGGGAGCGGGTAACGCAAAAGCACTGCAGACACATATATATAAATATATATTTATATATATATATATATATATATACACTCATACACCCGCACGCAAAATACTCAAAAGCAGAGTGTGAAGCGACAGCCGCAATGGTCTCAGTTATTGGTATTAATACTTAATATATTTTAGGCATTTATATGAAAAAAATTTCATATTATTTTATTAGTAAAATAAACACAGTTTTCTCGGTCATTAAAGCATATTTTTTAAAAACTAAAATAATTATAGAGCATTAACAAACTCACACACACATACACGCGCGCGCATAGGAAAAGAGGGAGAACGAATGAACCAAAATCAACTAGGAGATGAATGACCGTCGATAACAAAATACACAATGGAAGAGAATATGGAAAGAAAAGAAAATTTGCAAAAAAAACCGAAACCGGCCAAAAAAAAAAAAAACGCACACGGTTGCATTTGTTTAGTAATATTCCCTTATATTATACATCGTTCGAAATTGTTTTTAATGCAGAAGAAATTCATTTGCACGCTAATTTCGATTGCAATGTAAATTTCATTTCATAAGCGAACAAATTGAGTTTTTCTCAAAATCATAGTCAAAATAAAATAAACGACTGCGATTCGGGCGGAAAGCCAAAAGGCGTCGCGTTTGTCTTTTTGTTTGCGTTTTGTCTTGCTCCTCACATGAGTTGCCACTTATTTTGCTTTTGATAATTATACCGTTGCAATCTATTGCAATATCAAGTTAACTGTCGATTTTATATATTTTTCCGGACAGGTAACGCAAATCCTGATTTTGCGACGGTTATCTAGTTATATATTATTTATACATATATGCATTTGCATGTATGTATGTATAATGTACAAGCGCATGTATGTATGTATATGCATATATATATACATATACATATCTTGTTCACTTTGCTGCTGCCATCTTTTATGCTAAGCGTTGTTCGATTCGCTGTTTTACCCCTCCTACCCGAAGCCGATGCAGAAAGCTAGAATTATCATTAACACAACTACCACCACTGCTGCCATCGGTGTACACTGCCCATTGTTCGTAGCTGGCATCGCTTTCAGCTCAAAATTTCTGATTTCATTTCTAAAATTCACTATTTTATTGTGTCGAGTGACGTGGCTGAGCTTGTAAATTTACCGCTTTTCACTTCACAAAATCTTCGTTAACTTATATCATTTGTCAACTAATGTTAGCCGCAACCGGTTTTTATTAAATTTTAATTTCATTCGATTTGATGTATTGGTTAAAAAGTTCTATGAACGCGTCGCCAAATTTTTACCTTTCGTCGTCTAAAATGCGAACTAATTAAATGAGCACTTTGTGTGCGACCGTCTGTGCTGCCAACTCAGTCAAATTGTCATATTTTAATGGCGGCAAGTCAATTAAATGCTAAGAAATTAAGTTAACAACAGACTTTCCGCCTGAAAAACTTATTTATTAATTCTTGATTAGTTTCACGTGTTTTTCAATTTAAATCAAAATAGTTTTAACTAATTTTCAACAATTTTATTTTACTATTTATAATGTGGCAACTCTGTGCGGACTGATAAACCCATGCATCACCGCTTTCTCTTTCTAACGCACGCTTAATAGACCTGTGTAGCAGCACAAAGCAGAATAGTAAAGAAGTACATAAGTAGAAGAGAAAATACATAAAATGGTGTTTAATATTTTGGTAAACAATAAACAGTTAATTACAGTTGATACAAATGACTTTAATTTAAAAGAAATAAATGCTTTTATCGAGGAAGCAACAGTAAGTAAACACCATCTTTAATGAATTTAAACGACTAATATTGGACACTTTTATAGGATTTAACACCCAACGAATATTATCTCATGTGCAATGGCAAACGTTTAAATGAAAATCTAGAATTCCAACATGGTACCATTTACTGCATCCTCCGTCAGCTTGGAGGAAAGGGAGGCTTCGGTTCTATGCTGCGAGCGATTGGCGCACAAATCGAGAAGACTACAAATCGTGAGGCATGTCGAGATTTGAGTGGGCGTCGCTTGCGTGACATTAACGAAGAGAAGAGAGTCCGGGCATGGCTGGAAAAGAAAGATGAGCGTGAGCGTGAAGCTGAGGAGCGTAAGAAACGTAAAATTGAAAAGCTGCTAGCAATGCCCAAGCATGAGTTTAAAGACGACCAGTATGAGGAGGCCAGAGCCAAATTGACCGAAAAGGTCAACGACGCATTCGAGGAGGGAATAAAACAAGCCAAGGGTGCCGAGACGACCTCTGAAATGGAAGCTGTATCAAGTTCATCTAATACTAGCGCAGCAATTGGTACTAAACGAAAGGGCGATACAGGCACCAATGCGAGGATCACTAAAAAGAAAAAAGGCGCGCTTTGGATCGATAACGATTTATCTGGCAGTGAATCTGACACTGACGATAGTGAAATTGAATCTGATACCAAGAAATCTATTAAATGATAAAAGAGTTTATTTGTAATGTTAAGCTAAATATTATAAATAATTAAGTTAATGACAATCGACAATTTTATTGCGAGACGAACTGGGAAGAAACCCAAGCCAGACCCCATTTTAGATTCGTTAGCATGAACTTTAAAGCTTTTGTCCATTGTTCCTCTGAGTTGAATTGTATTCTGTAATTATAAAGAGATAATACTATGTAGTTTTGTCAATTGGAAATACATATTGTTTGCTCACTTAATGGAGTAAGAATTGCCTGTGGAAGAATCAATTATTTTTCCCTTTTCCATTTTATACGGCAACAGAAAGTCTGTGTCGCGTTTCTCAACTTCCTTCTGGAACTGTGTCAAACAGTCTAGAAACGCCACCATGGCAGCATCAAATTTTGTGTCCCAAAAAAATTTAAAGCCCCCGCTGCCATACAGGGGCAACTCACGGTTGTCACCGAGTACCTCCACATAGGAATGATTGCCAAATGGAACAACGCGGTAGCGCTCAAAGGTCAAGCCAATTTTACGCGCCAAAGCTGACAGCAATAACACCGTCTGTCCCCAGGCTGCGTTGATCTCTGACCAGTCCACGGAGACGGATGGCAGGCGTCCCAATCGAAAGTTGTTAATTGTACCAAAGTGGCCAGCATGCCAGATATGAAATGTTATATTAAATATATTCGTGTCCCGAAGTTTGTCCAGGTGCTGCTTCGAGTAGGCTATCTGGCACTCGAGGCTGCGCTTGTCATCTTCCGTTAGCATCAGCTCCCGACGGTGCTTTGTGTATTCGCGCCAGTAGCTTTCCTCCTGTTCATGCAGCTTTTCCTTCACCAATTCCTCTTGCTCTATGGCATCATTCAAAATTTTCTCCTCGGCTTTTAGGTTGGCCAGTTCCTTCAGTAGTTCTTGCTCACTTTCCTTTAATTGCTGTAATTCCTTATCTAGGGCATCCACATTTGGAACTTCTTGCTGCTGTTCCAGTTCGTTGAGGTAAGTTTTGTATACATGCCATTCTTCCTCGGCTATTTGGAGCTCTCGGTCCATGATCTCCAGCATTGAGTCGGCACACTCTTCGCACAGTGGATGATCAATCTCTGAATTAGAGGACAGGCAATCAAACAACTCTGCCTTGAGTTTGAAAGCAGAGCTCAGTTTCTTATTATCACGTCCATCAGATACCAGCGTAAAGCCCGTACCATTGATAGAATCTGTTAGCCTGAATGGCGGCACAAAGTGGTCAAAGTTATTGGCATCTCGTGGATCGATAGTGTTCACGTTGCCACCATAGATAGGTACTGAAATCAGATAGTGACATTAAGGAAACTAATCTTTATTAATTGTATTTCTTACTTACGCGAAAGCTCAGCCATAGCATGTACGCTTATTTTCTCCAGGTGCTCATCCATTACTATAGGCTGTAGGCACCGTTGGCAGGCGAACGAGACTGGTTGCTTTTCCGCGTCAGTCATGGTTCTGCCTTTGTGTATGTTCTTTAATCAATGCATAAAATTCGATTTTAAATTTTTTTTGCATGGAAAACGCAAAATACAAATAGTCTATCAGCTGTTCGATGTGTTGATTGCAGAGTTGCCACCTTGCGCAAAGAGCTGCTACGCAGTTACATATACGATAATAATAATAAAATAAAAAAACAATTGTGAACTCATAACAGACCAAAACAAATGAGTACAAAGCTTGAAATAAAAAACACAATAAACCTGTTTGTAACCTATAAACATTGGTCCACTAAAGAAGCAAAGGCGCGCGCCAAAAAACCTTGACTAACGATTGTTGATGTTACAAATAACACGAAGTCAAAAACATTTGATAAGCCAGCAGAATAAGTCACATTCGCAGTCGCAGTCGCCGTCGACGTCGCTCACGAAGAGAGTTTGTTTTGGTGAGCAAAGCACATACGACGTAGTCATGATGGCGCCCTCACACAGAATATCAATCTTCAACGCACAAACCGTTTGTTTCCATCTTTCAGTTGTCGCCAGGCAGTTCTACATAACGGAAGTATTTTTTGCCCTCGCATCTTGCTCAAAAAATTGATCAGAATAGAATTTTCTGACATAAACTCTACCACCTGCAGACATATGCATATGTTTCCAGATTCAGGCAATCAATTATTTAAATAGTTGCTGTGCTATATTCAATTTCATATAAGAGAAACATCCATACTCACTCAAATCGTGCCATTTTCATTTACCAAAGCGATAGTAAAGCACGCACACACAACAGCTAATACGTAATACGTAATCAGTAACGACAGCGGCGGCGTGGGTGCTTTGTACGGAAAGAACGAGAAAAGACGAACGACTTGAGCAATAATGGTCTCATATTTTGTGCCGCGAGGTCGTTTTCTGCTGAAGGCGGGAAACATTAGAAAAGCTATACAGGAGCAACAGCAGCCAAAGCAAGTGTTGCAGAATGGAAATTGGCCTGTGCTCCGGCACTTTCGACAATTGCCGGCAAATGCTGCCTCCAATGAGTCGGTGGTTGCCAAGTCGAAACCGCAACCGGTCAAGCAACAGACACAACTGCAATTACGGCGAAATGCACTCTCACGCTGGACGGGATTTTTATTGCGTTGGGCACCCATGGGTTTGTGTGTGTTCGGTGCTATCGAATGGCAGTTGCACAAATTTCGATGCGGACGTGACGGTACTCAGCGCACTGCTTCAGAGTTCCAGTCGCGGGTTTACTGCTCCCTTCCATTGCGCATTATCAGCCGCTGTTGGGGCTGGCTCGCCTCATGTTACATGCCCAATACTCTGCGTCCTTACGTATACGGCTGGTACTCGAGCATGTTTAATGTAAACATTGATGAGGCTTTGTATCCCGATTACAATCACTATGCCAGCCTGGCTGAGTTCTTTACACGCCCACTGAAAGAAGGCGTGCGCATCATCGATGATAAATCCCCATTGGTATCCCCAGCCGATGGCAAGGTTCTGCACTTTGGCAGCGCCACAGACACACTAATTGAGCAGGTAAAAGGCGTCAGCTATAGCATCGAAGATTTCTTGGGACCTTTGCAGACGGTTGAGCAATCGAACGAGCTGATCAGCTATGCCCAAGCCTTAAAAAAGAAGCGCGACGACTCAACGGAACTGTATCAGTGCGTTATCTACTTGGCCCCGGGAGATTATCATAGATTTCATTCACCGGCTGCCTGGGAACCGACGGTACGACGTCATTTCTCAGGCGAGTTGCTATCAGTCAGTCCCAAGGTGGCCAACTGGCTGCCTGGGCTATTCTGTCTGAATGAGCGTGTCCTATATATGGGAAAATGGAAGCACGGCTTCTTTAGCTACACAGCTGTTGGTGCCACCAATGTGGGCTCTGTGGAGATTTACATGGACTCTGATCTGAAGACTAATCGTTGGACAGGCTTCAATGTAGGCGCCCATCCGCCAAGCACCTACGAATACGACGAGCTCCAATTAGACGCGAAGAAGCCCGATCAACCAGGTCAAAAGTTCTCCAAGGGCGACCTCATCGGACAGTTTAACATGGGCAGCACGATTGTGCTTCTCTTTGAAGCGCCAAAGAACTTTAAGTTCGATATTGTGGCTGGTCAAAAGATAAAAGTTGGTCAATCCCTTGGACACATTGTAGACCGCAAATGATTGATAAAAAATTTCCTAAAGAGGCTTTAATTGTATAATTTGTCTCAATGAATAAGTAGTCTATATTACTAGACGTGTCCTAATACCATATAGTAAAACAGTTAATCGTTGGATGATCGTTATTATGAACAATGTTCTGAATTTGTATGTAAGCATTAAGATAAAACATTTTGTACCTATTTGTATTTAGTCACTAAAGATTTATATAGCTGCGCTTTTTTACGGCCCATTCATAGCTAGCATTCATAGTTAGTTATATTTGCGATTTCATTAGTGGTAAGAGCCCAAAAATATATGTATACCTTTTTTTTTCTAATAAAGTTTGCATTAAAACAAACCGGAATTGTGATCTAACACTATATTTAAGATTATCAATTCGAATATATGCTAAACAACAAACAAATTTCGAGATTTCTAGCGAAACAAGTTGTTTACTATTAAGTGTGGGATTCAGATTAATCCAACCCCATCCGGCTTAAGTCGCCTCTTTTGGCACGCGCCATTTGATGACGTACATGACCCGAGTGGGCTCCTGGCTGTAGACATCCATATATGCACAACGTTATCAGTGGTGTGTGTTGGCGGTCCATGGGAAAAACAATTTTAATTCGAAATCATGTTTTTTGTTACTTTCTGATTAGACATGTTTAACCTATATATTGTTCCACCTCAATGTAAACAGTAATGATAACAGCTGATGATTAGTACATGTTTGTAAGTATTTATGTGTATGCACACAGATTTCTTCATACATAATTATGTATACCCCCATATAATTCACTATTTCATTAACCTTTGTTTTTGGTTATCAGTTCAAATTTGAGAATAAACAAAATACATATGTACATATACTTTATTATTTTTTATATAAAACTATTCCCCAATATCTTAATTTGAAAGAAGAACGTTAACTTTCATGTGTACATACATACATATGTATGTATGTGCCTTTGCAAATAAAATTCATATGTGCAAATGCTCATACATGTTTGGCAGCATTAAGTGAATCCGGGATCGCTATTCTATATAGCAATTAATTGAATTAATCAAGCAGCAGCAGCAACAGCAACAACAAATAAATTTCTGGGTGATTGACTTATCATGTGATGTGAACTTGAGGGAGCCTTTGCCTTGACACACACACTCTTCACGAATTGGATGAGTGATAGTGCAAGCGGTTGGTAACCAACCTTGTGTACTATAATATATGCTTGCTCATACGTCAGAATGAATAGATTTTAATATTCAAACAATGTATTCAAACTAACTGATTAAAAGTTCGACAGTGTGGCAACGCTTTTAAAGAAAACAGCTGACAGCCGGCATCGGCATCAGCATCCGCTTCAGGTTGCCACTTCATCTTATTTTACGTAACATTGTTATTAAACAATTATAACAATGGCAAAAGTACTTTTAAGATATCGCCCTATCCTGACGCGAACAACAGGTTGCACATTACACCATTTAAAAATTGACAGATTCAATAAACTTCCCGCTACAAAATCAACAGTTTTACAAAACATTTTTGCCGCCACAACACCGCAACGTCTCTACAGTGGTGGCAGAGCCATTAACATTGTGGACTACGCTGCTGTCAAGAAATCGGTGAACGAGCCGAATAAGTTGCTCATTGATGTACGCGAGCCAGAGGAGCTACAAGAGACAGGACAAATCCCATCCAGCATCAACATTCCATTGGGTACTGTTTCCCAAGAGTTGGCTGCCAACGCCCAGCACTTCAAATCGAAATATGCCCGGGACAAGCCACAGCCCGATACGGAACTAATATTCCACTGTAAAAGTGGAGTACGAAGCCTGAAGGCAGCAGAAGCTGCTATGGCATTAGGTTTTACAAATGTAAATAGCTACGAGGGATCGTGGTTAGATTGGGCCAAGCACGAAGGCCTGACAAAGTAAATACTCAAAACTCGAAATATTATGTGAGATAAACATTGTTTTTATTGAATTCGATTTAATTTAAAATTAAATATCACAAATACAAATAAATGCTTTGTTGAGATCTAATTTTACTTATAAATAATAATACTAATTAGGACTTCGTATTCTTAATCAACCTCCTCTACGGTGGGTCCGCCGTAGCCGCCGCCACCGAAGCCTCCGGCTTGCTGACCACACTGGGACGCTTGTGGACCATCGCCGCCACCAGCTGCCTGATGCATCTTTGTCATGACTGGACTGCAGACTTTTGTAACTTCTTGCAGCTTGTACTCGAATTCCTCCTTCTCCGCTGTGGTATTAGCATCGAGCCATTTGATGGTTTCGTTGCATTTGTCCAGCACGGTGCTCCGGTCCGACTGGGAAATCTTGTCTGTAGCGTTTTCAGCAGCCTCCTTCACGCCAAAGATGTAGCTTTCCAGCTGGTTGCGAGCAGCAATCCTCTGGCGGTGCTTCTCATCCTCCTCAGCATACTGTTCGGCTTCGCTCACCATGCGATCTATGTCGGCTTGCGAGAGACGTCCCTTGTCGTTCTTGATAGTTATGTTCTTGGCATTTCCAGTTCCCATCTCCTTGGCAGTCACATTGAGAATGCCGTTGGCGTCCAAGTCGAAGGTAACTTCCACCTTTGGCACACCGCGCGGTGCTGGAGGAATGCCAGTCAGGTTGAAGGTGCCCAGCACGTTGTTGTCCTTTGTCATGGCGCGTTCGCCCTCAAACACCTGTATCGTCACGGCGGGCTGGTTGTCTGCATATGTGGTGAAGGTCTTCGACTGCTTGCAAGGAATGCGACTGTTGCGCTCAATCAACTTCGTCATCACTCCACCAGCAGTCTCTATGCCCAGTGAGAGCGGGGCAACATCGACCAGCAGCACGTCCTTGATTTGACTGCTATTGTCTCCACTAAGTATGGCAGCTTGGATAGCGGCACCGTAAGCCACAGCCTCGTCTGGGTTGATGGACAGATTGAGGGTCTTTCCTGAGAAGAAGTTCTGCAGCAGGCTCTGCACTTTGGGAATACGCGTTGAGCCGCCCACCAAGACGATGTCGTGAATCTGGCTCTTGTCCATCTTGGCATCATTCAGAGCCTTCTCCACAGGCTGAAGTGTGCCGCGGAACAGGTCGGCACACAGCTCCTCGAAGCGCGCTCGACTAACCTTGGTGTAAAAGTCATGGCCCTCGAACAAAGCATCGATCTCAATGGATGCTTCGCTGCTTGATGACAATGTGCGCTTTGCCCTCTCGGCTGCAGTCCGCAGCCGACGTAGTGCTCGTGGATTGGAGCGCAGATCCTTCTTAAATTTGCGCTTGAATTCGTCCGCCAAGTGGTTGACGAGCCTGTTGTCGAAGTCCTCGCCGCCCAGATGCGTATCTCCCGCAGTTGCTCGCACCTCGAACAGAGAGCCCTCGTCGATAGTCAGGATTGAAACGTCGAAGGTGCCGCCACCCAGGTCGAATATCAGAACATTGCGTTCACCTTTGAGATTCTTATCCAGGCCATAGGCCAGAGCTGCCGCAGTGGGCTCATTGATAATGCGCAGCACGTTCAGTCCGGCTATGGCTCCGGCATCTTTGGTTGCTTGACGCTGTGAGTCATTGAAGTAGGCGGGCACAGTGATGACGGCATCTCTGATGGTGGTGCCCAAGTAAGCTTCGGCTGTCTCCTTCATCTTTACAAGTACCATTGAGCTGATCTCCTCTGGCGCAAAGCGCTTCTGCTCGCCTTTGAACTCGACGCTCACCTTTGGTTTGCCGCAGTCGTTGACTACCTTGAATGGCCAGTGCTTCATATCATCTTGAATCTTCGGATCATCAAATTTACGTCCAATCAGACGCTTCGCATCGAAGACACTGTTCTTTGGATTCATGGCCACTTGGTTCTTGGCCGCGTCTCCAATCAACCTTTCCGAGTCGGTAAATGCCACATAGCTGGGTGTGGTGCGGTTGCCCTGGTCGTTGGCTATTATCTCCACCTTACCATGCTGGAAGACTCCAACGCATGAGTAGGTAGTGCCCAAGTCAATACCAATTGCTGGCATTCTGAATTCTCCTCCGGTTCTTGACTGGCAAAACTTTCTTATGCTTTACTTTGTTAAATGTCTTTGTAGAGCACACTTAATATATTTTTCTTTGACTTTTGTTTTACTTTCACTTATTTTCTTTTAAATATTCTTCAACGAATTTGCTTATAATTTTATACGAGAGTTTTGTAAATAGACGTTAGCTTTTCAGCTCCTTTTAGTTTCGCTCGCTGTGTTTTCACTACAATTTCTTGTTTTGAACTGTGACGACTGGGAAATGCTCACTGCTATTTATACTCAGACGCTGTGTGGTGGAAATTTCGAGATTCCCCTCAAAAGAGTCAGAAGTGTCGTGGTGATTCTAGAGAGCACAAAAGTATGTATTATGTACTCTGTTCATTTTCCTAAAATACATACATACATATGTATATACATATATACATACATCAGTTCAGTAAAATGGGCATGTTTACTTGTATTATGGATGATAATATACATACATATATCTGAATGTAACATATTTCATGGATAATCCGAGTGTTTCGGTTGCATGTATGTACATACATACATATGTATGTATGTCCATAAATATATGTATGCATATGTATGTACTATGTATACTGAGAAACACTGCTATAGTTACATATTTGTTATAAACTAAAATATTTATGCCTATAGTCTTATGTATATGCTATTATTTGTGTTATTGATTGGTTTATTAGTGGTAATTCTATTTATATATCGACTGCTATATATCCATAAGAATATAAGAATGCGGTAAAGTAAAATTAAGGTCATGATTTCCAGGAAAATATTTATAAAATCATAATTTTATTATAAAGATACATATTTAAAAAATTTGAGATGAAGTTTAGGAAGACTATATATATGTACTATATACGTATATGTACGTATGTACATACATTTATATTTAACTATATTATAGCTGCCGATGAACGCACTAAAACAAACAAAATTTTGTTTACACGTTCAAGCTCAAAGCTCGACTGCCAAAACAATACCAATAGCTTGGCCTTATATATTGGACGTGAGTGTAAAAATCACTCATTCCCCTTCGACAATACATAGACACTTTTGAAATAGCACACACATACACAGGTACACATTCATTTTGTATACGACTCTCATTCTGAGAGTCTCACTGTCGAATCGCCTCGAATATTCTACTCTTTTAGAGAGGAATCTCGAAATTTCCACCACACAGCGTCTGAGTATAAATAGCAGTGAGCATTTCCCAGTCGTCACAGTTCAAAACAAGAAATTGTAGTGAAAACACAGCAAGCGAAGATAAAAGGAGCTGAAAAGCTAACGTCTATTTACAAAACTCTCGTATAAAATTATAAGCAAATTCGTTGAAGAATATTTAAAAGAAAATAAGTGAAAGTCAAAGAAAAATATATTAAGTGTGTTCTACAAAGACATTTAACAAAGTAAAGCGTAAGAAAGTTTTGCCAGTCAAGAACCGGAGGAGAATTCAGAATGCCAGCAATTGGTATTGACTTGGGCACTACCTACTCATGCGTTGGAGTCTTCCAGCATGGTAAGGTGGAGATAATAGCCAACGACCAGGGCAACCGCACCACACCCAGCTATGTGGCATTTACCGACTCGGAAAGGTTGATTGGAGACGCGGCCAAGAACCAAGTGGCCATGAATCCAAAGAACAGTGTCTTCGATGCGAAGCGTCTGATTGGACGTAAATTTGATGATCCGAAGATTCAAGATGATATGAAGCACTGGCCATTCAAGGTAGTCAACGACTGCGGCAAACCAAAGGTGAGCGTCGAGTTCAAAGGCGAGCAGAAGCGCTTTGCGCCAGAGGAGATCAGCTCAATGGTACTTGTAAAGATGAAGGAGACAGCCGAAGCTTACTTGGGCACCACCATCAGAGATGCCGTCATCACTGTGCCCGCCTACTTCAATGACTCACAGCGTCAAGCAACCAAAGATGCCGGAGCCATAGCCGGACTGAACGTGCTGCGCATTATCAATGAGCCCACTGCGGCAGCTCTGGCCTATGGCCTGGATAAGAATCTCAAAGGTGAACGCAATGTTCTGATATTCGACCTGGGTGGCGGCACCTTCGACGTTTCAATCCTGACTATCGACGAGGGCTCTCTGTTCGAGGTGCGAGCAACTGCGGGAGATACGCATCTGGGCGGCGAGGACTTCGACAACAGGCTCGTCAACCACTTGGCGGACGAATTCAAGCGCAAATTTAAGAAGGATCTGCGCTCCAATCCACGAGCACTACGTCGGCTGCGGACTGCAGCCGAGAGGGCAAAGCGCACATTGTCATCAAGCAGCGAAGCATCCATTGAGATCGATGCTTTGTTCGAGGGCCATGACTTTTACACCAAGGTTAGTCGAGCGCGCTTCGAGGAGCTGTGTGCCGACCTGTTCCGCGGCACACTTCAGCCTGTGGAGAAGGCTCTGAATGATGCCAAGATGGACAAGAGCCAGATTCACGACATCGTCTTGGTGGGCGGCTCAACGCGTATTCCCAAAGTGCAGAGCCTGCTGCAGAACTTCTTCTCAGGAAAGACCCTCAATCTGTCCATCAACCCAGACGAGGCTGTGGCTTACGGTGCCGCTATCCAAGCTGCCATACTTAGTGGAGACAATAGCAGTCAAATCAAGGACGTGCTGCTGGTCGATGTTGCCCCGCTCTCACTGGGCATAGAGACTGCTGGTGGAGTGATGACGAAGTTGATTGAGCGCAACAGTCGCATTCCTTGCAAGCAGTCGAAGACCTTCACCACATATGCAGACAACCAGCCCGCCGTGACGATACAGGTGTTTGAGGGCGAACGCGCCATGACAAAGGACAACAACGTGCTGGGCACCTTCAACCTGACTGGCATTCCTCCAGCACCGCGCGGTGTGCCAAAGGTGGAAGTTACCTTCGACTTGGACGCCAACGGCATTCTCAATGTGACTGCCAAGGAGATGGGAACTGGAAATGCCAAGAACATAACTATCAAGAACGACAAGGGACGTCTCTCGCAAGCCGACATAGATCGCATGGTGAGCGAAGCCGAACAGTATGCTGAGGAGGATGAGAAGCACCGCCAGAGGATTGCTGCTCGCAACCAGCTGGAAAGCTACATCTTTGGCGTGAAGGAGGCTGCTGAAAACGCTACAGACAAGATTTCCCAGTCGGACCGGAGCACCGTGCTGGACAAATGCAACGAAACCATCAAATGGCTCGATGCTAATACCACAGCGGAGAAGGAGGAATACGAGTACAAGCTGCAAGAAGTTACAAAAGTCTGCAGTCCAGTCATGACAAAGATGCATCAGGCAGCTGGTGGCGGCGATGGTCCACAAGCTTCCCAATGTGGACCACAAGCCAGAGGCTGCAATGGTGGTAGTGGCCCAACCATTGAGGAAGTAGATTAAAATATAAAACGGTTATTGTTAACTATCAGTATTATTTAAATTGTTGATTACAAAAAGATCTCTAAACCAAAGAATCTGTTAAATAAATATTATGTGTTATATATAGTTTACTGTTATATTTTTATAGCCATAAATAAAGCATCAATTCTTTTAAAATTAAATCATGTTTTTTTTTTTTAAATCCCAATTGTTTTCAAATAACAGAGTGGCCGCAAAATGTTGAAGCGTTCCATTTGAGTGCCGGTTATATGTGCTAAAAGTATGTTAATAGGACTTGATTACTAAGTACAATTCTAAATATATATAAAAAGGATAAATGTATTTAAGTATACATTTATTACCTTGTAATATTCAATTTTTTAATACATATATGAAAGGGAAGAAAGTGCGCAGTTCTATTTATGACGATTCCGATAGGTTTCGATAAGTTTAGTTCATTGGCCGATTGTGGTTTTATATTGATATTTTGCAACACCAAAAACAAATCGTTGTGAATGGCAATCTAAAAAAGAAGCTTCTTGGCGCAAGAAAATCTAGGAGAAAATATAAAATTATTACTTTTGTGCGTGTTATCATTGTAATATATAGTTGAATATTGCAACAATGGCTGAAGAAGATGAGGATATTGGACACAGAATGTCCAATATAGCTAGGCGCAAGCAGGAAGATGAAACTGCGTTTCTTCAATTCATTGAAATGGAAAATTTCAAGTCGTACCGTGGCCATATTGTTGTGGGTCCCTTAAAGCAATTTAATGCTGTTATTGGACCTAATGGCTCTGGCAAGTCAAACTTCATGGACGCAATTAGTTTTGTAATGGGTGAAAAAACATCGAGTCTGCGTGTAAAGCGCCTGAACGATTTAATACACGGGTCATCCATTGGCAAGCCAGTGGCGCGGAGCTGCTATGTGACGGCAAAATTTATTTTGGATGGGGAGAAGCATATGGATTTTCAGCGTGCCGTAATAAGCGGATCCTCGGAGTATCGAATAAATGGCGAGGTATGTGGTACTTGGATAATTTTCAAATATAAAAACTAATCTTTGAATCTCTAGAGCGTCTCAAGCAACACTTATCTGAATAAACTAGAAAAACTGGGCATCAATGTGAAAGCAAAGAATTTTTTAGTGTTCCAGGGCGCCGTCGAAAACATTGCCATGAAGACACCTAAGGAGCGAACAGCTCTTTTCGAAGAAATTAGCGGGTAAGTTACAAAGTCGCCCATCAACTGAGCATTAAATTATGCATTTAATACATATTTTAAGGTCGGGTCTGCTGAAGGATGATTACAACCGGCTTAAGCAGGAAATGATTGTCGCTGAAGAGGAGACACAGTTTACGTATCAGAAGAAAAAGGGAATCGCTGCCGAGCGGAAGGAAGCCAAACATGAAAAAATGGAGGCGGAACGTTATACACGACTGCAAGATGAATATGTAAGTTTTAATGTTTTATTGTTCGGTATATCAGTTATTGAAAAGGTTTTCCTTTTTTAAATTGCAGAACGAAAAGCAAGTGGAATATCAATTGTTTCGTCTATTTCACGTTGAAAAGGATGTACAGAAGTATATGGCCGATTTGGATGTGAAGCAGCAGGAGCTGAAAGCTGTAGAGCATCGTAAAGAAGCTGCTGACGAGGTGCTCCGCGAAAAGAAAAAAGAGGCTGGCAAAATAACACGCGATTTAGCTAAAATTGACCAGGAGATTCGCGAGTTTGAGACACAGCTAAACAAACGACGTCCATTATACATCAAAGCCAAGGAAAAGGTGGCACATTGCAAGAAGAAGTTAATATCTCTGCAAAAGACATTGGAAACAGCTAGAGAGGCGGACAACGCACATCAGCAAGACATACAAAAGCTGGAAAAGCAATTAAGTGACGTTGAGGCATTAAAGAAGCGTTTTGAGGATGAGATCGAAAACGAGTCTCAAAGACGTGGCAAAAGCGTGAATATGGAGGAAGGACTCGTGCAAGAATATGACCGTTTGAAACAGGAGGCCGAAGCAACTGCTACACAATATCGCTCCGAGCTGGATTCTATCAATCGTGAACAAAAATCCGAACAGGATACGCTTGATGGTGAATTGAATCGGAGGGCGTCAGTGGAGGAATCGTACAAAAAGCTTTCATTGCAGCGTGAAGAAGCAGTGAAGCGCAGAGATAAACTGATGGATCATATAAAATCCTCCCAAGCGGCGCTTGAAGAACAGAATCGCATTAAGGATGAACTACGACGTGATGTGGGCAGCTCAAAGGAAAAGATTGCGGAAAAACAACGTGAGCTGGAGAATGTTCGCGACCAATTGGGCGACGCTAAGAGTGACAAGCACGAGGATGCGCGTCGTAAAAAGAAACAGGAAGTAGTTGAGCTCTTCAAGAAACAAGTGCCTGGTGTTTACGATCGCATGATTAACATGTGCCAGCCCACACACAAACGTTACAACGTGGCCGTCACTAAGGTGTTGGGTAAGTTTATGGAAGCGATAATTGTGGACACAGAGAAAACCGCACGGCATTGCATTCAGGTTGGTTGTATAGCAAAATTTAAGTTTGATTCACTCATTAGACTATTTTTGCTTTTGCAGATATTGAAAGAGCAAATGCTTGAAGTGGAAACCTTTCTGCCACTAGATTATCTGCAGGTTAAGCCACTAAAGGAACGACTCCGCAATATTAGTGATCCACGCAATGTTCGACTCGTGTTTGATGTGCTCAAATTTGAGCCACAAGAGATTGAGCGAGCTGTTCTTTTCGCTACTGGCAATGCTTTGGTCTGTGAAACGCCAGAGGATGCCATGAAAGTGGCTTATGAAATTGATCGATCACGATTTGATGCGCTTGCGCTGGACGGCACGTTCTATCAAAAGTCTGGTCTCATTTCTGGGGGCAGTCACGATTTGGCACGGAAGGCGAAACGATGGGACGAAAAGCATATGGCGCAACTCAAAATGCAAAAAGAACGCCTTAATGAGGAGCTCAAGGAGTTGGTGAAAAAGTCGCGCAAGCAAAGCGAATTGGCAACAGTTGAATCGCAGATTAAGGGCCTCGAGAATCGTCTGAAATACAGCATGGTTGACTTGGAGTCATCTAAAAAGTCCATTAGCCAATACGATAATCAGTTGAGTCAAGTGCAAAGCCAGTTGGACGATTGCGGGGTAAGTTTAATCCAAATCAAAGCATTTCTAAACACTTCTGTATTCGCATGTGTTCTGTTTACAGCCCAAGATTAGTGAAATTGAGCGCCGTATGCAAGATCGTGAAGAGCACATACAGGAGATCAAAGAGAATATGAATAATGTGGAAGACAAAGTATTTGCCGACTTCTGTCGTCGGTTAGGCGTAAAGAACATTCGACAATACGAAGAGCGTGAGCTGGTAATGCAACAGGAAAGGGCACGCAAACGCGCCGAGTTCGAGCAGCAAATTGATCAAATTAATAATCAGCTTGATTTTGAGAAACAAAAGGATACGCGAAGTGAGTTACAGATAAAGAGTATTTAATATTCAATATTAAATACATTTTTTCATGTTAATAGAGAACGTTGAGCGCTGGGAACGCAGCGTACAAGATGAGGAAGATGCACTGGAGGGTCTGAAATTGGCTGAGGCTCGATATTTAAAAGAAATGGATGAGGAAAAAGAGAAAATGGAAAAGTTCAAGCAGGAGAAGCAAGCTAAGAAGCAAGCGGTTGATGATATGGAAGAGGACATTTCAAAAGCGCGTAGGGATGTTGCCAACCTGGCTAAGGAAATTCACAATATTGGCAGTCAAATATCATCAATTGAATCGAAAATCGAGGCCAAGAAAAACGAGAGAATAAATATATTGCTGCAGGCGAAAGTAAGTATGATGACAATAACTGATTGCAACTTGTATTAAATGTTTTTTTTTTCAAAGACTGATTGTATCGCGGTGCCCTTGTTACGTGGCTCGTTAGATGATGCGGTACGACAGAGTGATGTAGACAGCGTGGAACCATCAACGTCAACGATGCACGAGAATCTGTAAGTATTTGACAAATGTGTTTTCGATTTGCAAATTGATATTTGAACATGCTCTAGTATCGAGGTGGACTATCGGTCGCTTCCACGTGAACTGTGCAAGCTTAAAGACGACTCCGCCTTCAAGAAAACCAATGAACAGCTGCAAAAAGATCTTCAAAGCAAACTGGATATTCTGGAGCGTATACAGACACCAAATATGAAAGCGATGCAAAAACTGGATCTAGTTACGGAAAAAGTCCAATCCACTAACGAAGAGTTCGAGAATGCCAGGCGAAAAGCTAAAAAGGCCTAAAGCAGCATTCGAGAAAGTTAAGAATGAACGCTCGTCACGATTCGTGCAATGCTGTCAGCATATATCCGATGCTATTGATGGTATTTACAAAAAGCTGGCTCGCAATGAAGCTGCGCAGGCATACATTGGACCCGACAATCCCGAAGAACCATATCTGGATGGCATCAATTACAATTGTGTCGCTCCCGGTAAACGCTTCCAGCCAATGAGTAACTTGAGTGGTGGAGAAAAGACTATTGCTGCCCTTGCATTGCTCTTCTCTACGCACAGGTAAGTGCGAGCTATAAAGATATTTATATTTATGAAAAGTACAAATTGGTGACAAATATACAAAAAAAATTATTTTTTATATTAAAGCTATCATCCAGCGCCGTTTTTTGTACTTGACGAGATCGATGCGGCTTTGGATAACACAAACATTGGAAAAGTCGCTTCATACATTCGAGATCATACAACAAATTTACAAACCATTGTCATATCCCTAAAAGAGGAGTTCTATGGGCATGCTGATGCGCTGGTCGGCATCACACCTGCGGTACGTATTTAATTTGTTAGCTAAATGCCATAAAATGATGAATACAAACTTGTAATTTGCAGGAAGGCGATTGTCTCATTTCCAACGTCTACATAATCGATCTAACTTGCTACGAGGACAAATGACGTTCAGATTTTAAATAGAGCTATATCTAAGATATTATTTATAATCCATTTCTCAGACACTTAGAAAATAATAAAGCATTTTATGATTGTGTAGATATTAACCAATGGATTTTAAGTTCTCTCTCTTTTAATGGTTTCTCAGTCACTACAAAGGATTTTGTGTCCATGCTTAATACCCTGGGAATGCACTTTCTTCATGCTGCATCAGTAATGCTACATTTGGTCAATACAATTAGAATTACGCCCTGATTCCATGGAATTAGAAGTCATTTTATTTTGAAAATAATTTCTTTAACTTTAATAGTTTCCTTTATTAGGCATCTGTTGGGTTGTACTGTACTGTAAAAATTGTGATTGTGGGGAGAATTGTATATATGATGCATGTATAGGTGATTCTGGTGATTGGGCTTATGAGATATATACATATACTATTATAGGTAAGTATATATATATATATATATATATATATATATATATATATATATGCATGTATGTAAAACAATTGGGTTTCTTTTTTGTTTCAATATTTACTTTTTCGTTTTTCTTTTCTTCATGTAAAAAACTTGTATTTCTTTATGAACAAAAACAAACAATTTGATTATTTAGTTATCATAATTTAAAAATAATCATTTCAAACAGATAAATATAGTAATCCCTAGCTGATGGTGCTGGCTGTTGTATCTGGTTACAATATGATCATCATCATCATCATCATCATCATAATTCTCTTAATCTTAGCTTGGTAACAAGCTAATTTCTGAAAAGGCTGCTACTGCTCAACAAGCTGTAACTATTCGTACTACTAGCACAATTGTTATTATTGTTTTCTGGGGAGATTTAGATATTAGAAGAAGGGAGAGATAGAATGAGTAGGTCAAAGATAATTCTATATTACATAGTATACAAAACATACAAAATGGTAGGTAAATTACTTTTCGTGGGCTCTTTTTAAACTTTGCGCTTATAATTTGAATTTAGATTTCGACTTAATTGGGAATGGCTAATGTAAACTTTATACATATAAACTAAAATATTCATTGTGTTTCATATATACAATAGACTTTGTAAAGATTTTCATCATTAGCGCTGAGATATAACATTTTCTTGCTATATACCGACCGATGTTTGAAAGAGGCTGGAGGTGGAAAAAGGTAAAAGGCTTTGTTTATATGGTACTTCGTCTACATCTTCATCATCATCGTCTGGGCATTAAATATCATCATTAGAGGTTGCTGTCTTTATATTGTTTGTTTTGTGCTTGTTGTTGTCAAGCGCTGTGTCTGCTAATGTTTCGGTTGTTCCTGTTGTTGTGTGTTGTTAATGCTGCTCCACTTGCTAGTGACTAAATCATCTGTTTGTTTATTTATTGTTTTTGTTTTGTGTTTGTAGTTATTCATTGAATTTCAGCTTTTCAATGCGCCTTTATTACTGTGAAATAGAAGAAAGAAAATGAGTTTTTAAATAATTAGTTCAACAAATAAATAAAGTTGCCAAAATTTGAGTGACTCCTGCCCAGCCCAGCCCAGCTCAAAGCAATTCAAATCAGCCCAGTCTTGTCCATTAGTTGACCATGCCTGATCTGCATTAACGGTGCCAGGATCTGATATGTCTAAAATGTCTGAAATTTCTAGTATGCAACGAGTTATTCAATATGCGACAACGACTGTGGGGCCTGTTACAGTCATTATTGAAGACGATGTGAGATGCTGAAAATATCAAACTGAAATTGCGATCTGTTCATACTTACACTGAAACATATTTAAGGCTATCACAGTGTATCTTATACTCCATTACAGTTGTTAGAGGTATATTTAATATCCTGCATAACGTATCACGGATACGAGTTCTACTGGTCATATCAAGGGCAGTCCGATTCCATACTGATAAGCTATCCTCCTGTATGAGTAAATCGGATTATTAAAAGTGTTCTAAGGCCTTAGTTTAATTAATACAATAGAGTGCCTCAATAGAGATAAGCCTGAAAGCCAGCCAGCTAACCAAGTGCAAAGAATTGAAAACAATGTATGGCATTCGTTTTTTTTTTTTTTTTTTTGTTTAATAATTTTTATTTTTCAATCAATATTAGTAAATCATTTTGATGTCCGACCAATCAAAAATTCAAAATGATAAAACATAACAAATTGAATTTTTTTTGTTGTTCTTTAACATAAAAGGCGAAACAATTGAAATCTTAATTTAAAAATTTTCTCTTGCTGCTTATTGTTAATTTATTTATTTTTGCTTTTTCTTTTTTTTTTTTTTTTTTTTTTTTTCGATTTGGTTATCGCACTTGAAATTGTTTGTTGACTCATTTCTCGTTTTTCTCCTTCTTTTTTTTTTTTTATTATATAATTTTGTATGTATATAAGACTAACACTTAATTGTAATCGTTTGTTTTATGTAGTTTTTTTTTTTTTTTTGTTTTTTGCTTTTTTTAGTTTTAATAATTAACTAAATTGTCTAACGAGGGCAAAATATAATAGATGTAAGTATGTTCGTTAATATGAAGTTTTACACGGTTCTTCTTTGTTATATTTAAATAAATATATATAAATATATATTTATATTGTGGTTTTTTTGGTATTATGCGTTATAGTATATTTAAACATTTTAACAATTATCGAGTATTTGCTCAATGATTTTGAGTTGAACCTTTTATTTTTTTATAGTATTTTATAATAAGTACAGTTTAAAGTTGCTTTAAGTTTTGATTTAAAGTTTAGGTTTGTGTTTCTCTGTGTATGTATGTGTGTGTGTACGTTTGAGTGTGTGTGTGTGTGTGTGTTATATATATGTATATATTAAAGTTATTGAATTTGTTGTAAACTTTACTGTGTGTGCACGAAAACTACATGATTTTCTTTCGCTTTTACTGAGTCTTCAGATATATATATATATATGTTGATATATGTATATAGGATTGTATATTATGTGTATGTATATATATATATATATATATATATATGTATATATATCTGCTGGCGTACGTTGGTTTTTAATTCTGACGCATTTCAATTGCACATTTTAGTTCGTGTTGTTTTATTTTGGTTTGAATTTAATTTTAATATTTTGTAAATATTAAACACTTGCATAGCAATTACATCAACGCTCGATTCGCTAATTAATTTATTTGGACTAAATATAATCATACATATATAATATATAATATATATGTATATGTAACTTCAATTAAAATATATATAAATATTCATTTATTCTCATGTTAATGTTTTAAATATTATTAATTTTTTTTTTTTTTGTTTACTGTGCTCCACTTTGTTCATCATGTTTCTCTGTATTATTGCTTTTGTATAAACATACATACGTATATGCATACACACACACACACACACATATGTATATACATATACCTATCCTTCATATGCATATGTATATATATACATATATGTGTGATTTCGTCTTGCTTACTCTTTCCTTCGTTTATAGCGTATGTATGTGTTCGTGCGCGCCTGTTCTCTGTGGGCGTGGCTTTTGACAATCCTCCCATCAGGTGTCGGCCGAGAAACAGGTGTTCAAGTTTTATATATGTATATTAAGTGCTAATTTTTGTTTTTCTCATTTTATTGCAGCAGCATTCCATTTTGCTTTTCTCTTGTCATTTAATCTGTGTATAATATTTCAATTTATTTAAATTTTCTTATCATTTTCGCTTGCCGTTTTCTTTATTGATTGCTGTCTGAGTGCGCTTGAAATGCTTCGATATGCCTGGAATTATTGTTGGAGTAACTGTTCCCAATGCGTAGCCGCATCATGTATTGGGCGAACACATCGTCATGATCACTATCAAAAAAACTCGCATCATCAATTAATGCAACAATTGCAGCAAAATCCCAGTTGCAGCCAGCCATGAAGGCCGACCAATCTGCTTCCTTGAGACTCGTCAAGCGGTTTGATTTGCTTTTGGTTTCTTTCATTGATTTTAATTCTATTGTTTAACTGGGCATTCTCTCTAGAGAATTTTCTTTGAATTTTATTCAATTTTAAAGTACACAATTTCTTTACGAGTCTGAAACAAATTGTTTTTATCCTTTTTCTTTTCTTTTTTTTTTTTTGTATTTTTGAAACTCACTTTTTATGGTTTTAAATACATCAATAATCGTATTTAGTTCATTATTATTATATATATATTTTTTTGTATAATTATTTTTAAATATTTACTGCATATAAATATCGAAATTATTTAACTATTTAATTATATTAAAATTCTATTTGTATTAATTGAACTTCTGCGTTTAAATTGTATTTTTTTTTTAATTTTATTTTTTTAATTTTAATGTTAAATACTTTTCGATTGTTGTTTTTGTACAAATAATTTGCTGGTCCAAAAGAAAACTAGTTTTTGAGAGAAAAACAAAAATTGTATAAATAAAACAAAAACATTAACTCTGATATATTTCAGTATATTTTCTTTCTTTTCTTTCTTTGTTTTTATTGCAAATTGAATCTTAAGCTAAGCAACGTTTTTAATATTAACAATATAAATACGAGAAACTAATAGAAACTAATGTTTATATCGAGTTTACTATTTTGGGCTCGCCATAGATTTGAGCGTGGCTAACGAAGAATAAAAACAAATTCAAACAAATTGTAGTAAAATAATTTGTTAACTGAACTGTTTGCTCTTCTTTTATCTCCCTTTCATAATTTGCTTAAATATTTTGTTTCATTTCTTGTTTGTTTTTTGTTTTGTGATAGCGGAAGAAATGTGATTTATACGTAGAAAACTAAAATATGTATATATGTAATACCCATTAACAGTATAAGTACATACATATATTATAACATTAAATATAACATATATGTATATAGTAAATAATTTGTTAATATTCATTTATAATGTACAAAAGTAGTTGAGAGGAGAGAAAATGTGCATTGGAAAATTGTTTATGAACAAGGCTGTAAAGCTTGCAGTTATACAGCTGAATCAATCAATTTCTCAATCAATCAATATCTAGATATCTAGAGCGGATTGCACGCGCTGATCTTATAGAGTATACACACACACAATAACTAAATGAAAGACAATTGCAAATATTTTTAAGGACAAATTTGACGCTAAATGTTGCTAACGATTTATAATTTGTAATTTTATTTATTAGTTTTTTTTTTTTTTCATAATTTAAATGACAATTTCAATTTATAGCTAATTGCCTATTTTCGCACAACATTTACATTTTGTTAATCGCAAGCTAAATTTGAAAAATTTACAATTCTAGTTACGGATTTCGACGAGTTCAGTTTATATTGTTTATAATTAATTCATTTACTATTATTATGTTGTGTATTTCTTTGTTTGTTTTGCTTTGTATGTATATGTACGTATCATATTATTATTATTAAATTGTAATTCAAAAATCTACTTAATAAAATTTAGTTTTCTTTTTTTTTTCCTTTTTCTATCTGTTGTCGGTTAACATTTTGTTTAAAGTGTTTTTTTGTTTTTTTTTTTTTTTGTTACTAACTGTATATGTATAATGTATATTGGTTTTTATATATGTATAACATCACATTATAATAATTACTAATTAATAGTTTTTGTTGTTGTTTTTTTTTTTATTCACTTTGCTCTATTCTTTATAAATGTAGTAATGCACAAATACTAATGTTCATAATAAAGATTATTGATTATTAATTTGTTAAAAAAACGTACAATGTTGTTGCTAAGATTTGTGGTTGTTGCTGCTCTTTTTTTTTTTGCTTTTTGTTTTTGAAGTTATTGTTGTTGTTACACTGAATTTATATAATAATTATAATGACTATTTACACGTAGCAAATTCAAGAAATAGTAACTAATAGCTGGGCGACAAATTCATATTAATTCAACATGATGATAGAGAAACAGGTAAATAATTAGTTCCTGAGAGCACCCAGCAGCACCCTACGGCAGGGCAACACGTGCGAGGCTAATTTAGAGAAGGGAGAGTCGCAGCTCAGGCCCTATCTAAAAAAGTCAATGATTCGTACTGCCCTCGTCGAGTTTTCACATTTCGAAATGGCCAACCAAGGCGACTGTCTTTCTGTATCTGTTGGCCAAACATTTTCCAACTGCTGTGCTTCCATTTTCAGAAAATAAACTGGGTTAAATTAAATTTTCCAGTTGGAGGCGAGTAGCCAAGGCTGATTGCAGGCAGTATTGGAGATGAGGCGGTTGAGTGAGGCGTGTTGTGGTGTGAGTTCGGGTTGTGGGTCCATTAATTTACCAAGCTACGCGCACCGCACGCGCTAATTAGTGAACAGGCACTCGTTGTGTTCGGTTCCAGATGTTGGTGCTGATGCCGGTACTGGTGTTACCTCTGCTCCTGCATCTTGGCACCTGGTGGCGCTACGTGACCGATGTCTCTCATCCGTTCGCATTGTATTTGTTCTTGGATCGTCCATTAGCTTTGGTCTTTATCTGCAAGCGAAATATGAATAAAACGAATGAGTTGAATTTACAATTGGTAGCCAAAGTTTTGCCTGTCTTGCCACTGGAGCATGTCTCGTGACCCCCGCTACATCCGGTTGACGTAAGTTGCATGACTCCTAGTTCGCATGGTCAGCCGCATAACTAACTGCAAGCCATAAAGCGTAGCTAACACGTTCTGGCATGGCGAGCGCCTAAAAGCAGGCAATACGACAAACAAGCTACGGAAACGGAATTATCAATGTGGCCATGTCTGTGACAGCATGTATGGACGCCTCAGATAGGTCAAGCAACAGGATATCACACTATGGTCGTCTCACTCGCTCCCTATTTCATTATCTGCTTGGCTTTCCCCACGCTCTCACTGTCTGCCTACCTACTCTCTGGCGTGCTCGCTCTCACTCTCGCTCTGTCTCCATCTCTCAATGTATCTGCATTTCAATGCTTGTCTATGTGTGGGCATGTGTCTGTGTGTGTGTGCGTGGGCTTGTGTCAGCTGCGACTGTGCGAGCGCATGTCGGCGTGAGCGTCTGTGTGTGCGAGTGCGTGTGTGTGCGTGTGCGTGCGTATGCGTGCGTATGCGTGTGTATGCGGGTATGCGGTAACAACAACCAATGGGATTGTCAAGAGTGACATGCCGGTCAGAGACGTTGCGTTCGCATAGCCACAATGACCAGACAACTGCATTTCAAGTCGCATGCGTTGCATGCAGAAGCTCATTAATTGCCATTAATAGTGCAATTAAAATTTCATATTTCGTTAGCGAAGCAAATACTTTGTATACATATTTAAGGGCCGAGGAAGCGCTTAACAGATAGAGCAAATGAAAAGCCATATATTCAATTTATTTCGAATTAAATGGGTTAAGCTTTAACATTGTGATTTTTTAAAGTTACTTCAAGCTGATGACCTTCAAGCGGTTGAAATGGGTTTTGCAATGATTGTCTCTAAGTTTTCCCTGGTGCCTTTGATATGTATATATATATACATATAGACCTCAACTTGTTGTCTTGCGCGTGCTAGAATTTTCATCAATGGTCTTGGCGAATTTTCCATTTATTTAATTTGGCGGCGTCGCCGAGACAACTCAAAGATGACATCAGCTGTTGTTATGTGAGTTATTTGCGTCATCAGACGAGGACGGCGATATCGACCATATCAATTTGGTATTTAGTTGTAAAGGCAGACAGAGAAGCTATATACTCACACTCACACACACACACACATACACAAACAGGAGAGGTATGTAGTACTTGGCAACTGATTGTTGAAATGCACTGCATTGCATCCAGCATTCAAGGTGAATTACATAATATGGAATTTACTACGATTGTATTGCAAAAAATTGCACATAATAACATTTAAAAGTTCCGGAATGTAACAATTTATCATGAATTTCATAATCTATAGCTTTTATAGATTAGAGAGGAAACAAAATGTTTGTTTAAGCTAACATTCATCTCAATGTCAATACAAATTCATCAAACTTCATTTAGAATTTAAGCAAGGGCACAGCGCATTGACATTGAACAATTACTCAGTCCATACATATAAATATATATATATTTATGTATATCGAACACCTAGTCAATTATTCAATTTTCATTTTTATTTTGTTGTTGATGTTTGATGTTTGCATCAATGCAATTTTTTTCCATGCGCCAAAAAGTGCGCTAAATAAAATTGTCATTTGGCATTAAGAGCATTTCACAATTCACTATACGTGAATATTTGATTTACATGACTGCATAGTCATGTGACTGTACATATACATATATTGATATATGTATGGCATCAGACCATCCCACGTAGCGCTGTTGGACGTTATCATCATTGGCTATGCTGGAAATTCCGCCCCCAAGTAGTCGATTGGCAAATCGCTTTCAGCTATTTTTGTTGTCAGCTCAGTAATAAGTTAATTTATAATATAAATAGCAACAATGTGGGCATTAAATGAATTTACATCGGAAATAAATTGAAGAGGGTGAAAAATTATAAATGAAAATTGCATAATGATGACATTTTATTACTCTGAACAAAATGAGACGGCGTAAATTAATAATTGATTTTAATTGAATTTCACTTATTTATGACATGAGTTGTATTGCGAGCAATGTTAAATTCCTTTTTGAAAACATTGATTAATCGATCGTAATGACTAATCAATCTAACGTCTAATAAGTTTCTATTGAATAAATAAAGCGAAGAGAAGAGAAGAGAATGGATTTTCATTAAAAATAAATAAGAGAGGGTGAATCGCAGATAATTTAATATACATATATATACATATATATATATATATATATATATATATATATATATATATATATATATATATATATATATATATATATTTTCCACGAAGTGCAAATTTCAAAGCGAAGCTTTTTAATAAATCATTGGATTTTAATTGGGAGTAAGTTCAATTTAAATTTAGATCAACTTTTATTTCAAAGAATTTAAAATTGTGAAGCCAAACTTGTAGAACTGAATATTTAGCATGTTCCTGTTGAGTCCTGGACTAGCTGCCTTCCAGTCAATTTCCGTTTCCATCCAATGCTTTAAAGGTCCACATTTGATAAGATTGACTACAGAGGCAGTGGGAATGCTGGAAGAGCAGCACGGCAATGGGTGACGGCATTGACGGACACTGGTTTTGACATGACAGTTTAATTGAGGGGCAGATTTACTTTTCTTCTTTTTTTTCTTCCTCCGCTTGGGAGCAGCTGCTGTGGGTCACCGCTAGCTCCATTTCAAAGGAAACGTATGCGAAGACTGAGAGTTGGAGTGCGAGTGACAGTGAGAGTGCGCAGTTTATGCAAATTAGTTAGATTCGCCGTGGATATTTGCCATGTTAGACTGGAGCAGCTGGAGGGGGGCAGATGGCACTCCTGGGAGAGCTGTTGACTAAATTTAATATTTATGACTTTGGTTTTTGGCCAACAAGTGCCACTTGGCCGCTTTGCCTAGGCCTAGGCTTACAAACAGCTCGATTTGCTTTAATAGCTTAATTTCTTCTGACTGTGTGCAAACAATGGAGCTTACTCTGCATTGTGAGAAGCTGGCATCCAGCTGGAAACAAAGGCACCAAATGCAAACCAAGTGAAAATGTCGGTTGTTAGCTGATTGAAGGGTTTCGATTCAGATGTGTTGAAATAGGTGAACTGACCAACACAAATACTGTTAAAACTCCTTTGCCTAGCCCAGGCAGCTTTCAGCTGGCCAGTTGTTCGTCGCTTGTTGAGGATTTGCGGTTGAGCATACTGTGAGCTCTGGGGGAGTGCAATTGTTCTGCGTATTGCTGTGTGCGCGTGTGCTTTTCATCTCGTGCTGCATTAAAACTCACCCACATTCGCATCCATCGTCAATGGCAAATGCATTAAGCAATGCTGATGGAATAACTCAATTAGAGTATGGACAATAACGACCGCACTCAAATACTCAACCTTTCAAGCACGCACTCACACGCACACGCATACGCACACACAGATACATATAAACATTTACGATATATATGTGGCGCGTGCTGAAAATCAAGGACACAGTTCGAATGCAAATTGTGCCTGACGGACAATGCAGACCGCAACGTATAGCATAAAAGTGCACACTGCCCGAATACACACAAACACACACACACATCTATACACACACACACATATATATATAAGTATATATATATATATACACACGTGACATGCATACGCATACATGTGCATGCCAATAGACCTACCTATGCGTGCGTCCTGCTGGCATTCAAATATGCAAATTGGCAACAGTCTACAGGCTAACAGACAAAAGGGAATTTCTCCTGTACATGCAAATCTATCAGCTCGATTGATTGTACGTGTGTGTATGCATCAGTGTAAGTGTGCATGTGTGTTTGTATGTGTGCATATGCACAGTGCTGCTCAGTTGAATAGGTTTGACAGTACTGAATGCTTATAATTAATTTTTAATTATATTATTAAATGACATTAACGAACACTTTGATTTAGAAATATTTTGCATCAAATGGTTATACAGTTCACTTTCTCAACATTTTATAATGTCAAACCTATTCGTGTGAGCAGCATTGTATGCATGCACTGTATATACATATGCCATCATTGTCAATCGCATCATTGCAGCAAATGCCAAGAAATTTATCAATGTCAGCCATTCGCTAAGTGCAATTAAAAGCAGCAGCTGCAAGTCCTCGGATCTACATACATAATCTGTCAAGGACCCGCGATAAGTAGATAAAAACGCTAAGAACTGCACAGTCAAGTTGAAAATGTTGATAAGTGTAATAGTAGCAAAAGCTGATGCGTTTCTTCACACATCTAATCCTTGGAACACACAACTGAAAACTAGCTAAGTGACAGTCATACTGTTGTTGATAAGAGCAACAGCAACAGCAGCAGTAATAGAAAATAGTAAAGATGACAACAATAGTTGCTGCTGCTGCTGTTGTTGTTGTCGGGCGCATGCGAATCCTGCGTGCCCGCCCACACAAACTCAGCTCCAGGTTATTTCTATGTCCCCAAGCTCACGCGTAAACCAATTTTAACGGTTTAACTTTTTGCTTGGGGTTTTACTGTACATCCCACCCACCCACACACACACACATACCATATGGCTGTGTGGGCAGCACTATGTGTGTGTGCAAATGTTTAGCTTCGTCTCTGTTTGTTTACAATGTTTGCACAAATAACGTCCGCTTCTTGGACCATGTGTCGACGCCTTAAAGCCGCAAATACTCCACACCCAAAACATGCCCTTACATACATACATACATACATACATACACATTCCATAAGGAATGTTGCGTGTTCAAGTGTTCTGCTTCGTATACGTATACCCCTTTCAGCAAACATTGTAAAAGCGACTTTATTGCTTTGTAACTAAGGTTATTCAACATATCTGAAATTCTATATTTGTATTTCTCTATTGTATGTCCCTTTCATATATTTATAATATACGCTTGCTAATTTTAGCAATACATAAAAGAATTCACCATCACCTGCAGATGTGAATAACTGCTATATACCAAGAACTAAGCTTACTTTTTCATAGAATTCTATTTTACACACACACTCACACACGCACACAATAATTGCTCAGTTTAGTTTGCTATAATACACTATCCACTAAACTAACTATAAAAGCAATTCAATTACAAAAGTTGCGACTAGGCAATAACTTTGTCTTTGACTTTGATTAGGCGACAGAAAATAGCAGTTATTGCGATAAATTCGTTAAGACGCAGCTAAGGTGTTAAAGAGTTTAGTTTACCAAAGCTTTATTTACATAAGTCAATACATATTCTATCAAAGAACTATTTATCACTATTTAACTAAGGCTTTACTATTACTGGGTGCCATACTGTCGACCACAACTCTCAGCATTTACCTATGGGAGAATAAAGCAGCAGAATCTCTCTGTGTGTGGGTATATATACATATACATATATATATATATGTGTATTCCTTTCTCTGCGACTTATTGTTATGCTGCCACAGCGCTCAATTTATGAGTTGAGGTCGACCAATGCCTCATTCCAATGCAAACTCCAGCTGCTCATTCGCCCTCAGTCAGCACAGCACAGCGCAGCACAGTGAGGCTTACAAAATAGACAAGCACAAGCTGACTTCGGGTGGCAAGGGAAATGGCATAGGGATAGGAATAGGGACAGAGAATGGGATAGAAGTGAGCAAATGGTCCTTGTAAAACGACGGAATGCGAAGCATAAATACATTGGCTCTTAGTCTCTGGAGCACTCTCAACTCTGGGATTAAACTGGGAGCGTCTTAACTGGGCTATAGTTAGGACTTTGACTGCCTGTTGAAGGAATGGCTCGTGGCTGGTGCCACTGACTTTGCCAAGGCGTGAGCCCCGCCTTTCTCTCTTACTGTATACACTTTCATTAAAAGTTCGCAACTTAAGCGATTTGCCTTAAGCCGCCTGCTCAGTCGTCCAGAGTTGATGGAGGGCGAGGGCGAGGGCGAGGGCGAGGACGAAGGCTTCTCTATATTAAATCAATTTCGTGTACGCTCTTTTAAATTGCCTTTCAAGCCTTGCCGACAGAGTGCAGAGTAAGCAGCAGGCGTCTGTCCCTAGCAAGTGATGTTTATGCGAAAATGTTGCATAAATTACAAAAAAAAAAAACGAGCAACGAACAAAAAACTCTGTTGCATACTCTTTGAATTTTAAGTATACAATATTTGATATATATGTATGTATGTGTGCTGCCAGCTGACAAAAAAAAAAAGAAAAAGGAAACAGCTCGCAGCTAGCTAATTTATTGGCTGCCGACGACATCCTCTGACTGCTCCGCCATCGTACAGTACAGTTTTCCACGTTGCCTTGGCGCTTCCTATTTCTTTAAATTTCATTTGAAAATTTAGCACGTCTCTGCACACATTTATCCCCACCCACACACACTCTCTATATCTCTCTCTCTCTTTCACTCTTACTTACTGACTTATACACACAAACATACATACGCACGCACAGCGGCCGACATTTTGTATTCTTTGCCGAGCGGCGGTTGTCATGTGCGTGCGAAATGCAAGTTTCTGATAAAAATAAAGAAAAAGCTAAAGAAAAGCTCATAATGGCGCCCAGGAAGGCAAGGCAATCTATAGGCTAATAGCTATAAAACAAACATTAAGGATAACAAAAGAAAAGGTAATTTCAGTGCGGCCAAACTCAAGTAGATGATACTCAGCACTTGGCATAGTAAAAAGCAAAATTCCAATTTTCCTTTACTTAAACCAATTTTTAAGTCATACGATTACAACTCTATGAAAGCCTCTTTGTGTCGACTTTTACAGGATATAATACGTTGCTTTTGAGTCCAAGTCAAGTTCAAATACTATCGACTGGGAACTTTTATAATATACTGCTGATAATTCGAGTCTCGTGAAGTGGCTGCAGCTAAGCAGAGCGAGAGAGAATCAATCCCTATACGCACGAATTATTGAGTATACGCCATAGGTACAGGTCGAATTAGCAAGACACTTTTGATCGACAGCCAAAAATACATACAAATATGTATATTTATGCATATCTGTTCATACACATATGTACATATGTATATCGATATATGACAACTTCATAGATGCAATCAAAAACTTCTGCCTTACCAGCCTGTCAAAATTTAATTAAATCAAATGCATACCTTTGAATGTGGTTGCAGTCGATTGGGCATGTGTGGTTAAGCATATGCACAAAACAAAAAGTGAAAATACCGTAAAGGTTTAACAGATGTTGACTCTACCTCCAAACTGCACCCATTGTACTATGTATAGCCATGACAACTGAATGAGATGTTCATGGTTGACAAATTGAATTAAATCATCTGTGGCTTATGCACTCAACATTAAGGATGGCACCTTTGCCAAATTCCAGCTTGTTATGGTTAGGCTATTAAATTGTTACACTGTTACTCTGTTGCATAGCAGCAAGCTTTAAATACAATTTGCAGTAGATTATGACTGCTAATACTACAAGAGAGAACATTGCAGCAAATTAATTAAAGTAATGAGAATACTAATTATGCAATGCGATTTGTGTGGCATTTGAAAGACTGTTTTAACCGAAATTGTCTTGAGGATTCTTTTCTAAGTGCCCTTGATGATTAAAAATTGATTAATCTCATGAGCGATCGAAAGAAGCCTCATACGTGACACTTCCATATGCTCAAAATATGATTGGTTGAATACAAAAACAAAATGTAAGGCGATCGCCAATTGTACATGTAGCTGATTAAAATATGATCATTGCAGTGTTGCTATGCAATCATATTTCGCTCGCTGAAATGATCTAAACGCGATTGGCAAAAAGAGTCATAAATGATTAAAAGATGACTTGACGATGGCGGTTAGAAGATTAAATTAGGTCTCGAAAAAGAGATTTTAAAAAAATTACTCATAACCTACTCACTAAGAAGAGTCGCGGCTAGGGTACCATTTACTCCTGACGGAGGAGTCATTTAAGATCAGCAAATGAGCGCATATATGACTCATTTATGCTCTGTTAACTTTAAAAATGCTTGCTGGGTAGCTACATTTCACCTATGACATGTCACATCTTCGTTAATCCTGTTGCAGTCATATATTCCTAATGTTTATTATAAAATAGATTCAAGTACTCTTTACTCCCCATGGGATATAATGTTTTGTATCTATAGTCTGTCTATTTTCTTTTATTTTTTTAATTTACGAACAATTTCTCATTTTAATTTAAAATCATGTTTGACTGTGAAAGCTACTGGGAAAATGTATTCATTAGACACATCGTGAACGTTGGCCCACTTTGAATCTCTCACATAGAACGCTCGACTATGTGCATAGAGCAAACAGATATATACAGACACATACACATATCCCAACACATACACATACTTATTTATGTATGAGTGGCACACATACATATATACATATACACTAGATGCTGCACGTATTTTGGCTAAAACTTTTCGTTGTTGTTGCCTTCTGGTTAAGCTGTTGCTGTTTCGGCATGCAAAGGGCATCACGTAGTGTGCTAACAGCACTTGTGTAGCAAATATATATATATATATATATACACACACATACCATATATATAATTATACAAATATAATGTGTATGTGTCTATGAGCACACGTGTATGTATTCTTTAAGTACATAGTTATACGAGAACTAAAGAAAGCCTTGGGATGTCGAAGTTCTGCATCGAGAATGATAAAGTTAAATAATTCATTAAATTTACTTTTTATTCTGCTAAAAATTACAATTCGAAAGCTATAATGCTTAACTAACAAACTTTATGTCTACAGATCCAAAATGTTGTATTTCCACGCCTTCAGCTTTATAGTGACGCGTTTTGGTTAGGTGCTGTAAAGCAATATAAGGGGGCGGGGCGTGGCATGCATAAAAATTGCGCAAAAGAGCGAAAGACCGCGAGTAAAAAATTCAAACTCAAATTACAAAAAAAAAAAAAATTTTTTTTTGCAAAGAGAAAAAATGCAAAATTGGTTTCAGTCTGTGGCAAATTGAAATGCAGCGAATAACACGTTATTGCATAGTACCAAAGAGAAAGCAAGCGCAAACGAGAACTAGCAAGCGAAAGAGAGCGAGAGCGAGAGATAGAGAGGGGGATAGGGCGGTGATGAACCCCGCCTAAGGGAGTTGCTGTGTCCGCGTAAACGGAAAATTTTTAAATGGACCATTGTGCGGTGTTAAAACAAAAGGCCGAAACAACAATGCATAGCACGTTTGGCTCGTATAAACAGTTTTGCAAATGAAGAAGTGTAATTAAATTGAAATCATTTGAAATTATAATAGTCCGAATGTTGCAATAATTATGACAAAACAATTTAATTAACGACTTCAACGAGTGCGTGTGTGTGTGCAGTTTGCCTCGTCGATATTTTCACCTAATTGGAGCTGGAGAGAGGTCGGCACGTTACGCATGTCACTACACAGACCAATTCTATGTAGGTTCCATGGCGGTATTATGACTGACAGACACTTCACAAATTATTGTAGAGCATGCATAGCTGACACCTTCAATTTAGTTGAAGCCCAATTGACATTTGACCTTTGATACAATAATATATGGTTTGTGTAATGTTAGACATGAGGCATACAAGTTTGAGGTGTTTGCTGGTAGTTAATTCACTGGGAAACAAATAAACATTTTACTTAAGTACACACATAAACACATTTGAAATTTGATGTGGCTCAGCTAATACGACATGCACTCAGGCTGGGAATAAATTCGTGTGTGAGTTTTAGTTTAAATGCATTTTCTCAACACGACACGGCGCAGTCACGTGTCGCAAATAAAATTTTAATCGTGTTAAATAGAATGTACATTGATGGTTAAATGACAAATTTACATTTCAATTGGAAAAAATGCAGTATTTAATTGATGTTGATTTTCATATTATTTGATATTTTTTAACATTAACTTTATTCATATTACGCAGCACACAGTTCGAAAAGATAAAATAATAAAATACAAAATACAAATTTACAAGGTCAATCGCCGGCAAAGGTATGAGCAGTGAAAGCGCAAAGGTGTTGCTAGGCAATGGTCACAAAATATTTCATTAAAATGAAGGGGGTCTGGCTGGCTCTCAATGAAATCTATTGCAATCAAATTGAATTTTATATTTTTCCTATTATTTCTCTACATAACTTATTCAGTTGCGTTATTAACGTTAAAATTCCATGTTTTTGTTTGACTTTTGATATGTAAATTGCATACTTCAAAACATGCAGATATAAAATGTAATTATATTTCAGATTTCATATTTCATTGTGTTTATTACGCATTTCACATTTCAATCCATGAAGAAAAAGTACATCCAGCACAAAAGTTATTCGATAACTGAAGCCCACAATTGTATGTGTGTGTATGCATGTTATGCTGTATCTATATGTGTGTGCGTGTGTGTGTGTGTCTGCATGCATATATGTATATATGCATGTATGTATGCCATAAACGAAGTTTCGAATGCTTGGAATAGCAGCTCTGTGCTGAGCCGTTTAGAGTTTATTTAAATGTTACATTGCATATATTTCAGCACATTGTTTGTCCTTGCAAAAACTGTACTGTATATATATATATATATATATATATATTTATATATAGTTGATTGAAAATTTTCAAGAGCGCGCCTATACAAACAATATGCAAATTGCAGTCTGACGTCAAGCTTTCGCATAATTAAAATCGATTGCCGGCCAAACAATTAAACAGCCAAAAACATGAACGCAAATTAAAGAGAAATCCGCCCACGCACACACACACATACACACACACCGCAGTGCAGCTGCGCCTACTTAATCGATAAACAAACAATGCGGCAACACGCACAGTGCAACAACTTTGCAAAAAAAACAATGTTGCCTATCGTATTAAAAGAGAAAAAGAGTCGAGTCGCTAAGAGTAAAATGTGGTTCTATTTATGTATATATATATATATATATATATATATATATATATATATATTTATGTATATATATATTATATATATTTATGTATATATATATTATATATATTTTATATATATATTTTAAATATAATTTGATTTATTAAACAAAAATAGAATATTGAATATCATTTGAGAAACTTTGAAACAGTGTATAGACACGTAAAATTGCATTCATTATATTATTAAAAAGATTGTTTGGCTTTAATTATTAATTAATTAAGGCTTAAATACATAATTGTTAATTAATGGAATATTTCGCACCACAGTAAAAACAGGATATGCACATATATAAACATATATATATCATTATCTGCAGTTTATAAATATATATATTCATATATATATATATAAATATATATGCAAATAGTTCGTGACACGACAGCCGTCACACTGCAACATTTGTGGTTTTATGTATATAGTAAATACATATATAGACAGACATACACACACATGCATATATAAACGATTCCGCAATGCCTGTAAATGTGTGTAGGCCTGTGCGCGTGGCTGTGGCTGCATGCATGTGGTTGAGTGGGCGTGTGTGTGTGCGTGTGTGTGTGTGTGAGGATGTGAGCATGTGAAACGCGTATAAGTAAGCCAGTAGTTGCAGCAGCTGCAACAACTGCTGCTGTGTATCGATTTATTAAAGTTGTTTAATAATTAACATAATTAAGACGAAATAAAATGTAAACCTATGCTTTTACTGCAAATTCAACTAAATGTAAAGAGAAGCAAATATAATTTTCAGCTATTTATCCAAGTAAGCATTTAGATAGCACAAATAGCTCTAATTATAGACGATTGTTAAAGCAATTAGAATTTCAATTGTGAGACGATAAAATCTATGTTATTGGGCAGAAATGCCACAATTAGAGAAATAAATTGGTATTGTGTTTCGACTCACATGCAATCGTCATAATTGTGCAATTTATGCAACAAATAGCTACTTCGACAACGCACAATTGAAATGCTTGCCAGAAATCTAAAACGAATTAAATAGCGACGGCTTTGATAGATTGTGTGCAGAGTCATCTTCGACATTTGTGGCTGCCCAGCCTTGATTGGAAGGACGATGTTCGGTGCTCAGCAGCAAGCAAATACATACGCGAATGCATATCGATGTGTTTGCATTATGACCACAAGCATTGCAATATATATAAGCTTAATTGCATTTAGTTTCGGTGCATGTGCATGAGCGCACTGAGAGAGCCTTGTAATTACATTGACAATCTGCTGCTGGCTTATGTACAAGTATCGAATGCAAATGGCAAATGGCAAATGGCAAAGGGCAAATGGTTAACGGCTAATGCTGCAGACGCACATTGGATTTAAGTAGAATCTCAAGTTCTTAGCCATAGCCGCTGGCCAATGAAAATCGATGCCAGCCTGTATATGGATACATCATATACGCACATATGTACAATTCTATGAAATGAGCCGAAATTTTCCAAGCAGTAAATTGCTATTTGCGTGAGCTTCTCTCTCTCTCTCTCTCACACACACACACACACACACACATACACACATAGACACAGTCTGGCAAAAATCAACAATATAAATGACATACAAATCGCATTAACCCATATTTGCACTAGGCACGAGAGCAAATCAAATTACGTGTGAACTCCTCCGGCCTGGACCCGGACCCGGGTGGCTGCTGTTGCCAATACTTTGATATTGCGCATAGCCTCTTATCAGCAGCAAAAGTCGTGAGCAGCATGCAGCAGCGGAAACGGAAAGTAAATGGCAGCCAAAAAAGAAAAATGTTAAGAAAAGGGAACAGCATAGAAACGAGAGAAAGAATTGAAGCCCGCGCACAAATTGAAAACTTTCGCGCAGCTTAAACAGCAATACATATTGACACAGTTGACGATAATGAGGCCGTATATAATGATATAGCTCACATTGATGATGCGATGTGACGTGATTCCTGCATCGTTGCATACTTATGAGCGCCAGGCGCCAGCTGCCACCTACCACAGACATACAGATATGTATTATGTATGCGCTCGTGTATGTATCCAAGTTTACGTATCACATATACGAGTTGTAGGCTCCTGCAACATGTTTCTAAGATACTCTGTAAACACGTTCATTTCTATTTTATAGTTGTAGCCAAATTCATAAAATTACATATTTCTAATGCAATCTGAATATGTATGAAATTATCAATTGTAAATTTCTCTTGAATACAAATAATAATTCATATTTCGTTTCAATTTGTAAGTTTGGAAACTTTTCCTGGTACAGCAAAAAAAAATAATTGAGCAGTAATAGAGGGAATAACAAAAATCAATTGATGAATTCTCTCATATCTAGATATATATATATACAAACTGAGGAGCTAAACGACTTCAACTCAGCCTCCGGGATACAACAGGGTATACGAATAGGTTTGATAGCAGTGTGTGCGTGGCGTGGACCAGAGGCAGCACATGTGTTGCTCGCTTTTGGCGGAAATTGCAAATGTTCATAAATACTTGTATATAATTAGTCAAACTTCTGTCGCAATTTATTAAATGAATTGGTATATAATTTAAGTGATTTGGCCTTAGGAAATGAGTGCTGTGACTAAACGTAGCAACAATAACACCTTGTTTAATAACAAACGCGTAAAAGCTCAATATTCTGGTTGTTTCGTTGCTCATCGAATTTAATGAAGCTACTTGATGCTAAAAACACCAATCCCACAATTTGCGAGGCATCATGCTCTTGTAGCAGGTGTGGGCGAGAAGTGTTAATTAAATGAGAGCTGCGCAGATATTACACAGTAATTTCAACTCTCTCAAGGACGACAATGATGCAAGTGCAATGCCAAGGTCAGCATTATGATTGCAGCATTGCATTGTGTTGCGGTTTGCACTTGCAGCAAACAGCAGCAGTAGGCGGCCGGCAGCAGGCAGCGAACAGGAAGCAGGAGTGCAAAGCAAAACAGCTGTACAGGACATTCAAGAATAGGCGGCCAAATGAAATTGTACCCGGCCAAGTAGTTGCTGTGCAAATGCAATTATTGATTTTCAGACGGTGTATCCATAACAACTGCTGCTGCCTTTGCAGTAATGCCATCATTCTTGCTCTTTCAATCACTCTCTCTCTCTCTCTCTCTCTCTCTCTCTCTCTGTCATTATTATTTTGATTTCCCTTTCACTGTTTCGGCTTACACATACTTCATTGTTGTTTTTTTTTTCCTCTGCTCGTAGTTATTAAGCTTGCATTGCACACATCTAGCTGTATTTGCTTTTTGCTTTTGCAACCAATAGAAGTGATTTCGATGTCGAGCAAGGGATATAATATAATGTGAAAGAAGAAGGACAGCTCGCAGATAGGGATATACACAGGCGAGCAAGTGAATCTAGTCACATATCGAGCACAACAGACAATAGTTACAAATTAAATATCCTAGTTCGTAGTAGTCAGTTAAGCGGAAGCTTATATTGCGTTGCGCATACCAAAAAAGAAATGCAATTATTTTAAAATGTGTCGTAAACCCAACAGGACATTCCATCGTGCAGCATTTACCTGATTGAAAAGCAAAATACATCTGGAAATCATTATAAATTTAGTCAAATTTATGTCGCTATTTATTAAATGAAGTTATATATAATTTAAGTTATTTCGCCATAGGAAATGAGCGCTGCGACTAAGCGTAGCAACAATAACACCTTGTTGAACCAATTCAGATTGTTTCATTGCTCATCGATTTCAATAAAGCCACTTGATGCTAAAAATACCAATCCCACATTGTGCGAGGCATCATGTTGTTGTAGCAGGAGTGGGCGAGAAGTGTTAATTAAATGAGAGCTGCGCAGATATTACGCATTAATTTCATCTCTCTCAAGGACGACAATGATGCAAGTGCAATGCCAAGGTCAGCATTATGTTTTGCAGCATTGCATTGTGTTGCGGTTTGCTCTTGCAGCAAGCAGCAGCAGCAGTTGGCAGCGAGCAGCAGCCAGCCGGCAGCAGGCAGCAGGAAGCAGGAAGCAAATCAGCTGCACAGGACATTCGAGAATGTGCGGCCAAATGAAATTGTACCCGGCCAAGTAGTTGCTGTGCAAATGCAATTATTGATTTCCAAACGGTGTATCCATAACAACTGCTGCTGCCTTTGCACTGTTTGCAGTAATGTCATCATTCTTGCTCTTTTACTCTTTCTCTCTCTCTCTCTCTATCCCATTATTATTTTGATTTCCCTGTCTCTGATTCGGCTTACACATGCTTCATAGTTGTTTCTTTTCCTCTGCATTAAGGTTGCATTGCACACATCCAGCTGTATTTGCATTTGCTTTTGCGGCCACTAGAAGTGATTTCGATGTCGAGCAATAATATAACGTAAATATCATAGTTCGTAGTAGTTAGTTATGTGGAAGCTTATATTGCTTTGCGCATATTGAAAGAGAAATACTTGTTCGTAAATGTAACAAGCCAATACCGATTTTTTATTTTTAAACTATATTGCATTCCTTTTGTTTATTTGCTAGTTGTCACTGTTAGTATCGCAGCTAGAGAGTTTTGTGGCATGCAATTATTTCAAAATCTGCCGTATACTCAGCAGGACATTCCATCGTGCAGCATTACCTGATTGAAAAGCAAAACACATCTGGCAATCATGTCGCTCACCGATGAATACAAATTGTCTCTGCAATTTCATTATGAAAGCATTTTTCATTTACACCCTTTGTTCAAGCTCAACCATTTTTGAAAGTTGCAGTTCGCTGCGGCATTCTCTCTCTTACTCACACACTCCTTATCTTTCTCACTCTCACTCTTGCATTCTCTCGCTCATATTTGCCCATCTATATGGTTGAAACTAGGCCATTTTTGTATGAAATTCACAAACAATTGAAATGTGTGGTATAGGAAACCACAGGATGTCGTGTCAGTGACCTGTCTGCACACTTGACCCACCACCCATACCCATCCCTCCTATTGTGCTCTCTGTCTCGTTTTTATACCCTGAACATATTGAAAATGGGAAATTGGGATAAACTGGTTCTGTGAAAATGTATGCAACAGGCAGTAGGAGTTTTCGAAAACCGTTTCAATTATATATATTCGTGATCTTAACGAGCTGATTCGATATAGCCGAGTCCGCCCTATACAGTTCGAGATCTCGTATAGCACAAATGCTAGAGATTGGAAATTGTACATATATAAGTTCCAGAACGAGTTTATCCTATTAATTCAATAAATTATCCCATTTGTTGTTATCGATAATAATCGATAATTTGACTTTGCTTTTCATCAGTTACTTAAATACTAAAGAGTTAGAGATTTCAATATTCTATGTACGCCCGTGTTATGAATGGGGAGATTATGTAATTTTATGACTGGATATTTCTACATATATGCATGTGCATGTATGCCAGCCTCTCATAGCATTCAAGGTAATTCCAACTCGAGCAGTCTCAACTATTGTTTTTTTTCGGGCTCTGCGCTGTGGGCCGTAATGGTATGACAGAGAATGCCTGAAACAGTAAAGCACGAACCATTTTGTCACACGTTGCATATACAAACATATACACACACACACACACCCATACAAGGACTACTGGAGATTATAAATTAATTTTGATTGTCATTTTGAAAGCTGGGCTTCGCTGACAAAGTCGCACAGCTGGCGAAAATTAATGAACAGAGTTTGGTTTCAGTGGACAAATTTTGCTGTAAGAGCCACGTACAATTAATTACAGACAAATAATCGAACATTTCGTTGAGTTCTATGAGAAAATAAACTAAGTTGCCCACTTATATATATATATATTTTTTTTTTAATAATTGTCAAACTGTTTGATAAATTGCAATTTGAATTTACAAATAAATCGTCTTGATCTACGAGTACAGTAAAACATTAGCATTAAGGTCAAGTTAACAGGTCAACATTCGCATTCGATTATCATCAAATGTAATTAGTCCATTGAGAGTACTGAGAATTTGACTCTGTTCCTTCCATTATAGTATTTCGGAAATATCGGATTAAGCTAGCTATGGCTCACATGAAAAGCTAACGGCATTAGGATCTGTGCGTCTGCATTTGCGGTTTCTGTTCTTGCTACAAATGCAAGGCAACAACCACACTTATGTGATGCACACCTTTGCGAGCTGGCCCAAACATGAATAACAAGCAGGTCTTGTGGCAAAAGTGGGCGGCTATGGAAATTGGTTGGGGCAGAAAACGGAACGGATGAGGTGTCTGACGAAGCTGCAGGCTAAGTCCGTCGACAGATAGAGTGTGTGAGAGAGAGACCGACTAAGAATTAGGCCATAACAGTAATGCCGAAGCAGCATAGTTGGTAATATTTAGTGAATAGGATTACAGTTGAAAAACTGAAAGAGTTTTGTTGCTCTCATAAAGGAAAAGCTGCAACATTTTAGACTTGGCTCTAGTTGCTTAGCTTCATTATTAAAATTACAGTTTTGAAAGTATTTTTATACTCACATGAACAAAAAGAAACATACAAAAGTGCTCTAGTCGAGACTGATAAGCTGGGAAGTACCCTGAAACCTGTGATAAGCTGATATACTTTTAATTTTGATTAAAAAGGTTTGTTGTAAAAAAAAAATAAATAAATAAATAAAAAAATAATAATAAATTAAAAATTAAAATGGATATTAGAATATTATAAACAAATAACCTAATACTGTACAGATGGAATGTATAGTGGAAACTTTCGTGTGAATCATCGCAAAACATTTTGCACTACATTGTATCAGCCAACTTATCAGCTTGACAGGTAACAACACCAAACAATACTAAAGATTAGGGCAACAAAAGCAAAATGAGAGAGAACAACTTGCAAAAAGTTTTTATTTACTTAAATCAAACTTGCACGGGCACTAGATAACTTAGAATGAGTCTCTGTTTTATATACCTGCACAGTATAAAAAATACACACGCGACATAAATCACAGATAGGCAGGCAAGAAGAAATGAAAAGGCATTTGCTGATATGACAAATTCGAAATTTGCAAAGGCGAAGCGTTAGAAAGAAAACCCAAAAAGTTGAAGAAGAAGCAGATACAAAAACAGACACAGAAGACAAAAAAAGTTTTTCGGTTTGTTCATCGTGTTAGATGCAGGCGAGTTCTCTCTCCCTCTCCCTCCCTCTCTCTCTCTCTCTCTTGAGTGTGGGCGTGGCAGCAATTGGGAAGAAAACATAATGATACAACAATAAATTTTCGTAAGAAGTGGAAAAATGGACAATAAATTGGCCCATCATTATGCGTTCTGCGCTACAAAACCGCAAGTAGGCAAAATATCTCAGAATTTATGAGTATTCAGTAAAGACGAATATGCAAGAGGAGAGTAAAAATTGTGCACGGTTGAAAGCGCAAAGCAGAGCTGAATAAAAGCAATAATAGCTTTGCATTGCGTATACGCAATGTGAGCTTCTTTCATAAATCTGATTGCTATGAATGAGATTCGACTGAGTCTACTTAGGAATTGAAGAAGTGCTTAGCTTATGATTATAGTATTGAAATAATCGAGACTACAAATTACGCTATACATAGGTATATCAGTTATATGGAAAAACAATTATATATATTATATAAATGCATATATAATTATATTGTATTTATGTCAAAGTTCTTTTTTTTTCGTATCGCTTGTGATATATGGCATATGGTGCTATATAAGTGGGTCAAGAGGACAAGCACACGGCGCACCGCACCAGTTTTGCATGGAGTCACCTTTTAACTGTCGGACGTACCGTTTGCATACATACGCATGTGTATGTAAATATTTTTTATATCATTATTTTTATGCGAGTCGACGTTTCTTTGGCATTTTATGAATTCATGCGTGCTTTCCATAATTTTTTTTTTTTTTTTTTTTTTTTTTTTTTTTTTTTTTTATAAAGCGACGAAAGAGAGAACAGGTAAAATTTGACCCAAGGCACGAGTAATGGAAACATAAAAAAAAGTTAATAAAACATTTAATTAAACTTTTGCATGTGATTCTGTCAGCCGCAAATGCAACGAAGCGAAAAAAAAGGGAATGTGTCAAGAGTTTTATTGAATTGAAAACTCGCAAATACCAACCAAACCATAATTTTCTTTGATTGTGTATTTATTTATTAAAGCAATTACAGTAACTTTTTATATTGTTTTTGGGCGCTTCGAGCAAATTATACACAGTAATGTGTTATGTAAATGTTTTATTTTATGTCTGGTTGGCACTTCAAATTAAATGTATTTATTCGACGTAAATATGTTATCTATAAATAAAGAAAAATATTTATTAATTATATATGAATATAATATTTAATAAATGCATTGAATCGCGAACGAAAAAATGTCACTAAAACATTTCGCTATAATATACAAAAATTTGTTGATTAATTACATTTGTTGTAATTAAAGCAAATGCACAACAACAAGAGCAACAATTCTAAAATGAAACAACGGTGCGCTATGTAATTACAAGATAAATTTACAAGCAAGAAATTCCTGACTTGCCAGGAAGGCGCTGTCCTTTTGACAGTTAATTTATGTGCAAAGTTACAAGTGCCTCGAGCCTACAACGCAGCTGCCGTAACGAGCTCCTTTACATATACACACTGTACCTACGGATATATACATATATATACCAACAATGCTGTAGTTATATATGTATGTGTGTCTGCGTTTATGTGAAAATAGCCATGTTAAAGGTCAGGCGCCGTTTTTAATGGGCGCCTTTCGTTGCGCACTCCGAAATGTATGCTACGTTTTTCTGCCTTTTTTTGCGGCTGTGAATTGAAGCGTAAGCGAGCCCAAGCTGAAACGTATACGCCATGTGGGCCCCGCCGTGAGATTTACGATGGGTCAATCAGCCATGAAGCATTTCGTGTTATTGTTTTATTTATTTTGCTTTCTTTTTCCATGTCTTTCTTCTTTGTTTTGCAACTTTTGCCAAAGGAAATGTAGATTGGCGAATAAAGAAAAAAAAACTGAGAAATAAAGTTGGCTCGCATATGAGAAATGACAGCAGCTAATCAAGAATTCCAGTTCGAAGAAAACGTAAATAGCCGGATGCGATTTGGTTATAAAATTTCTAAATTGAAGCATATACAATGCATGCACACACAAATGTGTATGTAATAATATATATGTATAAGAATAAGCTTTGTAATTTATAAGAATAAGCCTTGAGAAATGGATTAGAGCATAAATATTTGTAACTTGTTATTAAATTCTTGTTTCTGATTTAAATTTCATTACCTATACTTTTAAATTGGCTGAAAAAGGAAATATTGAAAACTTTCATAATTTATTAGTAACTTGTTTTGTTTATTTGTATTTAAATAATCTATATATATTCATGATTATCTTTAAGTCTACTAGGATTTTTCTGCTCATGAAACAGTCAACACACAATGCTCAAAGTTTGTTCTACTCTTGCTCATTGCTGAGACACTGTTGGTAGCCTTATAAATGTAATATCTATTTGTATATGTATATAAAATATTATGCGAGCGCACAGGAAATGTAATGCAAATTGAGCTTTGTCTTGGAGATCGATATAGAATCTACATAAAGACTAACCAGAAAGCCGAAAGACTGCTCCTCATAGAAACTCATGACATGTTGTTCCCGCGCCAAGGTCATCATCGTCACTGTCGTCGTCGACGTCTATGAGGCGACAGGTTTTACGACACGCACATGTCAAACGCAGCAGGCAGTTGAGCTTTCGGTGGCCCTTAAGAATGTATTATGACAATATGTATAGACCTTTGGCAAGCTTATTTACTTTCGAAGCCTATAATAATCTACACATGTAGATATGTGTGTATGTGTTTGTGTATATGTGTATATATACATTTATAACATATATGTAAGCTAAGACAATTCGCATTCAATCTCTCAGTTATGTAGCTTATGTATTTAGGAAACTTGTATAAAATTACAATGAGCGTATTTTCCTTTTCCATGAGCCATGAGATTTTTGTAATTGCTGAATAAAAGTTCAACATAATAGGCTATTAAATTGTTATTGAAACAAAATTTGGTATTTGTAATCAGAGCTACTAAATTATACTTGACTGCATTCTACTTGATGAATATATTATTAAAATACTTGAAATACTTTATATATACTATATATATATTATATATACTATATACATATATATATATATATATATATATATATATAGTATCGCTAGTGAGTTGATATGGTGTAGCTTTCGTGTGGTCATGTGCTTTAGGGCTGTGAGTAATATGAGTGCTGCGTGTGCTTGCCATAACATAAAATGCCGTTGGGTAGCAGCCGTTGTGCGCCAAAAGAAAAAAAAAAAAAAATACAGAAATGAAAATAACAACCGTTTTATAGCCTCAATACAGAAAGTGGCGTTGTCAGCAGCAGAAGCCGCAGCAGCAGGATGCGAACCAGTAACAGGAACGGGACGACAAATGGGCAAAAAGCAAATTACAAACGCCACGTACTTGAGGCTTGTCAGATTGTCAACCAAAGGACAGAGCGTAAAGCAAACAAACGCTGATAACAATAGCAACAACAACAACAACAACAAGAGGACTAACAGCGGTCCAATTTCTAGATTAGCCCCTTCGGCATGGTAAAGGTTTCCTTTAGCCCAGCTGCTCGACGTGTCTCATATTTTTTGCAGCTTTTCTTTTTAGTCGCCAACTGGCGGTCAAGCTCAAAGACAAGCACAGCTTGATAATGATGACGACAATAACAATAATAATGCTGATGATGATTGACGGCCTCTGACGAGGGCAGCACACAGTTTGCCGACTTGTAAAAATAAAAAAAAAAAAAAAATAAATAAAATACAAATTAAATTAAAGCCCAAATCAAGAGAGAAATAGCACACAATTTGCATGCACTTTTATTTAATTGAATCTGTTCAAAATCAACGAGTGAGCAACTAAAAATAAACAATGAACAATACGCGGGTCGCGTTTCGTTGCATAATTAATTGGATTGTACTAGTCTCAGCGCTGGCAGCAGATGATAACAAAAATCTTAATGCGTTTAGCGCGCAATCCAACAGCAATAAACAACAGAAGGATACTGCATCATAAAAATGCTTCACACAGATATATAGCAAATGCTTGTTGAGTACAGTGAAAACTGTGCCAAAGTGAACAAAGCGTTTGAAGAAGCCTTCAAATTTAATGAACTTGTTTCCAATAGGGATTATATACATATGAATTAAATTTCTACTCTACTCATGTATGCATGTAAATCTTTTCAGATTTATCGTTTTTAAAATTGAAATATTTTAGTCAAGATATTTAAAAGTCAAGATATAATATATATTCTCTAATTTCTATTCTCGTTACTCTACAGAATATCAGTTTACAGTTTAAATAGATTCAATAAAAATCATCTGACAGTTTTTTTTAGGAATTACATCTTATATCACTGTGGTCGGCGCCTTCGCATTAAATGCAACAAAGTCTGATTCACAGAATCAGCTTTTAATGATGTCAACAGCGCAGCGCATAACGAGACGAGCTAAGCATCGCAATGACGACGATTCGATTTTCTGATGTAATAAAGCCGCTCTAAGTAGCCTCATCATCTGCTGGACTCTCAAAGCTGCTCGTTCATTCGTTCTGGCTGCGTTGCTTTATGGGCTATGTGCTTGAAGAAAATGCTTTAACTGAAAGTTGAAGCATTTTACGCTTTGGCGAGAAATTATTTGATGCATAGAGTGGAAAATAATATACGGCAAAATACATATATTTACTGCTTGACATTAACAATTCCATTAAGTTGACATACAAAATATAAATAAACTGGCACGCATTCAAAGCCAGAGGGAAGTGGGAGTAATCTCGTTACTATCCCCAGTTGGCTGGCCAAATCTCTGTTGACAGCTAAAAGACAAAGACGAAAGCCATGCCAAAAAAGAAACTTGGAAACGCTTTTATGAGAGACGAAAAGAGAGATACAGAGAGAGAGAGAGAGAGAGAGAGAGCGAGAGAGAAGAGAAACTCATTAGTTGCTAGCGAAGATTGAATACTGTTGATGCGGCTGGGGCATCATATGTGATCATTTATAAAGATGTAAATTATTTAACAATATGAGCGAGAGACGCAGTGAAAATACGTCTGGATGGGCCCCAAAGGTCGCTGCGGGGGCAATTTGTATTTGGCGAAGGTCGCTGACAGCTGAAAGTCGTTTGCCACTTCCATAACAAATAGAAAGAGAGATAACGAGAGAATGAAAGTCGAGACAAGCTGATAAAAGACTCCAGCTGTCAAGTAATACAATGCCGTCATCGAAACCGGTCTCGCACTCAGCAAGGTGACAAACAGCGCAGAACCAGAGCCAGAACCAGAAAACAACAGCTAAACACAAGCCAAAACAAAAAGCAAAATATAAAAGTCGTTAAACAATTTGTGTTTTTGATATGAATTGCCCTTGAAATTAAGTACGTGATTGCAAAACGAATATTGAATGCGCTTTGAAGTAAAAGTAGATATCAGTTACAAGAAATAAAACAACTTGAATAACAAATTTAATTTATTTAAGCAGCAAACTCTTCATTCAATATCTTCAGTGAATCCAGATTTAAGAAACAAAACTCTATATGTTTTCCAATCATTGACAACGCTTTGTAAAAGTTTAATGGCCTCTTTTCAACTTGAACTCGCAATGAACTATACGAATGCCACGCTTGAGACCGAGTCTAGATATGAGGTAAGTTTTATGGGCAAATTACGAACTTGAACCATATGCAAATTAGCGGCAGCAAATGATAAGCAGCGGCACAGCAACATTGGCAAAGGTTTTTATTATTCTATTTAATTTTGTTGTTGTTTTAAACACATTCCATTGAAATGTTGTCGTCAAGATGTTAGCTAACTGTATTCGAACGAGGAGTTCAATAAACCGTAACTGAAATCAATTTATAGCAAGCCTTTGTATATGCTTTCGCCATCTATCAAAGTGTGTACAGCCATCAATCAATCAATCGATCGGAACAGCATTCTAGCTATTACAAGTAGCCGCAAATAGTCAGCCGAGTGCTCACCTGGGGCGTGGCTGACTCACAAATGGTTAGCCAAACAGTGCAATGAGTAATTGGGGAAGTATTTTGCGTGCGCCAGCATGGCGTATGATTAATTTTAGAATCGTCAAGCGCATGGAGAATAATTTACTATCAAATCTAATTGCACCCCAAAGGACAAAAGAGCAAAACTCAATGGGGAAGCAAAGCACACTTAAAGGTCATGTGCACAGATAGCTGAATAACAACAGAACAACAACAAAAAACTTTAGAAAATTTTTGCGATATTCTATGCGTTGGCTGTACCTATTGCTTGATATCTCGCTCGCACTGGCATTCGTCGTGCGTCTCTGTATTGCTGTCCTGTGCCCGTGTATAGAAACAAAACAACGAAAGTTTTATTTTTTGCTCTTTTGTTGGTGTTGGCGACGGTCTTTGGGGGTAGCATCGGAAAAACTAATTAATAGCACATTTTATGTTTGCCTGCCTGGCGGCCAGATTAGTCCACTATCACAGCCCACCCAAAACCTCATGCCAATGCCCTCGCCCTCGTCCTCAAGTCCAAGTCGTTTTGTGACAAATAATGTGGAAATTAAATGATATGCCCGCGGCGATAAGAGGATAGCATTTGACGTTATCATTGCTGAGGATGTTGCTGTTGGCTAAGGCATGGGCGTGGGCGTTGGCGTGGGCGTCGGTGTTAGTGTAACACTGAAGCCACATTACTGCAGCTCGTTGCGAACACAAGTGTTGGCTTAAAGTAGTCCACTTTGAGCTAATGGCCGCGCAAACCCCGAAATTCGCTTGCTTGGCTGGGACCTATGCCAATAATAGCTGACCAGGTTAAATCTGATTAGTACTCGACCAAATTCTATATGCTATAAATAGCATTTAGTCTGGGCATTACGCTGTCAAATTGACGTTGAAAATTTGTAGCCTACTTCTGAGCACGGCAATTAAACTCAAACACAAGCACACACACACACACACATACATACAAACGGCGCGACATGCACATGAAAAGAGCAGCCACAGCAGCAGCGGTAGCTATAAAAATGGCAAACACAAAAGGGGGACTAACACCAACATATAAATATACATACATACATATATGTATATCTGTATTACATGTCGAAGAACGAGTGTGCGTGTGCAACATAATACGAGAAACAACAAAACGTATAACAACAAGTAAGAAGGCTCTAGTCGAGACAACTCGACTACGAGATACCCTGAACCTTTTAAGAAAACTAATACTCTCCTTCTTTACGAACGTATGAGCGCGCGCTCTGCTAACAGTTGCTGCCGTGGCTTGGGGGTGGTTTGGGCTGAACTTTAGACTCCAATTTTAGATGGACGGCCTTCATGAAACTTTTGGAATATATTGATAGCAAATGTGTCTATTTGCCAAATTACAAGTCTTTATTATTTGAAATTCGGGGCGAACGGGACGTGGCATTCAAAATCTCAAAATTACATAATCTGCGTATCCATAATATCTAGCTAAATATACGAATTCTCTAGCTAAAACGGTGTAGAAGTTATGCTCAAAAAACTTTTTTAAAAAAGTAAACGAATTTCGATTTTTATCGATAATTTGGAAGTTGGAAGAGTTATCAAAAAAAGAAACAAAATAAACTCGTACAGTGTAACTAACATACGAGTATTCATGTGAATTCATGTAGTTTCCGGAATCTCTACGTTCATATGGACTATATCAACTTATTTATTTTTTTGTTAATCAAGAATATATATACTTTATAAGGTCTGCGACGTCTCCTTCAACATATATTTTCATAAAACCATTATACCCTGAATTCCCATTTTCAATGGGTTCAGGGTATAAAAATACAAACACACACACGCATAAAACTAGCACGCGACACAACAGCAAAATGGTAAACGGGTGGGGCTTGCAAAATATTGGAGGATGTGGATAGCAAACGCTTGGGGTGGAGGCAACGACGGCATAGTTAGAAATTTCAAAGGAACTGAGGATAAGGCAGAGCGACAAAAAGTAGTTGCTGTTGCGATATATTTTGTTTCTGTTGCTTGTTAGAGACGTTGCTTTTGGTGGTCTCCATTTGGAGTGTGTGAAAATTAACACAGTGACACACAAAAGTTTATATACATACATATATATTTTTATTTAAGCACACAACAGATACACAGATACAGAAGAAACACATCAAAGAACAGCGCACAGTGGTTAGAGTTTTGCGTAATTCGGTAACGAATAAATATTAAATCTAAAATATATATATAATATAAATGTAAATATTAAAATTCTATTTTTAAAAAAGATAAACTTGAAATATTGTATTTTTATTTTGTTTATATTATATATAGTATAAAAGAAGGTAAGCTAATCACGGTGCAACAATGGCAATTCAAAAAAAAAAAAAAACATAGCCGCCTTAGCCAAGCGATTGGGAGAGCAATGGGCAAGAGCGAACTAAAAAGAAAGCTTACTCAACGTGTCATGCGCTCAGCGAGAGTCAAAAGAGCGGCTTTTGCGTGTTAACGCGTGGCTATGTCTGACTGTGCGTGTCTGCGCGCCTTTGTGTGTCTGTGTGTGTGTGTGTTCAGCTTTTGATTTGCTGCCGCTGCTTTTGCTGTTGTTGTTATTGCGCATGTTTAAAATAGCAAGCGAAATGGATTATTTTGATTGTTGGGCATGAGGGAGAGACGGAGAGCTTGCGCAGTTTCTTGTTTGTTTCATCGGAAGGCGCATGTCGACTTAATTTTATGTATATATATGTGTGTGTGCATATGTGTATGTGTGTATGTGAGTGTGTGTGTGTGTGTGTCGCGTGTTTGTTTGTGGTATGTGTACGCAGATTGGTAACTCCCGATACAGCGCTGCTGTGTTTACAGTAGTTATACGGTTGACATTGTCACCGCGTACATGTGTGCCAGGCCCTCCTCGAAAGTTAGCGATTCTGTAGTCTTCCTTTGCATGTCAATAAACTTGATATTGGCAAACATGGCGGACGGCGGCCATTTAGAATTAAACAGTAATAAAATAAATATGATGTCAGCCATCAATGAAGTTCCACACATAAGCACCCACGCGTACAGGCACACACATTTATTTATACATGTATACAAAAAAAAAAAAAAAAAAATGTTTTTTTTTGCTGTTGAAGTTAAATATAGCTGAGAAAATGGCCGACGCCGCCGGACGGAAAAAAAAACGGAAGGAAGTCGACAGTCGACCATTACTACGTACATGCGCCTCCAGGAAGCACCCGGGACAAATTGGACCGCATTGCAAAAGACATGGGAGCTCGTAAACAGCATAATAAATAAAAATATAAAATTCGTTCATCAGTGGTTAGGGCTCAAAATTTATAAATTTTATTTTATTTATTTTGTGTACTTTTCTTTTAATTAAAAAAGCTTTCAACGGCAACGTTCGCTTGCTTTATACTACATAAGATAATCTTAATGAATGAAAATACCTAGTTGTTGTTTTTGCCCATACAATAGGGATGCGTTGCAACTGGTCAAAGGCCTTGAGACATTATTAATTAGCACATAACAAAGCCGTCGTTAATCTGCAAATCTACGTTCGAAATTATCTGTATACTAGCCAGAGTTAGTAATTAATTAAAATACCTCAATAGCCAGCCAAACCAAAGAGTAAAAAGTTGTAAACTTTGTACTTGGTGGCTTGCTAACTTTATTTGATAACTCGTAAAAAGGAAGCTTCGAGATTGATATGTAAAGCCAAGTTAATAGAGATTGACTAAAAGCCAAAGGTATACTTTAGTTTCTAAGTTGAAGAGATAAAGCTCGTAGTCTGAGATTATCGTTATCAAAGCATCATTTTACCTTATTAGACTTTCTTAGCTAACGCCTAGGAACCTCACTTAATTGCTCTTATATTATGAATAGCCAGTGGAGAAACTGCAACTGGACGCTGAAACAATAAAAGTAAGAATATCCAATATCAGCAGCAGCTATTAAACTGACAGTAATGATAGTAGCCCGAGGAGGGAATGAAAAGAGGCAAATTAAATGCCCGACACACTGCAGCCACTAAAACATTCAACGAACGCGTAAATGAATAACGTGAATTGGCCACCCTGAGAAAGTGTCTGTGTGGGTGCACGTGGAGGGGTTGCCTTTGTGGGTGCAAAGGGATTAGCTGTAAGAAATGCTCTTAGTTCATGTCAGTTGGCCAACTGCAGCTTACAAGTTGAAATATTCCATTATGAGAGCCTAGCACCGTCCCTTAAATTACTCAGTGCATAGCGGCTGCATAAATATATATATATATATATATATATATATATATATATATATATATAAATGTATATATTAAGTAGTACAGCTTAAGTGCGCTCAGGAAGTAGAACAGTAAGAAATGAGCCTATAAACTTGCTTATATATGCTAATCATTGAAATATTTGAGATCATTTATTTTATCACATTGTCGGATCGAATTATATTACTATATTATGTAATAGACTTTGAAACTATATTTCTTATCATCAGAAGGAAAGAATATTGGGAGAGCTGAAATATTATAAATAATATATAACAGTAATTTATGCTCGTCTTTGTTTCTGACTCGTCATCGTCCTGCACTAACTCTAACCAACCCAACTCCTTTCGGAAAACTATCTTTCTCTTTTTTCGCTGAGTCAATGTTAAAGGAGTGAAAGGGCTATGTAGTTAGTTTATTGACATAGCCAGTCCCTGAAAATATTTCCATGTCAAAGAACTCTAGTTCACTCTCTTCTTCGCTCGCTCTCCGTCTCTCTCTCTCTCTCTCTCTCTCTCGCTATTCTATTTTTGGTTGTTGTTTGGTTCAAGTCTACTAGGCTTCTTGTTTTCCAACATTTACGTGCACACTGAAAACAGTTAGCCACCATTCTTGGTTAGGTCTTTTGGCTTGGAGCCAACAGTCAGCCGCCTTAGTTTGGGCTTTCACTGCGCATCCCTCCCCTTCACTCACTTCCTTAATTAGTTGGTGCTTTTTCGTTGATTGCGCTGTTGCTTGCAATTCATTTCAGCTTTCTGGAAGCTTTTCGCATTTTAATTTGAGATTCAGACAAGGGCGTGCAAAAATAGCAACAACAGCAATAGCAACAAGGCCACACTGAAAGCTGCTAATCGAATCAAAAGTTTTGGGGACATTTATCACGACGCACAACTCCAAGTCCTTTGTACAATTAACGCGTTGTCAAAATATATGCACATGCATTAGAATACTAATTTTTCAAGCTTAAATAATAGCAGTGACTTACTTAACGCTTAACGACTCGTAAACTCGAACTCTCTCTATTCCCCTTTCTTCCATTTTTTTTGTTTTTGTTGAGCAAAATGAAAATGTACAATATAAATAAAATTGAGAAAGGAAATTGCAGCTGACGCTGGCAAAGCAAACAGAATTTAAATGGAAAATTATTTATAATAAAACTGTGGAAATTTCTCTACTCGCCTCGCTGGCTCTCGTAACAAAATCGAGTCCGTTTGCTATTTTAAATGGGTTGCTCGTTAACAGTCCAGGCACTCGTATTACACTCACTCTCTGTGTTCCCTATTGTTGCTGCTGCAATATCAAATGAAATACACGTATACACATTCAGTTGGTTCAGGCAGTCAGAGGTCCTGTTGCCGAGCAGGCGAATGAACTGAGTCAACAGTGAAAACAGAAAAGAGGAAATAAAAAACAGAAATGCTCAAATTGAGGCGGCCTGACTAGGAAATACCCTGAGCCCGGCGACGAGCTAATGTTCATTTTATATATACTTTACAATTAACTGTTTTGAATAGGTTCTCTTTTCTCAATGTTTATCATATTTTTAGAGCGTCATATTGAAAACATATATAATATATCAATATTTACTAGAACACAAATCTCAGTGATTTTAAATACTTTTCAAATTTAGGAAAAATAAATCAGGTATTCAAAATCCAAGTCCGACATCGAGCTGAGTTTTTGATCAAGAATGCATATACTTTATATGATCTACTATATCTTCTCCTACATGCGCTTACATAACTATTATACCCTGAAATCCCAATGGGTTTAGGGTATCAAAAAAGGACCAAAAAGTGCCGCATTGCCTTGTTTGTTTGCATTGCGATTGCCTTTCGTCTGGATGCGTGGAAAGAAACGATGCGATACGGTTTACCTCCTTTGACTTGTCACGCCCATAAAATCGATAAGTTGTATATACTAAGATCAGTTTTAAAATGTCAAACATAAAACAAAATATATTATAAAATTTAATATAACAAATCCAATATGCAGTTAACGAACATTTCAATTATATGTTATGTAAATATTGATTTGCATTTATTTATTTAAACTGCAATTTTTTCCATATGATCATTGCATTTCTGCTGTGCTAGAGATAATCTGGGGTTGCTTTTTCATATTGAAAAGTTAAACAGAAATACAATATTCATGTGAAATTCTTTCAGCTTAAATAAACAAAAAACATGAAAACTAATTAAATATTTATTATTGAATATATATGCATAATGCACAATGCAAAATAGTTATACTAACACCGAGAGAAATGTTTGCTTTATATTTTTCTTTTAACAAGTTTTTTGCAAGGGCAATTAAATAGTTTCTCCAAATTTGCCTACTTTTTACATTCTCACAACACACATATATGCTGCTGGGCTATGCTTGGCTACGCTGATTACTCCCTTGGGTAATAGAAAAGCCATGTATGAGCACGTCCTGAACCCTTGACCCGGCTCGACAGCTCTCAAAATTTGTTTTCAATTAACAAAATTGTTTACTTTTCGAAAAAAACAACAGTTATCAACATCAACAAAATCAATACCTGCACCGCTAGGAATTCAGGTTCCATTCTCTCAATAACGAAAAAATCAATAGATCGTTACACAAAGCCTACCCAAAAAGTTTTAATTACCTCTCAGCATTTGAATATAGAGAATGCTGTAAATTCTGGTTTTCTTTTGTTGAATATTGACAATTGTTTCCTTTAAATGTGCGTTGAGTTAGCAAAAGAAATTTTATATTATATGAATTGTATCCAAATGTAAAATGTAAAACACTCTCGTTATAACAAAAAACAATAATTGACACTGGGCGATATTTAATATACCCATTCGAAACCCAAACATTTTAATAGCAGACTATACTCAAATGCAATTTCAGTTTTTTTTTGTTTGGCCAGAAAAAGTCATGTGAATCAATTGAATGTACACAGTCAGTCCAAAGAAAACTTCTATGTTCCCAGAGTTCATGACTCATCTCAGTTGGGAAAGGGCGGCGTGGAAAAAGAATGCCCAGCGTACGTTACACACCGTGAAATAGAAATAGAAATAGAAAAAGCCAGACAGAAAGAGTTGGGTGTTTAGTGAATTGGCAAAAATTGCTAGCCATGGTCTTGGCCAACAAGCACACACACACACACGAGTATATACGCACAGGCGTACAGCTGGCCAAAGGCATGAGCAGAAAAAATAGAAGCAAACAAGAGAAAAGCTAAATACATACATAAATTGATTTCATGACTCGATGCGGGTTGCTGTGTATAGGGTAGGGCTTTGAAAGTAAGACACCGTGTTGCATCGCGGCAGTCATCAGACTCAAGAATGAAGTGGAAACATAAAACTAACGAAAAAAATGTTTTTTTAGATCTCAATTGAGTATGAGCTCAAAAAATAACCATTGAAAAGGCAATATATATGTATATGTTTACATTACTTATGTAACTTATATATACAAAAGATATTACTATGTTTTATTCAATTTGAATGTTGGCAATATCTGTGTTGTATAATTAAAACACATTTAAATACAATTATTTTTAAGCACATTTAACCCTTTGACCCATAATTCAGCAAACGACTCTCCACTTGGACTAGAGTATTACAAAAGGCAAACAATGAATGACGAATGCCGAGCAAAGAGAGCGAGAACATCGACAAAACCAAAAACAAAAACAAAAATATATTATATATATACAAACAACACAGAAATATAAGCACGAGGCGACACAGAGAACGGAAATGAGGAACAGTGTGAAAATTAAGAGCTTCACAGCTCAGTTGTATACTTAGAGTAGAAAATATTAGAAAAAAAAAAAAAAACAATAAATAAATTGTTCTTGATTTTTTCAACCATTCATAAAACTGTCAAGTTCAACACGAATAGTTGAAAATATAAAATAAAATTAGTTATATTATTTTTGTATATCTCACAATCAGGCGAAAAAAGTTCTTATCAGCAATTTTGTTTTTTGTTTTTTGGTTTTGCCTATCGCATGATTCACTCATTCATGTGGTTCATGTGGCGATTGTCTGTTTTTAATTATTATTATTTATTTTTTATTTCAATAATAAGCCTTTAATAACTAATAAACAGAAAATGTAAATAGTTTTCTCTTTTACATTTATCGCTAGATGTGTCAGTTTATGATGGGCAGCTCAAACGCGTGGATGACTCAACGATTCAATTTGAGGCACTCGTAAATGTGGCTGATGCATGTCTAAGGCACATTAGGGTCAGTCATATTATTTAGGAACAGGAAGTCTGGTGTAAATGATGCATGTTGAAGAACGAGCTTTATAGATTAACGAAACGTAGATTAAACGAGCCCATATAAAACAGTGCGGCGAGAGAACTGTGAAAGATGATTATGATGATGATGATGACTGTCAAAATGTTGAGCAAGATCTATAAATATGAAATGAACATTCAATGATACTCAAAACTCTAAAAAGAAATATACATATATATAAATGACTCGATAACATGAGATCATCATCATCGAAAAGTTCTCAATATATATATATATATATATATATATATATGTATATATATATATATAAGTATCGATGCGGTAATGAAATGTGCTAACTTTCGCGAATGTGGGTTGAAGTTCAACAAATCACATATCGATTGAAAATATAATATTCTAAAATAAAGATTATTTGATGTTAGAGATCTGAAATTTTTGTATTGTATTCCTAGTCAGTTTATGTAAATCGCTTCATGAATTTCACTTTATGATATGTATACATCTATGTGCATTATACATATTCTTATTTCAAGTTCCTCATTGTTGCTTTTATAAGAAAATAATTGATAATTATTAGCATTTGCAATTGCATATGATATACCATTTTTAATGACTCGTAATTTCCAGTATATATGAATAGTTTCCCCAGCCAAATTGCTCAATTGAATTTATTTACAATCTAATCATTAAATTATTAACTCTCACGAGCCATTATTTACTTAATGATACTTAGTATTATGATTTTGTTTAAATTTACGTAAAGGCTAATGGAAGCATATATATTAATAGATTCTGTTATCTAAAAAAATCATTCTTAAATTTTTCGATAGATATTTATCGATTATTATCAAGCCAAACTGCATCAGTTACTTGAGCTATCTGTCGTGTATCTTAAATGATTCTAATAGATTCTTTAAAAATAACATTTGGGATTCTCATATTTTAGGGTATCTTCTAGTCACCCAGTATAACTTGTTTATAGATAATTTGTTGCGCTGGAAGTGCGCATTAGACACATTATAAACTAGGCGTTACAGATAGTCGCCGATATTACGAACGCAATATGCAGGCATTCATATACAATTTTATGTACATATATTATGAATATATATTCTATGCTCATATTTATTCGAACGCTGCTGTTGCGGGGGTGACGAGACTCTCAACTGGCAAATCATATATTAGGTAAAAGCAAAAAAAAAAAAACAAAAACAAAAACAACACACAATTACTCACCTCTGTTGGGGAATGGCGATTTGCAGCTGCATGTGGGGAGAGGCGTTGGAGACGTTAGCGCTAAGGCTGGGATTCCCGCGTGGCAAAACACTTTGGGTTTCTACGTAATTTGACTTTTGTTTGGTTTTTTTTAATTTTCGTTGTTTTAGGTTAACATAGATTTTTTTTTTTAATTTTGGTTTTCGTTTTTGTGGCCAGGCTGGACGGCGGAGTCGCGTTTAATGCATTTTTGTATTTTCATTTTTGTTGTTTTTAATTGGGCATGAGAAAACACATTGAATGCGGTAAAAGGCTGACGCAGCTTGATTGACTGCCATAATACGAAGTTATTGTTGTTGTTGGTTGTCGGTGGTTGTTGTTGTTGTTGTTGGGTGACAGTTGTTGCAAATATACTCTCGCTTAAGGTGTTATCAAAGAAACGTGCAACGTGCTTGCAGTTGCATTCACAGTGGACTAGAAATTAAGTTTTAACTCTGGCTCATTCCTTTTGCTTGATATTTCAGATATTTTGTTTTGGGTGTTTTGTTTTTGTTTCTCTGTTTCATTGTTTCCATTAAATAGAAGTGCATTTTAGGTGCATTTCGTACTTAGGCGTAAGCATTACTCATTGTCAAACATTTCAGGTGTTTATTATTATTATTATTATTATAATTGTTGTTTTTGTTTGATTTTAGTGAAAACATACGTTTTGGTCTATACATGCTACTTGCTTGCTTTGATGCTATGAGCATGAATTTAGTTTATAGCGAACAAAAATATTGCATTATATATATTTATACATGTATATAAATAAAAGTTAGCAAATTTATTTTTCAACGATTTGGCATGCAGTTGGGTTAAATAATACAATTTCCAATTGTTGTTTGTGGTTGGCGTTGTTAGTCATATGGTTTGGGTTTGAAAACAAAATATACAAATACAAAAAAAAAAAAGAAAGAGAAATAATAAAGAAGTGGGTTAATATTGCAAGGCAAAATGTATTAGGTGTATCAGGTGCGTGGGTGTACATGTGTGTATATGTGTGTGTATGTATGTGTGTTACTGCGAGAGTGTGCGAATGTGATTGAATTGCGGTGACTAAAAACAAATTTATACACAAATGTTAATTATAATCTTTTTTTTTTTTGCTTGTTTTTGATTCTGCTTAAAGAAACGTATTGAATTGTGTTTTCTATATGAGAGCCAGCATTTTGGTTTTGCAATAGAGATAAAAATGCAGTTCAACGGAAATGATAAAAGCACAAAAACTAACGAAAAGAGAAAAAAATAAATAAACCCGTTTTGATTGAGATAAATGTTGAACATTTATTTGCGCAACAAAAAGAATGTTGTGTTGATTTTACAGTTTGCCGATTCGTTTGACTCTCTATATATACATATTAATATGTTTATATACGAGCTGGGTCAATCTCAATATTTTGTTGTGTATAATTTACGTAATCTGCATTCAATACACATGAACACGATTGGTTAAGTAGCATAAGTAAATAGTCACTATATTTATTATATATATATTATTATTATTAATAATTGTTTAATAAATATTATTCAAGAAGTTAACTAGAGTTTAATATACATAGCATTTGCATGAGATTTGCGTACTGAGAGATTTTTGTGTGAGTTTCATTGAATTTTCTTTGCGTTTCATTTAGCTTTTTTTTTTTTTTTTAAGAGAATCTACAAATATGTATATATATATAAGCAATTGAGATTTTAGTAAGAACTTTAGAGCAAATAAAAAATTAAATGCATATCCTATTAAACGGAAACGATAAATTGTAAAAGTAAATTAACAATGAAATAACAAGATGCATTTGCTTTAAATGTTTAAAATGTATGCAAAGCATAAACTACTAAAGTGTTTTTATATATATATATATGTATATATTATTATTATTAATAATAATAATATATATTTTTGCTTCTGTTTTTTGCAATTCTGAGTTTGCTTCGCATTATAACAATAATCAATAAAATTTCATGTTTCTTTTGCAATTACTTTTTTTTCTTTTTGTTTTTTTTTTTTTTTTTTCACTGTATATATTTTTAGTAGCAATTTTAATCATATATCCGTCTGTATATGTCTATATATATATATATAATTTAGACTATATTTAATTGCTTTTAGTTTTGTTTGTTCGGTTCTGTTTTAATCGGCATCAACTTTATGCTGGCTAATTAACGATTTGAAATGTTAGTATTAGGCCAGCTGTGGGTTTATCTATGTGTGTGTGTATACGTATATATTCATCCTAACATTTCTCTGCATGTGTGTTGTGTGTGGGAGTTGAGCTTTAGGATAAGCATATCCCTAGCTCAAGCAGCCGTCTGCGTATCATAATTACAAATATTCGCACTTCTGCCGCTAGACTCTCGAGGTTTCTAAACTAATCATACAAATTAGCTATATTATGCATATATGTATATATTTTTTTATCTTTCCCTTTTTGTTAAATATAGAGCCTAAATTATCAAGTGTGTGTGTGTATGTGTGTATATATATGTGCTTCTATGTTAACTCACTGGCAAGGGCCGCTTAAATTGTTATATGTATTTCAATTATAACATATACTGAATCATATCGGGGTGGGTAATACAACATCCTAAACAGACATCGATAGTGTGTGTGTAAGTATGTGAGTATATATGTATGTTGTGTGTTTGCATGTGGATGTGTTGTGTGTGTATGTATGTGTGTATATATATAAGTTAAGTAATTGCATCAATTTACATGAAATAACTGCTAACATATGCAGCCGCTAAGATACCCAACACAGTCAAGCATATCAGTATCATGATCTTCTTTCGTCGCGCTTTGCTTTGATATTTGAGCGCCTTTTTGGTATCCTGAGTTGCTGTCTGCACATAGTCCATAGCGTGCTCCACATGATACTCAATGCGATCGATCATCTCGCCCTGCGACTCCACCAGCATTGCCATGTCCATGAACATGTCGTGCAGCTCCTTGATGGATGTCTCCAGTTTCATGATGTCCGCGTGCCTGGCCTCGATATCGGCCAGGGTTTGCTTGGCCTGCTGCGTTTCCATGATGATTCCCTGGGTGAAGACAGCTGGATTCCCCTGCTCCAACATATCCTCAAGCTCCTCATTTGTGGTCGCACGTCCCGTTATCTCCAGCTGACGCTGTATTCTGCCCTTGCAGCGCTCTCGATAGTCGGTCTGAGTGCGATTGTATTCGGTCATGACCTCGACAAATTTTCGCGACAGCGTCGAGTGTTGCGTCTTGCGTATACGCAAATCGGCCGATGATTTATTCTGTTGCTCCTCCTGTTCAATGTTCTGTTCGATGCCCTTGAGTTTGCCACGCACACGATTCGCATTCTTCTTGATATCGGCCATCAGGTCCTCCAGCTCTTGCTTGGTTTTCTCATCCGATTGTGGTGCGGACAATATGGCCGAATGTTTCTTTTTCACCTCCTCCACATTGTCCTGGACCTTATCAATCATGCCCCGTATCTCCTCCACCTGGGCAAAGAAATCATCCATATATGAATCATGGCCATCCACATTGACGGCCACATCTTCCGACTCCTCGTCGTCCGACTGGGCGGCGTGCAAGGCAGCTAATCTGTCTTTCGTCATGGCCTTTTTGACAGAGCTTCAAGCGGGATACGAAACTGTTGATTATTTGTTTTTTTTTTTTTTTATATTATTTTTTTCTGTTTACTTTTTTCAGTTTGTTTTACGGCCTAATTCGTTGATTTTTTCTTTTTATGCTTTTTTCCTTTATTTTTTCGTATATTTAGCTAATGGCAGGTTGAAAAGTACGCTTGTAGTTGCAACTGAATTCACAGTGCACTTACGCTTTTACGTAAGTTATGTTATATTCGTATGCTCGTTTAGCAGTTAACTGTCAACTTTTGTAGCGTTGCTAGTTTGTTGCTTAACTTGTTTGCACGCGTTTTGCTAATTCTATTTTTTCTGCTGCTTACAATGTGCCGAGTATTGATTTTTCGTAGATTTTTGTGGCCGCTAAATGGTATTTCGCATGCCCTAAATAAATACGACTTCTTCTTCTTTGAATCTTTGCCCTTACTTTGTTTGTTTGCTGCTTTCTGCTTTCTGTTATTTGTTGTTTGTTGCACGCACCTCTTTTTTTCTAAATAATATTAGCACACACATACATCTAGATAATTGTATGTATTTATTTATATATATATATATATATACATATACATATATAATATATATTTATATGTATATTTTATATATGGCTTTCCTTCTCGCCTTTTTTCGTTAACAGAGCGCGTGTTTAGAGAGGCCCGCAAAGAGAGAGACCAGCGACGACAGTGGCAGTAGCAGAGCAGAGCTAGCTAGCAGCACCTCAATGCCAGGCAGCCAAGTCAAGTGGGGAACAGCAACAAAAACGTTAAATTATGACTCACGACGATTGCTTAAGCGACAGCAACAAGAAATTACGTTTATGTATGTATAAATAAATATATATTTTAGCTGCTGCCTGCCTGTGTGCACAGATATATATTTTTTTTAACAATGCGTTGGATTTATGCCCGAAAAAATGTTTTTTAGCACACTTTTATTATTTGCTTTTCGTTTTATTCACTTTATTTTGTTGCTGTTTATTGTTCATTCGTCGATAAACAGCTTGCGTTTGCCACCGATCACCGTTGCTTTTGCGCACGCATTCACATTCACATTTACACAGGTCGCGAGGGTGGGTGGGGCAGCGTCAGCGTGAGAGTCGTTTTCGTTTTAGGCATCGGTTTTGCCGATCGATCGCGTTGCAGTTAACCTGTGCTCGGCTTTAGCTATTCACACGAGTTCGCAATTGCAGTGCGTTTCCAGCACTTAGGGCCCGTTTGCATACATTTGGACACAATGTGTCTGTTTTAAACGAATTATGGTTGAGGTTGACTTCGCAAGTGAAGCACGTACGAAAATTGCCAAAAAAAAAATCGATTTCTGCGCAGGGTTCCAACGGAGACTCGCTTCTTAGGCCGCTTGGGGGACTGTGACGTGATGGTTGCTTCTGGCTATGGTAACACAAGTCAGCAACGAACGGAGGGGGAAGGGCTACACGGTGGGCGTTTTTTTCTTCACGTTCCGTTTTGTTGTGTTTCGCGTGCGAGAGTTGTTGGTCGATTGTGGTTGTGTGAGTGTGTATGTTAGTATGTGTGAGTGAGTTAGTCGGCGGGCACTTCTCACACTACGCTACAGTTTGCTTGGCGCTATTGCTGTGGGTGGCAAACATCCATTTACTCTCTCTCTTTCAACGTCTATTTGTTCGCTGATGTTCGTAATTTTGCTGTAGCTATGTATGTCTTTGTCGCCTACTGCTTTGCGCGCACGTTGCTTGAAAGCATACTTGACGCGTTGCTGGCTATCGTCAATCTGAAAACGTGAAACAAGCGTCGCCTGCCGGTAGAGGCCAGACCAACGCGACAATTCGCTCTGCTGTTGTCTGTGGAATATGTGTTGAGTGCGATTGCGCAGTTGCTCCAAACACAATTGGGAGAATTCATCAGTTATACTATTACGTTTTGTTGTAGTATTTCGCGTTTGTTGACAGTGTAGCCTCGCCTCTTTATAGAAATTATGCGGCAAAGTTTATATTACTATAATTTATTTTTCGAGTTGTTTATTTCATACGTTCACTAAATTTTGTGCGTATGTATGCGACCATTGGTTGCACAATTAGTAGATTGTGTTGTTTTTTCGACTTCTTTTGTTTATATTTTCGTGATTTCACTTTTGTTGCCACATGACGCCTAAAAAATACCAGGAATATCGGCAAAAATGCACTAAAAAATACTCTATTATTCGCGTTACGTCATCGTGCAAATGCCGCTACATAACATAACAACTACTACTATGAACACGAGACCAGAATACCGGCTTGTTTGTGGAACTTAATTTGTGCACTGTTTACAATGCATGCTCAATCTGAGCTGACTGACGTGCGCAGTTTTATGAATGGATACCGGCATAAATAATGTAATTAAAAACTGCACCGGTAAGAGAAGGTTCACATTTCACGAAAACCGAAGCTCATCGTCACAACTACTACGTAAACAAATATAAACAAACGGCACCGCAAGTAAATAAAAGCACGAATATATGCATATATATATATATATATCGATAATATATCGAATGTGGCATTACACAGCACTGCTAGTGCCAAATTAATCACGATTGAATGGCTCGATCACCTCTCATGGCTTTCAGGCTTTTATCGAAACACATTAAAGGGATATAAAAATTGTGTACTTACCGGATACTTCGTTTGCAGTACGATGCCACAAATTTCATCGCCAACCAGAAATTGCTCACCTAGCATGGCCATACAGACGTTCTCCCAAGCACGCTCAATTTTGTTCTTTCGCAACCGTATAACCCATTGGCCGCCTTTACTGTTCGCCGGATCCTCCCACATTGGCTTGATGCCCTGTTTGAAGAGACTCAACTCCCGATAGGGCTTCAGCGCCGTTGGCCTTATGAGATGCGAGTAGAGTGACCACCATTGCTGTACACTGGCACACCGCCCGACCACATGCAGCGATTTGCTATAGTCTGTGGCCGCTCGCTGTGTCCCCTTGCGTGAGAACCACAGGCAATATGTGTGCTGCAGGCGATTCTCGTTGGGCCCCACCTCCAGTGGGGGCAATTTGTCAACGTCTATTTCGTTCTCCACATCGCTGTCATCGCTATCGACAAGGTCTGGCCAGGTTTTCCTGGAACGCAATGGAGATGGCATATCATTTGATTAGAAAATCGTATGAGTATGTTGTTAATTCCTTAATCCTTGTCAGCCAAAAATGAAAATTCGAACTCAACAACATCTAGCCAAGCATTCCACAATCCAAGTAGACAGTTCACATATATAAATATATATGTGTGCACATATTCATAAAAGGATATGTACATACATATATGTATTATTTTTAACGCAACATGAAGCTCACCATTCGCACGCTTGACCAGAAATCAATCTCCCTGGAGCTGCAGGACAACAATCAGAATGTTCTGCAGTTAAAACAACGGCTGGTAGAATTACCAGAGATATCACAGCCGATTGATAGCTTACAGCTAATCTATAGCGGACGCATTATGCAGGACGATCACCCGATAGCTGAATACAACATAGAGGAGAATAGGTTTATAGTGTTAATGACCAAGAAGAGCGTCGTCAGCGCAGTTGAGCCACCGAAAGAAAAGAGAGAGGCAGAAATGAAGGAACCACAGCAATCGAAGCCAGGAAACACTGAGCCCGTGCTTGCCGTGGAACCACCGCGTTACTCCAATACGCCCGATGAGCAGCGTGTGCGTGATCTGATGCTAATGGGCTATGAAGAACAGGATGTGCGTGCTGCTCTGCGCGCCAGCTTCAATCATCCAGAGCGCGCCATAGAATACCTAATCACCGGCATACCCAGTAATGCGGCTGTAGAGCAACCTGCACCGGCAGCCCCGGCGAATAACGCGAACGCAACCGATTCGAACTTGATTGGTGAGACAGCCGATCGCCTTAACTATTTGGCCACAGATCCGCATTTTGCGCATGTGCGCGATATGATACGACAGAATCCGGAACTATTGCAACTGGTGTTAACGCATCTGCGGGATACTGATCCAGCTGCTTTTGAAGCTATACGCAACAATCAGGAAGAGTTTATTTCGATGCTGAACGCACCGACACCCCCCTCAGCCATGCTTAACACCGAGGAGGAGGCGGCTGTGGAACGCCTAATGGCGCTCGGCTTTGATCGGGATATCGTTGTTCCTGTCTATCTGGCATGCGACAAGAACGAGGAGCTGGCTGCTGATATACTTTTCCGCCAGACCGACGAGGAGGATAACTAACTTTACAAGGCGGTCAAATGTTTTTAGCTTTCTATTCTTGTTTATAATCACATGTTTATTGAATAAATTAAAAGGATTGCCGGTGGAACCAGTTGATGCTGCTAAGAATCTTATGAATCAACTTGTGTTCCAGTTGAATTTAAAAAAAAATTGACTTTAATAAATGTGAATCGAACCGTATTAAACAACAGGTTTTAATAGTTGACAGTTGAAAATCGATTTGGAATTTTTTTTTAAAAGCACTTGAAAATGAGTAGCAAATGTCTTGAAGCTTGGTTGACCATGATCAGAGATTAAGTCTGGGATTCATATGAACCTTAAGTTCACACCGTAAACCGAAATAATCATTTTCTTTTTTGTTGCTTTTCTAATTTTTTGGGGTTTGCAGCCATGATTAGAACATAACCTAACAAACTCTAGCCAAGATGTGACCCCAATTTTGGTTTCTTCCACTTACGATTCGTATTGTTTGTTTGCGACCTTCTCCATTGCTAAGGCTGTGTCTCGACTGCGGCAGCTCCCTGGACGTCTGGTTGCTTATTGTTATTGTTATTGTTATGCCTCTTGACTGTTGCTGCCACAATCTTTGTTATTGCTGTTATTGTTGTTTTTGGATTTACGGCTAGCTGCTGCTTGCTGGGCTGTTCGAACGGCTGCCTGGCCTTTGGCGCTGTTTGCGTAGAATTCTTATTGTACTGTTGGCGGCGTGCACGTTGCACACTTTTTGTCCGCTGTTGTTGTTGCTGCTTTTGTTGAATTTGTCTAGTTGCCAAATCGGAATTTTTGGTGCTGCTGTTGTTGTAGTGTTTCAGAATACAGCTCCTTTTGCTTCTTGCGTGGTCGTTGATACTGTGTGTGGGTGTGCGTGTGTTTATGTGTGCTGTCCACAACACGAATTTGTCGCGTTTGGCAAATCGGCCGCCGTTTTGGAGCGGATGCTGTATGTTCTCGGTTGCGGTGCCAGTTGCTGTCGTTTAATGCATCCAGTTGGTAAACAGTTGACAAGATGTTTGGCTCTTTTTTGATTTTAATGGTTTTTATCGGCGTGCTACGTAAATTATTCAGTGCTGTAAAATGTGTTTCACTTTATGGCGTTACACAGCACCGATTCCAATTTCGGGGTGAATGGTACTTGTAAACAAAACTTATTGATTGCATTCCATAAAGTTTATTAAAACGAAGCATTTACTCTAATCTACAATTCAAAATTTTTTCTGTCAATGGTAATTTATTAATTATAAGATTTCTATTATTTTTCAATTATCGATAAAAAATCAGCTGATCCATACAAAATCAAAATACAAGATCTTAGTACCTAGTAAATTTAAATTCAAATATTAACCGAAACTAATAAAAAATTGCTTACTTGCTAATAATATTGTAATTTTATGAATATAGTAGTTTAATATTATATGTAATTTTTTTTAGCATTAAATCGTATATTTATGCTGTCAATATAGTTCTTGAACTATATTCATATTTTTCTCTTGAAGATTGAGATAGTTATGAAATCGTGAGTTATTTATTTAAACAAAAAAATAATAATAAATATCTTGTAATTCTTTTGCTTTTCATTTATGAAATGTCCATTACTTTGTTGATCAATAAACAAAACAGCAACAGCTGTTTTTACAGTAAACAGTAACCAGTGCTAACAACGTCTTAAGAAAAATGTCAATTTGTTGTGAATTATGTTAAGCAGTGTGTCAAGAAGGGCTGTCATTTCGTGTGAATATTTTCATTAAATTTTTAAACAATCTCGTTGAATAAAATGGGTAAAAGTGAGAAGAAATCTAAGAAAAAGCACAAGAGCAAGCGCAAAGAGTGCAAAGAGAAGCATAAAATCAAAGCAAAGAAATCAAAGCGCCATGATAAAATGAAGGCAAATCAAGCTAAGGAAAAAAAGCCGCCTCTAAAAGAGCTACCACCTCAAGTGGATGCGGCGGACAGTGGGGACGAGGTTGACTTCGCCATACCTATAGGTCGGTCAAAGCCATCATTATGTTTTCAGCAACAGCTACTCAAATACATTTACACTTCGCTTCCATTTAAGCACTGATGAACAGCAAATCGCACGCGCCGGAAACGCCAGAGGAGTACCAGCGCCGTCAAAGCCAAATACGCCGTGAGGTAGACCCTGTGACTGGACGCACACGCCTCATCAAGGGCGACAGCGAAGTCCTGGAGGAAATTGTGAGTAAGGAGCGTCATTGTGATATTAACAAGAAGGCAACCAGCAGTGATGGCGACTATTTCGAGTCGCAATCCTTTGCAGCAGCCAAACGCCGCAATGCAAAGTAGTTAAATTTTCTCAATTACAATACAATAGGTATATATTTAATAATGAATAACTGTTAAACTAAATAAACATTTGTGCAGCATTGCAAGTAATGCCAGCTTAAGCTATTTACACATAGATAGACGAATAGAGAAATAATTAGATAAAAAGTTTAATTGATTTGCACTTAGTAGAGCTGATGGAAAAACGTTGTGGCGCCATCCTGCCAGGCGGGATCATCGCTGACCTTGGCCCGGCACATTGGACAGGTTTGCTCGCGCTTGAACCACGTCTGGACGCACTCATCACAGAATATATGCCCGCACTCAAGTATTATGGGCGAGTTGTAGACGTCATGGCAAATGGGACAGACAGAGCCAGCGGCATCAAGTTCATCCTTTGTGGGAGGACGCTCCGAGTCCTGTTGCCGGAACATAACGAAACAAGTTAAATAACAAATTTTGCATTTATATTTCTATCACTTACAATATTGCGCCTAAATGTTGAAACAGATTTCTTCAGCGCTTTGCCGCGCTCCATTAACTCAAAGATTTTAGCCCCTATATACAGGGAGGAGAAGAGCCCACCTGAGATAACCTCCAGACCCGAATAGGACTCGTAGAGAAAGAAAAACCATTGTGTGATGGGAGCCAATGCGCGATAGAACTGCGATATGTATTCTACCAGTACATAAAGACGGGCCTGCAAGAGAATTCGGCAGGCGTGAGTGGACAGCGATAAATTTAACGTTGCTTGCGCATTGATGATGATATGAGGCAAAGGTACTTATGATATGAGGTGAAGGTACTTGAAATTCCGATACAAACAATAAGCTGGCTCTTTGCTTATGGCTGCACCTCGACTAGCAATGACTCAACAAATTATGACCTGATAAGAGATTTCAAAATGAACTTTTACATTACTTACGCGCACTTTCAGTCGAATTACATGCATGGGCAGCATGGTTATGAGGATTTTGATGAGAATTGTGATTAGCTTCAACAGCAGGTCACTGACAGCGACATAGTAGAGCAGCATGCCCAGCGGAATGACTTTCGATGCAGTTCTGTCGTCGGTCAAATTCTTTGGCGTCTCGGCACTCGATAGGAATGTGGTTGAGGGACTATCATTTTGTCCATTGCTGTGGATACTCTCAATTTTATAGCTTGTAGTGGAGATATCCAAATTCTGATAGATCTGGGGCGGTGGCACCAGCAGGCCCAATGGATCCGGTGGCGCTGTGGCCAAGAATAGACGCAGTGCTACCACCACGATCAGCATGCAGGCATCTCGCAGTAACACCGCATAGTTCTTTTGTGCCAGTCGAGCGACTTGGTTGCGCACCGACCTGTTAATGTTGTACATGATGGTCTGCAGCAGGAGCAGATCGAGTATGCCCAGCAGATGGTCGTGCACGAACTTGATCAGCAGTATGCAAATGATGGGCAAATAGCGAACGAAGTGGCTCAGCACCTGAACCACCATATCGGTGACCAGATGATCGTCGTCTGCGTTATTCTCATGTCCCGTATTACCGTTACCATTTCCATTGGGGCTGGCCGCACCGTCAGACGTCGCAGCATTGGATACGCCATCTGTGGCAGCGACCACATCGGGATGTGTAGCATCATAGGGAGGTGGATTAATGCTCGTCGTTGCCGGCGTTGTCAAGCCAATCACGCTGGCATTGTGTCGACCTGTTAGGCTATGACGCGCCTGATGCATTTCCCCCTCGCGTAGCGAAATGCTTCTGCCCATGCCGGCGTTGTTGTAGGCGCTCGTACGCGCCGGTATGGAAGCGCTGGTGCTAGCCTCCGGCTCGTTCTGATTTGGTAGCTGATTCTGGTTTACTAAAATATGCGTATTGTCTCCAGGAGCAGGGGCACTTGCTGGTGGCACTGCATTACCGGTCGTCGGTTGCGGATAGCGGAAATTGGAGTGTGCAATGAACGAACGCAACGCCTCAGTTGATGGCGCTGTGGACAGTGAGAACATTTCGTTGAAGTTAACACGCCAGAAGCCCAGCTGACGTACATTCCCCGGCGATGCAGAGCCAGCCGCTGGTGTGGGCGGCTCCTCGAGGCTACCGCTGTTGGCACCAACGCTGCGCGACTGCTGCAAGCGGCGGTTCACCTGGTTAGTCACGCGCACAGGTGTGCTGCTGACGGGCGTAAAGGACCGCTGCCTTGCGAGGAGTGTGGACAGAATGTTGCTTCCACTGACACGACTGCCACTGATGCTGCTGCTGCGCGCCGGCTGTTGATTGGCTTGCTCCATATTAACAGTTGTACTTGCACTTGGACCCATCAACGGTTGGGCCGAGGTCACCAGCGACAAGGGCGGCGCAGGCAGCAGGTAATCATGCTCAGCTGTGGTTGACTCATTGTCGTCGTTGTCGCTATCAATGTTTATTGCCACGCCAGTGGTGCTCCTGGTCAGGTGTGCAGTAGCACGGCCTCGGTGCGAGGAAGCACCATCGTTCGGTCCGTTGTTCATTGCGTGGCAGAAACTGTATCTCAATTTATTTACTTTGCAAAAAGTCGAAGTTTTTTGTTTTGTACGTACGCGAGCCGATTGCTCTAGCAGTCGGCTGAGAACGTAGCCATTCGCGTGTGAACGTTGGTTGCCATTCTCATGGAACACAGCTGTCGTCAAAATAACCGTTGCTAATTATTTGAATGTTAAATATAATAAATATAAATATGCAAGCGTTTTGTTTCAAATTCGTTGTGTATAAATAGAAATATAGTATTTCAGCAATTAATCAAAATAAACTGTATTCCAATGAAATAGTTACATGCAATTCTTCAAAATATAATGCATATATATATATAAATAAACAATTTGCATAATAAATAAATATATATATTATGTGTAAAATATATATAATTTGCATATTGCTGTTGGCCTTGGTTCTGTTGGCAGTGCAGTGGTATACTCTTATATACCCAGCTTGTTTGGGGGTTAGTCTGATAAGGATAATGGAAATGGCTCAGTTAGCGCCAGCTCTAACCGCAATTAAACTGACCTAAAGCCGTTACCAGGCAACCGGCATTCAAAACGAAAATGAAACCGAACCTGAAACTTGGTAAAACGTGACCAAAACAACCACCGCCAATAAGGAATACAACAGCAGGATATCAGTTGTGGTCAGTTCGTTGACTGATTCAGTTTTTGTTTATTTTATTTAAAATGTGCTCTCTGAAAAATAAAAACATAATGGGTAATTCGTTTATAAATTATAGACTTTAGTATATTGCAAAGTCAATAAACTAAAAAGCCTATGGGCTTCTGTGTATGTGTGTGTGTATATGTATATGTATGTATGTATGGGTACATAATGTACGCTATGCTAGCCTAATCTTCTTAGATAGATGTTGAACCCCATTGGATGTGTGCGCATCAAGTAAACAAAATAAAGTGTATATATATATATACACTTTATACTATATATATATATATATATATATATATATATGTATGTATATGTATGTATATAAACGTGTATATCTGTACGTATGTATATATGTATACAGTATTTGCCTATATGTAGGTAAGCATGTATGTACATATGCTTGTGTATGTCTGTTTGTTAATGTATGTATGTGCTACGAGTATGTACATCTTGTTGTTGCTGTTGTTGTTATTATTATTGTTGTTCAGTCTGTGCAATCTCTCTCGCTGTCGCTATTGCTATTGCCATTGCTGTTGCTGTTGCTGTTGCTGTTTCTGTTGCTAGCCCTGTTTCTAGCTGCCTGGCTGCCGGCTATTGGTGGTGCACTGCGTCGTTCAATGAACCGGCACTGTGATGCGCGGTGATAAACTTTTGGTCTCGCTGCGATTCCGTCGCTGCAAAAATAGCTTTACAGATTCCAGAGGTAGCTGAAAGTGATAGTAGGCGCAATAGGGCAGCGGATCCCAATAGGCGAAAAGTGCTTCGCGTTTATCCAGCGGCACCGTTGACGTGTTGCGCTCCAGCGTTGACCAGCTCCAGCTCCAGCTGGCCGCATCATCCTCGGCCATGCCACTCCGGCCATGTATGCACATGCACTTGATGGCCCGGCACAGCAGTTGGGCGTGCGAGCGATTGTGACAGATGTAGGGCAGAGCCACGCCCAGTCGCACCCCCAGCGGCACAAACTGGCCACCATGGGTGGGCGACTTGACCAGGCGAAAGCTGACATGGCCATTGATGCTGCGCTGGAAGCGTACCTTGGCAAAAAAACTGCGCAGCCAGAGCTCGATCTGTGCCTCATCATCCCGTCGCACCGGTATCAGATTCTTGGTATTGTGCTCCACCCGGCAGCTGACATTGGCCACGACGCGCGAGTCCTTGACCGTTGTGCACGTGACATAGTGATGATAGCCCGGCTGATCACGCACCACCAGCCAGGGCTGGCGATCGCTGATCTCGTGCTGATTGAATTTCAGCAGTTCGACTCGTCGCGTTGGCAAGATGTACTTGTGTCGCTCCATTACTCCTTGCATGCCGCAAGCCATAAAGATATTGCGATAGCCGGCCACAAAGCCGCCATCATACAGCTGATGCAATTGCTCCGGCGTCGTTATCACTGTATGCGCTGGCAGCGTTATCTGCTGAGCCTCGCAGCGCTGGAACAGCTGCAAGCAGTCATCGAGCTGTTGGGTCTCCCGTGCACCAGGCACAAAGCTGGCGCAGCCCAACAGCTCCAAGTGTGGCTTGGCCAACGAATCATAGTACGCCGGACTCGTGGCACAGACGGGCACATATACCGTCGGCCGCTCCTTGCGCACGATGTGGCATAGCGCGGCTATATATTGTTCCGCCGTAGCCTTGCTTGGCCGCGGCACCACATAGAACTTGTCCACACAGCTCGAGAAGCGCGCCAATCCAAATAGACCCTCAAACTCAAAGACCACAACTCTTGCGCCGGATCCGTAAAAGTTTCGAGCCAAATGCAGAGTCTGAATGGTGCTGCCGCAGCTGAGGAGCACAGTGCGCTGGCGATGCCGCTGTGGTGTGCCCGGATGCTCCTCGTCGCTGCTGAGCAGCCACTTGAACAGGCCAATGGGCACTCGCAGCAGCTTCCAGAAGATCCAGAGCACAGCGGACAGCCAAAAGCTGGGCGCCGCTATGGATAAGGGTATATAGAGCATATAGCGCAGCAGCATTAAGAATAGACGCATCAGAAGCTGCGGCACAAGCAGCAGCAAATTGCTTGAGGATTGCGTCCGCTTGGCACTAGACATTTGGACATGGCCACGCAGCAAACTGCCGTCCGCCGTGCGCTGGCGCCGTAGAGTTATAAAATGACGATGCTGCGTATGCTCCTCGTTCTCCGACTCATCCTGACTGGGATGCTCCGGGATGCGATCCAGCGAATTGAATCGACGAAATTTGGGCCGTGTGGCCAGACGCAGCTGGCGAGCGTGTTCCTGCCGCTGAAGCAGATCATCCAGAGTCTGTGACATCTTAAATGTTCACTCACACACACACTCTCTCTCTCGCTCTTGTTGGTTCGCTCACACACGCGCGTAAACACACACAGAAATAGTTAATCGACTTCCGTTTTATTTATTCGGCTTTTTTTTGTAATCTTTGCGTTCTCCCTGCCGTGCAATGCTGGCAAAATTCGAAATCTAACTAAAGTGCCGCTTGGACAGGAGCTCTACTTAAAACCTACGATTGTCATATGTATGTCTGGGCACTGCAAGCGACGGCCAGATTAACGGACGGACGTTCGGACGATTCACGTAGATAGCGCCTGAGACACATTAACAGATACGGCCGCACCTATAGTCATATAGGAGGTATCGCAGTAGACGCATTCGGATTTGTATTATTATTATTAATATTTGCTATTGTTGTTGTTGTCTGGTTCGCAGACTGTAAGATTTTGCATTGTATCTACACTGCAAGAAACAGAGAAAGTTTAAATAATTAATATAATTAAGATTAATTGAGCATAATTTTGTCAACAGTCTCTTGCTTGGAATTTGTTTTGTTCCTGTTTATTTATTTATTTTTTTTATTTAATTAATTATTTGCCTCATGATTTAAGCATGATTTAAGTAACTCTTTAACAATTTTTTATCAAAACTCATCCATGCCATTTATTTTATTCTGCGCTCTACTCCACTCACTTTTCCAACATCAGTATAACAGTTGAACAAAAAAAAAAAAAATAAATAAAATAAAATAAAATAAAAAATTATACTTTACTTTGAATACATATATCCTAGATATTTATTACCCTATGCAAATTGGGCTTTATGTAGACCTGAAAAGTAATATAAAATGTATTCGATTTTATGCTCAATAATTTCTATATAATATTATATCTAATATATATTTTTTTGAATATTCTTAGTAGATTTGCATCGATTAAAATTATTATTATTATTATTTATTTTTTATTATAATTTTTTTATTGTTGTCCCCTCTACCTAAAAAGGCAAACAATTTGAAAAATAAATTATTATTATTATTCTAATTATTAACATTAATTATTATCTGAAATTCAGTTTTGATATTGAATTAATATTGATATATTAAATTATATATATTAATAGAATATATCAATTAATTAAATGAATATTGCTATTATATTGAATTAAAAATACTAATATATAAATGAAATAAAATAATTTTTAAAATATTTATATTTAAATGCAAATATAGAAAGCAATTATGATGAGGTATTTCTTTCAGCGTACGAAAATTTGCCAATTGGCATAATTCATGCATGATTTTGTCCAGAGCATGGTCTTTCATCTAAATATTAGGCATTGTTGCCAGCGACATGCTGGATCATCCAAATTTCGAAGAATTAAGAAGAGAAAAGAACTACGAAACTATTTGTCATGGAGTTTGTGCTTAGTGAAACCAATTAGACATGACAGAGATTTCAGCAATAGTCAGTCAAGTCCGTCATTTTTGTTTGTCATTTGGTCAGTTGCAATTGTACTTTGACCGAGTCGCTGAAAATTAATCCGCTTACACATGTATGTACACATATATAGCAGCTAATAGGTACTCGATTTCAATTCAATCAGCTTGTTGCGGCATTACCGACGGGTTCCGACACAGACTGCGACTGATAAGACGCTGACTATGAACCCAACACTCATTAAGCAAGCCATCAACAACAAAAACAACTACAATTACTAAATATAATAGCAGAAGAAGAAATTTATATATAAAAAAAAAAAACACATGCTCTATTGTGATTGATAGAGAATAATCACACACCTACTCTACCCATATATAGGTAGACTAAATATGATTGTTCCATAGACTTTAATTCATAATTATTTAGCATACACACATGAAATAAACGGAAAGTGAAAAATACCTTAACCTTGCCAAATGGAGCGGACTTTAAACAGCCAATGCGCGTATGCAGTCGATTGTTTATAGTTATATTCTCATATAATAAACAATTAAATCTGTATATATATAAATCTTGATGTTTGCTCCTGCAGTTGCACCTTGATATCTGCACAAGGTTCTGTGCAGGTTAAGAGTGCTGCAAAAATACAAAACACTCTTCAAAAATACCGTCGCGCATTGATAAGCCATATATATTTTATATATATAGTATATATATTTAATTTATGAACAATTTATTTATATTTTTTTTTTCAATTTATTTTTGATTCGTTTGCAATTTTGATTCGTTTGTGTTGTTGAGCAACGTTTGGTAAATCCGCACACACACACAGGCAAACACATCTACCTAGAGCAGCACCCACCTTTCAACGTGTTGTGTAATTGAGTGTACCGGAGTATATACATGTGTGTGTGTGTGTGTGTTTGTGCAGCCTCTGGCAGGCATGCATTTAACCTTTGAGTCTTGATAACCTGCGCAGCTCGTGCCCAGCTCTGGCATTGCAAAATATGTATGTATGTATGTATGTATAAAATAAAAATATATAATATATATATGCATATATAAATGTCAGGAAACATTTTGACATTTTGGTTTACCAAATTAATCTGAATTAAATATGCTTCAATCACGATCTATCCATAAATTGCTGTCAAAAATAATAAGTAAAAAATATGAAAAATAAACAATTTTATTGTTTAAAATCTCTTGTATTTGGAATAAAATAGAAATAGATAAGAATATTTAAATATCACGTTGCAAGTACGTCTTGCAAACCCAAAAGATAAGAGCATACCTAGCTGGACTATTTGAAATTTCTTCTCAAATGCTTACATTTTTTATTTTTTTATTTTTGCATTCTATAATAATAATAAAATATAATCTTTAAAAAATTTAATAATATTATTTTTAATATATAATATTTTAAATTCTGTTAACTTTTAGATAACCAATTTCTTTGCTTAAATTATTAAATATATATAAATTTCTTATGTAAGGTTCTTTAGATTCTTCAGCCATACGAATGGCCCATCTAATGATTCTCATTCTCCAAACTGACGAATAACTATATATATGATTAGCATAATGTGTTTTGGTGGTTATATTTTTAATGTTACGACAAAAACGAAAAAAAAAAAGAAACAGAAAGTGCAATTGTCGGCTATGATCGACTAAAATATACCGTCTCATCTTGTAAGAGTCATTCGCAAAGGACGTTAATCCTGTTTATTGAAATCTAAAATCAACATAAACTTAAATTCGATCTAGATATAAAATAATGTAATGCTAATGGTATAAGATGGTTGTTTAATAGGTAGCTTCGCTCTTTCGAGATGAATATAATATTAAGACAGTCAGACGATGCTGATCAAGTGTAAATATAGTTATTGAGGTCAGTCAAACCTTATTTTGAATGATACCAATATACCCTACGCATACTGGCACTGGGTATTATAAATAAGGTAAGAAAGGGGTAAACTCCATTGGCATAGCTCAAAACTTATTGCCCTGCACTGTTTGACTTATTAAACGCAGCTAGGCATGAATATTGTGACCAATATTGTGAGATGCTCTATCACACACACACACACAGACACACAGACACAGGCAGGTGGGTTAGCACATTGGAAATATGCTTTGAGCCACAATTTGCATTTGTTGCTCGCTCGCACGCCAAACATAATTGTGACTTCTTTTCTGGCCAGGGCAAAGGGCTTCGATGAGTCGCAAAGCCAATCAATTTTTCGGTTGCCATCGGCAACGTGGAATTTGTTAATTCAATGTTTATTTTACATCCACCACCTAACGCCCCCCCCCCAGGAGCAAGCAAAACTCCAAGTAGCTGCCGATCATCGGGCGTGGACTGTCTGTCTGTCTGTGCCTAGTGGCGGTTACTTCGAAAGCGAATCCACTGGCTTCCTTATGTAAATGGGCGCGCACAGCGATTGGGGCTCAGTTGCCTCTGTTCCACGAACCTCGACAGTTCTAAGGACTCTCTAACCATTCCGATTAGTTGTGCTTTACGACCAAAACGAAGCGCATGTGATTTAGTTGCGTATTTCCGCATTTTTGCCAATTTGTGGCAATTGTTTGGAACTGTGAAGTGGAAGTGGAACTGCGAAGCGTGAAGTTGCACGTTGGAAGTGGGTGTGGCAGAAGCTATACAAGGCGGGCGCAGTGTCGCCCACTTCGAGTGTTTGGCGTATTCCGAAATAAAAAGATACACACGCTAATTTGATGAGTATTCAATTGAGGCTCTATCAGTTAACAAGTATATATTCACATTGTGTCCCTTAACTACGAATTTTGGCTAAATTATACGAGCAGTAAGTGCAAGTACCATTTAAACTAAACTAATCTAAAGTCTCAAATTTATTACTCATCCCCTGATGGATATCATCCATGAGTATTGATCTTTTCTTTAATATATAATTATCCAGTATTATTCAGAAATAGAAAATATGTGATTGTATGGCTTGACATTTCTTTATCGTCAATGCAAGTCCGTAAATTTAGTTTGTTCAACAATAAAAGTCTATTATAAATTTAATCAAACAAATTTTTTTGAGATTTATTTCAAGAGTTTTTTGATGAAAATGTGCTGAATAAGAAAATCCATATTGAAAAAATTAGATTAATTTATAAAAAGAAATAAAAAAGAATTCAAAAGGTTATTCATTAGATAAATATGGATGCTTTTTAAATTTTAAATTAAAAACAATTAGTCTCTCAAAAAACGAAAAAAATTGTTATTAATAAAATTTTTCTAAGCAGTGCGGTGGAAGAAAAATTAACCTTTGCACATGAAATCTAGAGTCGTACGGCACCGACTGTATAATAAATACTAGGAACTCCCTTTGTATATATGGTATGAAGCTAATGTATTTGTTTTAGTAACTTAACAGGAAAGCCATCTTCCTAGCTAGATAACTATGATATCATATATGATAGCTATTATAGCTAATATATATAGATAGATATAAAGACATATATTTTTAAGAGATCGATTCGTTTCTTATCAGATATAGATAGATATCCCTTTTCTTGGCAATAAGAAACAAATAAATGCAGACCGAAAAACCCATATACCCATTGCTTTTTGTTTATAAGAGTGCATCGAAGATGGTATAATGTGCATGGTTGCGAGGGTTACTTAAAACTCCAGTAAAAAATATCATTAGTCTGATAAGATAGAGCTCATGAGCTACTGTCAATATTATTGGTCGGTATCTATCGGTATTTTTACATATGACAAAATTATGTTCAATATCATAATATTTGATGCCACGACTGCCGAGCGCAAGTTTCATAAAATCCATATTAATGACAGATTTATGATTATGTCTTTATGCCGACCTCAATCTGGGCAAAACACTCGCAACAGTCATGACCAAAATAGAGAAAGTACAATCGCACGAAAACAAGTCAGATTGCATGCCAAGACATAGTCGCGACATCGTAGTCCTCCGCACATATAAAGAAATCTATTAAATTTTGTTGTTGTATCTATAAATGAAGTCCACGGAGCATAAGGAGCTCAAAATTAGAAGACGACCCAAAGACTACAAAAAAAAAAAAAAAAACACAGGGCTTCATTCGTGTCGAAAGAAGTTTCAACAACGAGCAAAATCAACTATATTTGTTTATTAATATAAATACGTCGAGGACAAGGAAATCATAATGCATGTTGTTGCTGGGCATAAAGAAAAACTGCAATGGCACAAAGGGGGTTGGCTGTATGGGGGGATTGGTAACACACAAAGTTTGCTGTCCTGGTGACAAACGGTGTCAGCCCAGCTGTGGTTGGGGCGGAGGCCGAGAGTCGTATTGTCAAGTGGGCGATGTTTCGCATACGAATATCATTGACTAGATGATAAAAAGGGGAGCTTGTTTATTTATGAGCGCTAAGCATAAAAAAATATATATATATATATATTTTTTTTTAATTCTTGGCGCAGCTGTCATGGCGACCGGATATGGCAAAATTGTCGGCTCATAGAAGGCCGTCCGCCTGAGCGGAGTTAATAAATCAATTTGGACAAAGTTATCGAGCATTTAGGCGTAGGCGGCAAAGTTTTGCAAAACTTTCCTCACACGCAAACCGCAAACAATTTCACGAGCCGACTTTCACATCCTCTTCCACTAACTCCCCCCCTCTCTCTCTCTCTCTCTTTCTCTCTCTGTGTTCCCCTTTCAGATGCAAGCGTATCGCGATAACTTTAAGCAAACGCCTTGCCCATCGGCCGTCGACCTGCCAGCACCGTCAGCGGCACCATCCACATCTACGCGTTTACCCTTCTCTCGCAATCGTGGGCGTGGCGAGCCAACGACGAGCAACATAATCAACAATAGCAACAACATCAACAACGGCTCCGGTGCCATCACGCCCAGAATGATGAGCCCAGCCCCGGGCGGACCGTCAACGGCGGACTGTTCGACCAATGCGCTGCTGCGCCAGAATCAAGAGCTACGCCAGCGACTGGCAGACGAGTCGCACAGCTATCGCAAGCGGCTGGACACGTACAAGCAGGCCCAGCACAACCAGGCCAATCTCGTCAGCCGACTCCAGTCCAAGATACAGCAGTACAGGCAGCGCTGCAGCGATCTCGAGGAGCGCATGCACGACACCATCAAGCCGACGACGACGACAATGCCCTGTCCGCCCAAACTGACAACGGGACCAACTGCAAGCCAGGTGCTGGTAAGTAGAAATCCTATATATTACCTATCTATTTATAGATCTTATATATCCTTTAACTATATAATGGCTGGAGATCAGTTAATAACATTTAAATATATAATAAAACATATAATTCTTTCTGTACTGCATATGCTATACACTATCTAAACTTTGTCAGACTATAAGGTTTAGTCTCATGAGTTTTTATTTTACTTTCGATTATAGCTTGTCATTTAATTCAAATCAGACTTCCTAGATTATTCTCTGAACTTGAAGTATTTCTCATTTCATACATCTTCCGAAAGACTTTTATATTGTAATGTTTTTGGTAGCTCCATAATAAAGTAAAATGAAATAAATGTAATTGCATCTCCTCTAGATCGAGTGGAAGAGCTAATTAATTAATTAATCAAGATATAAACGGAAATATACTTCGTGTTTTCATAAGAAATATCGTGCAATGAAGATCAAATCTTACTCTTACTCTTTTCTATACTCATGTAAACTTACCCCTCTAATAATTGTTCTGTTCAAACTCTTAAGAACTCGCTATCATGCCTATAAATTTACTATCTTTGGCTAGGCAAATCGCTCTACTCTGTGATTCTCATAAATTGAAACTTGCATCGTAGCTTAGTTGTGCAATTATTAGGCTTTAGTATATTATAGTTATACTATATAGTCTATATATTCACTTCCATCTGTATGTTTACCATATATAGGTGAATATATATCTGCATAGAGTTGCATATGGATTAGGGTATGCGTAGTCGGGTAATCGTTGATTAAATCACTTTTACTTGTTTACATTTATTGTTGTGCATAATTTGGAATGTCGCTATTATCATTGTTAACAGTGTTCGACCTCGCTGACTCTGGGTCAGAGCAGCCTGCCGTGCAGCTCGTCGTTAGACTCGCCACCGCCAAGTTGTGGACGTGATTACTTGCATGACGATGCCAGCAGCAGCGAGCTGTACCGCAAGCTGGAGGAGGAGCACAATCGTTGCGAGCAGATTGTGGCCCAGAACAATGCATTGCGTCAGCAGCTGGAGGAGTCGAATCGCACCAACGAGGCGTTGACGAATGATTTGCAAAAGTTAACCAACGACTGGGGAAACATGCGCGATGAGTTGCTCATCAAGGAAGACGAGTTCAAGGAGGAGGAGCAGGCCTTCAAGGACTACTACAACAGTGAGCACAATCGCCTGCTGAAGATGTGGCGCGAAGTGGTTGCCGTCAAGCGAGCCTTCAAGGACATGCAGAGCGCCATGAAGGCCGAGGTGGCCAAGATGGGTCAAGAGATCAACGGCGTCAGCAAGGACATCAACTGCTCCAACTCCTCGGTTGCATTTACGCTTGAACAGGTGAAGCGCGCCGCCGACGAGGAGCTGAAGCAATCGCGTCGCAGCAACGATGAGCTGCAGGCACACCTGGCCACGCTCAAGGTGCAGTTCGAGAGTGCACGGCACGAGATTATGGAAAGGGATCAGCGCTTGCTGGAGCTGATGAATCAGCTCAAAAAACTGGAAGATCGCTGCGCTCAAGCCGAATCGCAGGCGGCATTGGCTAATCGCTACAATGATGAAATCGAACGATTGAACAATTCTATGCGCGAGATCGCACAAGCTGTTGTACAAGATGCCGAGATCGCCGATCGCGAAGCAGACGCCGAGGTCAACAGTGCCATGCAGCACATGCATCTGACGCGTGACGCCGCCTCAGTAGCGGGTGGCGCTGCCAGCGCCGGCGGCGGCGGTGGTGGCAAATCGCCAAGACGCAATTCGACGCGCGCCTCCCAGGCGTTTGCCGAGGGCACCATTTCGGCTGTACAGGCAGCGCTCCACAAATACCAGCTGGCCCTGCACGACATGCAGGTGAAGTTTCAGCAGAGCAGCGAAACGCTGCGCAGCACTCGCACCCAGCTAGAGGCCAGCGAGGGCACCAAGCAGCTGCTCACCAGCAAAATGCAGCAGTTGACCGAGAAACTGGATGCCAGCAACTCAAAGCTCTCCGAGCTGCTGCAGGAGCGCGAGAGCCTGCAAAAGTCCCTGGATGAAGTGAGAGTCCAAAAACAACAGTCCGAAATGGGTCGTGCGGACTTAAACAATGCGGTGAGTGAGTGGGTGTCCGAGATGATAAGAGCTGTAGATAAGACTCGACTAGACGTACTGAAGATAATACTCGACTAGACTTACTGAATTTAGAAACAGTGCACAGAGGTGATCCTAACCTTAGCTTGAAATTATAGGACAGATATACTATATGGAAAAGAAATCATAGATACATTTTAGCTTTTCTGCAAGCATTTACTGATCAAATATAATAATCCGTATCAGAAAATGTATTTAACCAATAGATCCTTTTGGCATTCTTAAATTTTCTATTATTATTTATGTAGCCCAAGGCCAATCATATTTGATGAAGATAAGTTATGTAAGAAATGTTTGCTTTAAATATATTTGAAATGCTTCTGAAATGCTAGGCACTTTTTTTTTTTTTTATAAATACTTTCCTTACTTTCAAACAGATCTATATATATTTAATACTAGATTTACGATTATCTGTTATATATGCATTTGCCGGGTACAGCTGACTTGATTATTTATTTTGCCGTCTCGACAAAAATCAATTATATATATACTATATGCTCAATGCTGTGGATGGGTTTGTTAAATGAGCCGTGACTCTATGGCAACTGAACGACGAGAATCCGGGTTCGAGTCCCTAGAACCTAGGCTAGACCAAGCAGTTAATAATATCTGCTCTCTAGTAGTAGTAGTAGTAGTAGTCTGTGTATTATTAAGATAATGAGATAAATAAATACAGTTAATAATAATTATAATCCCATTTTAGTTTGAGAATTTGAGCGGAGATTTCGAGAAGCTGCAGCTGAACTATGGCAAGCTGCAAAAGCGCATCGATTCCATGGAGGAAGATAAGAAGGCAGTCGAGCTGGAGATACAGCGTATACTCAAGGACAAGAATATAACAGAGTTGAATTTGAGGTAAGTTTCCTCAATGTCTAGCTAGATATACAAGGCAGTTAAATATTTGCGTTTCGTAGATCCGAGGAGGATCGCAGCAGTCGCTTGCGGGAGGAGACCATATCGTTACGTGAGGAGCTGAATCGCGTTAGTCTTAATCGGGATCTGTTGGAGCAGCAACGCATTGAATCGGACAACTTGATCAATTTGTTAGAGAAGCAAAAATGCGATCTGGAATACGATTTGGACAAGCTGCTGCTGGACAAATGCGATCTGCAGGAAAAGCATGAGAAATTGTCCAACAACAATTGCTCGACAAGCGACGAGCTAAAGTCCGTGCAGAACTGTCTAATGGAGGCCCAGGAGGAGCGCAAGAAGCTGCGTGTGCAGGTTGCCGATCAGGCCAGCGAAATTGGTGAGCTGAAGAAGGAGCTGGCTGTGCTGGACAAGGCGCGGCTGGAGCTGGAAACGGACAATCTCTCGTACAGCGAGAAGCTCAAGTGCTTGCAGCTTGAAAAGGAGAAGATCCTGCAGGACCTGGCCTGCATGACACGCGAGAAGTGCGATGTACACAACCAGCTGACAGCCATGTGCCGCAAGAAGGAGACGATTAACGAGGAGCTGATGCGCACGCGCCAGCGCCTGGAGCAAATGACGGAAACCAACAGTCGGCTGAATCGCAACATTGAGGACATGGTCAAGGATGTGGAGGAGAAGCAAGTGGTCATTGATTTGCATGAGAAGGACACGCATCGGCTCAATGAGCTGCTAGCCGCACTGCGCTCCGAGAAGGAATCCCTGGAGACTGTGCTGTTTGATACCAATACGACACTAGAGGCCGTCGAGGAGAAGCGTAGCCAACTGGAACGTGATCTGCAGGAGGCGTTAGTCCGAGAGGAATCCCTCAAAAATCATGTGGCACGTCTGCAGAAGGAGCTGGAGGTGTGCCAGCGCAAGGCCCAGGAGACGAAGACCCAATTGATGAATGCCGCTCGAGCAGCCGAAAGTGACTTCAACCAGAAGATTGCCAATCTGCAGGCAGCCGCCGAGGATGCAGCCAAGCGCCATGGAGACGAAGTTCTGCAGTTGCGCAATGCTCTAGAGAAACGCATGCAGCAGGCACTGCAGGCACTGCAAACCGCCAAGGATGACGAGATCGAGAAGCTGCAGGAGCGCATCGCCGCCTTACAAGCGCACATCGAGAGTTTGGTGCAGCAGCACGAGGAGACGCTGATTCGTGCTGAGAACGAGAAGCAACAGGCGCTGCTCATGGCTCACCGGGACAAGCAGGCCGTGGCCGAACGACTTGAGGCGGTCTCACGCGATCTGAAGACCGAGCAGGAGTCACTCGATCGCAGCAAGCGCGAGGCCAATGCTCGCGACGAGAAGCAGCGTGCGGCCATAGCCCAGCTCAAGGATGAGATTGTGCACATGCGCACCAGAGAGGAGGAGCAGAAGTAAAATCTTCCCACTCCTGTTATCGCATAAACATGTATATAAATAAACATTCGTATTCCCACAGAATCAAACTGGAGGAGTGCATACGCAAGCAGGAGCTACAACTGAACAGCATTCGCGAAGAGCGTGACACGCTCTGTCGGCTGAGCGAGGAGCTCAAAATGGATCTACGACTGAGGGAGGACAAAATGGAGGCAACCAACAATGAGCTGCAGGATGCGTTGCGCAAGACCAAAGAAGGTAGGATCTATCTGATACATATACTAAATGTATTAAATAATAATAATTATATTTGTATTATTATATTACTTGCATTGTAATAGGATAGACACGATTTCCTATCTAAGAATAACTAAAATATTTGAGTATTTGAGTTCTAAAATGAATCAAAATCAGAGGGAAGATCTTTGATGTTTTGATATAGTGGGAGAGAGTATAAATAATATACGCCGATTGGGTTTAGTAATCTCGTTGTTCCTCTACCCTCTTTTCCCTTTTTCTTCTTCCTTTTTCCATATTCTCTCTTCAGAGATTAGAATAAATCTCTTTGGGTCTTTTATCTTACAGAAGTTTAAATCTTAGGATAGAATATCTACTAAATAAATCAATATATGATACTTGCTCTTCCAGGTGAGGGCTACATTGAAAGCCTGCGTAAGGAGCTGACTGACAGCCGACGCCAGCTGGCGGATAGTAATATTGAGCGCGACAAGTACTCGGCTAGCAACAAGGAACTGCGCGATCATGTGAAGCGTGTAGAAAGCGCCAAGCGGGAGCAGGCACGTGCCATTGAGGAGGCGCTTCAAAAGATTAACAACCTAGAGGAAACCAAGAACTCATTGGAAATAGAGCGCACGCGTGTGAGCACCATACTGAAGGAGACGGAGAATAATTTCACAAAGACCACGCAGGAGTTGAATGCCACCAAGTCGGCGCTGCAAAAGACGCAAATGGAGTTCGCCCAGAAGGACGAGGGTGGCAAAGAGCTGCAAACAAAGCTGTCGGCTGAAATTGAGCTGAAGGAACGTGCCCAGCAAGAGTTGTGCCAGATCAAGAAGCAGCTGGCAGATCTGGAGGCGAATCTGTGCGCAACACGCCAGGAATTGGGTCGTGCACGCTGCCACAACAACCAGGAGGAGCATCGTTTCCATGCACGCGAACAGGAGCTGGCCACCCGCATGGAGGAGGCGCGTGGGCGTGAGAAGCGCTTGGAGGATCAGAAGCACAATCTAGAGGTGTGCCTGGCGGACGCCACGCAGCAGATACAGGAGCTGAAGGCGCGTCTGGGCGGCGCCGAGGGTCGCATCAGGGCATTGGATGAGCAGCTGGCTTGCGTGGAGCTGCATAAGCGCAGCACGGAGCAGAAACTGAGCTCCGTGGTGCACACGCTGCGCCGCATTGCTGGCATCCAAGTGGATGGCAGTGTCAATTTATCGCATCGTCTGCTGAGTCCTTCCCGTCGGTTCAGTCCTTCACGCAGCGTTGGCGAATATGACACACGCAGCACATCCCAATGTCCCGATGCGCCCGTCGATGTTGATCCGGATCTGGTGCGAAAGGGCGTGCGCAATCTGATGCATCAGGTGGCGCAGCTGGAGCGCGAGAAGGATGACTACAAGTCCCAGTTGGGTGCGGCCAAGAAGCAGCTGCAGGACGCCGCCGAGCAGCAGCTGCGCTGCGACGCCAAAATGGGCAAGTTGCAGGCCATGCTGCGTAACCTGCAGGAGGAGAAGAGCAACCTGGAAACAGATCGTAAAATGAAAATCTCTGCAATGAATGCGCTCGAGGAGAAGCTGAAGCAGCGTACCGATGAGTGCCAGGTGATGCGTGAGCGCATTGCTCAAACCGAGATGCAGCTGGCCGCAACATCCGAGGAGAATGGCCAGAACGAGGAACGTCTGGAAAAGAGCCGCCAGATGTGCGGCAAGTTGGAGAACGAGAAACGTGTGCTGCAGGAGGAGCTGGCCAAGGTGGAGGGACGCGCGAGTAAACTCGACTTGCAGCGTGTCGCCATGGAGGGTGATCTGACGCGGCTGCAGATGGCACTGCAGGAGAAGGATTGCAACATAAGGCAAGTGTCCGAACGGCTGGATAACCAAAATCGTGCTATGGTCCAACTGGAGGATCGCTGCACCTCGCTGAAGTCCACTGTGGATCAGCTCAAGGAACGACTGCAAAAGAGCGCTGTCAGTGAGACCCAACTGCGCGGTGAGATCAAGACGCTGCAGAAGGAGCTCTCCGAGCAAGGCCATTGCTCGCAGGCCAACGAGGATAAGGTTAAGCTGCTCCAGAAAACATTGCAAACGACGGAGAACGAGAAACGCATATTAACGGAGCGACTGGATAGCGCCCAGACCAATCTGAACGAGCTGCGACGCAGCCAGCAAGCGCAGCTCGATAGCAATCAGCGCCTCCAGGAACAGGTTACGGATCTCGAAGTGCAGCGCTCGGCACTTGAGTCGCAGCTTCGCATTGCCAAGTGGAATCAGGAAAATGGCGATAAGGACGCAGGCAATGGCGGCGGCGGCGGCGGTGGCAGTCGCGAGGAGGAGGAACTAAGCCGTCAGCTGAAGTCATCGCAGCGAGAGAAATCCGAGCTGCGCAGCAAGCTGCAAACACTGCAGGACAAGGTGAAGCAGCTGGAGTGCGACAGAAAGAGCAAATTCGCTGGAGGGAATGCCTACGACCGGGCCGAGAAGTCGAGCTCCTATTATGGTGGCGGAGGCGGTGGTGATGCCGGAGAATATGATTCCAATCGTTATGATGCCGGCAACGGGGGCTCCTATAGCTGTGGCCTGGATCACACCGCCATTGAGCAGGAGACGCGCGACTTGCGCCTAAAAGTGCGTCGGCTGGAGACTCTGCTGGCGGAAAAGGAGTCCGAACTGGCGCGCTGCAAGGCACGCATGCATGACAGCTCTAAGTGCATGGATGGTATGGATGCGGATCGCTATCGCAGTGCCCAAATGCATGCCGAGAAGCTGCTAGATGCTCGCGAGCAATCACACAAGCAGCAGGTACTGCGCCTCGAGAATCAGGTGAGCCTATGCCCAGATTCATGAGCACAGCAGATTTTCAACTGCCTTCTCTATTTTCCAATAGATCTCAATGCTGCGGGAGCAACTGGCTCAAGAGGCCAAACGGCGACAGCAGTACATTCTGCGTAGCTCCAAAGCTAATCGAGAGATGCAACATCTACGGAGCACTCTAGGTGATTCCCTGCGCAATGTCTCCCAGCATCCAGTGGATGCCCATTTGTTGGAAAGCGAAAGCAGACGGTGAGTTTATAGAATCCGATCAATGCCACATCATATATGTACATACATACATATATGCCCCATATGATGAGAGCTAACGAAATTTATTTGCTTTTCCAGATTGGACTCTGCAGTGTCCATGAGTCTGCCACCATCGACGTGCCGTGATTACGATCGTGATTAATGGATTTTGCAATCGCGTTGTCATCTGGTTACTTGATCCCGCCAAGACGTAACGTTAACTGCCAGCGTTAGACAAAATACGTGCATTTATTTTGAGGCAAACGCTTTAGATTACTAAAGATATCGTAATTAAATAATATTTAGTTCACCTGCATCTGCATTCATTAATCTTGATATGCTTCAAGTACAATTCTAGCTGTTCATTGTCTGCCTCGTAGACGATTGAATATAGTGCGTTCCATTATCTCGCATCCTGAATTGGATATTCATTTATGTCACTCCAAAATCAAATCATATTTTACAATATTATACATTAAAGGGTCACAAGTTCCGCTTCTCCTCGACAGGCAGGAGAGCAAAGAACTGCATATATATCATATATGAGCTATAAATCGATCACACAATAATTTCAATAACATTGTATGCATTAATAGACGGCACAGCAACACATTCAACTTTTAACATACATACCAATATATATATACATCAGTATGTGTTCAACAACTTACAGCATATTTTATAAACTATATATAACAAAATAAAATAAAAACAACCACGTCCAGTAACACTTTAAAAGTTAATTTTGTTTTTATTTCTTTAGAAGTTTCTCCAAGCACTCAACGACGATTTTCATATTCGCCTTTTGCGCCGAGAGCTTTGCCACTTCTCCAACAATGGCATAGAGTGCTTTCGACTTTCCCTTTTGGTATTGCTGCACAGTTTTTGGCTGATTGGCAATCGCCTCACGGCAATAAGCCTCAATAGTGTTCAGATCTGAAATCTGTTCCAAATTGTGTTCTGCAATCAGCTGCAATGTGGAGTAAAACAATATATATTTCTAGTTTTGAATGATGTAACATATTTGTTGCCTTACTTGGCTGACATCGGCCGTTGGATTCGTGTGTAAAAGGGGAACAAGTTGACGAGCTGCTTGCAGATTGATTTGTTCAGCATGTAACGCTTTTAAGAGATCCTTCAAGGCGTTGGCACTGATGGCACTAAAATTTAAACATTTTGCATTAACTGAAAGCATAAATAAATATATTTTTACATACCAATCTGCTATATCTAAACTAAGCTTGTTGCAGTATGAGAGCAAATCGTTAATCAGGAAATTAGTAACCACTTTGTTTGGCATATCAGGTAAACTCTTGGTAATGTTGATAAAATGTTCCAGCAGGATGGGCTCGTTCTAATAACATAAATATGAGTACAAACATTTGGTAAAAATACCTGTTACGCGATAGATCTTACCACTAAAATAATCGCCGTCTCTGCATTCAGTTTGTAATGTTCCACAAGGCGTTGACGCGTATGTTCAGGCAATTCAGGTATTTCCTCACTTAGCGCTGCTACTGATATTAACTCTTCGGTTGACCTTGAGCCAGGTTTGAGATTGACATGTAACGGCGGTAAGTTGGGCTCTGGCATAAAGCGATAATCCTGCAGCACTTCTTTGTCACGCATTGCAATGGTGCGCCTGTTGTCCGCATCCCATGAACGGGTTTCATTTGTGACCACACCGCCCTCAGCAACAAGCTCCAGCTGTCGATTAATTTCGTAGGTTATTGCCTGGGATATGCTGCGCACAGAGCCGATGTTTTTAACCTCCGTCCGTACGCCTAAGCGATCACCCTCCTGATGTATTGATATATTGGCATCTACACGCAGTGCGCCCTCTGCAAAGGCAATAAACATTAAAAGCTTTTGGGCAGTTGGCTCAGGCACTTACCTTCCATTTTACAGCTACAGGTCTGAAGTCGTCTTAATATAAGCATTAGCTCTTTCACTAATGAGGCAGCCTCCTCGCCAGTTTCCAAATCAGGACCAAACACCAGCTCCATTAGCGGCAGACCAGCTCGATTGAGATCAACTAAACTTCTCTTCAGTTGCTCGTCGTGCAACGACTTTCCACTGTCCTGTTCCAATTGTAATTGCAACAAGTTGACAGATTTATAATAGATCTTTTTTCCCGGCGTTATAACTGGAAATGTCATTACACCATTATTTGCCAGCGCAGCACGTTGTTGTGTAATTTGGTATCCATTCTAAGGAAAATGATAGCGTTTAAATTGCATAAGATGTGATAAATTCGAATGCTCACTGGTAGATCAGCATAGAAGTAGTGTTTGCGATCAAACATGGACACTTCGTTCACTTGACAGCCTAGCGCCAAGGCAGTTTTAATACCAGACTCCACGCATTTCCTGTTGAGAACCTTAAATAGATAATGTTGCTTATTAGGCTGCGCAAAGGATTCACTGCGAAAACTCACTGGCAAGGTGCCTGGTATAGAAGCATCAAAATAGGCTACTGCTGTGTTGAGTGGTGCTCCGAAGGCAGTGCCACTGCCGGAGAATAGTTTTGAATCACTTGCAATCTGTGCGTGCACCTCCAAACCAACTACACTCTTCCATTTTCTACATTAAACACAAAATATTGAAATGAGAGATGTGCGAAACTCTAAGTAATTCAATTTGTATATTTACCTTTTTGCAGCATTGGCCAATTTGGGCTGCGTTGCGAAGCGACGCACAATAATATAACTCCCCATTGTAAGTTTTCTTTTACCGGCTGAGATCTGATAATAGCAACAGCTGAGAGCACCAGGTGGGCTGGTTGGCAAAACCAATAATAGGTATTCCCTCCAATCTATTGACTAAAAAATCGATATCTAATATGCAACAGATGTTTTCCTTCAAGGAATCGGATTTTAGCCTGAAAAGCAAATCTATCGCAATAGTCCTTTGTATCTGAATACACTTGTGCCATTGCATTGAAAATAATTCATTTTAAAGTATTCTCTGAGTTTATTTTTAATAAAAAAATGTTAGAATAATTTCCAATACGTCCTCATCCTCATACTCATAATTTATTTTACCAATGGAAAGAACATCCTCAATAAGAAAACACACTGTTAAAAACAGCTGATATTTCTTGGCGTGTCACGAATCAGCCGTTTAATTTCGATTATTCATAATTAGTTCCGATATTTATGGTACTCACGATAAATCGCAATATCACGAAGACGAAGTGGGCTCACTGGAAGAATATGGAAAAGTTCAACATTAGTGCTAAACTAAGGTAGAAAAACACGCGATAACAATTTTAATAAAACATGTGAAAAAGATGAAACTAGAGGTAAGTTCAAATCTTGCATTAGCCAACGCAACAGGCAACCCAAATACACTTGTGCAAAATGTGATGCAAATTGATGTATATCACAGTTGACAACAACGACGACGAAGAAGAGAGCAAAAAGCACACGCAGCGCAGCAAAAGCAAAAAACACGACCAAGAGACCACGACAACTTCGACGACAACGACGGCGACGACGACGGCTACAAAGTGCTTGGAGTGGTGACCACTACCAGGTCGCTACGCCAACGTGCAGCTATAGGTTAAAGAGAGAAAAACAAAGGCGACAGATGCAAACGAGGAGCTAATGCTGAAAAATCAATCAAATAAACAACACACCACATGCTGTCCGTTGTTGCTACTCCAAATAACTAAATCACCAAAATGGACTTCGAGAGGATTATCAGCGCCTTGGAGTCAAATCAAACACTTGAGAATGAGGAAGCAAAGAAGAAACTTGTTGAACTTTTCACCCAAAGTAAGTAAACGACTGCTTACCAATATCCTCCTGTTACTATTCGTTTTATCCATCCAACATAATAGATAGGGAACAATGGCCAGTGCGTTACATGCTAGACTACTACATAAACACTGGCTCAATGCGCATTATGGAAGTGCTGGTGAAGGCGCAACCGCCACACGATAGCTATATATTCGATCGTTTGGACGACTGGCTCAAGCAACAACAATATCGCGTGCAGGCCCTGAATGTGGTTTGTTTTATTGTGCGACGCCATCCCACCTGGCTCCACAAAATCGAGAAGCATCGCCTTATTAAGAGTATCTTCAAGCTGTTGACGGTAAGTGAATTCGATAAAATCTAATATCTTTATTTACAAGTGTTCTGCCTGGTCATACTTGCAGCACGAAAAGGATATTGTGCCATTGATGAGCGCCCTTCTGTGCATAATTACGCTGCTACCCATAATCCCGAACTCGGTGCCGAATTTCTTGAACGATTTGTTTGAGGTTTTCGGTCACTTGGCTTCGTGGAAGTTTCAGAACCTGAATAAATTACCAGACGATAAGGTCGTACACCTACAGTTGGGCTTGCAAATGCTGTTCCATCGATTATATGGCATGTATCCGTGTAACTTCCTTGGATATCTGTCGGAGTTCATCAAGAAGGACAAGGGTAGTATTTTCCAGCATACGATCAAACCGTTACTGGACACAGTACGCGTACATCCTATGCTACTTACGGCTACCACTGAATCGGAGGTAAGCAACCTGCGCTGGAAGGAAATGGAACCACATGATGTGGTCATGGAATGTGCACACTTGTCGCTGCCTATCCTGCATCCCGACTCAACATATGAGGACATTACATCCGCTTACCCATGTAGCACGCCCAGTTTCAGTCGCATGACCTCGACTACGTCTTACAGTGAGCAGCACAACAATGTTAGCAATCAGCCCAACAACCAGCACCTAACTGGCGTACCTGTTAGACGATTCGAGTCAAGTATGGGGGAGGCTAACAATGCCGTAATCTGGAGCCCACATAACGAAATTGCTCCTGCTACAGCCAGTTCGGCTATGCCGTTAACCCCCACACCGTTTATAGTGCCGCCCAACAGCGCTGCTCAGCTGCTTGTTGCGACAGGCTCATCGCCGCCAGAGGCGGCAGTTGAGGCTACACCGGAGACGACACCGCTAAAAGACTTGCGCGACTTTAAGCAACACCAACAACAGCAGCAACAGTTACCCAACTCACATACGGTGCGCGCCATCTTTGCGATTAGTCAGCCATCCTCTCCCATGCGTAAGGATCACCAAAGCCAATTCCACTTTCCTGACTTAAGCAAAATGCAAACGACAGAACTTCCACATCTAGCAGATCCAATGCTCACGGGAGGTCCGAATCCATCTGAGACCAAGGATCTAAATGTCAGTGTCTGCGGCGAATGCAACGAAACAGATCGTAATTTATGTAGTGATGGTGGTCTGCATATGCCAACCAATCGTAGCATTCAGCACCTGGCCAAGGGCGTTAAGCGTAGAAATCGAATGGCAAGCTGCAACGAGAGCAGCTTTACCAGCGGTTGGCATAGTAATTCGGCATCAAAGCGGACACCAATGTCGAGCTGTCAGACGGATAACCAAATACGTCGTACCAAATCGTGTTCGGCCTTGCCAAGTCTGCAGCAGCTGTACCACGATGATGATGATGAAGCCGATTGTCCGACTCTGCAACAGAATAATGGCAATGGAAATGGAGTGCATAATGATGTGCAAACACAAAAGACTGTGATGGCTGGCACTCGACTGCAACGTAGTGGTCGAATGCTGGCCATGGGAACACCCAAAATCGCGAGCAGCACTTCTTATAAGACGAAGGAGGTGCAGACGGTAGATATGGTGCCGTCCCACTATGAGGACTTTCTCTTTGAATTGTTGCGCGAGTGCAAGGAGCAGCGCAATAAGTACGAAAGAAGTCAATTGTATCCGCAGGACATACTCGATCAGTACATAATACGCTCCGTACATGGTAAGGAGAGCTGCGATCCGTCAAACAATCTCTTAACACTGCAGGAGCAATGGCAGCTGATGTGCCTACAATTGCTATACGAACGGTATCGTCGCAGCATTCATGCTGAGCGTAATCGCCGTTTGATGGGACGTAGCCGAGACAAGCGCAGTCTGGAAATGGAACGAGATCGTTTGCAAGAACAACTGAAAAACTTTGATGCAAAGAATCAAGCTCTTGCTGCTAAAATTGATTTGGGCATTCGGCAGTCTAATGAGCAGCTCAACATCTACATCCAACAGCTGGCCGATCTGAAGTCCAAATACCAATACGAGCTGGACCAAAATAAATGTCTGCGTCAGGCGAATGATGATTTGCAGACTCGTCTTAATGCCGAGATGTTGCAACGGAAAGAGATGAACTACGAAGTGGAGTCGCTTCGCGGTCAAATCTTTACGATGACCACAGAATTGCAACATGCTCAACAGCAAGCGGATCTTGGACAGCAATATAAACAAGAGCTGGCGCGCTTGGAGGCAGAGTTTATTATCATGGGGGAGGTGCAGGTGCGTTGTCGTGATCGACTGGCTGAAATTGATAACTATCGCTCACGCGATGAGGAGCTAAAATTGCTTCAAGAGAGCTTCAATGCAGAACTAAAAGGTAAGCATTAAATATATAGAACATATATATCAAACTGATTGTAATTTTCACAACAGATCTAAAGCATAATCTAGAGGAAAAGGCTTCTCTACTCGAAAGCACCAAGCACAAAATCAGCGAACAACAGATTCAATTGGGTAACAACGAGAAGGCTATTGCTGAGCAGAAGCGGTTGCTTCTTACCGTTAAGGATGAATATGAGGAAAAGTTAAAGGTAAGATCATAGCTCATAGTCCTTTGATGTTAATACAACCTGTTCTTTTGCAGTCGGTGAATAAAAAATACGAAATTCAGAAAAAGATCATCATACAAATGGAAGAAAAGCTTATGTTGTCGCTGCAACATCCGCCGATAGCTGTCGGGCATACAACTTGCTCGCCGGATACAGACCGAACTGGTAGGTCTTTATATTGACGTAACCAATTTTATTTAATTGTTTTACATATATTATGATGCGATTCGCAGATATCGCCTCATCCATGGAACGAAATTCACCGCTGTCGACTTCGCTGGCATCTAGCGAAAGTCTGTCGGCAAGTCTGCGTTCCACGGAGCTAACAAATCTGCAGCATCTGCTTGAAACGCCTTCGATAGCTGAAGTATCAAGTCTAAGGGGCGGCGGTACTGGCCCGAGCTTAGGCACGGGCGTCTTATACGAAGACAATGCGCGCATGTCGGCAATTGACCTGGCCTCATCAGCGGGCACTGCTAGTGCCATAAACATAATGCAGACGACAACGACGGCAGCATTGTCGCAAGAATTGGACCTGCCAACGACATCTAATCACTCACACGCCCACCCACATTTACACTTGCAACAGCATCAAGGGAAGCAGCAGCAGTAGCCACCGCACAGTCAGCAGTATCAACTGCATCAAACAATACGTTTGTAACAGAAAGTACACAGGCTGTCAATTATATAAACATAAAAAAGAAAAGAGAAATGGTCGTCGGAAACAAGCATCGACAACTACAATTAAACATGTAAAACATAAATAGCTGCAAATATCTCTCCTTTTTGTCTCCACTACCAAAAATAGTTAACGTCAGATAATGAAACGAATTGTTCAGGGTTTTCGCATTCAGTTTTAAAAACTGTAACTAAAGATAAATAAATCGCAGACTCCGCGCAATAATTATAAACGTTTGAAATTTTAACTTGTTGGCACATTACAATGTGTGTTTTGTCGTATAAAGTTGTATAAAAAAAAGAATAAACGAAAATAGGTTTTGATATGATGAAACATTAAATGAACATAATTCATGAGCATATTAATTTGTCAATAGTTTGATTTTCATCGGGCAACAGACTGGGAAAATTCTAAAGCGAGGCAACAATTTGTAGCATTGGCTGGTAATTGGAACCTTTGCATAAATCTGCAATGTGGCTTACCCACATATTTAAAATTTTGTATACATCTGGCAATGCTCATACTAAATTTTAAAAATAAATGTGGCGCACAAGCTGTGTAGCATTGCCAACAGATAAAATGAAATCTGCGCATGTAGTTGGCAGCGCCAACAGCAATAGCAATCAGCTGTTTTCTGACCTAAATGTAGCAAGAAGAAGAGCACCGCAACAATCAGTAGAAAACGCCTCAAAAACGGTAAACTATGTTGTCCCAATATATGGAGGAATTCGAACAGGTATATATTAATGGAATAAGTAATATATAGCAAAGAACACATGCTTCAATGTGAAATTCTAGGAGCCCTTTGACGTGGGCGAATTCATTGAACGGCTGACTTGGCGCACCAACAATGAGTTGCAAAACAGCGAAGACTTCAATCCGGTAGCATTGCATGATACATTCATACAAACAATTAAGGATCTGAAAATACTGCAGGAGAAGCAGCAAAACAAGTGTGAGCGCTTGGAGGAGTCGCTGCGACAAGAGGAGGAATCACATGCTAAGAAAATCTCGAAGTTGCAAGAGAGACATCAAACCGCCATCGATTGGTTTGGCCAGCTGGATGAAAAGATCAATTCGGTGGCGGGCAAAATAATGCATCTGGGGGAGCAGCTGGAAAATGTGAATACACCGCGAAGTCGATCCGTAGAGGCACAAAAGCTACTTAGCTACATGTCCGAATTTCTGATGGCCGGGCCCGTGATAGTGAATGATATATTCAGTGATCCTTTGCGCCTGAACGAAGCAGCCGATGTGATACAGAAACTATACGCTATTTCACAGGACTTACCACCTGGCAGTTTTGCCGAGTCGAAGCGTAAAATTGAGAAGAAATACGATGAAGTGGAGCGCAGACTAATCGAAGAGTTCGCCACGGCACAAAAGAGCGAGGACATTGAGCGTATGAAGTCCCTGGCCCAAATTCTCTCTCAATTCAAGGGTTATACACAGTGTGTCGATGCCTACATCGAGCAAAGCCAAATGCAGCCGTACAGCGGCAAGGATATATTCATAGGCATTGTGCCCATGTGCAAGCATCACTATGAGATCATCCAGAAAGTTTTCGCCAATCCACAGCAGGTCATGTCCAAGTTTATACTAAACATTTACCAATTAAAACTCCACCAATACGCAATGACCAAGCTGGATGACAAAAAGGACGAGGAAAAGTATCTGCGCACGCTCTACGAGCTATATTCACGGTTAGCTAACGAAGGGTTAATAACTGTAATTATTAAACCAAGTGACAATTATATATTTGCAGCACTCTAAAACTGTCCAGTGATTTGCAAGTCTACATGTCTACCATCGATGATGATCTGCTTCAAAAGCTTACACAACAAATCTTCATGAAGAACCTTGCCGGCTATGCCGAAATCGAGCTGAGATGCTTGACCGCCAAGTGCTCAACTGAACTGGAGAAATTTTATGCCGCCAAAAAACATCAAAAAACGCAAACAACGAAAGGATTTCGCCGCAACATGGAGGTGCTTATTGCTACGCGGGCCAACATAAATATAGCTGCCATTGAGGATTATGGCGGTGAGACGTTTCTGTCGGAAGAGTTGGCCATTAACATGCTGCAAGAGGCTAAGGCATCCCTTAAACGCTGCAGATTGTTGTCCAGCGAGGCTGAGCTGCCTGGGAATGCCATCAAGTTAAATGATATCCTGCTACGCTTCCTCATGCACGAACATGTCGACTATGCGTTGGAGCTGGGCTTGCAGGCAGTGCCATTAGCTGAGGGAAAAGTATTTCCACAATTGTATTTCTTCGATGTGGTCCAAAAGACCAATATCATTGTGCATTTGCTAGATAAATTATGCAATTCGTCAGTTATACCCTGCGTCAGGTAACTAAGGAAGCTTATAAAATATGTGACAATACTAAATATCATTTGCATTTGCAGCAACACACCGAAATACTCAGACTATGTATTTAAGAAGCGTATATTAATGGAACAAATTGAAACGAAGCTGGATCAGGGGCTGGATCGGTCAATAAGCGCTGTAATTGGCTGGGTTAAGGTCTATTTGCAGTACGAGCAGAAAAAGACAGACTACAAACCCGAAACAGACGTCGACACTATTTCATCGGCTGTAAGAAGATGGCTTTAAATTATTTCGCATACAAATATCTAATATCAGCTATCAACCAACTAGGCTTGCCTCCAAGTCGTGCAGAACCTGCAGCCTGTCATTGTACAAATAAAGAAGTGTGTGGATGGTGAGAATCTGCAAAATGTGCTCACAGAATTTGGAACACGCCTGCATCGCATCATCTACGACCATTTGCAAACGATGCAATTCAATACGGCTGGCGCCATGTGCGCCATTTGCGATGTGAACGAGTATCGGAAATGTATACGTGAGCTGGACAGTCCATTGGTGACACAGCTTTTTGATATATTACACGCTCTATGCAATTTGTTATTGGTAAAGCCTCAAAACCTTCAAGAGGTTTGCACAGGCGATACTCTGGTATGTATACTGATATCTCTATATCGCTTTATGTCTAATTTCACACCTTCTGTTCGAACAGAATTATCTAGACAAGTCTGTGGTGCGTCAATTCATACAACTTCGTACCGATTTTCGTATCATCAAGAACACCAATTATCTGAAGGGGATCATCGAGTAGCACTTTTGCTAGAGGCCAAGCCATTGCTGAGTCACATTCCCAAATGTATCGCCTTCAATTTATTTTCTTTGTATTACTTTATATAAACCTAAACATACGATCAAAACAAACAATATATATACTTAATTATATATGATATCTTTAACGGTTCATTTTTCAATTAATGACAAGAGCTTCATTTCCTTATCTGTAAACCATCATTTTTCATTACTTGAAGATTACGTCGCTTCATAAATACTGTGGGAACGTCCCAATAGTCAATCTACATTTATCAGTAGTCGTTGCCTTTTCACACTATCTCGCCGATGATGAATCGAGTATATGTAGCTCTCGTTCACAGCCAATAAATCAAAGTTTATTGCCTAAGTATACACAAATTATTTATTTCTGTTTGCATTTTATGTCGATCCTCTAATTGCAGATAAAAAAAAAAATGCTACCGACTGCTACCAGTTGACGGTTAGCTGGCGTTTAATAGTTAATTCAGTCACCTGCTAGCCGTGTAGCCATACGTATCACATTTGGGGTATACAAAGCGTTGCCTGTCGCGTGTCTGATTAAAATACCGCCACATTATCGTGTGCCTTTGTTATTGTCTTAATCAATTTGCGAGCCCAGTCAAGTCAGTGTGCTAGATATTCTAATCACAACGATCTTGTACCACAATCGATTAAGCCATGCGCGGCTATTTTGTTTACTACTTGAAAATACTCTGGGCTTTTTGTGTTATAAACGAATCGATCGCCAGTGTCATAAAGATCAGCCGCGACGATGCATACAAGAAGTTGCTATCGTTGCGTTCGCTGCCGTTCGAGGATTGCGGTAAGTTATTCGATGATCTTTAGTAGTGTGGATTAGATCGGTGCTTTCGGGACTCTATTATTTGTTACTTTGTTCATGCTGAAAACTAAGCAGGCAAACATGACGACAATTTATAACTCATTTATTAATGTTTATTAATTTATATATTTTAATTTTAATTTACATAACTTTTACATTTATGTTAACATAAATTTTAATTTCACTGATGCAAATTTATATCATCTATATTTAAAAACTTTTAAATGTATTTTGAACGACTTGAGAACTATCAAACTATTAACCAATTAATTATTAAACTATTAACTATTAAAAAAATGTTTTAAACTGTGATCAGTAAGTATTGAGTAGAATTCGAGCTTTAGGCATATGTATTTATATCAAATGCTGATTATTTTATCGAGCTTCCTTTATACGTGAACTAATCTGCATATACAACATACGATATAATTTGTATATAATCCGAAATATACAAAAATAATAGTACTCATCTAATTCTAGCTTAATTATACGAAACATTTCGAAATTGATAAATGTAGTCAATACATAATCAGCTAATGAGATATTTGATAATAAATTTCTGCTTTGTTTGCCGATTTTCCGGTCACTAAATACCCTATCAGCATATACATACATATGTACATATTTATATTCATTTACACTAACATACAAAAAATATACAAAATTATGACATTAATCAGTGTCAAATTATTTTATTAGAAAAGTTTCCCATTCACAAAATAAAAGAAAAGAAAAGAACTAATCTGAACCGGTTTCGCTCCAATCTTTTTTTTTATTTTAATCGAAAATTCTTACTAAACAAATCAATTTGTTATGGTAGATAAAGTAACAAAAGAGTCGTCATCATCATTATTTCACAGTTTTATTTAGCCTAAAAATAATGACGAAACTTATTATAAGAAACTTAATTATCTATTATAATACATTCTTATATTCATTGAAAAAGTGAAAGTCATATTTATGATTTGTCCTATATCCGCCTTACCTACAGTTCTTCAATACATACGCATATTCATATACATACTCTGCAAATCGGGAATAACTATATCTTTTAGTGAACTATATCGTTTTCAGGTAAAACTAGGGATCAACAATTATTTACCGTTTCATATTTAGGATCTGTTATCATGTTAATCATATAATTCATGATTACAGATTACATTTGTATATTACATGATAAATTAGGGCTTTCCAAATCAATCCACATTTTTACTGCTCATTCAATTCATTTGGACTATGAACAAGTGCTATGCACTTGGTTGCGTTCGAATGCAACCTCTTACCTAGCTTTTTTATTGATTGCGAGCAAAGCCAGTCCACTAAGTCTCCAAGATAACTGGTATTAAAATACCTAGTTTGTATATATTTAAGTGCAAAAACGAATATAGGTATGTATATATACAAATGTAATTGAAATAGATAAGTAAATAATCAAATTATTTATAATATAATCTTATAACAGACACTAAGTACGATGAAGCCATCTAAAAAGTGTAATCAGATCGTATTTTGATAGTTAAGGAGGCGTATCTATAATGAGCAACAGGCGTGTCGAACTTGTCATGTCCTTCTGTTCATCTGTATTTCTGGAAGTTTATATGAATGAATATTAGTTTATAGCAATCGTAGTCGATTGAGTTGGCATGTCAAACTTTATATTATATTATATGTTCTTGATAATATATTTAATCTGATGGTATTTCAGGCTCTCTGTATAATGTGAACTACCTGAACATTGAAAGCTGCTCGAAGGTGCCCTGTTCTATGACTCGCAATTCCACTGTTAAGGTTACGGTGCTCTTCGATGATAATGGTAAATATACATACGCTGATAAGCGGGGATCATGCATTTAAATTCTTCAATGCGCTCTCTCTAAGCGCGAAATAGTCGGAAACAGAACTTGCTAAGCGAGGGTGACGACTATACGTTTGTATTATATATATATGCATATACATTCGGAAGAGTGGGGGGAAAACACAGTCGACGATCAATGAGGGGAAGTGAATCGTGTGAATTGCCGAAGAAGAAGAAGACTGTCGTAGCCGGCGATAATGTACCATAAAAATAATTGATCAAATGGGTGTGTAAATCAAAATAATACCCAGTAATTTTGCATTATACGAAATCATTTATGGCATATACGTAGTAGCACTACTTGTACGTACGAATGTGAATGTATTGTAAAGATAAGTAATACCCTACTTATAGAGTATATACATACAGACAGACCCACTCGACTACCATTTACTTAGGAATCGGCGTTGGCGATATTATAGAATTTGTTTGTATAAATAGACCAAATGGACCTTAGCTGTGTTTTGATTATTCAGCACAAACATACTTCTGTTTTTATTTCGCGAATTAATTGCATACTGGCCCAATACAGCCAATAGCAATACACCCTGAAGTATTTTCGCTTCTATTGCGATCTACATATAATTTGAAATCTGAAGTGCCAAGTCAATTTATATTTGCGTAAAACACAGGGAATTGTGTTAGCATCAGCAATATTTCATTTAAAATATAAAGCAATTGAAGTGTGAAGCTAATTAAAAAACTAATAAATTGATATCAAGGATCAGAACTAATTAACTATATAATTGTAGTATATAATATGTTCAATCATGCTTCGATTGCAGGCAATGGCGTTTCGTTTCTGAAACACGAGGTGCGTTGGGTTTTCACCTACCTCAAGACGGAGGCGGCCATATCTCCAGATCCTTGCGATGGTGATCACAACTGCATATTGAATGTAAATGAGAGCAAAAGCTATTGGGCCAATATCTATGTGAATCCAACATTACCCGTGGTATGTGTGTTATTAATTATGATTCGATTTTAATTCAAGAAACTTGATTTACTTTATTCGGTTTTTGGATTTGGTTACAGATGAGAGGCAGTATGCTATGGGAGGCCAAAGATGAAAACAATAAAAATCTCATTTGCTTTGAGGTGCCCGTTGTGATTACAGTATAACAACATACACTCTCATACGCTGACACACATATATACATAGATATTGTGTATATCTGTGTGAGTGTGCTATGCAGATGTACATACATATTTTATGGTACTTGTGTAAAATATAATAAAATAATTGGTGAATGCAAATACAATAGCAATCATTAGTGGGGCAACTGCACACACACACACACATGCACACGCACACATAAGTCCTTTGCATGAATGCAGAAACAAGAAGGAGCAGAGCAAAAGCATAAATAATGCGATCTTTTGTTTTTGGCGCTCCACTGCCAGCGACCAAACGAAAAAGCGACGACCCAATTGGAGCATGAGCGAGCGCCGTGAGAGCCGACAACAACGAACGAGCAGCAACGAGCACGAACGAACTGCTGCTCAGCAGCCGAACTCATACGAAGTATGTTCGGTCGTTCAGCATCCAGATGCAATGCAATTGGCTGTTCGTTCAGTGTGTCAGTCAGTCTTTGTGGGTGCAACGTGACGGTCGCGCGAGCACAGAAATTCTAATTAGGGAGCTGCCCCGCGTTCGCAGTTGCAGTCGCGGCAACAACAAATCGAACAGATTAAATCGAAACTTCATTAGCTAATACCGCACGAGCGAAGATCCATCGATCTCAGGCGTAAAAACCCTGCGCATAGTGTTGTTGGGGCTGTTGCCAGATTGTTGGCGTTTTGGGTGGTGGTGTTGGAGCAAATGCCAACTTCGGTGTTCAACGCGTGGTTTGTGGTGGATGCCAGAATCATTTCGCATATTGTGCGTCAAGTGTAAGTACGAAAACAAAAGCAAATACGCTGCTCTGATGTGCTCAGCTCCTCTCTCCCTCTCTCTCACTCTACTCTGCTCGTTTGCTTGCCATTTGCGCAATTTGGTTGCCTTCGTGCTAATTGCGGCAATCGGTGGGGGTAAGTGTGTAAGTGGATCGGACCGGGGTGGCGGGTAGCTGGCGTAGCTAAAGATGGGGATGCCATGGTGACATACAATGGCCATGGCAGGCAACACTTACTTACTGAGCACACCAAGTCCATCAGCTCTATACAGTTTACCGTATATAGTAAGGTCTACGCCGTCATACCCTTTGCAACGGAAGTAATGCGGCACCCATTGTCATATCCCATTGTATCCAATGCCTCGAACCTAAAAACTTTGTGAGCAACTGCAAAATTAGCGACTAGAATTTGAAACCTCTTGGCCCAATCCATTCAGAGCTTGCCTGTGCACATGCTTAGCTGAGTGTTAAAGACCCATAAATGGCAAATGGATCCCTCTGAGTGAGTGTCCAATGACAAATTAGCGCATGTTGAAAAATAATACAAAAAATCAACAGCTTAAACTGATCCCATTTTAATTACTGTGTAAAGTGAACAAGCGTCGGCATTTAGTAGGAATTTAGAAATCAAATGAGAAAATTGTAAATCTGAATCGACTTATCTGAGCATAAATAATGAAATAATTAATTGAATGAATATATGTAATTGCATTACATATGCGAATACGTTATTTTTATTTTAACAATAGAGTGTTATTTGAATATAAAATAAATAGTAAATAAGGAAATGAATTTCTGTAGAAAATTTAATTTATTTAATTTTAAAAACTTGTAGATTGCAAAAAAACAAATGAGGAAATATTGGGTTTGTTGCTAAAGACATTCAAAGTAAAACTTCATGAATTTAAGTTTGTAATAAACATATTTATGTGTTTATATTTTTCTAGAACAGAGTATTATTTTTATTAGTAGACACACACAAAGAAGTAGACATAAGGAACTTTATAAAGTTTTTTTTTATTAAATATAGCATATATAAAATATTTTAAGATTTTAAAGATAGCGATTTTAGAAAATGTTCAATTTAGTATACAAATGAGCCATTTAGATTATTGTTGTAATACATAATATTAATATTATTAGTAGGTGTATATTTCTTAAAATTTATAAATATTGCTTCATACAGTTTATAATTGTTATTTATATTATTATTATTTTTTATTTGTAAATATTTATTCATACATTTTTAAGAATAATTTCAGTTTTTTATTAATTTTCTTATTTTTATACATGTAGTACCAATTGAAGTTAAAAATATATTTTGATTAGCAGAGTATCAGTTTGTCATGATGAGCCATAAATTTGAGCCCAGCCTCCCCGCTTGACTTTGCCTTTCTTGCGTTTACTTAAACGTAAACACTTTTTATGTGCGGCTGCCGCTGCACTTGAGCCGCAGCAACAATGCGATGTTGTTGCTGTTGTTGTTGTTGCTGCTGTTGTTGGTCAAAGTGTTAAACGATTTGCATCATATTACACACTGTTGTTGATGCTTCGCTGGCTGGCCATTGTCGCCAGTGGCAGTGCTCTCAGTCGCTGTTGCAGTTGTAGCCTCTGGGCTCAGCTATTGTGCTATGCTCTGGAGAGGGCAGACGCTGAGACCGGGGGCACTTAACAAAAGCTACAACAGGGGCAACTACCACCAACGATTTATCATAGCAGCAGCAGCAGCAGCAGCAGCAACGTCAACGAAATCGATCCGGATCTTTTAGATCGCTGCTATATATATAAATGCACATGTGTGCGTGTGTGTCTGCTCTGATATGTGCATGTACGTATGCCTGTGTGTGTGCAGCATAAAAAGATAATTTTGAGTTTTTGAATCGTTAAAAGCAATTAATTGCCACTACGCAGCAGCAGCAGCAGCAGAAGTAGAAGCAGAAGCAGAGCAGACCAGACAGTCAGCCAGTCATCCAAGCAAGTCAGCCATCCTGGCTGGGAAGATCGACTAGCCTCATCAGTGCAGTCCATTCCATATGACAGAACTGCTTTTGCCCGCTTTACTGCCCAATTTCGTTGCAAAATTTTGCGTTCCGCGGAACTTGGTGCATTTCATCTTGTTGTCATCAGCAATGTGGTTGTTGTTGTTGCTTTTGTTTTTGGTGCCGCCGATCGTCGCACATTCATTTGTCGCTTAATGTCCCTCAATAGCGTCTGTGTTCTCTCTGCTGCTCTTCCTTCCCCCATAGTTTGTTGCTGCCCGCACTCCCCGCATCCCTTCAGCTGCCACTGATGCTGCTCCCAGAGCGTCTGTATCTGTATCGTCTTGGCATGTGCGGCATCTGCTGGCTGACTGGCTGGCTGGCAGGCTGGCAGGCTGGTTGGCTGGCTGGGCTTCTGTGATGAGATCTCCGCCCGGCTATATAGTGGCTACATTATACATGTGTGTGTGCGCGTGTGTGTCTGTGTGTATGTATGTGTGAATATGAGTCTGCTTGCGAATCTGGTGACATCCACTTGCATGCGCACATTCATCGTAGCCGCAGTTTTCATGGTTTTATTTTGCTTTGCTGCACATTCACACGCAACAGCACACACGGGTGCACCAAGATGGGGCACCATAAAACATTAGTTTCCCATTTGCGTGCTAAATACCCTATGTGGATCGCAGTCTGCATGCCAATCGAAAAAAGGTCTAAGCTGCCACTTCCGAGCAATTTGCAGATCGCTTAGGAATGTCGTTTAGACGGACCAATGATCCCTCAAGTAGCTTTTGTAGTAGTTATGTAATATCTAAAGACGTCACTGGAAAATAAGTTCCTTATATGAACTTGATATGCAAGTACGAATATATTAGCCAAATTAGTAGGGAACTCTACGGCCCCTTTAATGGAATTCATTTTATATTAGAATGTAATCAAAAACAAGTACATATACATACATATATATAAAGCATTATTTCCACGCTCAACTGACATATTTCAGTTTGGAATATTTATTTGAATTATAACTCGGATTTATGATAACCTCTAGAGATTAGAAGAAGATATACTTAAACAATATTCATATATTGTTATACTGTACTTGCTATACTATACTTGTTATACTTAAAGGACATTCAATATTAACTAGCGATGAGTTCATATAATTATTCATGTTATAATTGGATCAGTTTTGCTAGGGTATCATTGCAGTCAGTAGTGGAAAATACCGAAAATATCTCGCAGTTTGTCTATCTGTCCGATGCGTTCATGGCACGCACCGTGATGCGCGCTTTGAAGTCCTGTCAAGAGCTTGAGATACATTTATGTATTTTTGCATTTTCATTGCTTCTACCTTGGACGGAGTTGGGTCGATGGCTGGCGGGGCACAAATGCAAAGAATGATTAGTTAGTTGGTCAGGCAAAATGGAAGAAACCGGTTACACCGATCCTTCAGCATAATCAACACATATAAATGCTGTTAATTATGAATGCACGGAATGCGTTAAGTTTAAGCGAGAAATATGAGAAGAGCGAGAGAGAGAGAGATAGGCAGATATGATCATGAGTCAAACATTTATTATAGATTGGAATCAAGTGTTCGAGCCACCCTAAAGAGCAAGATGCTGATCATGCTGGCCCTGGCGCTCGCATTGCTGGGCAGCCATGTCTCGAATGCAACAATATCCATGTATCAGCGCCAACATCGCGTCAGCACCGACATCAAGGAGAAGATCATGGAACTGCAGTGCCTGGCCCGCTGCGAGAATAACACTAAATCGCAACGATGTCTTGATCAGTGCAAATTGCAGCTGTTGCGTGCACCCCGAGTTGGCAGCTGCCCCAGCAGTTCGATGGTTGCGCGGCAGGCGCGTCTCTTATGTTTGGATAATTGTGCTTACGACAATGACTGCATCGAGGTCCACAAGTGCTGTCCGTCCGCGTGCGGCCCCATCTGTGCAGAGCCAGTGGGCGTGCGCAATGCCAGCCAGCTGCCGCCTATACCGAAGATCGTGCAATACAAGCTGCCACGCAGCCACAAGGTGGAGCTGACCATTGAGTCGTCGTTGCTGCCCTATTACTTCCAAGTGGAGGTCCGATCGCACATCGGACGCATCTTTACGCCACGCAAGATGGGCATGTGGCAGTCGCAGCAGGTCGAAAAGATACTGGAGACCACGGACGGACGCAGCAAATTGTAGGTACTCAGTCCATGATCATATCGATGCCACATAAATACATTGCAATTCCTCATAGCACGGAAATCTTTTTCAATATACGACCCGGTCGTTGGTATCAGGTGCGTGTGGCAGCGGTGAACGGATTCGGATTTCGCGGCTACTCCCAGCCCTCACATGCCTTCACCCTGCCCAGTAGTAAGTTGTGTTCGCAAAACGAAACGCATCTCGGTTAAGATATTCACATTGCAGATCCTAAGCCACCCAAGGCGCCCGCCGATATGAGGATCACTTCCCAGCAGTACGATGGACAACGCTATATAAGCGTCAAGCTCATTTGGTGCCCATCCAAGTCGAATCTGCCAGTGGAAAAGTATAAAATTATCTGGTCCCTATACGTCAGCAGCAAGGAGGGCTCACTCATATCCGACGAGGCCTATGTCAAGGACGTAAGTCTCTTGCTAAGATTAGAAACAAGATTGATATATCTGATTCACACACTCGTAATCAAATTGACTTGCAGACACATCAGTTCGAGATTAAGAAACTGCATCCCAACTCCTCCTACTACATACAAGTGGTTGCGATGTCCATAAGCGGATCGCAGCGTCTGAAATCGGAGAAAAAGTCGTTGCTCTACAACACGACGCTGCCCATGCATGAACTGGAGTATGCTGCACCACTTCACTGCAGCACACACCACAGCAGACACAAGTACCATCCCAGCCATAGTCATAGCCATAGCCACAGCCACAGCCTCAGTCATAGCCCCACGCTGGAGACCAGCTCCATGCCTGCGATAAACATGAACGAAAGCAACACCTCCTATGAAGTACGTTTCCGTTTGAACCGGAAATTTGGCATGATTGTGCAAATTTTGGGATTTCAGCCATACAAGGAGAAGTAAGTGTCAGAGACCCCCCTTAGTTCCCCCCAGCTCTTTCTTATTCGCGCCGTTTTGTACACATGTTATTCATGTTGTTTTGATTGCTTATAAACAATTTGCTGAAATATGTATATTATTTGATTTCAGGGTATACGAGCTGTGCCCCCAAGAAACGAACTGTGAGCAGCGGGAGTTCAGCGCGATCCGCGTCAAAGTAAGTAAAAGGGGCAGGCAGAGTCCATGCCACGAGCTAGGTTCGTGCCGGTCTAATCATTGCAAAACACACACAAATCATTTGTCATTTTCGGTCAATTGGGTTTCGGTTGCCGTTGTGGTTTTAGTTTCATTGCCGTTTGACACGTGAAACACGTTTTCGAACAAGGCGTCACGTACGTGGTTCGATTGCTTTACCAAACCAATTAGAATGTAATGAAAGTGAGAGAGCTGTACCAAGAAATTTTCCAATTGAAAATGTTTCAGATTGAAAATTTCACAAAATATGTAGTTTCTATAAACAATATGTTTCCAAAAAGAAAATTGATATTTATAAATATATGAGAATTTATGTATGTAATTTAGACTTGCAGTCGTAATCTCAGCAATATTAGTTAAATTAGTTACAGACGGAAATCTATCAAGAGTATTCAACTGCAGCTCTCTAAATAATCCATTAACATACATTTAATCATTACAATCACATCTGATTTCTTATAAGGATTCGTAATCGTTTCAATGATATATAAATCAAATCCAACTTCCATAGTTTTTAGATAAAGAAATTAACTAAAGGTCTCTCGATGTTTGCATCATTGTAGAAGGATTCGCAGGAGTTTAGCAAATTGAAATTCAATACAACGTACGTGCTGAAAGTTTTACGACCCAACCCGAATTCCGTGCTCGAGGATAATGGACATCCATTTACATTCACCACGCCCAAGTGCGAAAGCTTTCGTAATCGCTTTCCCAAAATGCTAATCAATTGTGGCGACTAAGTGATGTGGTGGGTTGTGCAACCTGGATCTGGATGGGTTTGTGACATCTTACGGAACTTGAGATTAAACTAGCTTGTAAATAATTGTATGTACCGACTTAACTTTTTTACTTATTGTTAACGCTAAGTATGCAAAATAACATTTAATGTTTCACGTGGAGGAATCATATTTATTTAAAAAGATCTTTGAACTCTTGTAAGTCGCGCTGATGTTGGTTCATTGCTTCCATGCTGGGCCCTAGATGGAGTGCGCCTGGTAATTTATTAGCCTCCAGCTTGACGCCCAGCTCAATGAGGGCCGCTATAAGCCTTGTGGTGTACATCACAGGACCGCCAACTATATGTAAGAAGTCATAGTGCTTGTCTCGACGCGTGTTGAAGAGAATCCGCTTGGATACATAATCTCCATAGTTGCTGATCCGTCCGACGCATACGTAACGCTTGAGGGATGGCGCATACACCTCTATGCTGGCTCTCAAACTTTCGGATGGCGTTAGACTAGCTGCTCCAACGTACACAATGCGAAAGGGCACGTCGAGTGCTTTGTAAAAATCAATGGCCAGGTTGAGCACCTGTTCCAGCTCGGCATCAGCCTCGTCTGCCGTTTGGGTGGCTACAAAACTTTGCACCGTATTCGTTTGTGTGGCTGTGTACAAGCTTGGTGTGGGTCCATTTACCAGACCTTCTTCGCGGTTATAACTACGCCCAAGGGCGACATAACGCAGTGGCAGCACTGAGGGATAGACGCTAAGCTTGGTCATAGTGCCAAGAAAACTTTCGAATGCGCCACCGCCTGTTAGATAAGCTGCATTTAGTTTGTTCAATAAATGTTCCTCACGGACCATGTGGTATTGACTTAAGGGTGTTGCATTGGCCTCCAGCAGCACACAACGCACAAAATCCGGATTGCAGGTCTGTATGAAATCGCCGTGACTTATAAAGTAGCGTGCCATCGCCTGCATGGAATCTACATCGAAATGTGCTGCCTGCTCCATCATGTAATAGCGATTGTTATTCACAAAATGTATAAGATCCTTGCGATCCAAGTGCATTGCCACCGGCGCCGAGGTCGGGGGTGGTTTGTGTCTATAAATGAGCTTCTCCACATCTGTTTGCGGGCAATGCGCATGCAAGACATTGGGTAGATGCAAGAAGTCATGGATAAAATCATCTTCAATCGGATATAGTTTTTGCTTTAGCGATTTCACCTCGTTGCGCAACTCTTTGCCACGCGCTCGCAGTTTGTCCAGCAACTCCGTTGAGCCGCCCGATTTCGTATGTGATTTTAGCTCCTTGGTAATAGCGTCACGTTCATCCTCCAGTCGTTGTAATTGTTCATGTTCTGTCTGATATGCTGCGTATTTGGTGAGCACCGATTCCAGATTGATGTTCAATCCACGGCAAGTAATGCTCTGCTGTAGACTCACTTTGTCGCGAAATGTGCCGGTAAAATCCAAAAATGGCTGCAAGGTTACATAGTTTTCGTTTGCCTTATCGCCGGTTATGTAAAGTGCTGAAATCTGTCGCTTCAGAAAGAAGCCGTGTCTCACACAATTACGTAGTTTTAACATATAAACGTTATTTGTTATTCAGATTTAGAAACAAATTGTTATTGCGCTCAGCTGTCATTTAGCCGTTTCGCGCAGCTGTTTCCCTATAATAACATTCTGTTAAGTGTATAATATGATAACATGATGCAAAAACGCTGCTAACCGAAAATATGTTAACATTCTAACAGTTTAGTAGTCAGTCTTAGCTGTGCTACATTCACTAATGAATAATAAATGTAATGCGGAATTTATCTTTTTGTATATTTATTGTAATGTAAGAAAAACGTCAATTCAATTCTCTGTCTCGTAGAGAAGTAAGTAACAACGATTATAACTATCAATTACAACTATCGTAAACTATGTGTATGTTAGAACTGGAACTAAGGCTGTAAATGTAAACAACTCACGTTTCCAAATGAAGCGCGATCTAGCGGACTTTTTCGGAAGCACAAAATTTAAATTTACAGAAAGTAAAACTTTATCCATTTGTCGTTACAATCGCATAACAATAAAATTAAAACACGTAGATATTAAGGTATAAAAGTACCTTCGAAATATAAAAACACAACATTTAATAAACATATTTTGTAAGTAATAACAGTGGGTAAAAATACAACACAGAAACCTATTTAACTATTTGAATGAATCACATATTAGTAAATAACATAAGACAATTCGTAAAATTCTTTTCTGCATTTGAAAGCACATTAAAACAGCGCATACTTGCGGCTAATACTTTGCAGTTTGCATTACGCTTTCAGGTATCATTTATTAATATCCAGATTTGCTGCAAATGATGCCGGAGGTTTAAAGTTCACAACTTCCTTGTAAACAAGCTCTTTCCATTTTTCCAATGAAAAATCCTTTTCTTCAAAGCTTTGATCGTACAATGGTGAAGTCTGTTCATCACTTGGTTCTGCATACTTCTGTAAGTATGGATGAGCAAGTGCCTGTTCGGCTGTAATACGTTTATCCGCATCCAATTCCAACATCTTCTCGAGCAAATCAATAGCCAACGGATTGGCATTCTTAAAAACAACCTTAAAGTCCTTTCGTTTCGTTTTCGGCAGCGAGTTGATATAGTTTCGCGCATTGTCAGATGAGACCTTCTGCATAAAATCATCGGGAGGCGTGCCCAACATTTCCATGATCAAATTGAGCTGATGTATGTGATCTGTGCCTGGGAAAAGCGTACGCCGTGTGATCAGCTCAGCCATGATACAACCAACTGACCAGATATCGACAGTCTGACTATAATGCATCCAGTTGAGCATAATTTCAGGAGCACGATACCATCGCGTAGCCACATAACCCGTCATCTCGAACTCAGTTGGTCTCGCCAACCCAAAATCCAGGATACGCAGCTCGCAGTCCTCGTTAACCGCAATGTTGCACGGCTTCAGGTCTCGATGAATAACGCCAGCGCTGTGTATGTACTTAAGGCCACGCAGTATTTGATATACCAAGAACTGCACATGATCATCAGACAGGTTCTGCATCTTTATAATATTGTTAAGATCCGCACCCATTAGGTGAGTTACGAGGTAAACGTGCTGAAATTCTTCTAAAGTCGCATCCGGTGGATGCGGATGAAAAATGTCCAACAAGCCGATAACATTTTCGTGATCCATATGCTTCAAGAGCATTAGTTCCCGATATGCTCGCTTGGCGTGCACCGTTGATTGGAAGGGACGAGATAACTTCTTTATGGCGACATCGATGTTGGTGCCACGAATTCTGGCCTTGCACACTTGCCCGTATGCCCCAGAACCCACTGGATGCAGCGCTTGATATATGTCTGGAACTTCCCATTCTGTACGATTTATATCCACCTTATAAAACTTTTGCGCTTTACGGGCACTCATTTTAACAATGGCTGTAGCGAAATACTTGTGGAATTGACAGCTCACTACACGAATATGAAATTGATTAGGCTTATCTTGCTTTTCAGTCAGCAGTGGCGAAATATCACCTCTAACAGCAAACTTCCAAGTACTGAATGCATATTGTTACCGATTTATGGGCGGCGGTACACTCATCAACGCACATTCAAAATCTGTGCCGAATTCGCAATGCTCTACAGCTGCTTGTAGATTGAGGTATTTGACATAAATAAATGTTATTAAAGTTTATATTGCAAATTATCCAAGTTAGTGAATACATGTTGCATTTAAAGATATTAGTACTGCGTAAACAAATCACAAGACGATAACTAAACACAATATAGCGGTTAGGAAGTTCGTTGTTGTCTCGTTAATTTTTAATTTAAGAAAACAATAGCAATTAATGCAATCGATGTATCGATAAATACGTTTCAGCGTTGCCAAAACACATCAAATGAAAACAGCTGGCCTAAGTGTAAACATAATTAATATATTACATGAAGCGGCTCTCACCTCGCTCTTTCTCTCAACTATAATATTTGTTGAGAGGGTTTGCCCATGGCACAAATATTTATATTATGTCCATATATAATTAAATGCAAAATAAAAACTAAGTTATCTAAAGCGCCTGCGCGTGTTACCTTAAACTTATCAAAAGCAAAAATCTAATCTCGGCACAAAAGCTGAATTATTAGGAACGTGCTTTTTGCATCAAGAACAGTTGGGTTTAGACGCCGCACTGGAACGGACTGTGCCAATTCTCTCTTCAAGTTGTAACAAACAAAATCTGTTAAGTAAGTAGATAAATACAATTTATTTATATATTGCATATTTGAAATGCAATCTATGCAACAAATAATCGTTTGGGAAAGCGAAACTTTAAAATCAGATGTGTTATTCAAAACACTTACAGAGGGCAAACGTTGACCTTTGGAGCGACTTTTAATCTGAAATATTAATGCTGAGTGCTTCTCAAAGATAGCAAAATTTACAAATCTATAAACTTAAACAAATTTTTTTCATAACTTTCAATCTGTGATAAGATTAACCAAGTTCAAAGTGTGTTATCAAAAAAAAAAAAAAAAAAAAGACAATTCAAGCGAATTTATTTAAGGGCTTGGTTATAATAATAATAAAAAAAACAACCCCTACCTAAATAATAAGGGAGCTTGTTTACTTTTGCAGCTCACAATGACTTCAACATTGTTGCCTGGTAATATCGTTTATGGAGGCCCAATACCCGTGCGGGTGGCCCAGGATTATCGCTCCTTGGGGCAATTAATTATGGATAAATACAAAAGTTTTGGCGACCAAACGGTTATGATTGATGCCGTCAGCGGTACTGAATATACCGGAAAGTTTATGTACGACTCTATTGTGAGATTGGCTCAAATCCTCCAGAAACTCGGCATAAAGCAGAACGATGTTGTTGGGCTGTCCAGCGAGAACAGTGCGAACTTTGCCGTTGCCATGTTTGCTGGTTTCGCTGTGGGTGCAACTGTGGCTCCGCTAAATGTCACCTACTCCGATCGTGAGGTCGACCATGCTATCAATTTGTCACATCCCAAAATCATATTTGCTTCAAAGATCACCGTTGACCGCATTGCCAAGGTGGCCAGCCAGAACAAGTTTGTCAAGGCTGTCATTGCGCTGAGCGGCTCTTCCAAGAATCATCCCAAAGTATATTCCTTCATGGATTTAATGGACAACGACAAGTATAAAACAAAACCAGATTTCACCTCTCCTGTGGCAAACAAAACCGAGGATGTGGCTCTAATTGTGTGCTCTTCCGGCACCACTGGTTTGCCTAAGGGCGTTCAGCTGACACAGTTTAATCTATTGGCCACGATCGACTCGCAAATGTAAGTTTCTTGATGTCAAATTTATTTTTTATTTAAACATATATTTATTGATTTTATTTGTCTACAGCCAACCAACAATGATACCATTCAACGAGATCACGCTGCTTACTGTCATTCCATGGTTCCATGCTTTTGGCTGCCTTACACTGATCACAACGGCTACCATGGGCACGCGACTGGTATATTTGCCTAAATTCGAAGAAACTCTATTTCTCTCTGCTATTGAGGTACCTATGCAACTGTTAACATTGAGTAGAAACAAATATAATCCAGCTTTAACCTTGCAGAAATACCGCGTCATGATGGCCTTTATGGTGCCACCACTAATGGTCTTCTTAGCCAAGCACCCCATTGTAGATAAATATGATCTGTCTTCGCTGATGGTTTTACTTTGTGGTGCTGCGCCCCTCAGTCGCGAAACCGAAGATCAAATCAAGGAGCGGATCGGAGTACCATTCATACGCCAAGGTTACGGTCTTAGCGAGTCGACGTTAAGTCTTCTGGTACAGACCGATGAGTTTTGCAAGCCAGGCAGCGTGGGCGTACTCAAGGTTGGCATCTATGCCAAGGTCGTTGATCCGGACACTGGCAAAATTCTTGGACCGAACGAACGTGGCGAGCTTTGCTTCAAAGGAGATGGCATAATGAAAGGTTATATTGGCGACAGACAGTCCACAGACTCCGCCATTAAGGACGGCTGGTTACATACTGGTGACATTGGCTACTATGACGATTCACTCGAATTCTTCATTGTGGACCGTATTAAGGAGCTTATCAAATATAAGGGCTTCCAGGTACCGCCAGCTGAAATAGAGGCGTTGTTGCTAACCAATGACAAAATTAAGGATGCTGCCGTTATTGGCAGACCGGATGAAGCTGCTGGCGAACTGCCAATGGCATTTGTGGTCAAACAGTCGAATGCCCAGCTCACCGAGGAAGATGTAATCAATTTTGTGAATGAACGAGCCTCCCCAGCCAAACGCCTACGCGGTGGCGTAGTTTTTGTGGACGAGATACCCAAAAATCCCAGTGGCAAAATATTGCGTCGTATCCTACGCGATATGCTTAAGAAACAAAAATCCAAATTGTAAGCCTCACAATCTATATGATTATACTCAGCAAACATCGTTAGTGAGGCTAGGGGAAATTAATTTTGTACAGTGCAGAAATTTTCCATAAATTTGCTTTACTATATTAATTCTAATTCTTAATCCGTATATATAAAAATAGCAATTGTTGGATTGTGTTTTAAATATATATATTTATATTTATACTTGTCTGTATTTGGCTTTTTTAAAGTTTTGTATTTTATTTAAATCTAAATAAAAACTATTTCCATACATACACACATATTCGGAATCGTGTTACTACCTACTAATTAGTCGGTAATATACATACATTTATCGGTTTGTTATAATGGCATCATGCAATTAATGAAATTCAACTATATAGCCACACATTAATTACATTTAAAGTCTGTCTGAGCTATCAATAACAAGTTACTTATATAAACAACTACATACATATATACTATATCATCATTATATATGTAAGTACGATCAACTCTTATAACAAACATTCGTATAATTTATCTTATTTTTTTTTTTTTTCAATTGGTTTCATATTGTTTCGGGTTCCGTCTCCATCTGTCGTAACTTGGGTGTAAATGTATTATCCATTATATATGTATATGTATGTATATATATTTTTAAATATTTAACTACATGTTCTGACTTGTAAATAGTTTTCCTAATTAACAATCTTGGAAAGAGTTTTCCTTTTTTTTTTTTTTTAACCTTCTATCTCTTCCATTGATTTTTGAGGCGCAGATTTATATTGTTTGGTAAATATATAGAGCTATATATGCTTGTCTGAGTTCTCTAGCGTTAGTTCACTAATTATTGTGTATGAAACCTTAAATGTAAGAGAAATGCCTTGGTTTCTATAACGGAAATATCGTAAGTATTTTGTGTAAAAGATCTAACGCTTCTCTGTGCCACGTTCCTAACGTAGTTGTTTGTTTGTTGCAATGTTATTCGACTTGGTGCTTGACTTACAATTAAACCTAGTTAGAGAAATTAGATAAATAAATTCAGTTGCTCATTTCGTTAGTTAGTACTTAAATATATCAAAGAAATGGAGCTGTTTAAAATTAGCTATAACTGCTTCGCTTTTTTTTTTCTTCACAATTTTGACATCGAATTTGTGAGACTGATTGTCAGTTGTGAGCAAAATTATATTATATTTGAGTGTGTGTATATATGTGGTAGTATGTAGTTTTTAGTGTGTATAAATATTGCTAAAATTGTCTTTTTTTTTGTTGGTCCCTGGGACCAAGTCATGAGACCTAAAACGTACATGTGGGTTGTTTGGAAATAAATAATTTGTTTAAAACTTGGGTTCCCAACTGACCGGAACTTATGATCATGCCAAAGATTTAATCATCACACAATGATTTCCATGCGATTTGCCTTGCGCGTGACTTTTGGCGGCCCTTGTGCCATATCGGATAAGCCGCCGTATTTGAATGAGAAGATAACCGTTTGTTGACCAAAATTTGCTTCGAATCTGTAATAAAATAGTTATTAAATTGAAGGTATAATTATTACATAAAGTACATACTCAGTGCTAATGTGTATCTCCGGAGGCTTTCCCGTCGCATTTTGTATGACAAGAAACATTTTGGTAACTATTTCAATAACATGAGCCGTTTGGAACACAAAATCACCTTTCTTCCTGCCAAACTCAGACTGCAGAATAAAGGAATTTCATTAGGCTAATTAAAAATCGAATCGCATTTAAATCTACCGCTTTCACATGAAACACAGCAATATCATCCAGATAGGGACTTAAAGACATGCGATAAATCTCCGAAGCAGGTACTCTGTACTTTATTTGCAGAGTTCGTTGGTCAAGCAAGAGTAGCGATGACGTGGACAGCACCAGCAATATGGGCACAAACTGAAAACGGATATGGTATTATTTATATCTGAATAAATAATAAATAAACCCCTATCAGCTCTACCGTTTAAGATAATATAACTTAGATGTACCTTGATCAGTCATATTCATTGAGTTCAAATTTACAAACGTACCTTGCCACTGGAGCGCGCTATCTTGTTTATGATATCGGCAAACACCACATACTGATCATTGGTTTCCGCACATATCTTTTTCCACTGCTGATTGTGCCGCAGTCGCACATAGTCGCCCACAAATGAATGTCCCACACTAAAGGCAAAGATATATTTAGTTAAAAAAGCTTTTTACAATCTCGTGAGCTGCATTAGGCAAACCTGCGCGCATAGGAAGCCTTGCGATCCTTAAATATAATGCTAGCTGTAACCTTTTCTCTCATGCGATTGCGTGCCGTTTGATCGAACGAATTGCGATATATGTAACATTTCCAACGATGATAGATCGATCGCAATAGACGGGATGCGTCCGACAGGAAGCTTGGTGCCGTTGGCCATTCTGTCGAGAGTGGACTCAATGTATTTGGTGGCAGACGCAATGGAATAGTAAGTAGATATTGGCGTATCTTCCACTGGTGATAATTCCGCGCAATGACATCGACGGCCCATTTAACTTGGCGCTTGTACTTCAAAGTGCGATACTCCTCACGTGCCTGTCAGAATAAAGCATTAAGATAATAAGTATTCATATAGCATTAATGTGAGACTTGGTTATTGGGTATGAGAGTGGGAATAAGAACATGCAATGCTTACAACGCGATATAAACTCCACAAATGCCTACGGCCCGTGAAGGGAATGCCGAAACGGCACTCCTATGTAAATATAATAAAAAAATATTTAAATATTTATATATTTACAAAAATTATAAGAATTAGGCATGCAAATGATGTAGGGCAGCCAATACTTACACGCCACGTGCGCCAGGCACTCGAGATGACCATTTGGCTGTGTCGCATGCGCCTATAAATCTTTCTAGCATGATACATACGAAACATCTTTTGGATGAGCACTGCCAGCTCGGAAATCCGGAGACGACGAAACTGTTCCAGCTCGTAGACAGTGCGCGGACTGCGCACGAACACATTTTTAGTGCCAAGCGTAAACTCGGCCGAGGGTAAAGGAAGATTTCTTATGATCAGAGCAATACCTTCTACTTGGCTGCCACCGTGAAAGTGCGGCCAAGTCAAACTATTGAGCAGCTTATAGCGTTGAAAGAACTTGACATGCGGCAAGTGGTAGCAATGTCCAGTGCGGCACAAGTGCACGAGCGGCATAAGAGACATGTAGCGCACTTGATGCTGCACTAGGGCCATATCAAAATAATGGGACTGCTTGCACTCGTTTGGCTTAATGCAAAACACATAATGAGCACGACGATGCTTCACAGTGGCCAACAACGTTTGGAGCTGCGTGCGTATATTGGTGCTAAGTGTCGTTGGCTTTTTAGAAGCCTGTCGACGAGGGTTGCCCTCCGGGAAAAGACTTTGTACTAGCGTTAGTTGACTCTGATAAAAGCCAGCGCTTATGTACTTGGGCAGCATATCGGAGTTCTTTTCCAAAAATCGATGAATGGAATAGTTAACAACATTGGCAAAGTGACGAATTCTGTAAATAAACCAAATAAATATATTTTAATTAGGCTCTATTATTTCATAAACAGACTCACTGAAAGCACATGGAATTGCTGCCACTCGTCATAAAATTGGGATGCCCTGCGCAACATTGCTGTATACGCAACAGCAGCGCCTCGTTGTTATTTAGATGCGATTCGTTGAGTAGACTAAGGATGCCATAGCTAGGCTTATCAATTAGCTCACATATGGACTCGTTGTCAAAGTAATCGATGCGTGACCATTCCAAACCCTCACGTAAATACAGCTCCTGCTCTGAGCGCAGCACATTCAAAACAAAGTTCTAATTAAGATGAAAAATAAGTAAATAAGAATATATCAATCTTGGGTGTTTATGTGGTCTTACCTGATGTATTTTCTCGGCACTGTAGTTAATAGCAAATTGTTCAAAAGAATTATGATCCAAAATCTCAAAGCCATAAAAATCCAAAAGAGCGAGATTCTTTTCCCGTTGCGTAGACTTCATCGTTTCATTGATCTTATTCACCAGCCACGTAAATAGACGACTGTAGAGCGTGCGACAAAGTGTGTTGCGATTGCTGGCTGCCTGCCTGGCGTCCATTTCACACCCCACATCCTCCTGTGTACTGCTCGTACTGTTTGCTCTCGTCAGACAATTGATTAATATTTGAGCTTCCAAATTGAGCAGCTGCGCTGTCTCTTGAACTTCTACAGAGGCCAATGTTATTAAATAATATTAAATATTTTGTTTCTATCATCGAGAAATAACATACCATAGATATTGGAAACCTGACACCCTTCAGTCCCATCAATATTGGTTACTGGAACAAAAATAAAGTTACCCAACTTTAAGACAACAGCAATAACTCGAAAAATTGAGTTGATCTCATCACAGCTCAAACCAAGCACATCCAGAGAGCGCTGTAAGCCACAATTTGGTTGCCATTAGTAATCTCATACAAATGCTTGACTTTCAACTGACCTTGGTGTAATGAAAATTGGCACGATCCTCTTCCATGGCACTGGTATTACGGAGCAACTCATATTTTTCCACATTACGAAAGAGCTTTAGAGATTCTTTTAGACAAATTATTATTAATTGATTAACAATTAAGGTGTGTTTCTATAGGTCAACTTACTAAGCAATTGAAGATCAGCACCTAATAGCAATTGGTAGAAAATGTGAAAATTACGCTCGCCAATCATAGTATCCGTTATGCGTGTCTGTTTAAAGAAAATAAGTCAAATATTAATAAAAACAATTGATTATTTAATAATTGATATTTCAAGCAAACCTTTTCCAGCATATCTTTTTTGAGTTAGACATAAAATCAATTGAATAATAAATACATAAAATATAGCGAATGCAAGGAAACGCAATCCAATTTAATAAATAATCTACCCATAGTTACTTACAGTGTGTTATGTGCACGCCCATGGGATCACCCTTGAAGTCGATTTCAATGTCAAATAGTTTACCCTTAAAGCATGCAATAACCAGATATAAGCATCGACTATAAAAAGGGAATGTAGGCAACTCACATATCTACTAGAGTTGTTATTCTTTAGTGTGCAGGCATTGCCCATGGCCTCAAGGAAGACATCCGCGCAGGTGACGCACTCACGCAGTCGCTGGTTAGGTGACTTGTGGCGTCGATGCAACGAGGAGCTTGCAGAGGGTGTGGGCGAGACAGTGTTGCTGCCGAGAACTTTACTTAGCTTGTGAGCATCGTAGAGCGATATACGTTGCGTGGAGCCCATGGACACCTGTCGATCCGATTGGCTTTCGGTTGAATGCTGTCGTACTAGATTTGAGCAGCTACCGCGCTGTGGTTGCTGCAATTGGTGGGCTGTGGAAAGGCGATTATTGCTGCCCCGCAGCAGTATAAGAGCGGCTTCACGTTCATCTTTCTCCAAGCTCTGAGCTCGTGTGCATTTGCTGTGGCCACACTGACGACAGCCACCATGCAAATACTTAGATGATGTGCTGGATGAACCCGTTTTCGAAGGCGTTGCGGCCGTGGGCCCATAAGTGGCAGTGCAGGTGCTTACTTGAGTTTGTTGGTGCTTAAAGCATGATTTTGTTGGATGCAAATGGGCATGTGCAGCAGCTGATTCCATTAACGTGCTTATATTTTCGGAGCTCTTGTGATGCGAAAAATCAAAATCAACTATTTTTTCACGTATATTGCGTCTGGCTTGACGCTCTATGCTCTCCGCACGCGTACGCGATCGCTGGGATGAACCTGGTTCCGGACCCGGTGATGGCGACTGGCGTCGGGAATTGCACGCGCTGCCTTGGTTTGGAGCTGAAGCTGAAGCTGCACTGTTTTTACAAATGATAAAATTGGCGGTACCAGAACAGCTGCTGGAGGCCCGCCTATGAGCATGCATAACCATGCCGCTCGTTGAGCTAGTCGATGACTGTTTACGTAGTGCATTAGGAGTTCCAGAGCACAACCCTCGGTCCTGTATGTGTGTTAGAAAATTGACAATCATTTTAAAGGTCTCCGTTTTGCCAGCGCCTCCTTCACCAGTGAGCAATACGCACTGGTCCTCGCTCTGATCTTTAAGAGACTGATAAGCCAAATTGGTGAGCCCATATCTGCAAAATATTATGTTTATTAAAAAGAACAGTTCAAACACAAAACCACTCACATGTGTGGTGGCAGCTGAAAAATGCCCTTATTGCCATAGTTGCGTATATTTTCCAAAGAATGCTCAGATATGTGATGATATGGATTTAAAGCCACAACAGAAGTTCCAATGTAGGTCTGCAAAGCAAGCAACAATAATAATGTATACCCTCTATTAATTGATTCAATTACTTACATATATATGATCGCGCTTGTAACGCTGATGTATGTTGCTTATGAAGCTGTCCTCGGACAGGTTTTCCAGCAGAACTGAGTCCCAGGTACCAATCTCCTGTTCCATTTTGCCCTGTCCAAGCCCTGACAACGTGTACGGCAGTAACAACAACAGCAACAACAAATGCAAATGCACAGCAAAACATTTGAATTTATCAACTGGAACTGCAATGGCAAAGAGAATAGAGAAACATTACAAATGTGACATATTTGCATAAATTATCGTAAGCGCAGGGTATGCATTTGGCCAAATTCGTGTTTTGATTTTCTGATTGAATTATTGATTTTAATTTTCAGCCTCAGCAAAGGCAGCAACAGTGTGTAATACATTCACATAGGCATTTAGATTGATTAAGTTATGTCGTCATCGAAGTAAGTATTTCGTATGTTGTTTTGCTAAAATTCACCACATTGAAATACTTTTATTTCGAAAACTTATCACTTCATAAACATTGTTTACCTTTTCACACAATATTTGGGCATTTTGTAACGAAATGCAATGCACAACGGTACTTACGTACCTACGTAATGGCAAAGTCAGGAACGTAACGCAAAACACCGCGTAACGGCAATGAATAAAAGAACTGTGAACGCAATTAGAGTTAACATAACATATGATAAGAAACAACATCGATTGGCTCTGTCAGTTACAATGGCTGTCACAATTAGGACTTAGCAATATTTAACTAACATTTTTAAATAATTAAATAACAAGAAATAAAAATAAATAAATACATAGTTATTGTATACGTGTATTAGATTAAATATCTCAAGTATTTTGCTTCATTGTTTTAGCGCCCATCAGAGCTGCGGACAAAAGTGAGACCAGAGTACATTGGTGCAATGTTACTATTTTTTGTACTTCCATACTTTTGAGAACAATTTTCAGTTGTTGCTGCAATATCAACTTTTGTTGTATCAATCAAAATAAAGCTTAAAGTAATAATATCTTCCATGATACATAAACCAAAGATGACTACAGATGAACGCAATTTTCGATCTAGTTATTATGAGAAAGTTGGCTGTTTTAGCGTTGAAGAGAAAAAGTCGCTCAATAAACTACTACAGGATGATATTCGCAATCTCGCAAAGTTAAAACACTTCGTATATACTTTTACGGTACCAGCACAGCAGCGGAGTCTACTTTGGAGACTGATAATGGGAATAATGCCACTTCATAAAAGCAACACTGAATTTGTTCGGGAGCAACGCCGCCAAGTGTATGAGGACTTGCTACGCGCCGTGACTGTAATGCGTTTTGTAGAGTTAGATAAACCTAGACATTTGGTTCTATACAAAATGTGGCTGCTAGAGAACAATCGACTAATGCATAGCAATGTACGAGCTGGAGGTCAGGCAGACGACACTCATTTTGTTGAAATTGCACGCAGCCTACTGGAAATATTCGACGATGAAATGGAAACATACTGGATAGCCAAGGGGTTTTACCAGTACACACGTGAACTGAAGAAGGAGTGCGGGAAACTAAAGGAACTGACACAAATTCTTCTAAAGCGCGAAGACATCGAATTATTTTGGTATATATTCTATATGAAAATTACTATTTTCATTAATTACTTAATTTGTATTGCAGTGGTTTGGAAAAGCTAGAACTGTTTGATGTCAATTCAAAACTTTTAGAGAATTGGTACACTACATGCTTTGCCGGCGTAATATGTGAAACGGTTTTAGTCAAAATATGGGATAAGATATGTGGAGGTGCCAAAAAGATAGTCGTATTCCTCTTTCTAGAGCTGATGAAAGACATTAGGTCTTTGATATTCAATCTGCGATCTCAGGATGAACTAAAAGCGTTGGTTGAAATGGTATGATGTGTACTTCTCAATATTTGTGTGTTTATAAACGACTTGTATCTTTTAGATTAAAGATCAGGATGGTGTCATTGTAAACAAAGCCATTAAATCTTGGCATAGTAATAACAGTGAAGTTGAATACGTTCATTGAATAAGACTGCAATATGTATGTACTAGTAATATAAATGTATTGGCGAAACAAGTAAAACGGGATTTGAACTAAATGTATTTAAAGACCACATCCTTCTTATCGGCCACCGTCTGAAACTCGAGAGTCACAGGGCATTGCATCCAATAAGACAGCAGCTCCTCTGTATAACCAATGAGAAAGTACATCTTGCGTGGGTTAATCGCTTGTCGTATTATAGCAGCAATGCGTATCATATTGTGTTGTCGCTTAATAATAATTTCCGAACATACAAGGGCATGCCATGTTCCAGTTATAAATTTACGAATGAAGACATCCTCAATGGCTGTTTGTGATGGCCGCAAGGCATCCTTTAGGGTAGCTAAAAATTTTTATATTGACATTTTGCAAAATTGAATAAACGTAAATGCAGCAACCTACATGTGTTCCAAGAATTCCATGACTTTCGGTGCCCAATATAATGTGGTGGATTGGCCATTTCATATGTGAGCGGCCTGTCCCGCTTTACGGTTATGCGGTAACGTCCAGACTGCACGCGACAGCAAACCGCGCTAGTGTGAACGGCTGAACTACTGCCAATACTGAGATGGGCTTCAGCCATTGGCAACACCTGTGTTGTTACCTAAGAGTTTTACACAATTATATAGTAAATATATTTAATAATTATTTTATTTACCTTCTTTAAAAAATTCATTTTTACGGCAAACTCTTCGTCGGTACCAGCTGTGCAGACTCAGCTGTTATGCGTGACGTAATAAAAGCTAGCTAGTGATGGTATTTAATAAAAATACTAAAATATTTTGCAGTGTTCAAAATTTATTAAAATTATCTACGTTCTTTAACTATATTTTTACTACAAACAAATATAAAACCCAAACCTGTAGGAAAAATTATAAAAAAAAAAAAACAATCCTCTTTGAATTGCATTGTTATCGATTACTTGTTGCTATTCAAAACCGATAAGTCGTAACAGCAACTTCCAAACAAAGGCAGCTGCTTCTGCGCTGTAGATAGGTTGATTTTCCGATGCCATAATGAAATATTAAAAGATCTCAGCTCTGATCGCCTACCTGCTAGCTATTTGTGCTTCATATGGAGGCAAATAATTTATAGTTCCTGGAATACACTTAGGTACAACGCGTAACATCGAGTTTTAAAGTTAAGCCCGGCAAAATCAATAAAGTGGAAACCATTTGTAAGCATGACGCTCAACGAGAACGACGCTCACAAGCAACTGGAGCTGACACGAAACTTCTTGGAGCTTTCTAGAAATACGGACACCTGTTCAGCATTACGTAGCTCCGACTGTATCCAACTGTTAGTAAAAATTCTACATGACCATGATGACGGTGCGGGCACGGGTGGAGCAGCACGAAGGAATGCCAGCCAAGCCCTTCATAATATTGTTCAAGGAAATCAACGTGAGATGAAGATTCTACGCCTTCTAGATCAAATACATGACTATAGTTGCAACTTCTTACGTACACAATTGCAAAGCGGCGGTGAATCAATTGCCGATGATGAAGAACGTCATCCATTGGCAGCCATGAAGTTGCTGATGAAGGCTAGCTTCGATGAGGAGCATCGGCATACCATGTGCGAATTGGGTGCCTTAAAAGCAATCCCTAATCTAGTTCATCTCGATCATGCCGTTCATGGACCGGCAGCTGGACGCGAACAATGCAATTTACTTCGACGCTATGCGCTTATGACGCTCACAAATCTTACATGTGGTGATGAGAACAACAAGTCACTGCTCTGTGGACAAAAACCATTCATGGAAGCGTTGGTCGCGCAGCTGGATTCAAATACTGCCGATGTCGATGATCTGCTTCAGGCTACTGCTAGCGTTTTGCGCAATCTATCTTGGCGCGCGGACAAACACCTGAAGACCATATTCAATGAACTTGGCACTGTGACAGCTCTTGCATTGGCCGCTATGAACAACAAGAGCGAAAACACACTGAAGGCCATTTTGTCGGCCCTCTGGAATCTGTCCGCACACTGCAGCACCAACAAGGCTGAATTTTGTGCCGTTGATGGTGCATTAGGATTTCTGGTCCAAATGCTCAGCTACGAAGGTCCAAGCAAGACGCTTAAGATTGTCGAGAATGCTGGCGGCATCTTACGCAACGTTTCCAGCCACATAGCTGTTTGTGAATCATATCGTCAGATCTTGAGAGAGCATAACTGCTTGGCTATTCTGTTGCAGCAGCTCAAGACAGATAACCAGACGGTGGTCAGCAACTCCTGTGGCACGCTCTGGAACTTGTCTGCACGTTGCCCTGAGGATCAGCAGTTTCTCATCGATCACAATGCTATTCCTCTATTACGTTCTCTAACAAGCTCCAAAAATTCCATGATAGCTGAGGGAAGCGCCTCAGCGCTCAAGAACTTGGTGAATTATCGCAATGCCCTTGAGCTGTCTACCAACAACGAATTGTCCTCCAAGGAGTTAGCTAAGGGACACGCAGGCACACTGCCGCGACGTTACAGCTCAATGCGCCTAAGCAGCAATCCCACAGGCTCGCTTAAAAAGGTGCTTAACGGAACAGGAAGCACTAGCAGCAACGGCTGCAATACATTGCCTCGGAAATGCGAAAGCCGCGAGTCAATCTATTCCGGCAAATCTGATTCCGATTCAACAAAATTCTCAACTAAGTCCGACAGTGCCTTCGAGCAACGAAAACTAAGCACAAGTACTGCGCAAAACCATTACAGGACACCCACGGAAGAGCAACCCATTGATTATTCGATGAAGTACAGCTACAGCGACCACAAGCCGGCTAAGGCCAGCTTTGACAATTCAATCGATTTGGATCAACTCACGGATTTTAGTGCGCGCTATAAGGAAAGGCGGTCCGCGCAAGCCGTGCAGCCACAGCCAACTACGTGTGAGGAAAAACAACAAGAGGGTAGCGAAATATTACTCATATTAGATGAAAGTAGAAGCCCCGCTCCTCCCACTCTGGCCAAGTCCGCTTCGGCTTGTGATTTGAGCAGCGATCAGGTGGAACGCCCCAAAACACTTAACCTGCGCAGCAATGCTTTGGAGAATTTAGCAGTAGATAAGACCGACGGCTGTTTGCACACGCCCGAACCGGAGCCAGGCGAACGTCCGATTAACTATTGTGAAGAGGGAACACCTGGCTGTTTCAGTCGCTTCGATTCGCTCACTAGCCTCACGGATGTGGGGCACGGAAAAAATGACAAGCCCCCAGCTGCTCCTAAAGCGATCAACACCCAACAATCAGTTGTCGAATCACCAGAAGCAGCCATTAATAGCAACAACACTAATAATGGTGCCGCTTGCCAGGCTATTGATTCCGCCCTGGAGACGCCGCTAATGTTCTCTAGACGTAGTTCCATGGATTCGTTGGTGAATGATGAGACCATTGGATGTGACGATAATGGTTCTGTAATTAGTGAATACAGTCGCATGCAAAGCGGTGTCATCTCACCCTCCGAGCTGCCAGATTCACCCACACAGAGCATGCCTCAGTCGCCTCAAAGTGATCGCAAAGTCAAGCTTCCGCCTCCAAACGATAACTGCAGATCCAATATACACGATCTCAATGGCAACGATGCGCCACTTAACTACTGCACAGAAGATACACCAGCTTTGATGTCAAAAGCAGGCAGCAACAGCAATCTCTCGGTACTTTCAATAGCCTCCACTGCCAATGACCACAAGGACAATAGAGAAATGACACATCCAATGCCACATCCAATGCCACCAGTCCAAGATATGCCGATGAACATTTCCGAGGATGCCATTTCAAAGATGCGCTGCGGTGGCAGCACTCTGCCTAGCTATTTGCCAGTAACCGATGAGATGAATAAGTACTACGTAGAAGACAGCCCCTGCAATTTCTCCGTGATTTCTGGACTCTCCAGCTTAACCGTTGGTTCTGCGCAAGTAGGACCAGTCCGTGCACTAAAACCACCACAACTTCTGCCGAGGAATGCAGAATCCGCTCCAAAGTTGCCGCCACGTCGAAGTGCTGTTCTTGTCGGGCCAGAGTCGCGTCAGCTGCCCAAACGTAGTGATTCGCTCAGTTCACTGTCAATGGATTCCGACGATGACTCAAATCTGCTGAGTCAAGTAAGTAGTGATAAAATTCGATGTACTAAGTGGCTTCTAACCTTTGCTCTTTCCTTACAGGCCATTGCCGCCGGTAGCTGCAGACCTCAACCAAGTGGCGCCAGCACCAGCTCGAGTCACACGAACACGCTGCCCAAGCCAAGCAACAACCACAGGCGGCAGACAATTGCTCGTGCGAAGACTGACTATAGCTCCGATGATTCACTGGACGAAGGCCAGTCGACTTCATTGTTTGAGCAGTGTATTTTGAGTGGCATGCATAAGTCGAATGATAATTTGGAAAGCGATCGCAATGAGCCCCCTAATGAACGCTTCGTTAGCAATCAGGTGCGTCAGATTGAGTCGATGTTGGCCACCACGGTTAGACCACCGCCACCGCGCTCAGCATCCGGCAGTCGTCAGCGTCAGCATCATCACTGGGTGTAACTAATTAAGAAATTTTTAATTTTGTAGTTTGCAGTAGGTTGGTCGTTTCTTTTTAAATATTTTCTAATGTAATGTACACACTGCAATAATATTCTTACATTCTCAATTCTTCTATAGCTCAGATTAAAAATGTTCACTTAAATTTAACAATTGCCCATTTGTATTGACCGTTGTGTCGTTGTTTTACCTATTCCACAATTCCAAAACGAACATCTAACAAATCTCGGGACATCTAGGTAACTTATGAACAAATATCGTAATGGGTACATTCAATATAAATTAACTTTAAAAGGACTTGAAACTTGTCAGCTGTTGCTTGTAACATGATGTTTTGGTCGACTATACCTAAGTTTGGTTGTCTGTTGTCGCAGTTGGAGCTGTCGATTTCAGTAAAAACGTTTTCGCGCATTGCGATCCTTGAAATACGAAATGGCAAATATAGCCACACCAGCCGTCACCACGACTACAAAGAGCAGTATGAAAAATATTTTTGCATTTGACATTCCTGGTTTTGGATCATCTTTGTGTTCCCGCGGAGCTTCAAATGTTTTGGCATTTGGAATAATGTTGCTACGGCGCATAATCTCATCGTGCTGCTTAGGAAATATTTGTAAATATCATTAATATACTGACTTAGAAGTGAACTATATATTAAACTTACACTGATCGTCGTGTCTATGTCAAAGAACTTGAAGCTATGAATGTCATGGTTATCGGACAAATCACCCGTTGTTGCCGACAAGCCAAAGTAATATCCCGTGGGTAGCTCCACATTGTTAACCACAAAACAGTTTTTCCATTCGTTTCGATTCTCGAGATCCGTCGAAACGGACAATACATCGTTCTCATATCGTATGCTAATAAACGTTTCGTAATCCACATTACGGAAGCGCACTTCACAGCCAGCCAACTGTGTGTGCGTACCATCTCTATCGTGATCGTAACTCCAGGAGCCGTTATTAACCATTGCACTCAAATATGGATGTTGATGCTGTATGCAAAAGAAAAATAAATAAAAAACATGTGCAATTGTTGTTTCAATATTAATGGTGAAGGCACCTACATTATGCGGCCCATTGTGATTGCTGTATGTATCGAGTATGATTGCCAGTCCAGAGAAATGATCTTTGCTTCCAAATACCGGTCCTGTTTGCATGCGATCTTTTGTATACCAAATGGCAAATCCATCACCAAAAAGCTCATTGCCCTTTCCATGTACTTTAAACCCAACGTGAACTTCCCAATTGCGTCCCATAACGGGCTGTGGCATACAACAATATTGGCATAAATTATTTAATATAGAAAATATTATGCCCGCATACCGAGTAGTTCCATAGCGCTCCGCTTTTTGATTGCAAATCCGGGGTCAGTCTTATATAGTTACTGGTAACCATTGTGTTTCCCAGAAAATCCCAGTGTGGTAGTATAACGCCAACGCCTAAAGTTGATAACGAAACAATCCATGTTAATACCATGTATTTGGCATATGCATATGAAGCTTATCTTACCTTGAAATGGACGCACCAGGCTGTGTTCCCGCTTCATGTACTCATTGTTTTCCGCGCTTTTTACTAGCTCCAAGGTTACAAGAGCACCTAAAACTGCCAGAATCCAATTTGTGTTTATGTGTGTCATTTTAACATGCGTTGGCGTCTACTCTACAAAAATTTTGTTGAATCTTGGGCGAATATTTCTCGCTTTTTCGGTTCTGATGCCGGTTTGATGAGTGGTTGCTTTTTGTTGGCTAGCTGCTGGTACTATCGATATTCTCAGCTATCCCATGCTAACGATAAATACTAAAACATCGATTGCTTTTCATAAGCACTAAAAACATAAAAATTGTTTAAGGCCGCTGGTAAACCTATCGATAGCTAAATATTGTTGCGATATATTGCAGAACATAATTTTTGTGTATTCCAGCACTATGACTTATCTGTAGCATTGCCAGCGTAAAATTTAAATAGTTACCGCCAAATATTTGCAAATAAGTGTCGAAAGGCCATTGAATACTGAGCATGTAAATAGCCACTGTTGACAAGTAAAGAAATAATAAACTCTTCCCTATCGAAAGTGGTTAAACGGCAACATACTTTACCAGGCATCTGCAACCTCCTGACAACTCGTTTAAATTATATTTTTGACTATAACACCGACATGCTGTCACTTTGTCAAAATTACGTTATGCGTGGCTGTTGTTGTTGGTATTGCAACGGCTTATTGCGTACGCATATTCACGCCTTCAATTGAAGCCAAACGGAAAATTGAAAACCAGTTCCAGTAACAAGAGTTTTCTTCCTTGCAAACCACTGGAGTGTGCGTCAAGTTAATACACTCAAACAAACACAGAACTGAGGTATGTTGCGTTGTGCATTGCCAAGGTCGATGTCGTGAGAATAAAAGCTAAACGGCATATACACATGCAGGTGCTGATATATGTGTGCATGGCATGTTTGTATAATGCAAATCGAATTGAAATTGGACCGGAAATTTGGAATGCTAAACATTTGTACTTGCGCTCGCTTTTCATAATTCTCTATGCATATTTGGGCACAATTAGCTAATTGGCAATTTCAGTTGCAATAACTGTAATATATAAATGTATCGTTCAGTGTCTAAAGCAGCATCAGCCTTTGCCACGCTTCCTCGACACGTTGCTAATTGGAATATAACGTATCTAATTATATCAGAAACTAAGTGCGACATCGTCATATACTTAATTATTAACTCTGGGAAGGTCAATGAATCACATCGACAACGTTGGGAGTTAAGTGAATGCCAAAACAAAAATAAATTGAATTCAATCCGAATTTTTAAAATCAAATACAAGTGATATATAATAAATTAATTTATTGATTTCAATAAATAATAAACACATAATGATCACACTCATTTCTATGCTATGAAAAATAAGAATGGGTTGATTCATAAATATTATTATCATTTGGTCATCTCTTAAAACTGAACAGAGAGTGTGCGTAAGTCGTCGTTCAAGTTGGAATTTTATTAATCCAGTTCAATAATAACAGATTGGGCATGTTATTGCTCTTCTTGAGGTTTTGAACTCACTTGCAGTTCCGAGACTTCCTTAACAGCAAGTGTAATGGAGAGGCTCATATTAATATAATATATATTTTATTTGTAATGTAATCTCTTGACGGATACCTTTGAATGAAATGCTTATGAGCCGATTCGATCAATTGGACTTTATAATTAGCTGCGCGTGTAGCCATCGGTGATTAATGGGTTTGTAATTCTCAGTGATTGGAGCGTAGTTGCCGACAGCAGAATAAGTCAACACAGATTAGCTTGCAAATACTTGGACTATCATATCAACGACTATTTTTAGCGCGTTTAAAAATCCATTAATTTGAGTCGGCTGCTCATTTGCAGACAAGTTTAAGCCCAAAACAGTGTTCAATTCCTCAAAGTGGCATTAACCTCAGGCCTGGCAAAAAAAAAAAAACTGAGGCCAAAAATTTACTCCAATGATTGATAACTACTGTCAGACATTTAACTATTTCAATTAACAAAACACAACAAAAGCAAAGCATATGGTAACAGCAACAAAAAGAAAGCGAAAGAAGGCAAAAGCAAAAGGCAAAGTACGCGCAAGGCAATTTGTTAATTGTTTAGTCGATCAACGATAAATCAATGGCAATCGACAATTAAGCGCGCTAATTGTTGCACAGCTTACAACAATTGCGCTGGCCAATTGGCCAACTGAACTTGACCCCAACGCCAACTGAAGACAATACAAAATATGATTATTCAATTCAATGCAATTCAATTACTGCGGTTTTCTGCGACTTGTTGCATCAACAAAAAGATAGAGTTTTTGCGGCTGCCTCTCTCAAACACCTGATAGTTGAACTTGAACTTGGTTTTAATATCGATAATAATATCGATAGATCTCCTGTCCTATCCACTACTTCCCTCTCTATCACAGCCTTCCACTAAGTGCGTCGACTGGCGAAAAAAAAAACAAAACAAAACTAAATCTAACGCATTGCTTGCATTGCTACGACAAGTGTGCAATTTGTATTTAATTGGGCGCATTAATGACGAGGGTCGTTAATTAAGTCAGAAATGATTTATAACAGTGCTTACTCTATTCAGTTCATAAAATCTTTATCGTGAAGACTTTCAGACAGGCAAACCTTTTTAATTTATTAATACTTAGTGCTTGTTCCAGAGATCTTGCAATACCTAAAGATAGACTTTGCAATAATGCCAATTGATTTAGTTTAAGCAAATTTTAAGCTCGGGAAAATACCGCAATCGCAAACTGATTGGGCGGCAACAACTTTAGAACTGCCCTCGTAGGCTGTTAAATGTTTTCCAGTTTAAGGGTCGTAAATGTCAAACGTATTATGTTGCACACTTAAAAGCAATCTCAATTGTAACAAAAGATCGTTATTCACAATATACAGAAATAACTTGGCGGCTTGTGGCTTAAGCCTTCTGTTTACTGCTTCCGGCAGGCAATTCGTGCGTTATGATTATGATATGCATATTGCGATTTTAAATCAGACAATCATACAAATATCACGTAAATTGTCATTTAAATCAAGACGGCGACGTTCCTCAAAAACGGCCAGAAAGCAATAGTTGCAGCAGCAACAGCAACAACAACAGCAATCAATAAAGACCAGCAGGCCAACAATCACACGAAATTTTCACGGTCAAAAAGCGACAGAGGCGGAAGAAATTGCCAAAGCTAAAGTTGCTGACAACACATCAGCATTATTGTTACTATTGTTGCTACTGTTACTACTGCCGATGCCGATGCCGCTGCTGTTGTTGTTGTTGCTGATGCAATTTTTTTTTTTGCTGTTTTCACCTGCAATCAAGTCAAGGTGTTCGCCAGCTTTCCTATCACATTTGCATTAGATTTGCATAAGCGTCTATCGAGACTGATTGACCCGAATGAAGTGCAATTCAAGCTTTAACTGAAACTGGTTACCGGAAAGCAGCAACAGCAATAGCCGCCGCAGCAGCAGCAGCCATCGAAACCAAACGCTAGAAAGTTGCCTTTTATTTGCCACTATCCGCCCAAGAACAACGGCCATCACGTGTCGCACGTAGGCCAGCAACAACAACTCAAAGGCTCGCACACTCAATGCTCGAGTGAGACAAGAAAAAAAAACTCACTCAAAACGCAACAAACAAAGCAACGACGGCCACGTCGACGTCGACAACGGCGCACGCTTGCCATGCTTTATATAAAATCAACTGAGCATTTCTGTTGGAATTCATTAAACGTTTTACCGCACAGCTCGACGTACAAGCTAACGATCCGTCGAGTCCGATTCCGATACCGATACCGAGTCCCCGAGTCCGAGTCCGAGACAGAGTCCGAGTCCGAGTCCGAATCCGAGTCAAAGCCAAAGCCGAGCAACAAAGGCAGCACACACAATTTTTAAATACAGCGCAGCGCAGATTCGTGTAAGCCAATACCCAGTCGACAGCCAAACAGCATCCAGCTAACAGTTCCCAGCTCATTGTTAAAGCGACCGAACGCGTTCGAATTTGGCTCTTTTATTTCACTTGACTCGCGTGCGAACGTTTACAACAATAATTCAAAATAATAATAATAATTTTAAAGAAAAAAAAAAAAAAAAAAAAAAAAAAGAAATTACAAATTCAAAGTTTGAAATACCAAAAAAATCATTTAACAAAAATTAAACAAGTCCGTGATTCGTGCTGTAATGAAAAGTGTAGTGCCTAATAAATCAGAAAATTAATTTTCAAAATATTTGTTAACTAATTGCAGCGCAGCTCAGCTCAATTACTGTCTACAATTAAATACGAAAAAAAAAACGTTCAACTAAATCAACATGAAATTCGTAAGTACATCAATTCGAATGAAAGCAAAAGTGAAGAAAGAAAGAAAACAAAAATTGCATTTTGTATTTTGCGTATACGCAATTTGCAGCAAGTTCGTTGCCTAAGTCTTTTGTTTTCTCACTAGCCATTGCCAAGCGACAATTTTCACAGCATTTCACGCCAATGCGAATATGCGAGAGTCGTGAGCCAACACACTTTGCTCACCATTCACCACAAATTGACCCAAGACAGACCAAACTCTGAGGCTATTGTGGTATTCAGAATTTTTATTGGGCACTTGAATTTATGGCCAGCCGCCGCCAGTGGACTGTTGCCCGTTGTCGTGTGTCAATTTTTAGCGGCAAGCATTTTGTCGGCATTAAAGACTTGACAAAGCCCGCCGCCAGCATATGTATATAAATGAACATATCTATCGCAATCGTATTTGAATAGATACAGATAGAGAGGGAGAGAGAGAAAACTATATGTAACTGGCTATTAAGTTGTTAAGTCACAGACAATGAACTTGTGCTACAGCATCCAGGTCATGAATTGTATACGATTTGTATAGTATATGAACTATAATTATGGAGCTAAACACGCACTTTCAATGTTTCCGCCTAACCCATTCTACGCACACACACACACGCACACCGATGCATGCTCACTGTGCAGAACGGCAGTAATTAGATCTTATAAACCATAACAAAATGGGGTAAAGAGAGAAGTTCAAGTTCATGGTGAAGGCCGTTGCTGAACCAGACAGCCAGCAGACACTTGTTTACAGATCCAGCTAAATGCCAACAACAACAGCAACAACAACAAGCGGCAATAACGCAATGGCAAAACTGCAAAACGTGCTTGGACATGCGTTTTGTAAGTTAATTGAAAAGTGCGATACACACGCGCCAATATCTCGAAAGCCAAAGCCAAAGCCAAAGCTACAGCCTGAGTCACAGTCAAGTGACCAAACTGGCGCTGACGCTGACCAACTTCTTGGCCATTGCGTGTCCGTCACGTCGCTGCGTCTCGCCAGCTCTCGGCATCACGGCATTCAACTCCAAATGTGCGCATGTGCGTGTGTTCGATGGCCATAAATTAAACAACTATGAAAAGACCGCGTTCAATTCATTAGAGTCTCTAAGTTATGCAATGGTAACTGCAACAGCAACAGCAACAACAACAGCCAGTGCAACAGCAAATACAATTCAGCTGACTGCAGTCGGCTGTCGCCATTCAGCAATTGCCGTTTCATCCCAAGCACTCAGCAGGCAGTTGGGCACCCTGGGAACCGCAATCAACGTCTGGCAAATCGCTCTCGATTAGGATTGGGTCATGCGTGCCATGCACTACTCACACATTCACACACACAGTGTTCACGAAAAAAGAAAAAGATTTATTAATTGCTCGACAATCGCTTTAATTCATTGGTTAATCGCTGCCATCGCCAGCTACAACTTGTCCTCGTCGACATGTTGTTGCATTTTACACGCTTTGCGTGTAGAAATTCAAATTAATTGCTATAAATAAAAAACTGCCTTGCGTTGCGCTTGGCTTGCTTTTGGCCTGGCCAGAGCAGGCTAATGAAGATGCCGCAGCGACGACTAACACACATATATTTGCGAAACACACACACACACACACACACACATACACACATGTGTAATTGTCATGCATAATTATAGCTTGTCTAGGCCAGGCTTAACGCACAGCGAGGGCGTAACTATATAGTTTCAGTTATGGCTATTCTAAATGAAACTAGGCTAAGTTTGGATAAAATTCTTTTTGAAGTATTGCGAACTTTTGGATCAATCATCTGTCAGAAAGAGTCTGAGAATTCGATTTATATAAACTATTTCATGATTCAACAGCTTCAGTTCAGCAATCCTTTGGTCAGCTGAGTCGCTCCTCTCAATTTGGCGCAATGAAACTAATGCTCAGTGCCTTTGGCATTATATGCTGTGGGATGTCATTTGATATCGTTCATCGCATTAGACGCTGTTTTAAGTTTATGTTTTTGTTTTTTTTTTATTTCGGTTTTGTTTTGGCCATTTTTATTACAATTCGCTTAGTGCGACACGATTAGCGTTCGCTGCAAATGTGCAGCTGTCGCAATCAGAGCTGGAGCCATGTCTTGGTCTCCGAGTTAGTCAAGTCAGTCAGTCGGACAGTCAGTCAATGCGCATGGCAAGTGCCTGGCATACACATGTTCCACATGTCCAGCTACAGTTGGACATTAGCTTGAAGCTCGGAGAGCGTGTGGTGCTGCCCACATGCGAACGTTGCGAATGGTGCGAGTGGTGCGAGCGCGAGCGCGAGCGCGTTTTTGGCTTGCAAAATAGTTATGTTAGATTTATCGTCGGAATGGACACGTTACCGGGGCCAGGCCATTACCATATTTATAAGGTATGGCCAGGCAGGTAGGCGGGCAGGCTGGCTGGCGACATGTGCGTTGTGTTTGGCATTTTGTCATGCCTTAAATGCTACAAATTTCTGCTGTTGCAGCATGAACTTGAACTAATTTGCTTAGCCGCTTTGCCGTTGCTGCTGCTGCTGTTGTTGTTGTATTTCATTTGGGGGCCGCATTAGCAGGAAAAGGAAAAGTGTCTCAATTCTCACGCTGCCAAGCGGCAATTGGCACTTCCTAGCCAACGAGCTATGCCAAATTGATGCCTAATAATCGCTTGGGCAACAAGTAATAGCCAAAGCAATCAACGAGCGGTCTCCAACTGGCCTGTCATGGCCTAGCCTGGCCTCTCCTGGCATCATTTCCAGCTATTAAACACAATTCAAAGTAATTTAAAGCAGCGACCGTGTTGTAGCAGTTGTTGATCTTGTTGCACCTACTAAACACAGCCGACAGTCGGGCTCAATTTTGGACTTTAGCTCTGGAAAACGCAAATGCATCCAGACGAGAGCCAAAAGTCTAGAGCCGAGATTCGAGCAGCGAGAAGCGAGAGGCGAATGGCGAGAGTTTGGATTTAGCAGCATGCTTCCGTGTTGAAAGTCAATGAACAGTTGCCCAATCGAGCGTTAACCTGGACAGTTTTAGCATCTGAGAGCGCTGTTGTCTGGCTGCTGCCCCTGCTGCTCCTGCTGCTGCTGCTACTGCTGTAGGCGTTACAATCATTAACAACCGATAACAATATCAATTTTTCGTTTTCTTTCATTTGTTGGCCGCGTAAACTTGAGCGCCACTTCAATTGTTCAACATTCACTTTTGCAATGCTCACATCAAAATTTGTTATGCTCGCTAGCTAAATGACAAACCATTTAAATAAGATTAATTAATGTTCCAGCTGTAGCCAGCAGGCCTCATTTTTCCCTCGTTTTCCTGCCACGTGACTCATTCCATGCCCATGCAAATTGACTTCATACCTGCGGGAACAACTAATTGAAAGTTAATTCTCAGTTTATTTTATGCAAAAATAAATATAAATAAATAAAATACAAATACAAATGCAAGGCGCTCAGGTTACCTGTTCGAATGGATTTATCTAAGTTTTATTTTCTTTTTCTCCTTGTTTTTTTTTTTTTTGTCTGTTAAGCTTGTAAAGAATTAAAAAAAAAATAATTTATTTACTGCACAGTTGAGCCAATCAAAATCTAAATGCCAATAAATGCCAGCGTAAAAATGAAAATTCTGATTGAAAAATAACTAAAACTGGTGCAAATACATCGAAACAAACAGTTGAGATACCCTGCAATGAAGAGGAAGAATTAATTAAAACAGTTAAATATTAAAAATATAAATATATTTTATTAAATTGGTTTCTTAATTTGGAATTGCAAGTTTATTGAAGTCAGTTCAAATTGCTAAACTCCTGTATGCCCTTTTAAAGGTTTCTACAGGGTATTCCGACTTGTTGCTAACAAGCCAATGTTGTGGTATTTTTTTCTTCTTGTTTGTTTCGCAGTTGTCCAGCATTTTCTGTTGTTGTTGTATTTTTTTTTGTATTTTTATTTTTATTTAGGTTTTATGCGCTGGCACAGGCACGCTCACATGTTGCTGCACTTAATCATTGTTGTGGGTGGGTGGGTTTTCGCATGAGCCGCCGTTAGCCAACTCGACTGCTGCTGCTGTTTGTTGCCATGTCGACCTGATATAGCAGCAGCAGCAGCAGCAGCAGCAGCTAGCGCCGCCCAATTACGAAATCATATCTAAGGTCATTTGTTCAACTAATTTGTGGCAGTCTCGATAAGAGGGGACCGCGGGGCGTGCTACCAAGAGGAATGATTGCAATTTCAATACAAACTATTTTGTTCTCATGTCTCAGAGTCATACAAATTAGCTTACATTAGCGTGCGCTGCACGGCTTCACGGTTGCCAGTGCAAATTCTTATGCGGATTCCTTGCGGCTAGCCGCAAACCTCAACAGAAAAGCAAAAAATGATTAAACTGGAGCTGCGCTTAATTTATTTTAATTAGCTTAAACGTTAACTTTCAAAGCCGCTGTCTGCGGTTTCAGCTCGTTGTCCGCAGCAATGCGTAGAATGGCCAAATGCAAATCTATGGAAACCAGCAAAAAAAAAAAAACACACACACACACAAAATCTATTTAAAAATCAACTTTGTTACAGCACTAGATGGCCTAAACAACAAAATTGTAATTTTCCCTAAAAGCTCTAGATCTCAGTCAATTTGCTTACAATAGGCAAAGCAATTCAGCAAATTAGTCAATAATTTCTCTCAGTGCACTAATAGCTGTTAGTTTTGTTCAAATTGCTTTAAATTGTTATTATTTCCTTTTTTGGCTTTTATAGCCCGATTAGATTCTTTTTTATGATGGATCAAAAGAGTCGGCAAAAACGACTTCCCATGGCAACTGTTGCGCTTCAATTTACCTGGCTTATGACCGGGAATCTGTACAGCTGATTGAGATTTGCCAGAACCGCCCACAGCAGACTCTGTGCGCGGAATCACTTTCTCATTTATTTAACATATGAGAGATTGCCATCTGTATCACATGTGCTTCATCTGCTCTGGAGAACTGTTTTGTATTTGATATGCTGAGTAGAGCCAATAGCTTGTGCTCCTCTAGTGTGGCAACAGACGCTGTGTCTGAGCTGAGCAACAACAGCATCAGCAACAACGAGCATAAATTAATTAAAAGCATTTTCACAAGTTTGCGAGACTCTAGAGTCTAGACAAGAGTCGCAGTTGCTTGTTGGCAACTGGTCGCCTTGTTTGCATATTTTTTTTTTTTTTTTTTATTATTTAGTCTCAAGACAATTTGTGCTCTTGTTATTGTTCTTATACATACATATATGCATATTTTGGCTTATAGCAATTAGCGTTGTTGTTGCTAATCGTGTGTGTATTTTATTTTACTTTTCTTAAATATGTTTTTTTTATATATTTGTAGGGTGCTCGTAAACACTTTGCTGCATATTAAGTCAATTGCAGTAGCAGCGAAAAATCAACAAAATGCTTGTAAAATTAACATGCATTCGAGCAAATATTGCGCATACGCCCTGCAGTGCAATGCAGATTGCAGGCGCGGCCCATTAGGCAATTAATGAAGCAAAAACCTTTCAAAGCCACAATACTGAAAATGAAAATAGCAAAAAGCCAGCAACAATAACATGAATGTGGGCGCGAGGTGTGATTACTGGCCATAAAACTTCATATGGATTTGTATTTAATTTGCTAGTCTATCAATATGGGCCAGCTTGGATTTCGTACTGCAATATATTATGACTTAGTAGCCCTATGATTAGTGTCTGCCCAGCTGCGTCTGTTGCAATTGCGTGACGGCCTTAAATAAGACATTGGATGCAGCAACAACACCCGCAACACTTGCGGCCCAGTTGCCAATTGCAGCTGCCAATCGCAGCGCCAGCCTGTCGAGCATTCAATGGGAAATCAATAAATTCAAGCGCCTGGCCGACAGCCAGCACTTTATATATACATATATATATACTTATAACCACAAAGCCAATTTGCACAGCATGCTGCATGTGGGCCATTGATGCATGCCGCCACAGCTTCCACTAAGCTTGACCACAAGCGCAGCTCTCTTAGCTCCTTAACGAGCCAAAAGCTGAATGCTTATCACAACACTAGATTCGATGCATTTGGCGCTACTGCTGCTGCTGCTGCTTTTATTGTCTGCCTCTGAATTGGGTCAGCTTTCGTGATCAGTTGTGAGAGAGTTGAAAATATTTCAAGCCACTCTTGCAGCAATTGCCGTAAATATTTTTGTATGCAATTGCCGCTAATTATGCGTTCAAAATGCTCTGCATATGAAATATTACTCAATAGAATAAAAGAGGAATGAGGAGAGTGAGCTAGAGAGGGAGGGACGGGGTATGTAGTGTTAAGAACTGAATACAGGGTATTGGCACTTGGCTCGTGCTCGACTCAAGTACACCTGAATGGCGTTCTACTGTGAGACAAGCCAGCAGACTTAATTGTTTTTCATATGCTTAGCTACGCTGGCATTGACACAGATTGCAATTGTTTAATCGCTTCGACCGTACTTACCAAGCGTATTACCAACTGTATTAACAGCACGTAACGATATCTATATTTCCATTCCGTTTGCAGTTAGTCACCATTGCTGCTTTGTGCCTGTGCCTGGCCTTTGCTGCCGGCCAGCAGTACTTTTTAGGACAATTCCCCAGCCGCTCCCGCTTCGCATTCGACACACTCTCCTTGGCACAGCCCTCAGCTGCGCAGGTGCGCGATCCCCGCCAGAATCGAGGTAAAGTCTTTACATAAATTATTGAAGCTGCATGCATTAGCTATATATTTTCTATTTTATTTCTATTTTCTGTTTATGTTTTCTACTCTGCAGGACCCGTTGTGTTCCCACCCTCGCCCCCAGATGCGATTGAAGAGTCAAGCGGCGTAGTTGTTGGCGCCTCTGGTTTTGGTTTTGTTCCGCCACAGCAAAGTAATTCACTCAGACGTACGGTCTAAAACAATAGTAGAGCCTAGGCCATTGTCACTCACAGCTGCACACACATACACACAGCTACACTCACACACACACACTCACACACTTAAAGCTTTATTAGTGCAATTGAAGTAGTGTTTAAATATTGTTTCTTTTTATTGTTAAATAATTGTCCTCCAACCCACGTCCAATTCACAGGCACAATCTTTGGTTAACTGCACACACACTCACACACACATACAGCCATAAGCACACACGCACACAAGCACACTCTCAGTTATAGCACAGACAATGCCAAACAGCGGAAACGGAAATACGCGTCACAGTTAATCACAATTTGAGCGCTCACGCTCGCAGCACTTAATCAACTTCAAGCTAAGCACCATAGTTGGCCACAAAAATAAAAACAGCAACCCTAACCCATCCCGCACCCACACACACACACGCACACACACCCACCTGCACACAAGGCGCACTTGCTAACATAATAACAACAATTAAAATATGTAAAAGATAATATTGTTTATTAGCGATTATTTAGTTTAATTATTGTTATTTAGTTGCGAACACAATAATTTTGTTTGTTTCATTTTGCTTTTTATGTTTTTTTTATTTTTATTTTGTTTTGGCAACTCTCTTAATATATATTTATGTTTTCTTTTGCATATTATAAACTTTTATTTTGTTAAATTTTTAATTTAATAATTATTATTTTTAGTTTAAAAAAAAAATAAATAACTAAATTATAAATAAACAAAATATATTTTTAAAGCAATTTTTTTTTTGTTTATATTTCAAATATTTAGTTTTCTTTCGGCCACACAACACAAATTTCAGCAAAAATAAAACTTTTTAAAATATTATTTTTATTTTAAATTTTTTCTTTGTTTTGTTTGTTTCTTTCGATAATTATTTTGTAGTGCTTTGAGTTGCACATTCACAAATGCAGCACTTTGGCTTTTTGATATTATCGTTCAAGTATGCTTATGATTTCTTGTAGCAATTATTGTAAGTGCGCACCAAAACAAGCGTCTAATTAACAAAAGTCACCTTTGAAGTGCAGCGACACAAATCGAACAGCGACAGCCTGTGCCACGGCCAAGCCGACGTTAAATCCAACAACTGTAACGATGCGACGTGGGCTACCTTCTCTCCTCTTCTTTCAACCTCTCTCTCTATCTCTCTATCTGTCTCTTTGCATCAATAGCTTAACATTAGAGTGGGCTCAAAATATTGACATGCTTTCACGCTGACGAAATATGGTGACACTGAAGCACTCACTTGACTGAATCGAAATTGAGCGTGAAACCATTGCTGAAGATTAAGCATAGCCAAAGTAAATCTTCTATTACATTATATTATATCTTTCAAAGTCGGCTCATACGTAGCAAAAGTTGTTCAGCAGTCTCGAATCGTAGCAGCCAAGACTCAAACTTATGACAAATAAAGCTCGGCTTACTTTAATCCTATATATATGTTTATTAACACACAAAAAATTGCATTTAGTCCCGTTTTGAAATATAACTCAGAAATGCACTAGATTAATTATATAATCTTCTGAAACTGTCTTAAAATTTATCATTTAATTTTATTTAGAAAAGGATCTGTTTCGTTAAATTTACATTAATCATTAGGTCTTTAAATCCCAGTCTGTCAATTGTCTTAGATTAACCCGTTAAAATGTATAAAATATGTACACAAATATTAAATCGAAGGCTCAGGCAAGGCTTTTGTTGATTCATTGCCTGTTCTCTGATTGCCAATATAGCTCTCCACATGCCAATTCTATTATCCCCTTGGCAGGCAGCCTGTGATGCATTAAGTACTCCACACTGCCAAACAAAATATGAACAATTTTAACGACAAGCAAATGTGCTGAGCCCCAAGCAAATCCGAAAACAACTGCAGCAACAGCAACAGCCGCAGTAGCAACAGCAACAGCAGCAGCAGCAACAGCAACAGGTGCTGCTATAGCAATCAAGACTTAAGCCGCATAAGGCAATGTGTCTGGCTGTCGATAAAGTCAATGAGCGTATGCACTGATATTTGCATATGAGAAAGACAGAGCGAGAGAGCGAAATGAGAGAAAGGGGATGCAACAAAGGTAGAGGCAGAGAGGGAGAGAGAGAGAGAGAGAGAGAAATACTCAATGATATGCGCGTCTTATGCTGTGCAAAAAATTTGTTAGTTAGTTGCAGGATTAAACTTATTTCAATACCCTATAACTATTAAAAGTGATTTAAAGAGTATGACAAAATAAGCTGACATCAAATCGCTCTATAACTCTATAATATACATGTTAGTTGGTTATTAGATAGTACTATAATCTGCCAACAACAGACAACTATTTAGCTCTCATTAGTTGAGAGTATCTATAAGTCAGCTTATCTGGAGCAGCGTTTTATTTAATAGTTTTTGCTATTTGTTTTTTGCATATCGTTTGAGAGCCAAGAAATGCAAAGGAAAACGAAATGGAGCAGTTTTTTTCCAATAGGTTGGTCTAGTATGCCACTAGGCCATGGCAAGCTCAGGCAGGCAATCGGGCAGCCAGAGGACTTGGACTTACTTAGTACACGAATGCAATGGAAACACACATTTCACAATGAACGGAGCGAACAAACGAATAAGCGAACAAACGAACGACACTAAGTTGAGATAATTTTTACAATTTGACAATTTATGCACGATTGGCCCAACTGGTAGCCAAATGACCGATATCGATTGGCCGGCCAGCCAGCTAGCCAGCTAGCCAGTTAGCCAGTTAGCCAGCCAGGCAAATGGCCATTGTGTAATTAATTTTGCAAGCCAAAAAGTTCTCTGAGTCAAATACAAAAAAAACGTTTACGCAGCCAATGCTTCCTGGATGAGGACTGCCTGTGGCTAGGCAGATTGTGGCTGTGGCAACAGTTGCCGCAATGCAATGAAATGACGCAAATGCTGCACCACAGTTGCTCTTGTTGTTGTTGTTGTGGTTGCAGCCGCCAATTGACAGCCACCCACAATAAAATATGTTTACGGACAGCTTACGACGGTCGGCTAATGTGGCCAATCATTAAACGAAGCATTCTAAAATACGAAGCCAACGCCCCGAAGGCAAAAGCAGCAGCAACAACAACTACAATGACAACAATAATAATTGCAGCTGGACACTTGCCCAATAACACTTGACGACATGATTGACGAAGCGTTTAACCTTGAGCATGTTTTGTCTGTTGCCGACGCCCACAGTTGGAATTTTGTTATGAGTTGGCATCGAAAATCTCACCTACTAATCCCAAATGCACACGCCCAAGCCTAACCAAAATATTATTTGTAATTATATTTGTAGTAATGCCAAAAATCCGAATGGCCGCCAAATCAATTGACATCGTCTCTATTTTGTTTACTTTGTTTGTTTGTTCCTCCTCTTTACTGTCCGATTCGCAGCGGTGGCAGCAGTGGCAGCGGCAGCTGGCGGCGTGGATCCCACATATTTCAGCACCACATTTCAGACGCCCGACACATCGTATGCAACATTCAACTATTATAGCAGTCCATACAACACGCGGTACACATACATCTAAGACGGCGGCGACGGGGATGCCGGCCCAACAGTCTCGGAAGAGAGATAGATAGAGGGAGAGAGAGAGAGAGAGAGAGTTGGGACTCGAGTCATGTGTAAGAAGTAGTCAGTTAATGAGGCACCTAGGCAAAATATATCTAACGATGTTGTAAATAAATGTGTAAAATATGCAATTTGTGTTTAACTTTTGTGCGTCGTGTTGTCGTGCAGTCGACTGTGCAGCAATATATTTTGTTTTCTTTTTTTCTTCTTGGCTGCTTTGCAGTTGTTAATGCATGCACAAAATGAAAGACTCAGGAAACGAACTTGAGAGCGGGCAAGCGTTAAGCGTACAAATCAACATTTGTTATCACCGCTGTGATATTTGTTATTGTTGCCTTATTGCATAAGTACATTCACGTTATATCATACATATACGAGTATATAAACATACATTTACCAGAGATGCAAGCCCAAGCGATGCTTATCGATCGGCAACGCCCACGCAAACAGTAGCCCAAATCGTAGCGGTAGCCGACATTAAAGTGTGAACTGAATACGCGTCAACGTCATCTGGCATGGAATGGAATGTTTATTTGCTTGTTACTGTTTGATTGCAAGAAATCTGTGCTAGCGTTTGCCTTTGCGCTTGCCTTTGCCTTTGCATTTTACAACAGCATTTCATGCCGCCGTAGACTATTGCATGTTGCCATTATATTGTTGCCGTTGCTGTTGCTGTTGCTGTTGTCGTCGGCGCTTGCCATTGTATGTTAAATTACGTAGACGCCTAGAATAGGCCAAGCTGGTGCCTGCGGTGTTAATTTCCATTGACACTGGGGCACATTTCCAACAACGGCAAAAATAAAGCCCCCAATTTTTATATTTCTTTATTTATTTGTAAATCTGAAGTCTGAGTGTATGCCGCAGTTGTCAGAAGTTGCAGAGCAGCGACGAAATAAAAAAAAAAGTTTACAATTCTCTAGCGATTGCGCAACAATGCAAAACAACAGCAACAGCACCCCAAAAAAAATCATTAATTGTGACGGCTGCATGATTCACTGCCCAAAACTGGAATGGTCAAAGTGTGAGTGCAGACGAGCCCCACAACGCGACGGGCGCCCGGGCCTGTCATAATTTGTATTAAGTGCAACCAGAACGACAAAGGCCAATCGCAATAGAGCTCTGCCAATTGGCAGTCATCGCAGCGTTGATAACCTTGTTGACCACAAGAATTTCAACGAAATGACAATTTGCTGACTGCAAGCAATATTTATGTCTTGTCGCCTTAAGCCATAAATGAAACTATAAGCGTGTCCAACGAACCTACCTGTAAGTGCATATGTATATGCCAACGAAAAAAAAAAAATATTGTTTGAAATAAAGTCTGAGCCTTCAAGCTAAGAACGACTGGAGTTTGGTTACCATTCCTGTTTTTAATTAGCTCTGCTACGTGACTCACAATTTGTCAGCACACACCTTTTTCAGTGTTTCGTCTAGCAAATCCTGTACATTAATCACGGAAACAAAAAAAAAGATGAAAAACTGAACTGACCTTCAGTACATTTGCATTAATTGATTTGTATTTTAATTCCGGTTTCGACACATACTAAAAAGTTTAAAGACCCTTTCGAAACGCGCCCGGCAATTTGTTATATAATTAACATGATTTGCATTGTCTGATTGTATTAATTGTTTTCGCACCGCTGATGCCTTTCTAAACATTCATATTGTTCATTTCCTAATACCGGTTTGTTTGTTCTAAGTGAGGAAATCACAAAAAGTAAAAAAAAAAAAAGCCAAAATCAAAAAACCGTTTCCATGACCTGTAAACGTTTTTCAACACTTACACATTGCACACTGGCTGTTTTACTTAAACCCAAATTGGCAGCTTCATTGTATATCTATCGACCTACCGCCACAACGTTTCTTATTTAGCGAAGATTCTAGACCCAAAGCGAGGAGAAATAGTTATAAAATATAAAAATAAACATGGAACAATGCTATAATAGAGGTTGTGGTCAGCAGTATGACCCGGCCACCAATTCTGATGGTATGTGTCAGACTTTAATGAAAATGCAAAATGATCAACACGTTGGATTTTACAGAGTCTTGCCGGCATCATCCGGGTGCTCCATTTTTTCATGATGCCTACAAAGGATGGTCATGCTGTAATAAAAAGTCCGTAGACTTCACAGAATTCCTCAATATCAAAGGCTGCACATTGGGTAAACATTCAAACATTAAGCCACCTGAACCGGAAAAACCGGCCAAGGATAACAAAGATGAGGAGAAGACTGTGGAAGTCGAAGTGCGTGCCCCCATTAAAGAATCACTGCCAAGACCACCGATCGAGACGCCTTTTACTGTCCTAAAACCAACTGTGGCTCCAGCATTGAAGGACACCATCGATTCATTAAAACTCAGCGGTTGCGCTGCGCCAGTGGCAGCTGCAGAAAGCGATGGGTAACTAAGATTATATTTTAATATTGTATTGTACTATGTTAACATATATATTTTCATATGTTTTAGAGCAATTACTGTGGGAACAAGCTGCAAGAATAATGGCTGCACCTACTCCTATACGAACACAAGCAGCGACTTTGGCGAGTGCACCTATCATCCTGGAGTTCCCATATTCCATGAGGGCATGAAGTTCTGGTCATGCTGTCAAAAGCGTACCTCTGATTTTGCTCAGTTCATGGCACAGAAAGGCTGTGTATACGGCCAACATAAATTTGTTAAAGATGTAAGTTAGTTCAACAATCAGAATCTAAAATTTTCGTCTAATCTATATGGTGTATTGCAGAATGACGACAAAAAGGTCGTTCAATGCCGATATGATTGGCATCAGACAGCTACAAATGTAGTTGTCGCCGTCTATGCCAAAAAATATCATTACGCGGAAAGTGTGGTTGAAGTAAACCCTATTCGCTTGCATGTTACGCTGGTCTTCCCAGAGCAGGAGAATGCCAAGTTCGACTTGGACTTAGAAATGCGCGGCGTAAGAATCCAACATTCTAAATATCCCTTCAAGATAAATATCTTATTTAATTTTTTCTTAGATTATCAATGTACAAAAGGCTTCCGTACAAATGTTGGGTAGTAAGGTTGAGATTACTTTGCCGAAGTTGGAGCCAGGATCATGGCCAAAACTTAATTTTCCTCGCGACGTGCTTCCAGCAGTAAAGAAGGATACTGAGAAGATCAACCGAAAAGCCGATGATAGCGACGAGGAATTCTTCGACTTAGACGACATAGAACCTGTTCAAAAATACGGACTTAAATTGTCCGAAATCAGTTCGGAAAATCCCAACGCACTAGATTGATAACAAACTAGCATTTATTTGTTAAACTAAATAGAGCCATCATTGAAAGTTAAGCTGTTTTGTTTACAATACACGAGTATGCCTTACTTGAGTTTTATTTTAATATCGCAAAATGGGCTAATCATCGTCATCATCGGCCCCGGGTACCCAATCCTCATCATCGTCATCATCTAGATCTAGTTCGCCAATATCTTGGAACAATGTCTCATCAATTTTAACATTCTCGAGACTTTCGCCGGCCTCCAGCAGAAATTTGATGTCTGAGTCGTTCAATGTGTTGTCGCACATGAACAGCTCGCGGCCTGTTAGTTTCTTGCTATCATTGTTCTTCTCTCGCTTGGCAGCAATGCCAGTGCTTTCCTCAAACTCCAATTTCCATTTCATAAATGTCTCGACTGTCACTCGTGTACCCTCAAATTTCTTTCTCTCTGCTTCTTCGACTTCTTGGACCTTGCGCGCTCGCTCATCCTCCTGGTTCTTCTTGTGCTCGTCCCACTGAACATTCAACCATTCCTGTGCACTACTCACTAACGAAAATATCATCTCCATGCCAATGTTTTCCTCAATTGTTTTGCGCAAGTGCTCCAGCAGCTGTGCTTCGAACCCGTCTTCAAAATTTTCAGCTTCCTCTATTTCCACCAGCGGCGCTTCATCTGGATATATTGCTGTGTACGTAAAGACAAGTTTGCAAGCTAAACCCTTTTCACTGTCATCCGCTGCATCCGCATTGTACTCCTCAGTGGCGATAGGAATTTGAAATTTGTGAAAAGGCTCTGTTTGTAGAACTGCAATAGAGAGTTGACGATCAGATTTTCGTTATTATTGTTTTGCAGGAACTGAATTCGAGTTACCTTCCATTTCGCCACAATATATGGAATCGAGGGCTTCAACCTCATTCATCTGATCTTCTTTATAGTTGCGGCTCATATTTACTATTTATAATTAAATATAATTGTAAATAAAACAATACAAATGTCCGAGATGTAGTTTGTTTTCGGTCTACCTTTTAGGTTATTGTTAAAAAGTCTGGCAACGCCCAAACAGTATGATGCCACATGTCAACAGCTTAGAATGAAGTTAAATTCTAATAGATAATTATTTAAACTTTTCATAAATTAAATAGAATTTTAAAAATATGTAATCATAAAAAATATTTAAGAAACCAAATGTTTTATTAGTAAAATTATTAAATTTACAATACAAATGTTATTTAATATGTCATGAAGCTTGAACGTGACATCCGTCTGAATTTGCGCTGCCATACTAGTCCACCCAGAGATGCCACATCGACTTATTTTGAACGTCCAAAAATTCACTAGGCTTTTCAACTGAGAACTTTACATAAATGAGCTATAAATTCTATAAACTTAATAAATAATATATGAAAACGATTGTTTTTGTCTATTTATAAGAGTAGTCGTCCAGCAACCGAAAAATAAGCACTATATTACCGATCAGGTCTTTCCAATCTGAAATAAAATGGTAAAAAAGCAGGCAATATTTTGGAGTAACAAGGTAAAATAAATTAAAAGTAAAAGTAAACGTACTTATGTACTGTAATCAGAGGGTTTGCATCGACTTTCGTATCTTGTGGCGTCAAAAAACAATACTGTCTGTTGGGGAAGTCCATTCCCTCTTGAATAAGCAATTTTGTAATAAAAGTTCTGTTCACTTCATCCTACAAAACAATTGTAATATAATGAAATGAAAGAACAGTTTCATTAGAATACTTGAAACTTACAGTAAACACATCGTATTCGTCGAGGAAATAAAATGGATGAGATGAAGTACTCCATAGTCCTTTCAGTAAAGACACCGTTGTAAAGGACCTTTCGCCACCAGATAAACTTCTCATATTTGAAGTCTTATTACCACTCGGTGGGTAAACACTGATTTGCAATGTCTTATCTTTATGATTGGGTTCCAGATTACCTTCAAATTGGCGACAAATAAGAGCTTGCTGCAAGTCAATAAAAACAAATAAAAAATCATAAGCCATATTTAAAATAAAAATATTTACCTTAAAGTGAAACTCCACCATGGTAAAGAAATGATAGCGGGAACGCTGAAACCGCTGTGCTCGAGAATGATATTCTATGCGTAGTTTCTCTACAACACATAAAATATTTTCCAAAATATCAGATTCTGTTTTTAGAAGATCGCGCAGTTTGGATAGCTTTTGCTCGACTTCATCACTATTCAGTTTCATCGACTCGAAATGTTTTATCTTTACTTTATATTGACTAATTTTATCACGAATTTTCTCTTCCGATTTATTTGCTTCAATGAAGTCACCGACTTTCTGCGCTTCCTGACGCACCGCTTCTAGTTCAGCTTCTTTATCTCTTTTATCCTTTTGCGTTGTCTTAAGTAGCTCATTAGTTTGTTTTAAGCGTCTTTGGTTTTCCTCAAAATGACGATCCAAGTCTAAACCCCTTCTTTTCAATTCCTGCGATTTCACATCGATTTCGCTAATTTTTTTGTTTATACTATCGAGAATACTTTGTTCTTTTTTAGTCACTTCGTTAGCTTGAATATTACGCTCGGTTATTTCCCGAAGTTGGTTCTCCAAAATATTACGCTCCTCGGTAAATTTTTCTATTTTCTCACGGCTGGTCGTCAAATGAGTTTCCTGAATTGATTAAGAAAAACATAATAGTCGACTTCAATTAAATGCATTTTTGGAAATACTTACTAGAACGTCAAACGCGGGAAATTCTCGATATTCAAAGTTCTCAATATCCATAACTTGTTTCATCACTTTTGTGTTTTCAGAATGATGTCTATTAATCAGATCACTTTTAGCGCTTATTTCCCGCGCATCGCTTTCCAGCTTTTGCTTTGCCTTAGCATACTGTGGCTGTAGACTCGCAACACGCTCCTGCAGACTATTCTGCTCTGTCTTCAGTTGCCGAATGCGATCATCGACATTTACCTGAATGAACCTGGCCGGTGTTATATGAATGGAGTACATAGAATAATTGGGTGATGGGCAATATTCAAGCCCCAAGCTTGGAACTAGTATGCGAGTCAAATTAGGTGGCACGTTTTCTACACTCGATGTCAGCGATTCGGCAGTCTCTTTAGAGTCAGTAAGCAAAACCGTCTCTATGCGTAATATATCAATAAGATAGTTCATTACAACAGGATCTTCACATCTGAATAGAAAACAAACATGTGAGTAAATTGAAAGTATTCTGATTAATTCAACTTCAAAAACTTATATGTTACCTAATCTCATCCATTAGCACAGTCACATTTGCAGATCTACACTGCACTCGGTACTTTGAGACATTATAGATACGGTTTGTGAACGCACTGGTAATAATGGTGGGCATATTGCCACCAGCATATGATTTTTGCAGCAGAGCTCTAAGTGACATTCTCTCCTTGTCAGTGCTAACTATGTACGAGCGCAGGCAATGGGATAATTGATTCTCTATTAGATCTCTATACTTTGGATTTGGTACAGTTATGTACATTCCAATAGGTCCACGCGGCATTTGGCTCGCATTGCTGCCACTGTATTGAGCACGCAGTGCATTGGCCACTTCCATTGCGTGCTCGCCATAAACTGACATTTTGTTGGATTTGTTCCGTAGTAGAGACTCCACTTCAAACTGTAGGCTTTCTAAAATTGATATATAAATTAATTTAGGTCTTGCTTCAAGTAGGAATATTTTACATACGCTCCATTTTATGTAGTTTAGCAACTTCATTCTTTGTAGACTCCAAGTTTTCTCTTGCTGCAGTCAAGCGATTTCTCAATTCACTCTGTTCATCCCTGAGCCTAGCAATTATCTCATTATTCTGCGCCACTTTCTCCTTAAGGGTAGCAAGCGTAGCAGCATTCTGTTCCCGAAGCCTTTTCACTTCCGAATAGTCTGAATGATAGTTATTCATATGCTTTTGACAGCCCTCGTAGTTAGTCTGCTCCTCCCTCAAGCGTTTCTCTACATTCTTAATGCTTGCCTTAAATGAACTAGCTTTAAGAAGACAGTCTTGAGCAGTTCGTTTAGCAGCCCTCAGTGCAGCCTCCTGCGCCTGATAGGTTTCCATAATTCGCTGCTTGGTTTCCTCAAGTTCCCTACGATTAAGTTAAACAATAAAAAAACAGTATACGAAATTAAGAGAATTTGTATACTTACTGAAGAGCTCGAGCGATGTCCTGTTGTGTACTGGTTTTCTGGGTGGTTTTTTGTGACAGATCAGCATTCTTCTTCGCAATTATTTCAAGAGTTTGTTCGATTTTAGTTAGATCATCCTGGGTCTGAGTTACTTTTAACCAAGCTAGCATTCTTGTAGCCTCTTTCAATTGTATCTAAATTGGAAAAGATTAATCGGATTACGTATTGCACAAAACCCAAGGTTGTCCTCATACCTTAAGTGCCTCTTCATTTTTAATTATTGCCAACTTCTCCTCCTCTTCTTGACACAAACTCTTCAATTTTTGCAGTTTCTAAATAATGAGATATGAAAATTGAGCTATAAAACTTTGCCTTTAATTAACTCTAAGAGCTTACCATTTTAATCAGCTTTACTTCATAATTGATATTTTCTCGATGTTCGTGACACTGAGTTAAGCTGTTCGCGCATAAATCCAACTGCGTTGCCTTCATGAACAATTTATAGTTTGATGCGGGCTCAAGACTGTTTTGAGATTTCAAATGTACCGTTCATTATGCTTACATATTCATTCTTAATTATTGACTTACTCTTTGAGAAATTCTCGCGATGCTTCCTGATTGAGAACAAAGATCGGATTCTCCACGCTTATTCCGAAATAAAGAATCAATCGCCGTATTTCATCTAATTTCCGAGATACCGTTCTATGATGTGCATCTTTTATCTCATATGTCGAAGCTGATTGACGAATTTGCCGTACGACTGTTATATGTGGACCATAAATGTCGGGTTTAAATGGTCGATGTCCCACATTGGAGAGAGTCAGCTCAATGGATGCATTTGTCTCACCATTCTTGACTAGCTCTGAAACAAGATAAACGAAAGTTTAAACAAGTGATTTAGGGATTGCCGCCGTGATCTGCCACGCCTCCTTCGAACTCAATACTCATTGAAAATTCACTAAGTTTATTGAGATGAACGTACTCTGTATGCTGCTTGCGCGACTTGTGTTGCGTGCACTGCCGGCCAGTCCTAAGGCAAGAGCTGCGATCACTGCGCTTTTGCCGCTGCCATTGCTGCCAACAAGAAAATTAATATGGGGTCCAAACTCGATGTACAAATGGGAATGACACATAAAATTTTTTAGACGTATTGAGATAATCTTTCCACAACTTGTAAATGCGTTCGGCGGTGCTAATCCGTACTATACAAAAAAATTAATTAATAAAACGTTTACCTAAATATGATATATAGACTTACCGTAGGATTTTCGCAAGAAGAATTTGAATTAGTTGTTCGATTCCGAACCGCTTGTGATGTTGATGCATTCACGAGAATTCCATCATCATTGATTTCCGTGCTCCGCTTTGATTTCTTTTTCTTCGGAGGCGATGTTGAACCGTCACTGTCTGATCCTCTGGAAAGATTTTTATTCCGAGTTCTACTGCGACGCATCTTTGACGTATGTATGTATCTACAGATTATTAAAAGAGATGCAGATGGATCAGCTTGAGTTTATATACGTTTGTTTATAGGCGCCAGTGATACAATTTGCGCGGGAATTTTTGATTACTTCCCTTATTTATATACACATTTTATAACATCTTTTTTTACTTACATGCTATTCGGATATCTAAGAAATATACTTAAGCTATACACTCAGACCAAATTACTTTTTTTTAAATTAATACGCATTCCTCAAGAGACCGCTACAAACATGGCAAAATGTTTACAATTTGAGTGTGACCAGAGGGGAGGACTCTGATAATACTAACATTTGCAACTCACATGCGTCATATATCTTTATTTAGCACAAACCGAGACTGATCGACTTCGAAATACCCTGAACCCTACAAAAAGCAACTAATACTACAGCTAACTGGGCTCAAGGTATAAAAAGTAGCGCGTATTCTCTTTCCAATATAAAGTTTATTGATAATATATTAACAATGACTATTCAGTATTATTGTAGATTTATGTTAAATTACTAAATCACTTCCAGAATTATTTAAATTGTGAACTGGATTTCAGGTAATTACAATGCAGCGCAATTTTGTTAGTAACGGAAACATATTTATAAAAATTTAATAAATGTATTCAATTTACATTAGTAAAATGCACGAGTTGAAAAATAGCCTTTTTACTTAATGCCTTTAAAGGGAAACTCTCCGCTTATTGCATTTTGCAGCTTTAACTTAATATGTATATCACGCCAAGTAGATGACTTCTGGGCCAAAATGTTCATATTTCCAATTATATACAAGCCATAACGTGCACGGGACATGGCTACACAAATCCGATTCTGTTCAGACAGGAAACCTATATTACCGTGAGTATTACTGCGTACCAACGAGAGTACAATTATATCTGCCTCCAGGCCCTGGAAACTATCCACAGTAGTAACGCAAATTCCTTTTAAATTTGCTTTTTTCGATAGCTGCAACGTCAAAGGTATTTATTATGATATTTCTGATATATATTTACTTTGTCTTACGTTTTTCTTGATTGATTCGACCTGCATGGTGTAAGGTGTAAGCACAACAACCTCATTGTTCTTGTAGCCGCTCACCTCGATCAAATAATGCACAATTTCAGCAACTTTTTGCGTCTCATAATTATTGCTTAGAAAACCATCAAGTATTTGTGACTCAGGCTCTTGATGGTGCAGGAAATGTAGATTCAACAACATCTTTCGGACAGCAGGAAACTTATAAACCGAATCATGGCTCAGAAGCTTTTGATATATAAGGGGACAGAGCAACTCGGCAAATGTGTTTCGCATACGGTATTGAATATTCAAGACGTTCACATGGAAATCGGATCGTATCAAACGCTCAAATAAGGAATGAGATAAAGAGGAGTGCCTCAGACCCTTGATGTAGCTTATATATGGCTTTAGTTGCATGTGATCTCCAATCATTATCACTTGCTCGGTGTAAGGTGTTAGGCATGGCAATATGTGAGCCTCTAGAATCTCTGCAGCTTCCTCGAATATAACTGAAATGGAAATGGAAATGAATATAATTAGAAATGTTTTTCATAACAGATATCATTCATTCATTTTTTGCTTACCGATGCGCGTTTTCAAAAATCGAAAAACAAAATTCATGCGTGCAGCACATGTGGTTGTCATGGCCAAGACATTCTTTTTAATAATCAGATAATGCTGGAATATCATTCGTATACAGTTCAGCTTCTCCTGAGCATTCCAGACCAAGCGCTGCGTGGCCAATATTTCAGGATAGGCTTTATCTGTATCATTGAACGTAGCATAGAGGGTCTGTAAGCGCTTGAAATGCTCCTTGAGCTCCAGATTCACCATCCAATAAAGACGTTTTAGCCTTGGATTTATCATGTGCATGTTGGTATCGGCACGATAATTAAATTTTTCAATTTCTGGCAATCGTGACTGGCTACCAAAGCGAACAATACTACTGGTAAACGCGCTAAGCTTCAACAAAAACTTATCCAGTGAATCGTTTGTGTATGTTACCACGACAATAGGCGCACAAAATTTGGCATGCTCCAATATGGTTTTTATCAGCTGCAAGGATAAATGAGTCTTGCCCGTACCAGGTGGTCCTTGAATTAGATTGAAATTCGTATTCAGAACGCGTTGAAATGCCTCGTGCTGCGACAGATTTAGAGGCATTTTGCGCATTTTGTTTAAAAACTTTTGACTCTCGTAGACTTTCGGTGGTTGTGTGTGATTCAAATAGGCTGGCGATTCCGTTCTGGTCAAACCGTGCACAATGTAATCAGACATGGGGAAGTTGATAACATTGCTGTTGCTCAGATATCTGTAGGCCTTCTGGTAAGGCTCAAAGTAGACTGGTGTTTCGAACATAATCAAAGGTTTGCCATAAATGTTGCCAATTTCGAACTGATGTACTATAGCGATACCAATCTGAAATATAGACAATATATACATATAGCATACAAGTTTATGAGACTTATTTGTTGGGTGCTCACGTAGCCTTCATGGAGCTGTTTTGCATCAGTACTGGCCACAGTTGCCAGTATAAGATTATCAAAATCATAGCTGGTTGTAAAACAAAGTAGAGCGCCATTTTTAAGTCTTAACAAAACATCCTCTAACGACTTCTCGCAATGAACCTCATGATCAGAAGTGTTTTTGCGCTGCACAGCCAAAAGATCAACAAGCAATAGCTTGCTATTATGAGCATTCGAAAAATTATTATTCAGCTTAATTTGCACCCCTTCCAAAGCGATCTGTAGCGGCACCAGATTCTGAAGACAGCGCTTACGATGCAGCAGCCGCACCAATTCACAAAGCGGCAGCAAAAACTGCTGACGAAGAAATAGGCGCTGGCTATTTATGTACTGGGTCGTACTAATGTAGCTCATCGTTAGTTTCGCTGATTGAATGAAGATGTCGTCATTCTTGTTCAGCCACGACTTAAGCTCGTCTAGGCTAGGGTATATCTGGAGCATAAATATGGTCGATTAGATGTTGTTTAATAATGCAATCAAAGTTACCTCAGGTGCTGGACTTGGCTCCGCCAATACGTCTAGATCGACAACAAACAAACTATTTAGCTGCTGTAAAAACTCTCGGCATATCGGACGCTCCTCTATGATAGGATTTTTATTGTTCTTCAGGTTGGTCCAAATTTTAAATAAGATGTCCATTCCGTTCTCATCTAAAACGCCAGCCCTTTGAGCCTGCAACATAAGTGTTTGCATATTGCTAATAATGACATCCACCCGATTCATGTCGGTCCACATAGTGCGAAAGCTCTTAGTGCACAATTTGCGGACCAATTCTTCGTAGTGCTCAATAAGGGGTGTGCACGCAGCAAATTTGCTGAGCATTTCATTATGAAATCCAGGCAACTCGAGTTCGCACAAAGTAACCAAAATGCGCGTATAAATTAATACGCGTTCGGTATTATCGTTAGGACCAATTTGATCGATGAAGAAGTTTGGCTCGATTTCGGTAGCCAAGTACAGAAACATGCCCAAAGGCTGCAGATTTAGGATCTCCTGAAGACCATCGGTTGGAATCTTGGAGGGTATTACCGCTTTAGTACGATTCCAATAATTATAACGCCTGTGCGCCTGCACCTGATGACGTTCGTTGGCATTTTTGCGTGTTAGGCTGCGCAATATTTTTTCTTTATCGGCCTGAAACCATTCCCAGCAGTCGTAATCTTCTCCGAAAAGCTCAACCATTTTGATTATGGATCTATTCAGTTATTCCCCGATATTCAAATTAAACTATAATAGTACACTGTATAATATAAAAGGTAATATAATAATAAATAAATGGATAAATTCGGTACAGCGATACGTATGTTTGATATACTTACTTGACACTTGTTCTTCTTTATTATTAAAATATTATGGCTGTATTATACGAAATATTTGTATACAAAGTTAATCAAATCTATAAATTCCGCGCACACATCGATGATCGGAATAGTTTTTGGTGTGACCAAAACTATATAGTCGCATATAGCAAAAATTTTCTTTATTTCTATGCCGATTCAGAGGGATATTTGTAAGCACACGAATTGTGATACGCAAAGTTTATTTAATGACTTTATTTCTTTGATTGAGTGAAAGTTCCTAAGCTGCTGTTGAATAAAATGCTGCACCGTTTTGACAACTACGGTAGAAAAGTCAATTTTCAAAAGTATTAATCGCACTCGTGAGTTACTAGAAAAATACTTGCTATCAGTATGTTGATCGAAATGTGGCCCATCGCTATTATCTAAATGAAACGATAGGCAACTCTAAAACTGCATACGAAACCCGGTATTCCCATTAAATTTGCAGAACTTGAAGCACATAAACGTACACAGCTATGTCTGATTCGGATGACGATTGGTTTACTAAGGACGAGGATGAGCTGGTGCAAAATCTACATCAAAAGCTAAACCAACAAGTTAACAATGAAACTCACGAGGAGCGCATTGACTTTTGCAACAGACCTGGTGAGAAAATAAAAATAAATTTAAAATGAAATATAACTTAATATGTAATATCAATGTCAAATAGACAATTATCTCAAACAACTTAGTTTCGACGTCCCTTCAGATGCTAAAAGTCCAGCTCGTTTTACCACCGCTGAATTTGCCAAGGCACTACAAATGTCGGCGCTCGAAATGTTTCTTTACCTTATGTCCGGGCAGCGTGATCTCTTCACCGATCAGATAATAGCCAATGATTCTCACAAACGTGTTCTACAATATGTGCAGATACTATCGATACTCAGTCAATTGGAGCTAGGCGGTTTTGATGAACAATTCCTCTCTGGTTTTGCCAAGCAATTCGGCATTGTTTGATCACATTAAACGCATTGCCCTGAAAGTATTTGAACTACGTTCTAAAGATAGTTTAGATAACGAAACTCAACTGATGTTGCGTGGCATCAAAAATTTGCTGCTTCGTGCTCACAAGATGGGCAAACTGCAACAATCAGGATACGAATTAATCGAGCATTTGAAAACGTTGATCACCAGTTGTGAAATCCCTGAACTATTAGAACACCCGCTATGTGTGGAATTTGCCAAGGAATTGCAGGTCCTGCCTAGTGTTGTATATGTGAAGAACGAAATATATCCAAATCTAGATAAATTGCTACGAAGTGAGGCAGTCGATACCGAAGCCAATAGTGCGCCTCCACTCGAGTCGCACGATGTGGCTCGCTATATAGATTGGCATCGTCAGTTGCTTTGCGAGGACTTTATGAAGCCATTGCGAGAATACGTGCAGCGTCTTCATTCCAAGAATAATATCGACGAATTGGTGGCGCAACTTCAACTGTTCCCGAATACCCAGCTAATATTGAATCCAGTCGTTTCGGAAGCAGACCGGAATAGTCTAATTTTCATGAAATTTATTTCATTTCATCAAGAGGAAATCAATTACCTAAAGAATGTTAAGGGGGGAGCTTTGCTGTGTTTCACCACCAGCTTTGATTTCGATAATCTTATTTTGGCCACTGTAGCGTTTACTAGCCAAAATATGCGACAACAAGGATATGTAAGTGTGTTTTAATTATAGTTTTCTGATCAATTGGTCAATTAAAAAATGCTTTAGTTAAGCGTGGAGATTGCCAAGCAGTACAATATTGGTAATATCTATGGCAAAACATTGATCATGTTCGAGACGCCGGTGTTCTTTGAACCATACTTGCGTGTCCACAACTATCTAAGTACCTGCAGCGCGGATAATTTTCCTATGCGACGCTACATTGTCGACGGCGAGGTAAGTGTTGGTATTATAAGTTCCATTAGAAAATTACATATCCGTATCATTTTTTTTAAGATTGATGTACGACCACCCGCTTATATCCGGCCAGATGTTCAATTAACTTATTATAAAACGCCATTCACGGCAGCTAAGCCGCCACTGGAGACGAAACTAAATGAATCACAGCGAGCAGCATTTGGGGCTGCTCTTCGCAATGAATTCTGCCTAATACAAGGCCCACCGGGCACAGGCAAAACACATTTATCAGTCGAGTTGGTCAGCACACTGTTGCAGAATGCCGAGCGTCTCAAATCGGGGCCCATTATTGTGCTGACCTACTCGAACGACTCGCTGGATAAGTTCTTGCTGAAGGCCTCCCAGTACACGGATAGTATTGTACGCTTTGGGAATCAGTCGCGCTTGCCAGAAATAGAGCAATACAATGTGCGCCTTATGACCGATGAGCAACTGGTGCCGCCGCGTCTCAAGCGGATATGGTGGTTGGTCAAGTGCGAGTTTAAGGAGCAGTTTAACCGATTGCAGACTTTGCATGCCGATTTTGATGGGTCCGAACCAGCCTATTTAGAAATACAGTCGACACGAGAGCAATTGCAGCTGATTGCCGAAAAGATTAATACACTGCGCACAATATTTCAATTTTATCAGGCACGCGATAAGGCTCTACTCGCCATGACAACCTCATGTGCGGCACGGCTCAACTTTCTATTCCGCCTGCTTGAAAGCAAGTGTTTCATCTTTGAGGAGGCCGCCGAGATAGCCGAACCCCATGTCCTGGCATGCCTAACGCCCTACACGGAGCACGTTATACTGATTGGCGATCACAAGCAGCTGCAGCCACATACGGGCAACTATACTCAGCAGGGATTACAAGTGTCGCTCTTCGAGCGCCTCATTACGCACAATTTTCCAGCAAGTGTGCTCAATGTGCAGTATCGTATGCGCAATTGTATCGCTGATCTCCTGGTACCCATCTTCTATGATAAATTAATCACCGATGATTCGGTAAAGGCCTACGCGAATGTGCCAACAATGGCAAAGAATATGTACTTTGTCAATCACACGCATCCCGAGGAGCAGATGGTTTGAATGTCTTCATTGATGCTTAACTACGAATTGCCTGCTAATTATATTTTTAATATTTATAGATAGACATGTCATATATAAACAAATACGAGGCTGATGAGTTGTTGAATCTAATGAAACACATGAGACAAGATCCCAGCAACATTGTGATACTATCGCCGTACAATGCCCAAGTTGAATACATTACATCACTTTTAAGAAAGAAGAGGCAATATAAATATTTAGTCACCAGTGTAGATAGCTACCAGGGCCTTGAAGCAAACATTGTTCTATTATCGCTGGTGCGTAGCAATCCGGCCGGACAAATTGGATTTCTTCGATTGCCCAATCGTGTCTGCGTGGCCCTTTCGCGCGCTCGTTGGGGGCTCTACATAATTGGCAACATGGAGACGCTGGAGCATGGCAATCCCGAACTTTGGGGAGCTATCAATGCCAAGCTGCGGGCAGCAGATGCTATTGGTCCTGCGTTTCCTTTGTTCACTGAAAGCAGCCCTTAGGGAACGTATTTAGGCAATGCAAATAAGTTGCTTGCCATATTATTGCATTTTATAAATAAAACACATTTGTTATTTAATTGTTTTATGTTTGCTTATTATTCTAATTGCAGTTTCTTTATATTATTGATTTTAAAATCAACATTTACTGCGCGACGAATGAAATTGATGAATTTGATTTTTTGTCAAGAATTTTACACTTAAATATATTCAGTATATTGAACCTGTTGTTGCTGTCAAACCGATATTTTTTGTTTCAATTTTTTTTTTTTTTTCAATGTTTTTATCTTATTGCTCTTAGTGTTATTGTTGTTACATTTTAAATGGTATTTTTGAAAAATTGTACGTATGCTGCTCGTTTGGTTTTGCTTTGTCTTTGATTACATACGATACTATACCGCGTGTTAACAATATTTATATTATTATTTTTTGTTTTTTGCTGCTCTCATTTAGACTGCATATATACGTAATACGTTGTGTATATATATATTGATGTATATTTAATTTGTCCTGTCAACTCTTTAGCGTATGTGTACTCTATTATGTATGCTCTTATTGTAGTTTCTTAGTTCGAAATTGCAGACTTCGTAACTGTATAAAGTTTATCTGTAGCTTATATAGATGTTTTATGATATATGCATAAATCTGAATGTACATTATGTTCTGAGAACGCAGCTTTCTGCAATAACTATGAATGTATTCGTTCAACGTTTTCAAGATATATTTATAGTATGTATGTTCGTATATATATATAGTTTTATAATCATTTCTGTGGCCCAGTTATTGTTTGCGAATTAAGGCAATTTTGAAAATTATCAATTGTATTTTTGAATCCGTTTTTTGTTAATTTTTGTTTGTTTGTTGTTTTTTCTCTTTTTGCTTAATTTTTACAAAATAGTTTTTCTCTTGAATTTTTTACTTAAAGTTAGTTGATGTTGTTTTTGTTTTTCTTGTATGTCTATTCATTATGCATGTAAATATGTGTCTGGGTATGTGTATATATTATAGTATGTATTTTACGAGTCAGCTTATGAAATATGCTACATATTGTGTTGTACAAGAACGTAATTTAATTATGTGTATTTATATAGTTTATTCGATGCTAAAACTGAAACTAAAATTGATAAAATAGAACGAGAAACGCGGCGTGTAAGAGCAGCAAGTTAATTGTGTTTGTAGACAGGTCCGCTGCTCCGTGTGCGTGTCATATAGAGCCTCCATAGCATAATCGATTGAATTGAGGATTGTTGATTGTGGATTAACCAGCATCCATTATGGAGCATCGCATTGTGAACGCACTAGACGAGCCAGCGCACAAAGTGGCGGATCCTCTAAAACTTCGTCATCTTAGAACTGATAAGTGAATTGTACAGAATTATTATTGAACGGCGTCATCCCGACGTTGAAGTTGGTCGTATTTTTGTTAATTTTTCTTTGTTTTTTTGGTGGTTGATGGGGAAAAAGAGGTAAGTTGTGTTTTCCATATGTGATTTGATTTTTTCTCTTCCCAATATGGGCTCATCAGATTGTGGGCGTGGTTTGCGGTTTGCGAATTGATCCATGGCTAGCTGGGCGGTGGCTGCTGATGCTGTTGTTGATGCAATTATTGGTATTGCTTTGATTGTTGATGGGGTTTCTGTTGTTGATGTTGCTGTTCATGGATGCGATACTGTTGCATCCCGGGTAACTGAACTGCAGCGTTCCGCCGCTGCCGGAGGCTGTCCGAAAAGTGGTTGATGGTGTTGTTACCACTATATTCGTTGGCCTACCGCGCCGTGTCTATTGCTACCGTCTATTGATCAGCCCATTAGGAGGCGCCTGCTGGCTGGCAGTATGCATCAGCTCCAGTTCCACCAAGAGTGGAAAATGATCGGAGGGTATATGCGGATGCGGACAGCCGACAACTTTGTTCTCGCGCAGCCAGTCAGTGGAAACCGGTCCCAGCAGGCCCAACGGCACCATACCGGTCTTTGTATAGAAAATATAATCAATGATGCCCTTAAAATCGAACGTATAGTTGGTATGCGGCATAATGTCCTCACTATAGGCGGAGGCAAGCTTAAAGGAATGCGTAAACTCGTTGGTATCATTGGAGAGTAACCGTTGCAGGCACAGCTTATAGCCCATGTCTTTGAAGTCTAAATGATCCATTGCAACACGCCCCTTGCCCAAAAACTCTACCACTCCCGAGTCCGGCAACGAATTGAAATCGCCGCAGAGCAGCAACTGAACACTGTTCGAGTCGTTTTTGTGGCCCGGCCGAAAACTATGGCTGGCTTCGTCAATGATCGTTTTCAGTTCATTGCTCAGCATCATGGTCTGTATGAGCTTGACGTCACAGAATTCAGGATCCCAATGTATGTGGGCGGTGCACACGAGTAGCGGCTGTGAGATCTGAGTTACCTCGGACATCGGCTCCCAGGCCGTTTCCTTCACTTTAAGCAAGGCGGCCAGACCAATGTTATCTTTGGGCATCACACGATTCAGCATGTTGTCAGAGCCCTCCGCATTGGCCATGGCCAACTGGTTGAATTCAATTAGGTGCTCCTTGATTAGCGTAAATCTGCAAGTATAATGAATTTTTGATTTTCATTTACTGAATCACAACTTAACCTTATCTTACTTTGATGTTCGGAAAAATATCGCACATCCGTCAACGTATTTTCTTTCCATTTCGGACATTGTCTTGGCACGCGACTTGGGCGAGAAGATGCCCTCATATCCATCGTTCTTCAACTCAGGCAGGAAAAAGTGATAGAATTGTTCCGTCTCGATCTCCTGCAAGCTAATGATGTCTGCTGCGTAGTGCCTTATCTCGTCGATAATAGACTTCTTCCGATACTGCCAGTCCAGTGCCCACGATGGACAGTATCCGTACATTTGGCGCGTCGCATACTTTTCACAGAGCACATTATAACACATAACCGTAAATATGCCTAAAACACAAATAATTATATTGAAGAATTCAATTTGCACTCATTTAACAATCTATATTTATGTTTACTGCCCAAGGTTAAAAAACAACATAACTCTCAATGTATAATTTATATAGGGAATTCATAAAAATAATTCCGGTATGTGGATAAAGTATGCAAAACAAGAATTTTTAATCTGATAAATTATTACCAATCATGGTTAAGTTGATGTATCAAGTGTGACAAATGTTTAGATTAGTTTATTTTAAGTGTTTCAAATGTATATATCCACATGATGTGGTATTTTCAACATATTTATAGGTGTGTCCAGATAGTGAGCAAGACTTTGGGAATTCAAATTGAAACGAAGTTAATCTGAATATCGATATAGAAATTTTATATCTTGGCAAGAAGCTAAGTTAAATTTTAAGTGTTACATAAAGTTACAGGCAAATGCATTTATCTTGTCTATTAATGCAACTGGGCAATTCTATTGAATATCCCCATATTTCAGCTACATACATACATATGTATGTAGTTAGTTCATTGGAAAGTACTTTGCTAATCTACTTCTCGTACGACTAGTTACTTACAGGCTGGACGCGATTTGTTGGGCTTGGCGAGCGGCAACCATGGCCTCTGGGGCGGTGGATTGACGGTAACTGTAAAGAAAAGAGAGCAAACGTTAGTAGCATATTCAATGAAATGGTTGAGGGGAAAAGTTAAGGAGACGATTATGAAATTAAAGCCCGTACACCCGCACACACACACACACACACACACACACACACACACACACACACACTGTTGCACACCCCACTGACACACTGCGATCTCTTCTTCGTTGCCATTACTGTTGTTTTTGTTGTTTTTGTGTTCGTGTTCGCGAGCGGTGAAAGTGACATGCAAAAGCAATCAAATAGCTTCCGCCTTCGGTTCGCTAGCAAATGGCAGTCAGGCAGACAGACAGATAGGCAGGTGGCGGCGTCGCTAGTATACCTGGGTTTCTCCAACTGTTTGTGACCTGTGCCTGCGCCTGTGACTTGGATGGAGTGTGCGAGTGTGGGAGAGCAACGACGCAGCGTGCCATCCCGCCGCCTCCAATCCTATTATTCGCCGTTTTTATTGCTGTCAACTGCCGCTGAAGCTGCTGCATCGGCTTACAACATTTTCTTCGGGGATGTAGCTGTTATTTTCGCTATCGCCTCTTCTGCTTGCGGATTCTATTATCGCCTGCCTATTTGACGCCGTTATGCGTGAGCGTGCCTATGTATGCTATATGTGTGTGTAAATCGAACGTGTTGCTGCAGTTTGCTATAGCTGTTGTTGTTGTTGCTTGCTCGTTTCTTGCTGTCGTCTGCTTAGCAGCTGATCGCGCGCTCTTCGTACTCAATTGACTCTCACGAGCAGCGTCGTCATCGACGTCGTCGCAGTTGTTGTTGCTTTTTTTTTTCTCTTTTTCGCTTTTGTTTCACTTGGTCGGTGTGTGCGAGTGTTTGTGTCTAGTGTGTGAGTTTGAATTTTGTTTTGTTTTGATTTGGAAGACACTACGATTGTTTTTTTTGTATTTTGCTTTTCTGTTAATTTTGTGCAAACGGACGAAAGACGATGAAAAACTTTCACTACTTTTTTATTTGTTTTTTTTTGTGTGTTTTTTTTTTTTTTTTTTTTTTTTTTTTTAATAAACTTTGGGATTTTTCATAATTTTGTTGTTGCCTTGATTGTTGGGCGACTGTGTTTTGTTTTTACGTAGGTCTTATTGCCTTTCGTTCATTAAACTGCCTCTAACATCCACATTAACAAAATTTGCATTGCATTTTAATTGCTCAGCTTGTGGAGGGTGCTCCTCAGTTGTTTATTTTATTTTTTATTTTTTGTATGTATATATATATATATATTTTTTTTTTTTCACGAAGTGCAACAAATTATCAAACAAAGAAAAAATAATATAATATTGTTTTTGTGGGTGTATAGAAATGTTTATAGCAACTAAATAATATATAAAAAAAAACAATTAACAATAGACTTTGGCAATAAGCTCAATGCCAACTATATCTTACAGTTTTTAGGAGTAGAGCAACGTACAATTACGAAACTTTTACCAGTAGCTCCGCCCACACACGTACAGTCCAAGTCGATAATTTCGCCAAACCTATGAGTAATTACCAGTGAAAAAAAAAAAGACAGCGCTTTTTTTTTTTTTAGTGAAACATCAGGTTGTGGCGGGGGTGTGAAAACCCCAAGCACACAAATATGACTATTCATAGATAAATGGGTTACAAAACTGTCAAATATATAAAGCACAAGTGGCATTTGCGAACGTGCTAAACACAAAAATGGCAAACATCAAATTGAAGAATAAATAGATGCTCTTAAAGAGTCACATCTGTTTTGGTAAGTGTCATATCTTCTAAGAGGTCTACATTTTCGTGAGTAACTGAATTCTGTATCTCAGAATATGACTAATATATGTTGGTTTTCTACAATTTTAGCATATTTATTTAAAAGATGATCTCCGAGATAAATTATATTCTTCAGAACTTCAGAACACGAAATCAATGTTACAAATCACGGTTTGTTTGTGCGAATTTGAGCATTTAGATATTTTAGATAAGAAATTAATTTGATTCCAGGGCTTAATTTTTAAAAGTAAACCTGTATCATGTATTCGCAACTTATTAAGTTTAGATCAGTTTTTAAGCGTATATCTTTAGTTTATTTAGTGAAGTCTAAAAATTGTTAACAGATACTTACGTAATATGTCGCTAAATCATATTAAATTTCCATAACTCTCATAACTCTTTACATATGTATACATATGTAAAACAATTTTCATATAATATAGATCAAATATATACATATGTATTTTTTATTTACATAACCAGTATCGGATCTGATCATTTGGTAGCTACACTAAGATATTATTTATTTTGTATGGCTTACAATAGCCCTTTCTACAACAAATTTTTCATGGTCGTTGCCTGTTGCTGCATTCCCAAACAAAAGAAATTAAGAAGAGAGAAGGAGAGAGAGAGAGAGAAAAAAAAAAACAAAAGTTCGAAAGGCAAAAACCCAAGTGAGCGTATCGAAAAAGAAAGTGAAATTCAAATTGAAATTTGGTGCGATTAACAACAACACCAACCCAACTCGGGTAGCCTGATCGCTGGCTTTGGCTTTGGCTCCAGTTGCTGCCGCCTGTAACCCGACCCCCTTCTTAACCAGCAGCTGCTCGCCAAACATATTATATGCACAACATGCGTTGACTACGATGTCGATGTGGAGAAGGCTTGCACTGAATAGAAATCAAAAGTCAACTCGCCACTTGCCACAGTTTGAGCTGCAATTAGATAACCAGTTTCATTTGCACCACTTTTTGTGGCAATAGCAACAGCAACATCGACTGCAAATGACTGCCAATGTTCAATGGCGTTGGCCGCCAGTTGATCGCAGCGACTGCTACAACTAAAACCCAAACTTGCATTGAAATCATAATAATGAAACTGAATTTAAGGTGCACTCCATACATACTCAGAGAGAAAGAGGGAGCGGGAGAGGGAGAGAGGCAGAGTGAGAGAGACATCCATGTGAGGCAAATGCAACACTCAAACCAGTTGAACAACATTTTTCATATAACATGCTACATCGAGGCTGCATCAGTCCCCCACTCGCCAAGTGTTAAGTGGCCCACGGCTGCGACTGCTTCGACGACACCGAGGGTCGTTTATGCAGCCACAAGTTGAAATCAATTAAGTGTCGATTATAAACTTGCCCAAAAAATGTTGCAAGCCACATTTCCATTTCAATTTTGAAAGCAAACCCAGAACACCCAACTATGGCATGCAGCTAATTTCAATACTCCAACAGCAATATTATCTCAACGATACAGTACTATATTATTATAATGGAACAGCCTGCAACATTCGATTTGAACATTTAGTGTTAGAAATAACAAATAAACTTACTTAAGTAAAGTGGAATAAAAATATAAATATGTATATATTTTGATTGACCTAGTTGAACCTAGTAAATAAATGTAAAATGTAAGTATATTAGAGCTTAATAGAGTTCGAATTTAATTTGTAAATGAACTAAAAATTTAGTGCTCCAAATAGTTATTTAGAAAACCTTGTTTGATTTAGCCTTATTTACATATATAATATTGAGTCTGTGATAAAAGTGATTCATTCTTTAAAATTATTAACAATATTAATATGTAATCGATTGAGCGAGCAATTGTCAGCATAATATTTGACAAAATTAGAAACATAGACAGACATAAGTGCATCTAAAGTGTTCAGGGTTTCTACATACACTTACGTCTATGTTTAGACATCGTTGCCAGGGCTTTATACTGTTCAGACCTATCTGTATTCGTAGCAAGTTATCTGCCTAATATTACATATTAAAGGTTCCATTGATTCCATTTTAAATAAATATGTTCTAGAATTAACAGAACCTTCTATTCCTGATTTCTTTCTTTAGACATGACTAAAAGCCATCAATTCAATTTCAAATGCAATTTTGAATACAGTTCTAGCTCAATTTTAGATTAGGTAATTGACAAAACTATTGAAGGGGCAACCCTCGTGCGACAACATGAGCTGCCAGTGTACTGACTTATCAGACTCTCACAGATCTGAATGGCTCCTCGCACCGATGATCGTGAGCGTCATATTCAAAAGTCTAACAAAATAAGCCCGGCTCAGCTTGGTCCGGCCCGGTAAGCAAATTGTGCTGCGTCACATGGAAAATCAATTGAAAGAGTCCGCTCCATGATTATGCAGACACGAATTGTGGACGGTGTATGCTGGCTGCTGGCTGCTGGCTGCTGGCCGCTAGTTTGATGGCTGATGCATTGAGGATGCTGCTGCGTCGACTGGCTACTGGCTGCTGTGTTGGTGGTGCAACAACACGGGCAAGCAACCGGACGACGCATTCGCGTGGGCTTTCCATTCGACAACTTTGGCATCTTTGCAGGAGTAGTTGTTGCTTTTGCTGTCTCAGTTGATGTTGCTGTTGCTGTTGCTGTTGCGGTGGCTGCATCTGCGTCTGGGGGCTCACGCGATGCTGCCACGCGGTTTGGTTACGTTTATTATTATTTTTTCTTCTTCTTCTTCTGCTGTCGCTGATCCACTTTCAGCTCTTTTGCGCGTACTTTCTCCCCCAATTGGAAAGCAAGCAACAGCGAGGCTGAGGCTGTGACTGGGTTTGGGACCTGGCCATTGGATGCAAGCACCCAGCAGCCAACAGCCTGCCCCAACAAAGCGAAAACTTGTACATGAGGGCAACCCTTAAACTCACAAATTGGCATTTAAAGCTGTTAAAAGCCTTATATGCGAAAAGGAAAGCAGCACAACTGAAAGTGCTTGATGAGTGTGATGTGGCTGAGTGTGAACAAAAAATGGATACTACTTGGTAAATAACTTTTAGTATTATATATGGGACTACATATACATTAGCTGTATTATTATGTGCTCAGGCAAACTACATTTTATGAATACAAAGTAACTGCCTAAGAGAAACATAGCAAACCTAGCTATATTTACAGATCAACGTAGAGTCTAATCTCGTCATCGGGAGTGCCCAGATTAAGATATATCCCAAAACTCCTACTGCATTTCCATTTCCAATGAGGTTCAGGGAATACGATACTGAGCTAAAATGCAAAATTCGAACACTCTAGCTGTAAATACGTGTTAGCTTTGCTTAAATAACTAAAGCTCGATTATAATAATTATCTGCAAATTAAAAGTTGAACCCGTTTGTTTTTCTCTTGGTATGGTGAAATTTTGAAATTTGCCCTCATATGCATCTCAGGTACATGATTTATTTTGCCCTAGCGGCTGCTCATTCAACTTTCTAATCATTTGCACTTCCTTTTACGCAACAACAACCTTGATAAGAAATACAAAATTTTTAAATTAAAACGAAAACGAAAACGGGCTACGGGCCACTTCCGCAACATGAAAAACATACAAAGCAAAATTCACAACTACTAGTAAAAATAATAATAATAATAATTTTATAATAATAATCGTTTGAATACACAAAAAATAAACAACAGCAAACAGGCGTTGCTAATACCAAGGAAATTATCAAGGGAGTATATACACGAGGCAGAAATACTGCGTATATTAAGACAAAAAAAAAACTCTACAAAAAAAGAAACGTAAAATTGGGCATTTAAATAAGTTAAGAATGAATAGATGTTTCTTTTACCTAACCACATTGTAACCATATTAAGATAGAGATCTTTCTAGAAAGATAATGTTGCAGCAGCTTTAAAGATGGATCGAAGTTATTTTATTACTGGGATTTCTTAGAACAAAGTCTCAGCTATACTCTCTTAAGTATTCAGATATAATAATAACATGACTAGTCCGAAAATTAATAAACATTTTCGAATATGCATTGTTGCATATTCATAGGAATGTTCAAAAAGCAAATAAAAACAGTTTCATATTTAAAGTATTTTGAATAAGCGAAATTTTGAATAATCACAGAAATAATTTCCGAATTATTTGGAATTCGCATAACGACTAATTGGTACTTTAGTGTAGGACTAGTTTTAAATATGATTATAATATATGATATAATACAGAAAGTGGGCCAGCCAAGAACTCATTTCTAACTAACCATGCAACATTTGTGACAGAATTTAAATACCCGCTCGACTAAAGTGTGCAACGATGACACAGCGCAAAATTCATAAATAACTTGCACACCTATTTTGTAATCGACCGGAACAACAGCGATAATAATAATAATAATAATACGCTAACCAAAAATAAAGACAGTTAACACTGAGGGGATCCCAGTTGGCTGACTCAAATATGAAGCGCAATGCAAGGAGAGTTAAATAAAATAAAAAAAAAAATAAAAAGGTCTGTACACGCCCGTTCCAATTAATGAATCAGTTAACCGGCTATTTTTTATGACACTATTACTTATGGTTATTGTTATAGTTATTGTTATTGTGGCTGCTACTGTTGTTGTTGTTGTCGCTCGCATTTTTTGGCACTAATATTATGTGTGATTGCAGTTATAAATACCGGTTCGTAGCATGTGCTCCAATAAATCATCATCAGCAGCAACAGCAACAATAATGTGAAGAAGCAGAGGAAGAAGAGGTACTTGGCGCTGACGCGTTTAAAATGCATTACAAAGCATAAATTGTCATCAAAATTAAATTAAATATAAAAGCACAAAACTGGCTTAAGCCAATTAAACGATTAGGTAACAGTTATAGCAGCAGCAGCAGCAGCAGCAGCAAGTACGCCACAAAAACGCTGACATCAGCAACAAATGCAACAACAATAACAACAACGTTGGCTGGCTATAAACCTACATAAAGAAACAAAATTTGTACAGCCACCGTTGTAACCAACAAAAAAAAGAAAAGCAGACAAAAAATAGACAGAAAAAAATGTAAAAAATTAATTCATGTTGTGCTCATTTCGTGACAACAACAACGAAGAGTTGCCACCACAACAACAACAACAACAAGAGACACAAATGAAGCACAAAGAGTCCAAATGTCTGATACCAAAGCTTTAACACCATCTTCAGCTCTTCAGCAGGGTAGACCCATGCGTGCAAGTTGTTGTAGTTGCTTCTGATGGTGGTGCTGCTGCTGCTTCTTCGTCATCTTCTTGCATGGGCTTTACGTCAAGACATTAGATGCAAGCAAATGAATGCGAATGATTTCAAAAAGCTAATGGCGCATCGAACGAACAACAATTGCCAAGCAGCGATCATTAGCCTGTGTAGAGATGAATCGATTATGTCTTTATATAATTAACATTTATCAGAGAAAAGCCAGAAAATTAATTAGCCAACTGAAAATGTCTAACCAGAGAAGATTACAAAATTTATATCCTTATAAAATCCAAATTACATAAAAAAATAAATATTTATTTAAATCTTTAATCTATTACAATTATTAACAGTTTATTAGAGAATTGTAATATTGGCCTATTTTGCTTTTAGCCCACATAGTTCTATGCTGGAAAGTTGAAGTTTCACATATCGTTCATATAATTTACATTGTTCTTGTTAATTGCTTAGCTAATTATCGTTGAAACGTGCTAAACAGTTCTGAGACTACTTTTGCGTCTATATATAAGATTTCTACTTCCCAGTCAAGATGGGGCGATAACAATGCTCTTGTTCTAGGTTTGAACATTAGAATTTCGGTCTGACGTTGTTATAGCCACACTTTTAGATACACAAGCTGTTTGACCCAGATAAGAGATGCTCTGAGCTATGTTTTGAAAGAAAACCAAAAGAACTCTATATAGCCTCTAGTTATAATGATTTTCAATTCAAGTATTAGTTGTCTATTTTTAGAGATAATAATTAAATGAAATTATATCGAAAATAATACATTTCAACTGTAAACTGAATATGCAAATTGATAGATATATGTATAAATCATATATGCATATATAATTTCAAATCTCTAGCTTATATTTATATAGATCGATTTCTGCTCTCCTGCATCTGAGAGACTAAAGCGCATCCTATTCTTCTGCTATAGTTAAATCCAAATATCACAGCCACTATATAAACGAGCAACAGTCTCAAGATAATCCGACTTACATACAGATAAATAAACCTTAGACGCAATACTTTGACTGACAGGTAGATACATAGGTAAAGCATAGATCTACCGACTACTTCTAAGTAGTACTTTATGGTCATGCTAGCTGCTCCGATGTGGACAGGTAGAGGCTTCTAAAGCTTCAGCTGCGAAATGTCTGTGAAAATCAGAAGAAGCAGAAGAGCGACTGAAGACAATAACAACTAAAAAACACGAACAGAGCAGACGACATTAAAAGTGGAAAATAAATGTAATAATGACATTTGTGGCCGTTAGATTCTTAACTGTTTGACATTTTGCGTAACCTTTTTCGTAGACATTTGGCCTTTTTTTTTTTTTTGCTTGCTTGCGGTGCAATCGGCTTTTATTTGGCTTGAGAGCTCGCAACTGGGCTATTGGTGTAGTGGACCGAGCGGACTAATAAAAAACAAAACAAAACTCTCAATTTCATTGGAAAAGCCGTTGTATCTATCAAATGAAGCAACAAACTGAAATTGCAGCTGGCTGAAGCGAAAAAATGCATACCAAATGGATTATTCACGTTGTGCTAAAAAAATTGAAACAAAGGTGAAATAAAAAAGATTCGCGGAGCAGAAAAAATCTGCTAAAAAAATTAGCCAACGCCAAAGCGCTAATACGCTAACAAGCATTATTATTTTAAATATATTAAGATAAGAGTTTAAGCATTAGAAACCATTACAAGCTAATGGGCAATCAACATCGATCAATAGATCATGACAAGCCTAGGTTTCTGAGATAGATTCTTCTTAACTGAAAACGAGAAAGCCTACATATATACCATAATATACATCATCCATCAAATCCATCATATACCATCAAAAAATTACATTTTTTAGCAGGAAATTGATATAAAAATATAGTGAATAAAGAAAACCGTAAAAACCCTGCATACGTTGATAAAATGCACAAGATAAATGTGAAATGATCAATGTATTCCCTTTAAGATAATACATATATGATATGATATAATAGGACACTCTGTGAATTTTCTGTGAAAGCGATAAAGTATTCCCTATACCACATTATTAAGTGGTATTGCTGGTGCTCAGTACACTGGCAATACTTTTATACTGTAAATGGATTTCCCTAGAAAATAATTTCACCAGAACTAAAAAAGATTGTCAAAGTTCACACCGAAATCCGCCTAATCGTAATTGAGAGCACTGCAAACGTGATGAAATTACTAATGCAATCTAACTGAAAGGGCATTCAGTAACAATTAAATTGTAGAAGCTTCAAGCAAAAACAGCAGTAAACAAGCATATATCTTGTAGAAGACGAGGCTAACCATGGAATGCTCCGTTGGCCGGCGGCGACGAGAACACGACCTGGCGACCGCGACTTCGTCAAGACAGAGAAGACAACGCACTTATTGACGTAGCTAAACACATTAGCCAGTGGCTGACTGGCGTCACTTCATTGTCGTTTAGGGGGGAGGTCCAACTCCGACTCTGTCTCCGGCTCCGGCTCTAACTCTGGTCGCTGCCGGTGTGATGGCGCAAACAGTGTTGCAAATGACCCAATTATCCACTGACCCACTCAAAGCGCGTCCCAAACGGTTGGACGATTGCCGGCACCGGGTTGTGCAAGAGCAAGAGAAAGAGGTAAAGAAACAGACAGACAGAGAAAGATGGAGAGGAGTAGAGTTCGATGTCAGCAAAGCTGTTGAAAGAAACGACTTAGAATATAAGCGGGCTCTTTAGGAATAAGCCGCCTTATGCTGGTGCTGCTGCTGCTGCTGTTATTGCCGGTCAGCAATTATCGCAGCAAAATGAATAGAAGAAAATGACGAGACCTTAAACCTAAAATAGAGACATTAATTAGCCAAATGACCGGCAATTTGTGGACGCACAAAAAGAAATTAATTCGCCAGTTACGGTTGTTACAGCGGATCTCTGCGAATATTTTCAATACGAGCCGCCGCCGTCGCTCTCAGTTGGAAAAGACGCGACATCAGGTGAAAGGTAGTAGCTCAAACAGAAGAGAGAGATAGAAAGAGAGGAGAGAGATGGTTCAAAGTTTGCGCAGCAATTCAAAGTTGGGTGGCAGTAAAAATCATAAAAACAAAAGCAAAAACAAAAACAACAAAAATAGTTCGTTCGTTGGGCAGGCTAATGTTTTGGAAAGTTCATTCTGAAGTGCAGGCACAGTCCCAAGATCGCTGCTCCAATGTTGAGTAGTATATGTTTATTTGTCTGCCTCTCCGGACTTGCCTATTTGTTTGTCAGTTTGTTTATTTTGAAACCGTCGACAACGGCTCGAACGTGCTCCATTAGAAATCTTGTGGCTGACTGAGCCACTGAGGAAAACAAACTTTTCGGGGCTATCAAAACAGTAATCAGTTTTTTTTTCCCCCTTTTGTTTGAACACTTTTCCACAGACAATCGTTGCTTTTTCTTTCGTTTATTTATATATTTTATTGAGCTCTCGTTCACGCTTAATCAAAATAAATAATAATTGCAGTATTGTGCGAGCAACAAGAATGAAACTTAATAAAGATGCTTAAAGCTAAATGGAATGAGAGTTTGATTTGAAGTACAATGTTTGTATGTATGTAATAATAATAATAATCATCGTAATAATCATAATGATAATAGTAATGTATTAAAGAAAACGCCATCATTTTGTTATTTGTGCAAAAACGAGCATACAACATCTGAACATACTAATAGATGATATACATTTGAGCTTATTTTAACACAATTGCGATTACAATTATAAATACAATTACAATTACAAACTAGTGAAAATCTTAATTAAATAAATTAGTTGCGAGTAATAATTTTTCTTTTAATGTGGAGAATGGTAACAAAAGCAACCGGCACCATACCGGGCGGCCCCGCCATTGGCCGGAACTCGACTTGATCGTGGAAAACTGTGACATTTTTCCAGCATGCCAAGCCAAGAGCAACATCAGCAGCAGCAGCAGCAACAGCAGCACGGCAATAGAAAACTCGAGACAAGCAATGCAATTTCTGTGCGCGCTCATGAGTTTCTTTTAATTAAAAAGGCGAAAACTTTTACTCGGCGCCAACTGCTAAATAAGCAGGTAACTAGGGCTGCTACTGTTGCTGCTGTTGTCTTAGATTTTATGCTTTGTGATCAGAGCTTGGCATAATTGGAAAAAGTGTCTTACAAATTAAAAAGCGCGGCTCCATTGATAAGCCGACAAACCTTAACCTTCAGCAAAGCAGATGCAAATATACGAAAAGCTGACCCTAAAATCAATATCAAATGAGTGCTGAATTCAGTCAAGTGAATAATAAGTTAATGTTGAATGCAATGAATATAAGTGAAATGAATACTGAATGCATACTAATGATTCCCTCAGCAGAGTCATCAATTGAATGATTCGAAAAACTTATATTAACTTGAAATGAATGAAAGCTGATATGAAAATATAAAATTAATACAAAAATCTTTCATTAATATAGCATAAAATAGAATGAAATGCAATCAAAAAACACCTCTTTTAAATCAATGTATAATATATATAAACCCAATCAAGAATTAACTCATGAAGATAATATTGTGTGTTTTTTTTTTTTTTTTACGTTTGGATAGGACAACCCTAGATGTATTCCTATATATTGAGAACATATACTACTATTATAATCTTAACTAGACTCGAGTACAACACTTGCCAGAGATCAGTGCGTGTGATTGTCTCAACAGCATTAATTAAATGAATATATATAAATAACTTAGATAACTAAGAAAAGTTCACTTTGTAGCGCTCTATTAAATAAATCTTATCTAAAAAGAAACACACCGAATACGACAAACTATAAAACCCAAAAAGTCAAATTTGAAATTAGACATATGTTAAGTAGGAACGTGACTTAATTAGAAACAAATTATTAGCGCAGCAAGGCAAACAATTGAGGTCACAAAAACCAAATGTAAACAGCGAAAATGCTAAGAAAGTGAAACAAATATATTAATGTTAAGCATTAAGATCAATATTTCTTGAAGCATAACTGAATTGATTGCCCTCGATTTTCTTGACCAATTATTCACGTTGCCGTCCAATTATGTCTAACAAATAGATCACCGATCTATGCTAGCCAATTATATATATTGTTTTTTTTTTTTTTTTTTTTTTTTTTTTTTTTTAATTTCGGGTCAACCTCAATGCCTAAAATACAAAACATTTATGCACAAATAACAAAATAGACGAACAAAAAAAAAAACTAAAACAATTGTCAGCAAATGTTTAGCTCTTTGTACGATCTATGCGGCATTAATTATGATATATATATATATATATATATATATATATATGTATATCATATATATATATATATGCTGTTATATATAGTGATAGATCTACACACAGTTGCGATTGAGTGTAGCATTCGCATCTACAATTTTTTTATTTTTTTTAGCTGGGCCTCTTGACAAGGCACGATTTCTATTAGTTTTGCGACTAAAAATCTGCATAAGAGTTTTCGTTGTTGTTTCTGCGACTGTTGCTGCCATCGTCGTCGTCGTCACTGTTGTTGTTGTTGTTGTTGTTAATGTTGTCTTTGTGGCTGAGCCGCTGCTTGCCTGAGCAAAAACAAAGCGATTCCGCCGCAGTGAAAGTGAAAGTTGTAGCTTGTACATATGCGTATATATATAAATACATATTTATATAGACAGATCTACAAGGTTTCCAGCGCAGACTTCTTTAGTCATATCGCCAATTGTTGCTACTGCTACTGCTGTTGTTGTTGTTGTTGTTGTTGCGCCCATGGCGCATGAATTTCAATGTCTCGTAAATTTTATTTCTTTTTTTTTTCTCTCTCTTTCTCTGTCTCTGTTTGCTTCGTTTCAATTTCTCTTCAGCTTAATTTGTGGGTTAACGGTTTCGGTTATGCAACGCACACGCCCCCACATAAACACAACCCACATGAAAACTGTTTGGCAATTAGCTCAAATTTCCAATGCGACGCCAAAGCGTGTTTGATCGTAAAACCCAACAGGGAGGGAAACAGGAAAATTGAACAAACAACAAAATATGGTTTCGTGGGCTTTTGGTTTTGGTTTGGATTTCGTTTGATGTGTGATTAGTTTATCGTCACGAGATGGTGGAAAATGCTGGCTTCAATTTTCCAACCGTGCCCAGTATTAAAGTTGTGGGTGTGGCGCTGCTGTTGCCGCCTTTGCCAGCTGTCATTTGGCTTGCGATATTGTCGCTGTTGTTGCTCTTGGCATCGCCGTCGTTGTCGTTGCTGCACCACACTAAGTCAAAGCAATTGTTATAAAATTGCTGTTGCTGTTGTGCCGTTGCCTTGCTGCTGTCATTGCTGCTGCTGTTGCTGCTGCTTTGCATGTTGTTGTTGTAATCTAAGAGAAAATCCAAAGCCGTGGGCGTCACAAAATTTGTATCCATCAGATTCAAATGCTCAAAATTGAAGACAAGCGCTTCAGAGTTATAGCTGCCAGCACTATCCAAGCCACTGTCGCTGGCAGATGCTGAACAGCTGTCACTGTCGCCAGCAATGCCCTCGCCACGACGACAGCCTAGACCGCTGCCATCCATCTCATTTGGCGGAGATTCGTTTACGGCGCATGTCTCGATCAGCTTGCGCGAAATCTCGTTAATGCTCTCGTCGAGCAGCGTTTCGGCTGCGTTGGCAGCGGCCGCACTGCCAAAGCAGCTGGCAAACAGATCGTTGGCAATATTCATGCCGCTTAGGATGTCGCCATAGCCCGAATCGCTCGAGTCACTCAGATACAATGCTGAGTTTGTTGCTGTTGCGGCTGATACAGTTGGCGTTGCCGTTACTGATGATGCTGTGTGGGCGTGACTGCTGCGCTGTGAGCCAATAACGCCCACAATTTCGGCGCGACTGCTGTCGCCGGTGATGGGCGCAAAATGTTCCGCCTCATCAAAATTGTTAGGCATTGTCTGGGAGCAAATCGAGCTGGCGCATGAGCTATCCGAGTGCGTGGACGTTGACGAATTGCTCGAGTTACTTGCGCCCTGCCCGCTGGAGGAGGCATCTGACAGCGAGCGACGCAGCGGATAATCCCACAGTGAACGCAAAGGATCGCAGTCGCGGCAAAAGCAAACGCCATGGCTATGATCATGTTGCATACCTCTATCCCTGGCCATGGGCAGCAGCTGTGCATAGCTGCCTGCCATAAGGGTCTGATGATGCTGAGGAAGAGGATGTTGATGGTGATGATGTTGATGCTGCTGTTGTTGCTGCTGCTGATGCTGTTGTTGGTGCTGATGCTGATGCTGCTGTTGATGCAGTTTCGGCTGTAAGTCCGCATCCATTTTCAGCAAAACACCAGTAGCGGGCTTACGATCTTTTTTGCGCCGCTTGCGAGGCTTTATGATGCGCGGCAAACAGGTGTCCGTCGCGGAGGATGTTGCCTCCTGCCCAGCGCCATGGCTGTTGTTGCTGTTGCTACTGCTGCTGCTGCTACTGCTGCTGCAACTGCTGCTGCTATTGCTGTTTAGTGTCTTCTGCTGCTCCTGGGCACTAAGCACAGCAGGCGCTGAATTTTGATAGCGCAACATGCGCGATTTGTCCGTCATTTGAAAATTATTTATGCCCATGGGCAGCTGATAACTGGAAGCATGCGCTGGCCAGGATTGCGGCGACAACTGTTGATGGTGCAGCTGCACATGATGTTGTTTGACATTCTGGAGCAATGGCTGTCCCTGCGCATGCACCGCGAGCTGAGACATCGACTGGGCGCCAGCGCACGGCCACGGTTTGCCCGACTTGCGGAGCAACCGATGACGCTGTGCTGGAGTTAGATGACTGCTGGCATTCGATATGAGCGGTATGCCGGCGCATTCATTGATGCGCTGCTGATTGACCAGCAGCTGTTGAGGATGTGGCGCCACTGCAGCTCCTGCGCTTGCTGTTGCAGCTGCATGGTATATGCCATGATGCAGTTGCGCACGCAGATTATAGCAGGCGGCTGGCGCTGTTTGCTGAGCAGCATTCCAAATGGCATGCGGATGTAAGGATTGATGCTGCTGCTGTTGCTGCGGCTGCTGATGTTGACGCGTGGGTGGTAGGTGGAGCGCGTATCTAGCGAACTGGCAACCGTTTGCGTTTTCTGGTGCACGATAAACGGCCACATGCGATCTCATAATCCTGCCTAGTTCGTATTTCACTTGGTAGCTGCGTCAGTTGTCCTGGTCTACCGTGCGTATCGCACATCACTTGGCCGCGTTTGCTGTTTCAACACTTTAATGCATGCAGACGGCCATTACGAAAAATATTTCCACACGCGGCAAGGCAACGAAAATTCGCACGAAATGAAAAGCGTATGAAAAGCGAACTGCATAAAAGAAACTGGCACAACTGTTGCTCGCCCAGCCAACGGCAACTGTTGCTGCTGTCGAAATTACGAAACACTTGGCGCAGACGCAGCCAGCGACGGGACAACGAGACAAGACGAAACAGCACGACAGTTAATAAACTCGTTTCGTTTGGGCTCGACCAAAGAGTTGAAGCGTCCGCTCGCGAGCCAAGCTTGTGGCAGACTGATGGCAGTGAATTCAATTTCATTCGCGCACGAGCTTTGCCGGCCTAACAGTAAACGCACTTGAAGCCGTTATGCCCGCGCTCGCGCTTACGCTCTTACTCTACCAATCTCTCTCGTTCTCACACACACTCTCTCAATCTTTTGCGCTTACTCTCTTTTAAGCTCGTTCGTTTACTTGTTCGCTCGCTCTTTTCTTTTTCTATCTCTCTCTCTCTCTCTCTCTCTTTCTTTCTTTCTCTCTCTTTAAAGCTGTTGCTGCAGCTTCGGGCCAACGTCCAGCAGCTTTGCATGTCGAGGTCATGCAGTGTTGCTATTGCTGGTGTTGTATGTTAGTTGCGTTGCATATCATTTCGGCGCTTACATTCAATTAAATTATAATTGATGTTTGGCTTAATGCTTATGCTATTGCCATTATTAATAAATAAGAAAAACCATGAGTTTGAACTTTAATTACCAAATTGAGCGATCGCAAACCGGTTGCGCCTTTAACCATCCTGTCAAGTATGGCTCGCATTACAAAAACGTTGAAAACAAATCGAAAAGAAAATAAGATCAATGTGCCGATAATTAAATACTCTGGCTCGCAAATGACAATATAAATAATAATAAATTGATCTACAACATATTTATAATTTATATAAGAGTATAATAATAAGATATTCTTGATTTTGTTTTAATGCAAAAAGCAATGAATGTATTTATAGTAGAAAAACAAAGAACATTTGTTTTGGTTTGTGTACAGAGTAAATCAAATTGTCAGTCAAAACTTTTAATGGAAATAACATGATATTGTCTGGATAACGGCTTGTAAATTATGTATATATATACATTGAATAAAGAGTCACTAACAATTTAGATTATATCATTAATTTGTTGAAAACTTATTCACCTAAACGCCTTTACACAAAATGACTAAGACGAAGCAAATTTGTTCGTCACGCTGATCAAGATATTATACTATATAAATCTCTCCTTTAATGTGTTGCATATTTTATTACACAGTGCTCTTACCATGTGTAAGGGTATGAAAAAAAAAAAACAACAAAGAAATAACGACATATACTACACAAGAAAACTTTCTCTTTTCTCGAGCCTTCATAGCTTTCCTTTTTGTCCATACGTCCATTCAGGAGCGCTCACTTAAACACTCACACACAGACACACAATGCACATAAACATTCAAACATTTTCCAATATATAAAAATAACTGCAATCTGTTACTCACATGACAAGTTGTCCAGCATGTGATTTAACAATTTCGTCGTGCCATTGGGCTCATTATAGATGTTCATGAACTCCTTTTGCAGTGGATTGCCCATCAGACCGAGGATTACCAGATGAAACAGCTTGCCAAGTTCGTATGGCAGTACACGCAGAAAGTTGTTGTTCAATAAGAGTTCTCTGGAAATACGAAATAAAATGTAAAAAAAAACTGATTATAATAGATGTAGATGGCAACTCACCTCAGCTGTATGAGCTCGCCCAGCTCAGCGGGCAGACTGCGTAACTTGTTGCTGGACAAGTCAAGCGTTCGCAGATTAACCAACATGCCCACATCCGCTGGCAATCGAAGCAGCTGGTTGTCATTCAGATAGAGGGCGGTCAGGTGCTCGAACTCCCACAACGTGGGGCTGATATTACGTACACAGCCTGCAAGGATATTTAATAAATTATACAATTGGACTTTTTAATCATTTTACATACCCGTTATTTCGAGGCCTGCCCAATTTGTCTTTTTGCCAGCGGCTATATCCTCAGCAGACAGAAATATCTGCTGCCGTCTATTTGTGCTGTCATATTTGTCTTTATTACGAGACATTTTATAGTAATTTCCTGTTCCTGTGGAAAAATTCCGTCAGTTATTTTTGACATTTGTGTGTTGCGCTTTGGCTGTTGTTTTTGTTTTCTTTTTAGCAAGTTAGGGCTCATGTTAGGAGACAAAACCTGGCTTCGGCAACGGCAACGGCAACAGAAATAACGTACATATATGTTTGCATATATATATATATATATATATATATATATAATTTGTTAAATCATTGCATTCCCTTGCAGAGTGAACAATACATTATTAGATGATATATCTTCCTAATGGGAGCTGAATCTTTTAATTACACATGTCTTGAGACACTTATCAGGCATTTCGGACAAAAACTCGAATGCACAAACAAAGCAGCTGATCATTAAGATTAATCTAGAACATTTTTACATCGGACCACCATATTATTCGGCACCTGTGATTTCTGTTGACTGAGCTACGATGAACCATATGCCAATCTGCGAAATGTATTTAATATAATACAATTATTTACAACAGCAAGTTGAATTAAAGCCATTTACACATCTGCAAGGGTATTTCATCTTCGGTAATCCGAAGAAATTCTCTTTTTTTTATGAATGTAGAGGAAGGATGTTGAAACAAATCATAACCTTTCATAATAACCGCCTGATGATTTAAGCGTCTCTGCAAAATATTAACAAAGTGATTGAATTATTATTGGTATTAGTAAACGAAAAGACAGACAAACATTCGCAAACAAAAATCATACACATATGTCAAAGGAACAAAATGAAAAACAAAACAAACAAAAAATAAATAAACAATTTTCTTTTACGATTTTGCAAGCGCGCGCGCAAAATACATATTAATTTATATATTTAAATACATACACCACATCAAAAGGTGCATTAGTATGTATTTATGTATGTGCTAAGAACAATTAAAACGGCAATTAAAATGTCTAGGCAGCGGATAAATACGATTTCAATGAAAATTGCAGCTAGGTTAAGGCGGCAAAGCGGCACCTACATATGTATATGTATATAAAGATATACATATATATGCATACATACATTAAGCACATATACATATACATATACATTGACACAAATATGTATAATGTTCACATCGTGTTTTAGTTAAAATAGCTGCTGCTTTTTGAGTGGGGTAGTGAAGGAATCGCGTATAAGTTTTAAATATACCCAGCACTCTTTACCTATATAATTATATGCTTATGCTAGTTCTGTCTTGCTTAGTTCTGTTAATTTGGTTTTGTTTCTTGCCGACTCTTCACTCGCGCCTTCTCATTGAATTACCAAAGAATTTTGAATACTAAACGGTTAATTTTTTTTTTTTTTTTTTTTTAAGATTTTTTGGTTGTTTAATTTTTTTTTTTCGGTTTAGTGTGTGTACAAATATTCTTTAGTGAAATGCGCGTAACTATAAATTTTGTACTAAAGCGACGAAATTGCTTATTCTCTTTCTCGTTTTGGGTCGCTTTTTCTTTTTTGCGCGTCTGCCTTCCATTTATTTATTGTGCGATTCGTTTTCATAGTCGCTTCTTGTTTTTGTATACATGTTGGCTTGGAGTTGCCACTTATTGTCCAGAGGGTATATGTATTTTGCAAGTGGGAAGAAATTGGATATAACTATACATTAAATTTAATATTTAACAATTACGATTTTGATAGATATTTCAAATATTTTTTATCATCGTTATTTTATACACAAATAATTTACAACAAACTGATTTAATCAAAACAAAACAAGCACGTATAAACACTCAATACACACACACACAGAATTACGGAAAGATGCACCATGCATATATATACATACAAACACAATAAAATTTCGTTTGTGCTTTTTCAGCCACTTTATATGGTTCTGTTTTAAGAATAATATTATTTCTGTTGCTAGTAATTATTTTTCTTTCTATTCGGGACTTAGCTGCGACAAACTTTTCTCTTTTCGCATATCTCTTGCACACGCTCATTTACACGATGTGACCAAAGCGAAGAAGCAGAAAAACGCGTATTTGCAGTATTAACATATTTATTCGATCGCTGCTCTTCCTAAATTGATCATTTTATAATATGCTGGTCACACTAAGAAATAAATAATAAATTAATTATGTTCAATTTGATAACAAATTAAGACATTTATAATTAGTAATATGATTGGGAGCATCATTTTTAAGATGTTGCATGCTAACAAACTATCATTCGTTCTGTTGAGGAACATATGTCATTGATTCAATACAATTTCTCATTAATTTTTATTTATTGATTACTTAAACAATGAAGCAGTGCTTACGTATGTAAATGAATTCGAATGTAGGCTAGCGACATAAAGGTACAGATCACGGAATCATCCTACTTCAATCTGTTCTAATAGAGCTAGGGTAATTTCCAAAGTTTATCCTCAAGGGGTTGGACATGACAAACAAAATGAGATATCTTAATATTGAAACAGAGTGACTTAGCTTAGAATTTTATCCTTTTGTAATGATGATCTCTCGCTTTTCACAAAACCATGAAAGCAGGCATTTCCTTAAGGTAACATTTACAAGTAGAGAAGAATTTAAACAAAACGAGCAAATTCCGGGATGAAATTAACAAACGAAAAATATTAATTGAAAAAAAATATTTGTTGATATTTTGATTTATTGGTTGCATTTTGTCAGTTGAAAGGCAACTCTATTTTCAGTCAAATTTTTTAATTCAGTATTTTTTTTTTATTTATACGTGTTTTACTCAACATAGCATATGGTTACATTGTATAATACAAAATCTAAGCATCCAAATTCCTTGAGATTTAATAAAAGGAATCCAATAATGGCACGGTGTATGTCGGAGGCTCTGATAAAATATCAAACTGCCGAAGAAGCCAAAATCTTAAGCATAGCTGATGAATTAGATGAGCCTAGCAAAGCACTGGTGCGCCAATTGTATGAACCACTTGTAAGTAAAAAATATATATATTTATGTATTTATCGCGGTCGAAATTCCTTATAATTTGTTATTTGCAGAAAATAACAAGCGAGGATTTGTCTCGGGAATATAGTGAAAGTGATCAAAAGAAACTATGTTTACGCACTAAAGTCCGTGTTAATATGACGCTCTTTAACTGTGTGTGGGATGCAAAGCGACGCTTGGAAAAAAAGGGACGACTAGCGAATCGCTCGGAACGCTTCATCAATGCGATGCTGGTTAAGGCCGTGGCCAAGAAAATGGTATTGCCCTACACTGAAGATGAAATAGAAAGATGCAATTATATTAGACGATGTCAACTAAAAAAAGAAAACAATCGTAGACTTAATCGCTGGAGTTTGGAATCGTCTCAAAATAGCGTGCTCGAGTGCAGCCATTTGAGTCCATCTCTATTTCCAGGTCAAGTGTCCAATGAAGCGCTTCCCAACAACGAGCAACAACTAATTGAACTACCATTGAAATATCCAGGCACACTGGATTCACAACATACTGAGTCTACGCTTGGGATTTTAACCAACGGTCCTGAAATGTGGATTATTGAAGAATCCCCAGCAATAGATAATAGATCAGCTTCAGAGAATGCGCACAGTTTAAGTATGCCAGATCTCGGCCCAGACGCGGATTGGGCTGATGCTGCTGCACAAATTAATACAGAGTCCCTGACCATTGGCACTCTGGAATTTGATTTGCAAACGCAGCCAACCGACAGTCAGCCCATAATATCAAGTTCCGATAATTACGATAACTTCAATACACAGGTTCCGGCCACATCCACACAAACTCAGCCCCAAACACAATCTACCGAACCATTTCTTTAAATCAATTGCAATAAGCTAACTAAATTTCTTGAGTTACCAAATATTTTAAAAGATATTTATTTAGAAACATTCCCAGGAATATGTTACATAGTTCGACTTTATTGTGCGTTTTGAGTATAAAAATTTCCTTAAAACGTCATATATGTAATATACATAATAATATACACATATATATATATATATATATATATATATATATATATATATATGTTTTTATTATTTATTTCAATACATTATCCTAGTTAAAATCGCGGTTGTTTTTAAATATTCTGTGTTCTTTTTACCAATTGCTTTATAGTAAAAACTTATGCAAAAATATATATGTATATATAAATGTGTGTATATCAAATTAAAATAATATCCTTGCAGTGGATTCGTTATTGTTTCTAGTTTTGGGCTTCAAAAATGGTCAATTATGATTGTTGTTTTATGGCTTATGATATGAACATATTTATGTTTTAAAACAATTATATTTACACTTACGATATATACAAAATTGGGATGCAGGTTCTATTGTGAGTTATGAATAGCCCAAAACGAGGTTTGCTTGCATTAATATCACGATCAGTGCAAGGATGTGTGGACTTCGGCATGCCGAAGGATAACTTATTTCTTAACTGAATTATATACAAAGATTTACATCAACATATAACATAAATACAATTAGGCCTAATAGTTGTAATTGCTGGGTGACAACTGTTCAGGTTGCAATCGATTTAACAGCCCCGTTGCCGGGCCCTGCTACGGTTATGGGAAGTGATCAAAGATGAACTGTTCCATGAACAGCGATTCCAAATGCTAGTTGGATGAGTTTTCACCCAGCTCGCTCACAGAGGCCAATTTTTCCTCATCGCCGCTCTCCTCCTCGTCTTCTTCCTCCTCGGTCAATTCCTCATCATCCTCTTCGGTCAGTTCCTCATCATCCATCTCATCGTCTTCGCCAAAGCTATCAGTGGATGCACCACCAACCACATCGTCGCCCCCTAATGTGGGCAGCTGGACAATTGTAGCACCGCCTGGCGCTGCCGTCACAGTTGAGCCCGCAACTGTTGCCGCCACACTGGAAGCACCGCTACCATTGGCCGGTGCACCGCTCGTTGGCAACTCAATGGTCACAATGCCGCTCATGGTGTTAATACTCTTCGGTGCATTCATTTTCGGCTCTTGCTTAATGTTGAGCTCAATGAGGTCAACGCCTGAACGCGTCTTAAAGTGCGTCTTGGTGTGCTTCGAGAGGTGATCGCTGCGCATGAACTTCTTGTTGCACTCGCGGCACTGGAAACGCTTTTCGCCCGTATGCGTCCGCCGGTGTCGCTGCAGTTCGTCCGAACGCGTAAACCGCTTGCCACAAAACACCCAGGAGCACACAAACGGACGCTCACCTGTATGCCAACGCAAATGGGCGCGTAGGTGCGAGGTCTTCCCGTAGACCTTGCTGCAGCCGGGTATGTGACAGATGTGTTGCCGCTTACGATCCGAATGCTTCTCCCCGTCGGTGCAGTTGGGACAGGTGCAGGCAACACGCTTTAGTCGCTGCTTGATCTCCGGCACCATGCTCTCGCCCACATTAATATTCACATTGACATTGGTTGCCGCCGCCGCAGCAGATTGATGTAGTGATTGCTTCATCAGCTTGGCACGCGTCGGTGTTGTCACCGCCACCACCTGACCGGCCGAGCTCATGGTGATCTGCGTGCTGGTGCTGGTACTGGTGCTGCCAATGCTTGACATGGTCAGCTTCGGTGTGCTGCGTATTGTTGTTGGCGTCGCTGGTGGCGGCAGGGCAGTGATCTGTATGGAGGCTGGTATGGTTACGGCGGGCAGACAGGTGCTACTGTTGCTATCAGTATGATGTTGCTGTTGTTGTTGTTGTTGTTGTTGCTGTTGTTGCTGTTGCTGCTGCTGCTGCTGTGGCGACTGTGGCATTATAAATTTAATCTGTTGCTGCTGTTGTGGTTGTTGCTGCTGTTGCTGCTGTATCGGTAACTGTACTGTTGTGGGCGTTGCATTAGAGATGGTCGTAATGCTGCATGTGTCTGGTGGCTCCTGCTTAATGTTCGTAATCAATTGGGTGGGACTCTGTGGCTCCTGCTTGGGCAGCATGGTCAGGGCTGGGGTAGCCACACTTGTGTTCGGCATGCTCTGAGACTGATTGTTTAATGCCGTCGTCGTCTGCATAGGCATAGGCAGCTGGGTGAGCACCTGTTGAAAATTGGCCGCCAGATTCGCTGGCAACTGATTCGCCTGTATGATCTGCACCTGTCCCAGGCCGGGTATATTCTGTATGGGCAATGCTTGCAGATTACCCGATTGCAGCTGCATTGCAGCGGCAGCTTGGCTGGCGCGCAATTGCTGCAACTGTTGCAGCTGCTGCGCTGGTATCACTGTCAACTGTTGTCCCTGTGCATTCGTTATTGTTATTGGTTGATTTGCCGGTAATTGCCCGCCCGCCTCATTGATGGCATTGAGCAACTGTTGCTGTTGCTGTTGATGTTGCTGCTGCAATGCAACTGCTGCTGCAGCCGCCTGTTGCTGTTGTGTTTGTTGTTGTTGCTGTTGCGCCTGTTGTTGTTGTTGTTGCTGCTGCTGCTGCTGTTGAGCCTGTGGCTGAACGAATTGCTGATGCTGCTGCGGATTCTGTATGTGTATTATGTTCGCATTCGGCGGCAACTGTGAATAGTTGAGCGCATTCAGCGGGGCTAACTGAACCTGATTACGGATAAAGATAATATTAATTGTACAATTAATATTAATTATAGATTGGACAAAGACCAATCCTTACCTGTTGTATTTGTCCATTGGGCGTCACAATCTGTGCAATTTGCGCAAACTGTGGTATAATCTGCATTTGTGCCGCCTGTTGCATGGAGGCGGGCAATGCTTGAATGGATTGCGTCAGATTGGACAAAGTGGGCTGCGTTGCTGCTGCGGCTGGCGCTGCTGCCGTTTGTACAGGCACATGTACTGTCTGGTAGATAGTCTGACCGTTGGCCGTCTGAACAGGTATCTGTACAGCCACGGTTTGTTGCAGCGTCGGTGCCGCTGGCGCTGGCTGTGGGAATTGCAGTAATTGTGGTGCTGCTCCGGGTGCCGCAGTGCGTAGCTGAATATTTTGCAGCGATTGTCCGTTCTCTAGTTTAATTGTCGTTGGGGCAGCGCCTAACAGGTTCGTTATGTTGCCCAGCAGCCCATTGGCGGCGGCCACAGTGGCGGGTATTTGTATGTTGGTGCCAGGAATAGTGATGGTTTGTGGTGCTGCCGTTGCGGTTCCACCAGCTGTAGCCTGATTAAGCTGTTGCTGCTGCTGCTGGGCTTGAAGGGCAAGTGCGGGCGTAGTGGACTGTTGAGGCTGATGCTGCTGTTGTTGTTGCTGCTGCTGTTGCTGCTGAGGTTGTTGTTGCTGCTGCTGTTGTAGCTGCGGCTGTTGTTGCTGCACTATGTTTGACAATGGTATTTGTATGTTTGTGCCGGGTATCGTGAACAGCTGTGTCTGGGTCGGATCGTGTGCTGGTAGCGCCTGAGGAGCCCTCACGATTTGCCCATTGGGCGTTATAAACGCCTGCTGGCCATTAATATTCACGGCCTGTGCCGTGGCTAGCTGTGCATTCAGATTGGGTATAAAGATGGCCTCCTGGCCGTCAATATTAACTGTTTGCATGCCCATCGGCTGAACGATTTGGAACATATTTTGTGGTAAGCCAGACACGGTGGTTGCACCACCAGCTTGCTGCAGCTGGGCTGCTTGCATGAATTGCGACGGCATCTGATGGATATTTATTATCTGTTGCATTTGCGGTGCGGGCGTTGCTGACGGCACATTGGCCACTGCAACTGCACCACTGGTATTGGCTACCTTTGTGGAGGCGGCGGGCGTGGCAGCAGCCGCTTGTCCATTGTTATTATTGTTATTGACCACATTGGCAACGGTTGTATTTGCGTTTTTATATTGCAGCATTATTGTTTGTTATCCGCTTTACGAATAAACTTATATTTGAACGTTTTATGGCCTTTAGCTGCGGCCAGCACAAGTACATTGAGTATTCAACTTGGAGATGTCCATTTTCTCTTGCACGGGGTAAGATTTTTCAGACAAGTTCTCTATTTTACACACTATAATATTGGGTCACACATACACAAAAACACATTGGGATGTTATTTACATAGCATTTTATGAATTTTCCCTGGATTAGACGTTAATTATACAATAATTAAATAATTTTTTGATTTTTAATTTTTGTTTTGACAAACATAAACGCGAAAGAGAGATGGACCGAAAATATCGTCGATGCTATCGATAAACTATTCACATCGTCTACCGTCTATCGGCAATGTGAAGTTTACAGAAGTTGCTGGGCTTAATAAATTAATTTTTTTGTGTTTTATTATTATAATTTTCTTGTCGTTTTATTCATTTACTTCAAATGTTTTCTTTCCTTCTCATTTATGTATGTCTATTGATCGTTGCTCTACATTGCCCGTCTCTAGTTATCAGGTGTAAACATATCGATACACATAGGCTTTATATCGTTAGAATGCATCCCTGCAACGACACCCACGCCAAGTAGATCGATAGGCCACCAAAAAGTGTCGATATGGGCAAGGAGGAAAGCTAAGTTAATGTGGTGTAGTTTGTGTAGTTTTTAATATCATACAAATAGCTGCGTACACAACATGGACGTGGATCAGCTGACTTTGGCCGATGTTGTGTTCGTTATAGAATGCAGTGCAATCAATGGAGCCTACTTAAATGAACTGAAAACCAATTACATTCTACCCACCCTGGAACACTTTTCACATGGTTCGATTGATGAACGAGAATTCTTGATTGCCGAAGGCTTTGCGACACTCTATGGCATTGTCACGTATCGCACCGCCTCGAATCTCTTGGAGCCAGTGTGCACCACATACGGCCCGTTTGTACAGCCACAGAAAGTAATTGAGACAATTGAACGTTTGCCGCTGGTCGGAGGCGGCATGGAATCGCATGCTCACATGGCCGAGGGCTTCGCTGCTGCCCATGGCTGTTTCGACGAGATCACCGAGCAGCGCCACATGATGGATCAGGGTAATATGCAGCGCCACTGCATACTAATATGCAACAGTCCGCCGTATCAGATGTCCGTTAACGAGTTCTGGAAGTACAAGGGAAAATCGTGCGAGCAGTTGGCGGCCCTATTCAATGAGCGCAAGATTAATTTATCCATCATTGCGCCACGAAAAATGCCAGTGCTGTTCAAACTGTTCATCAAGGCCGACGGCGATCAGCCCATAACGACGAAGAACTATGCGAAGAACATTCGGCATTTGGTACTGCTCAAGGGCTACAGCCTCAAGGAGCGAGCACCCAGTCCTAACAGCATATCTGTGGGCGGCTCAACTGCAGCGCAGCATCAAATGGTCGCGCCACAGGCACAGCAAACAGGAGTGCAGGTGATGAACAATAATCCGAATGGTCAACAGTCAGGTCAGGTTATGAACATGTCCATGGACACGACGTCTGCGCAGCAGCAAACGGGTGGCGGACCGCAGCAGCAACAGCAAGTGATGAATATGAATGCGATGCAACAGCAGCAACAACAGCAGCCTGGTGTTATGACGCCACAGCAACAGCAGCAACTCCTGCAGCAGCAACAGCAGCAGCAACAACAGCAACAACAACAACAACAGCAGCAGCAGCAACAACAACAGTTTGTGCCTAATCAAATGCAGAATGCAAATTTTCAGCCAAATGTTGTGCCCGGTCAGAATCGCTGGATGTATCCAAATCAACCCGGCCAACGTCCCGCCTTCATGCAAACCCCTGGCAATAATATGCCCTTGCAACAAAGTCAGAATCCAAATTCTGCATTGATTTCCCGCATAAATGCGCCGCCCAATCAAACTGTTAACTCGTTGCAGCAGCAGCAGCTGCAACAGCAACAACAGCAGCAGCAACAACAGCGGTTACAAATGATAAACCATCAGCAATTTAATCAGCTGCAACAGCAACTGGCACAACAACAACAACAGCAGCAGCAACAACAACAACAGCAGCAGCAGCAGCAACATCCACAACAACAGGTGAATCCCAATGCCAACCCGAATATGCTACCAGCTGTTGCTAGTGCGGCCAATGTACCATCATTGCAGCAACAGACGGCGCCCCAGCAACAACAACAACAGCAGCAGCAGCAACTACAGCAGCAGCAACAACAACAGCAGACACAACAACAACAACTACAGCAGCAACAACAACAGCAACAACAACAGCAGCAACAACAACAGCAGCAACAACAACAGCAGCAGCCGCAGGAGCAATCATCGCTACGTGAAAAGATCTGGACAGGCGTCCTCGAATGGGCGGAAAAGGCCAAAAACGATCAGCAAAAGATTTCGCATTCGCTGCAATGCACCGTGTGTACCAACATCAAGGATGGCGAGCCGGAGATCAAGGCAGACAATTGGCCATCCAAGCTCTTGATGCAGCTAATGCCTAAGCAGCTGGTGGGCAACATTGGCGGACAGTTCCTCAAGGACTCCATAATGGTTGTGTTTCGTCCAACGCCAGGCGAGGCGCTCGACTCATTGGCCAAAATGATGACCTCCGGCTTTGCCGGCTGTGTTCACTTCTCGCCGTTGCCAAATACGCCCGCCTGCGATATCAAAGTGCTCATCTTGCTGTACACAGCGGATCGCAATGCGTTCCTTGGCTTCATACCCAACAATCAGACCATGTTCGTGGAGCGGCTGCGAAAGATGATCCAGCAGAAGCAATCACACGGAAATATGCAACAACAGCAGCAGCAAATGCCGCCGCAACAGCAAATGCAGCAAATGATGCAACAGCAGCAGCAGGGCAAATCGCCCATGGAAATGCAACAACAACAACAAATGCAGCAGGACAATTCGCAGCAACAGCAGTCACATTATAACCAATATGCACAGCTCAACATGCAAATGGGTGGCGCTCCAGGAGGCAATGGAGGAGGCGGCATGCCCATGCAACCCCAAATGCAAATGAACATGATGCAGCAACAACAGCAGCAGCGCATGCCATTGGGTGTACCCGTTGCTAATCCCAACCTGCAGCAACAGCTTCAACAGCAACAGGTGCCGCAGCAGCAACAGCAGCGCATGGTGCGACCCATGCTGGGCAACAATAATCCGGGACTGCGGCAACTGCTGCAGCATCAAACACCCGGCAATCAGTTCCGTCCCCAAATGGGCGGGCAGCCCAATCAGATGGGTGCCGGCGGCCCCATGGTGGGCAATCGCAACTTTGACGACGGCAACTATGAGTTTATGTAAAATTTTTAATGTGTTCTAGTATATATAAATATATGTTCGTTCGTTCAGTATCAGTATCAGTTTAACAATCATGTATTTCCCTTCCGCAAACCTAAATTGTTTGTAAATTGTGAAGTCTCTCTCTAGCTTTCCTCTCTAAAGAAATTTGTAATTATAGGCCCACATCGATACTTATACATATATATATTTAATATAAATGATTTTATTTTAGTACAAGTCCATTCAAATACAACTGTAGTAAATGCATCTGAACCAAATTGATTTAAAATTTCTAAATGGATGAGGCATATTCGGATGGGAATTTGAATATGTGCTTGCCAGTGGATTGCACTGACGGCAATAGTCCGGCATTGGGTATTATGTTCCAGGACAAAGAGAGCGTAATGTTTTTGTTATCCTTCAGACCGTTGCCGTCGTCCCAGAAGTAATATTTGGTGTTCATGTTCTTGAAATCGAGAACTGCATTGTCGCCACGCAGAATGATTTTGTCCCAGAGTACAACCTGATTTAATTTATTCGTTGCAGTTTGGTATTCGGCCGTTATGTACAAAAACAATTGTTTCACATTCCAATTAAATATATTTGTTAGATTCGTCTCCAAATCGAACGTAACATATCCCAGATCGTGCTTCTGTCTTGATGCTCCGTAATCGGGTACGTTTTTCACCAGCACCCGAACCGTTTTGATGTTTGCATCGGTTCTATAATCCAGAAAAACTGTCGATATAAAGCAGCAGAATGTTAGGCCGGCCAACACGCTTAACGAATACGCAACCGTTGCATTTCCTCTAGTTAAAACCGTATGCATTTTGTCAAATTTACTCGGACTATGGAAGTGGACACGTAGTTTGCGTATGGAAAAATATATGTTTATGTATGTACGTGTAGTAGCGCCGACACTATCGATTACAATCGATATCATGAAACGATTATAACCCGTACCTTAAAAATAATGATGGTTAAAATAAATGATTTGGCCGATTAATTAAAAAATAAATCGACTGAAAATTCGTTTATTTATCTTTAATTTAAATTTATTAATATTTCAATAGCTGCAACAAGTTTCTAAGGCAAAGGTAATTCATAAGAATGATAAGAACTGCATGCTGTTGATATTAAATATTGATATGAATAAAATAAAATCACAGAAATGCAAATAAATCAATTTGTTAAGGCTAAATCAAAATAAAATAATTTGAGAAAATAGGATTTAAATTTTGGGTTTTATATTTAACTTCAAGATTTATCCTAAAAATATAGAAATATTCATTTCCCTTAGGTTACGTTATTTACGTAGCGTTGGCTATAGGAACAGACTAGTTCATTTCTTGCGTTGCGTACTAGTTCAATTCAATATCCGGGGATAATATGGCGATCCGAAACTGTGAATGACTGACAGTGAATTTTATAGTTGCTGAAAAATTTATTTATTTGCCAAAAATTTGCAACGGTAATACGCGAAACTATTGTTAAAGTATTGCATAGCATATGCCCTATACGTTCTGCATGTTTTCATGTTTAAACGCATAGTTAAATTGGTGAAAAATTGCATCGGAATAGCAGCAAAGAAAAATTTTCCCTTAGTTGCTTAATTTGCCTTCGTCGTCGTCCGCCTGCTATTCGACTTTGGCGTGCGTGTGAATGTGGTTTCGCTGAACTCAGTAGCGTCTTCTCGCTTGTGCACACACTGTGTTGTGCCACTGGCTGGTTGGTTGACCATTGTTATCTCTCTTTGGCGACATTCGCTCGGTTTCGTTCGCTGTAAAATGTGTAAAGTGATTTTTTGTCTGCACTCGTTTGGGGCGAAGTCGAAAATGATTGAAAAAGTTTTATAAATATAATACTGCAATTTAATACATACATAAATTGTAAATTGCCTAAAATGCAACACGTACATTGCATTTCTTTTGTGTACATGCTAAGATTATATAAAGCATAAACCACGCTGTGTCAGCATCTAATCTACCAATTGCGCATCGATTAGCCAGCCGAAAGGATAAAATGAAATATTTGATAGGATATTTAAATTAGTGTTTAGCCTTGATAATCTTTGCATTGTATCCCCTTGTTTTCTTTTTTTTAATATGTACCACAAAACCGTGAATTAAGCAAACGGAAAATTAAATGAGTATATATATATATGTATGTATGTATGAGTATATACTACATATATACAACGGCAAACGAATGAGTGTGCAATGCTGAAGTGAAAGAATGCGCAGAGTTGCCATACGGTCGCGATCTTCCTATGCATGTGCATGATTGTGTTTGTGTGTGCCTTTATATATATTAATATATATAATCTACCTCAATTTCTTAACAAAATCGATAAAAACGCAGCAAGCTTTGTATACCAATATGTTAAAATTACAAGAAATTGTGTTTGGCGTTTTTGTCAATGGCAAAAAGTAAAAAAAATATGAAAAACCCGAAAATGTCAAATTCATTGAAGTAATTTATTATTTAATATTTTGTTAAAAATTCGTATTTGTACACGGCAAGCACGCGTGAATTGATTTTAAAGGTAGCCCAATCGAGACTAAAATGAATAATGATGCGAAAAATCATGATGGCGATGACTTGAACTTGAATTTAAATAGCGTGCGTCCTACGTATTTAAACAAAAACAAAGCAAAGACAACTGCAAAACCAATAGCAGCAACATCAAGTGCAGTTGCAGCAACAACAATAACAACAACAAAAGTTAAAGCTAAAAGCGCCGCATCTGCACAACGCATTGCAGTAGGAAAGAATAATAGCAACAGCAACAACAACAACGTAAAACAAGTGAATTATACCGGTCCGCGAATAGCAGCCGCCCGACACTCCATAGCGGCTGCGCTTATTGCGAACAACATCAAGAATACGAATAGCAACGCCAACGCTAACAGTAGCAACAGTAGTAGTAGCAGCAGCAATAGCAAGAAACAGCATGAGACGCCGCCTGTTGTTGCCAAGGATCTGACTAAGGCTACAATCGCACCGACTGCAGCTGAGCTGACCAAATTGAAGAGCAGCAACAACAACAACACCAGGTTAAAAGTGAACAGCAACAAAAGCAGCGCGTTAGCAACAGCCACTGCCACTGCCAACAATACTAACAATAACACCAGCAAAATGTCTAAAACGGCTGCCAGCAAAACGAACGCGCAAAGCGATGCGGCTGCGGCTGCATTTGTTACAGCTGGCACCACAACCGCAGCCACGCCCACAGCCACGCCCATGCCCGCCACAACAACAGCAACGACAGCAACAACAACAAGTGAAACGGCACCCATAGCTGCCGCTGTCGCTGCCAAATTTCGTGCGGCCATCGCCTCTGCGCCTGCTCCTGCTCCAGCTCCTGCGCCCGCACCCACACCCAGCAGCTCAAAGAAGACGCGCGCTGCATATGCGGCGATCAAACGGCAGGTAGTTCTGCAACAGCAACAGCAGCAGCAAACGCCTTCGTCTGCAGCCGCCAACAGCAAGGATTTGAAATTCGCCGCGACAACGTTGCTGATGGGCGCCGCTGCCGCTGCTGCCGATAGCAACGCTGCCGCTGCTGTGGGACTTGGTCTGACGCCGCAAACGAGCAGCTCAACAGCCACAGCTGTGGCGGTGCTCAAGAAACTGAAGGATGTGGGCGCCATATCGAATGCCGCTGCTGCTGCCGCTGCCGCAGCAGCCGCTGCGAATCGAACAGCTGCTGCTGCCGTCGCCTCATCATCCGCATCGTCCAACTCTTCACCGCTGTCGTCGTCGGTGGGCATTGTGAATGCATTTTCCTCGGCATTGCAGAACATCATTACTACGGATACGGATACGGATACAGAGTTCTATCCGCAACCTGTTACCACAGATTTATCCGAATCCGAGGAAGAGTCGGTCTCAGAGGTGAGTGTGTGTGACGAAACACAAAAGTATTTTACGCAATTGACTCAATTAAATTATTACTTAATTTGAGTGAATCTTTTAAATCTTTGCTATTTTGATGTTAAGCTGAGGGTTCAGTTTGCAATTTCAGTGAAATTCCGTAGATAATCAGGACGAAGGAACTAGTTCTATGAACTGGACATATAACATAACACAGCTGATTTACAGTGAAACAACAAATATTCAGAATTACTCAACTCTCGTTAATTAGCCGTGCCTAAATACTAATAAATAATACATTAGGGGCCACGTCATCATCTTACAAGCTTATGAGGGCAATAGAATAATGATTTTACAGTTCGTGAGATTTATTTGTGAGAAGATTAAGTTGAATAATTCGAGCTGGTTTCTAACTATTGATTATAGTGAATGCACTCGGAAATAAATTAAAATCTAATATCAAGAAATTTATTTAGGATATTTAAAAGTAGTAGAATATTTGTTCTTTCTCAATAACGGTGCTGTTATCTGGTATAACAGCTGTTTACTTTGACGTCTATAGAATTTATACAATTGGGCTTTCGTATATATATAAATATAGAGCTATAGATCTTCTTTAATTTTCATATTAAATTATTAAATCCACCTGCCGATCTTTCGTTCTCTCTCTGTCGCTTTAGCTAGTGCTGAAAAAACCCGTTTGTGAATTACATTCGTTTATTCGTATAAGTGTGTAAATACATACATATGTACATACATACTGAAATCAGCTGTGCAGCTGGTGTTGTTTGTATTTATGTGTGAGTATACATATATTTTCTTTGTCTGGCCTTTTGTGGATATAGCACAGAGTGAATATATGCATATCTATATATATGTATATGAAATTGTTGTCCACTTGGCCCGAAAGGTCATTATCCAATTCTTTCGGCTTAAAAACGATTTACAAAATATATACATCGTTAATATTTAATATTTATATAAATATATGTTACTCTCTCGCAGTTTATTAATGAACTGCATTTTAATTCAATATTTTTGTTGAAGATGGATTATCGCCTTTTCGTTTTAAATACTTACCGCGTTGTTGTTTGCAGGTTAATTTTGCACCAGTTTTTGGATAGTCTGGCAACACTAAGCAACTTCTGCTTTTGTTGTTTTTGCCGAGTGAAATCGTGTGTGAAGAGCTATTGTGCAAAACTGCAAACAAAATAAGCAATACGAATCAGAAGAATAAAAATAAATAATATGCAGTTCAAAGTATTGTCCCATAAATACTATGTATATTGAAAGGTCAATATTTAAATTGTAGGTGTAACTTGTAAAAAATATAAATATTTAAATATCCGAAAGAAATACATATGTACACACACACAACCAATTGACTTGATGTACACATACTAACAAATACACGTACGCACTCCAACGCCCGAAGCGAGCAGAGAAAAACGCACGAGTAACCAAAAAAAACCCATGTCGCGGCGGAGACGGCGATTGAACTCATTTAGGTTTTTTTTTTTTTCTCTAGATACTTTTTCGAATGTATGCATATTTATTTGTATGATATGCCTATGTACCGTTGATTTCACTCATGAAAGGTTACGATTAATACTTATTCTCGCTTCAGCATACATATACTACTGTATATGTACATTTGTACAGATGCGATTCATAATTAAAACACGATTTCCGCTTAAATTTTAGACTTACGAAAGATAGTTGAGCATGTCAAGTACATTCTTTATTATTTACATATAATAATCATATTTAATATGTTTTGTAAATAATATCAATGTACATATATACATACATAGCTATCACAGTGCACCGAATGGCAATGACTCATGTAATTTTAAAAATTCCAAAGAATCCGTTTCTTTGCCTCTCCCCTTTGACTGGCAAATTTGTAATAAAAAACCAGCAGGCTGGCCAACAGCAACACACGCACACGCTTATACACACACATGCGAACCAAACTAGTATACAGTTTTGCACGAGTATTTGTGTTAAAACGAAATAAATGGAAATGGTAATGAATGAAAGCAAAAAGCACACGGGCAACAATATTTGATGGTTTTGCTTTTTGTTGCCTTATTATATGTGTTGCCACTGCCACATTGGCAACATATCTGGCAACTCTGGCCGTAAGAAGATTCGCTGCATATTTTAAAGCAAATATATACATTCATACATATGTATACAAAACAAAAACAAAAGAAAAGTTTTATCTGAAAAAAGGGAATCGAAACTGTGTTGAACAAAACTTAAGTAGTGTGTGTGTGTGTGTGTGTGTTAGGGTAAATTGAAATTCAATCTAGTAGTACGCTGTGTAAATATAATCATATTTCCAGATCTTTGACAATTAAAATAACTCAAAAAATTCTTGTTCTAATTGCATTTAATATCTGACAACTACTCATACAACCCAAGAATGGTTCAATCGTCATTTTTTGATAATATAGTGCGTCGTGCTTCAGTTAAAGATTTAGTACGGCGTGCATTAACCACCATGGACTTTGTGTTCCAGTCCTTTGTTCAAGTAATATTAATATTTGTGTTTCGTTGCGATCCAAGCTAAGACAAATATCAAACCGCCAAGCGTCAATGCAATATTGAACTGGATCTTAATTAAAAACATACATGCATTTACATTCGCTTCCGTTATTTTTATTATTTATGTACGTCTCTTACGTTTCTCTTTATTTGTAGATCCTATTGGCATTCTTGTGTTTAAGGCCAGATCTCCTGGTAAGTTACGCGTTATAAGTGCCTCTAAAAAAAAAAAAAAAAAAAAAAAAAAAAAAAAAAAAAAAAAAAAAAAAAAAACCATAATCGAAGCGTATCAAAATTAGTTAGCAACTTATTAATAGGTTACTGCAAATTTCAATAATTAGCCATACTTACCCAAAAACTAAACAAACAACAAACTTTAACCAATTGGTTTGAAGGCGTAAAGTAAATTGTTTGGAAACTTGCCCAAAACAACTTACAATTTACGGTCTGCATTAATATTTCTGGCTTTAAGGCTAACTGCAAAGTTAATTAATAAAAATCGTAATAATACCAACAATAATAATACTACTACTACCACCACTTCGATTCTGTAACAACACACAAAACAACAAATTGCTGGCCTTAGACAACAAGAATGTGCTCTTTAAGTGCTCCACCGATTAGCTCTGCCTCTATTACTTCCAGTAAATTCCAGCAACCTTCTTAACTCATCTCTTAACTTTCGAGCACGAATATATATATACTTAGAGTAGAACAATTGTGCAATCCTTGAATTTAATACATATGCTACGCTTATGTTTTCAGGATGATATAGCCGAGTCCGATCACGATAGCTGTCCACATGAGGAGGGCGAAGCGCGAGAAGACGATGATGAGACGGAAGAGGAATCTGAAGATTCAGATGAGTCTGAAGGTGATGACGAGGAAGAAGATGAAGAGATTGGTAAGCATATATTTTACATATAAATTCAAAGTGATTTGAAATAATGAAATACATAAAAAAAAAATTAAATTTACAGACGTACTGCAAGATAACGATGCCGACGATGAGGACATCGACGAGGAAGATGATGAGGAGGATGCGCCAGAGGTAAAGAACTTCTTGCTTGAGCCTAACAACAAGCGGTCGAGTAATCTCACTGCTCTACTGGAGGCAGCTGCCAACGAGAAGCCTCCCGTTCTCCGGCATGCCACACATGCCATTGACGAGACCAAGCAGGCGCTAACAAAGATGCGTTGTGCCAACAGTCCACGCGACAAGAAGTGAGTAGCATCAATAAGCTGTAGATTAGCACTGATCCCATGCAGGGATGTGTGTGCATACGTTTTCTAAATTGGTGTGTAACTTTCAACTGAAATTTACAGTAGTGCTTTCTCGCGCAGCCTTGTCAACGCCTGCGCCGACAATGATGTCAACACTGTGAAACGCTTGCTCTGCAAGGGCAACTTGAACGAAGCAACTGCGTCCACGGATGAGGGCGAGTCGTTATTGTCGATGGCTTGCTCGGCAGGGTACTATGAGCTAGCACAGGTATGTATTTATAAACTAGACAAAGTTGTAATATATAAAAGAAAACGAAGACTGGGAAGATGAATTTGTTAGATTTTCGGCAATGAACTAGAAGCTACAATTGAATAGACTTCCCGTAGTTAGTGAAATAATTATTAAAATGAATTTCGATTGTTAACCGGTTCAATTCTTTGATATCGGATAGTTAAAAATTGCCCTGACCACCCTGTGTGGCAATATCATTTTTATTGTGTGAGTGGCAACATCAGATTCAACAGATTTGCCATTGTGCCATCAACAAACTATCGATATTTCGATAAAGTGCAAGAAGCAGCAGCACTATCAAAAAAAAAAAAAGGAGACTCAAATTTTATTAGTAGTAAAGAAAGCGAATTAAAGATTTACTTGAATGGTGCTTTAAGCATGTAAACATTGTTAATATACATAATTTGACAATTTTCTTTAAAATAGGTTCTGTTGGCTATGTCAGCAGCTCAAGTCGAGGACAAGGGGCAAAAAGACTCGACACCTTTAATGGAGGCTGCTTCTGCCGGACACTTGGATATTGTTAAGCTGCTGCTTAGCCACAATGCCGATGTGAATGCGCATTGTGCAACTGGCAATACTCCATTAATGTTTGCATGTGCCGGTGGCCAGGTGGATGTTGTTAAAGTGTTGCTCAAACATGGCGCTAACGTTGAAGAGCAAAACGAAAATGGACATACACCGTTAATGGAGGCCGCTTCTGCTGGCCACGTGGAAGTAGCTAAGGTAATAATTTTAATTGCTTACATTTAAAATAGTGTCTGAAACTAGCAAGTGATTAGAATCCGAGATTTGATTATTTTGTGGATTAATTTCGAGAATCGAGTTAATGATTTTAAAATTTTGAAACGGAAATGTCATGATTTAGTTTGATCTTATCTGATGCTTCAATTATAATTATTATAAACAAGCGCATTATTTATTAAACTCTTAAATAATGCTAAATAATTGTATTGTAGGTGCTGCTTGAACATGGAGCCGGCATTAACACCCACTCAAATGAGTTTAAGGAAAGTGCTCTGACACTAGCCTGTTATAAGGGCCATCTGGATATGGTGCGTTTTCTGTTACAGGCTGGCGCAGATCAGGAGCATAAAACTGATGAAATGCACACGGCTCTAATGGAGGCTTCAATGGATGGCCACGTGGAGGTGGCGCGCTTATTGTTGGACTCTGGAGCGCAAGTTAACATGCCAACTGATTCGTTTGAGTCGCCGCTCACTCTGGCTGCGTGTGGTGGTCATGTGGAGCTTGCAACACTGTTAATTGAGCGCGGTGCCAACATTGAGGAGGTCAACGATGAAGGCTACACACCCTTAATGGAGGCGGCACGGGAAGGGCATGAGGAAATGGTGGCTCTGCTGCTTTCCAAGGGAGCCAACATTAATGCCACTACTGAAGAAACCCAGGAAACTGCTCTTACTCTAGCCTGTTGTGGTGGTTTTAGTGAAGTTGCTGCTTTTCTGATAAATGGAGGTGCCAATTTAGAGTTAGGCGCCTCCACTCCGCTCATGGAAGCCGCACAGGAGGGTCATACCGATCTAGTGCGATTTTTGTTGCAGAACAAAGCGAATGTTCATGCGGAGACGCAAACCGGAGATACAGCACTAACGCATGCTTGCGAGAACGGACATACGGACGCTGCCGGTGTGCTCTTGTCATATGGTGCCGAGCTGGAGCACGAATCGGAAGGCGGACGAACACCACTTATGAAGGCCTGTCGTGCCGGTCACCTGTGTACCGTGAAATTCCTCATTCAAAAAGGCGCCAATGTTAACAAGCAGACGACAAGCAATGATCACACTCCGCTCTCGCTGGCATGTGCCGGTGGGCATCAGTCAGTGGTGGAATTGTTGCTCAAGAACAATGCCGATCCCTTTCACAAGCTCAAGGATAACAGCACCATGTTGATCGAGGCCTCCAAGGGTGGTCACACACGTGTTGTGGAGCTGCTCTTTCGTTACCCCCACATTTCACCCACAGAAATGTCTCCGGGCACGAGTGCGCAGACAGTTAATCAAATACGTCAGCAAAAGATATTGCAGCAGCAGATACAGCACCAGCTACAGATGCAACAGTTGAATGCTCCTCCCGGACTGCACGAATTGTCTGAGGCAGCACGCGCCAACAATCAACAATTGTTATATCAGCAGCAATTCAGCGGCAACGTCCCTAGCAATATTGTGGCTTTAGGTACTGGTGATTTTCTGGATGCTGGTGAGCTTCAATTAACGGCGGCTTCTGCTGCTAGCATTGCTGACGCGGCAGTTACAGAGGAGTATGTTTCAACAATGGGAGGCGCTGGTGGCGGGGGCATAGATTTGACTACGCTCAGCGCACAACAGCAGGAAGGCCTTATTGCTAAGTCACGGCTGTTTCACCTGCAGCCAGGATTTGAACAACAGCAGCAAACTACACTGCCGTCAACTGGTACACAGCTGGTGCCTTGCAAGCACTATGACATGGACCACATAAACTCTTTAACACCACCACAAAAGGCTCCACCAGCGCCACCTGTTCTGTTGCACACCGTTTGCCAGCAACCCGTATTGCAGCAGCAGCAACAACAACAGCAAGCAAAACTCAAGGGTCTGGGGTCACGCAAGAATCGCCAGCAGCTTTTATGTGAGCTGACACTGGAGGCAATTGATTTGCCGTTGGAACAGATTTCTCAGCAAATACGCTCACAGCCGCTAGGTGAGGATGAGAAGCAGCAGCAGCAATTTTCGTGCTCTGGAGATGAATCGCGTTTGCAAAGGAGGCGAGGCTTTGATACGCCTGGCGAGGGTAACGATGGCAGTGATGCAACTGTGGAAACAATTCAAAAAGGTAAATGCAAACAAAAATTCATTACAAAAACCATATGCTCAACAAAATGATATTTCTTTTAGTTGTCGTAGCTAATGATGGCACTCAAAGCACCCTCAATGCAAACGAAAACGGCTCACAAATTCCGGCGGTAAGATCGAAGTGAAAGATTTATAATTTTGTTAATAATTAATTTTATTCATTACGTACACGTGCAGCTCAATACCAGTGGCTCCAGCGCCATTACCCACTCTTCGGAAGTCCTGCAGAGCACTGCAATTAGCGATAGACCCAAGGTTAAGGCCAGCAATAAGAACAATCGTAAACAGGCGGCCACATTAGCAGCGCGGACATCGGCAACAACTGGACAGCCGGGCCAACATCAAATGGTCTCCTTATTCAACAATTTGGTAAACATTGGGAATATTTTTTAATTTGATTTAATCAACACATTCAATTAAACACAAAAACATCCTTTACACACAATTTTTATATCATGTCAACAAAGGCATAACAAAAAACAACATAGTTTTTCTTAAGTTTAAAGACGTTTGTGTGTGTTTCTGAAATTGATAGTTTTTGAAAATTGGTTGTGATTTAGTTTATTTTTTGTTTTCATACAAATTACATGTTGCTTAGTATCTTAAACTAACCCTCTGAACTTTTTTTTTGCTATTAATAGCAATTGCAACAGCAGCAGGAGCTTCAGTTGCAACAAAAAATGCAGCAGACGCAGTTGCAATTGCAGAAACATCTGCAGTTGCATCATCATCAGCAGCGCACTGCATCGATTGTGGACTACTCTAATTCTCCGGCATCACCGATGGCTTCCCCAACCGGTTGCAGCAGCAACAGCTACGTCGAAGAGCAACTGCCCATTGAAGCTATCGCCACTGAAGTACTACACAAGTCTGCCATGGAGGACTTTCGTGGACTGCTTGAAACAGCGGTTAATGAGTCAAGGAGTGCTCATTCACTGGCCCGCTTTAATGATAAGCTGGCCAATGCTTCGCAGTTGAAGTTCTTTAAGGAGGGTTGGCAGATGCACAATTTTTTTGGCGAGCAACCCAAGTCGCCTACTGAAACGCCGCCCGAAATGGAAGAGACGATCATGTCGCCAAACATGGAGCGTGTTGAGAATCGAGCGGAGATGAAAAATTTGGCCACACTCTGTTCAGCAGCAGCCATGGCGGCACAGGTAACAGCGGCAAATAAGGAAAGCGATGAAATTGTCACCGACATCGAGAGTGATGAGGGCGAGGCTGATGGCGAAGAGAATACATTGCCACCGGAACCTATTGAACTGACGGACACTATAATAGAGGAGGAGGTAGTGGATGATGACGACGATGATGAAGAAGATGATCCTGATACCCAAAGCGGTGAAATTGATAAGCTTAACTACGATCATGATGATGCGGATGCGGAAGTTGACTACATAGAAGAAGATGATGGCAACGATGAAGATGATGGTGGCGATGACGACGATGAAGACGATGATGAGTTCTTCTTAGACGTTAATGTAGCCGTTGGCGATCAGAGCGACACAAACTCGAAAAGCGGAGCAGCTCTGCGGCCAAAATTGCGCAAAATGTCAACAAGACTGGAGAATTTAATATCAAGCAAGCCCGAAGTGTTGTCTCAATCATTATGTGATTTTCGTCAGGATTCGCCCAACTCTGCGCTATTACATATGCTTCCCATTAAGGCAGCGGCTGCCAACAATCCTGCCTTGAATAGTCTACTCCAGCAACAACTAGTAGCAACAACAGCAGCAGCAGTACATGCCAAGGCTCATAGCCAACAACACCAGGACGGAGAGCAGTGTGGTAAGTGGTAGACAATATATTTAGATGACCATAATTTGAACTTATCTTGTGACCTTAGATACTGGAACACCAACAACTTCAGCTGGCGAACTGTATGCTGGCCTGGAACATTTTGCCAGCGATGGTGCTGATGGAGGACAATATGATATAACTGGTGAAATGGATGATATATTCCAAGTAAGGCCACATATTAAAATAACTATGAACATTACTAAATTTTTTTTCGATATTTACTTCGTAGGAGCTGGTGGCCAGCAATCTGCAGTATCCAGAACTCGCAGAGTTCAGCCTTAATCAGATGTGCAAGGGTAGATTCTCCGGCCATTGGTCACAATCGACTGGCAAATGGAGCGGACAGGAGCAGCTATTGGCAGCAGCAGCGGCTACGCAGCAGTCACAAGCAATATTAAATGCAGGTGATGCGTCAGCGGATGGCCAACAGCCGCGTCAGACGAATCTCGTTCTTCTGGACTATCCCATACAGGCGCAGCAGACGACTCTTCAACAACGATTGCTTGACCCCGAGGAATTGCAAAATATGCAGGTAAGATGATTGATAGTTGTTATGAATATCTGTTGTGATAAACATGTAGATTATTCCTTGTTCTGGACAGCACCAGCAGGCATCAGTTGCATTACTACCATTCTCTGCAGACAATGCCGCAGCTGGTGGTTCTACACAGCAACAACAAATGCACTCAACACTGCCCAACAATGCCGAGTTTCAATTGCAGCATCAGCAACAACAAATCACTTTGGAAGGTGATCCAGAGTTCAAGCAGCAATTACAACAACTGCATCATTTGCAGCAACAACAACAGTCGAATGCACGCATTATTAAGGCTGTCGCAGCGGCAACTGGCCAACAACCACAGCAATCCCAGCAGCCTTCTGCCAACTTCGTTTACAATGTGGAGAGCGGAGACAAAAACGCACCACCAGTGCAGTTTTTGTTCCAACTACCACCGGCTATGACACCACAACCGCAGCAACAACAACAGCAGCAGCAGCAGTTGTCTGATCAACCAACAGATATTCAGTTAAGTCCACAGGAGTTGCTCCAGTGTGAGCAAGAGCAACAGCAAATGTTCCAGCAACGCGTCGAGCGACTACTTCAGCAACAACAACAGCGAACCCCCACACAAAACGAATTGGAACAGATGACGCAAGAGTTGATACTGCAGCAGCGGCAATCACCGGCTGTGGGTTCCGTTGTTGCCGTCCAGGCAATACAGAACCTAAAGCAAAAACACTTAAATTTGCAGGAGCAGCTCTTGTTGCATCCACCGCCACATATGCAGGCGCCTACATGTGTGCAGCACCAGGTATGTGTCCTCAACTAGAACGCCACGCTTGAATAATTCTAAGCCACTTATTGCATACATATACAGGTGTCCACACAGACGCACGCCGGCTCCGTTGTGGTACCCCAGCAATTCACTCAGTTTGCACCGCAACAACAGCAGCAGCAACAACAACAACTACAACAACAGCAGCAACAACAACAACAGCAGCAACAGCAGCAGCAGACGTCACAACTACAGCAGCAGCAGAATGAGTTATCAATTTGGCCAATGTCCACTCCCAACACACCAGCAATGGGAACAACAGCTGGTGGAACTAAATCAATGCCTGGTGGCATTGCCAAGAAGGCAATTGATAAGCAATCTCGAAAGGATCGACGCTGTTCTGGTTTTCGGCAAGCACCAGCTGGTAGTCAAGGTAAATTTGAAATTATATTTACTGCCAAAACATTACTAATTATATAATTTTTTTTTTTTTGATCGAACAGTAAACACCAATCAACACCAGCAGCCGGTGGCAACTGCAACGGCGGCGGCAGCAGCTGCAGCAGCAGCGGCAGCAGCTCAGCAACAGGCGCAACTGCAAAATCAACTGGCTGTTGCTGCCGCTGCAGCAGTGGATAAAACTATTGAGATTGACTCGGAAACGGAGTCCAATCACGATACGGCTTTAACCCTAGCTTGTGCTGGTGGGCACGAAGAATTGGTCGAGCTTCTTATCAGTCGAGGTGCGAATATCGAGCACCGCGACAAGAAGGGTTTCACGCCTCTGATATTGGCCGCAACCGCAGGCCACGAGAAGGTCGTAGAAACTCTGCTCAAGAATAATGCCGAGTTGGAGGCGCAATCCGAGCGCACCAAGGACACACCTTTATCATTGGCCTGCTCGGGTGGGCGTTATGAGGTTGTCGAGTTGCTGCTCGGAGTTGGCTCAAACAAGGAGCATCGCAATGTGTCGGACTATACGCCACTAAGTTTGGCCGCCAGTGGTGGTTATGTGAATATCATCAAGCTGTTGCTCAACCATGGCGCCGAGATAAATTCCCGTACTGGCAGTAAACTAGGCATATCGCCGCTAATGTTAGCTGCGATGAATGGACATACGGCAGCAGTAAAGCTGCTCCTGGATCAGGGATCTGATATAAACGCACAGATTGAGACAAATCGCAATACGGCACTCACGCTCGCCTGCTTCCAGGGTCGTCATGAAGTGGTAAGTTTACTGCTTGATCGTCGAGCAAATGTTGAGCATCGGGCCAAAACTGGTCTAACACCCCTGATGGAGGCGGCATCTGGCGGCTATATTGAAGTAGGTCGTGTACTGCTCGACAAAGGAGCCGATGTAAACGCTGCGCCTGTGCCCACGTCTAGGGATACGGCACTCACTATTGCCGCCGACAAAGGACACCAGAAGTTCGTAGAACTGTTGTTGTCACGAGGCGCCAGTGTGGAGGTGAAGAACAAGAAAGGTAACTCGCCTCTATGGCTGGCAGCTCACGGTGGCCATTTGAGTGTGGTGGAGCTGCTGTACAATCACAATGCAGACATCGATTCACAGGATAATCGACGCGTTTCCTGCCTGATGGCCGCTTATCGCAAGGGCCACACCAAGATTGTGAAATGGATGGTCCAGTATGTGTCCCAGTTTCCCTCGGACCAAGAAATGATTCGCTTCATTGGCACTATTAGCGATAAGGAGCTAATAGAGAAGTGCTATGATTGCATGAAAATTTTACGAGCCGCTAAAGAAGCTCAAGCAGTCAAGGCCAACAAGAATGCCTCCATATTGCTAGAAGAGCTCGATTTGGAACGTACGCGCGAAGAGAGTCGCAAAGCGGCCGCTGCACGTCGTCGTGAGCGCAAGAAGAAGAAGAAAATGGAAAAGAAAGAGGAGAAAAGGCGCCAACAGCAGGTCAGCAATGGTCCCAACGTCGGAGACGAAGACCAGCAAGGCGACGACGACGATGCTAGCGACAATGAGAAGGATGACGACACTGACAAGGAGGAGGACGACGAGGAAGCGCCACCCGTACGCGAAGAAGGCGATTCGGGCATTGATCAGGGCTCATGCTCCAGTGGCGACACAAAAGCCGCGCGAGTCACGTCTAGCCAGGCCGACAATGGAAATGCTAATGGCAGTGCCAATGCCTCGGCTAAAAAGACTAAAAAGCAGCATCAACAGAAAAACAAATGTCAACAAATACCACCCAGCAGCGAAGCAGCCGTCACAGCTCCAGCCGTGGCACCAGTGGCCTCCACGCCCAACGGAAAGAGTAGCGCTGCAACTAAAAAGTCGACAACTGCTGAAAGCACCAAAGTGCCGACTACCACCAATCAACAAATGACAGGTCAGCAAGTAAAGCGTCAGCCAGATGCCAAAAAGGAGGAACCAGTTGTGGCAACGTCACCAGCAACATTATGTGCAACAGCTCTACCCACTGCAAGCAGCAGCAAGAAAACAGCTAAGGAAACTGTTACCAACAAGCGCGAGAAGGAAAATCTGGCGCCCAAAGAGGTAACACCAGCGCCAAAGCCACAAACAACTGGATCTGGCAGCAAGCTTCTGCCGGTTAGTAATGAATCCGTCAGCAACATTGCAACACGGAAAGAGATCCCAAAGTCAACGGAACTCAAATCTGTTGCTGGATGTGCTCAGTCTAAGCGCAGCGAAATCGACGGCTGGAAAGAGGTTGTCCGCAAGAGCAGTGCTCAGCAAATGGCTGTAGTCAGCTCTTCAGCTGGTGGTGCTCCCGCGATCGGAGCAGGCGGCACTAGCAGTACTAACTTGACGCCAAACAATTCGACGACCAGCGTGAATAGCGGCGGTGTTGGACAGCATCATCACTCAATAAGCAGCTCTAGTTCCAGCTCGCTGGCGGCTTCCGCACCGGAGATGACCTGCAAAAAGGTTCAGGTACCCGTGAATGCCATATCACGTGTGATTGGACGCGCCGGGAGCAACATCAACGCAATCCGTGCCACTACGGGCGCCCACATTGAGGTTGAGAAACAGGGTAAAAATCAATCGGAGCGTAGCATTACCATCAAGGGCTTAACCGATGCCACCAAGCAGGCGCATTTGCTAATCGTGGCGCTTATCAAGGACCCAGATGTTGACATACTGCAGATGCTGCCACGCATCAACAGCAGCATCAAGGCTGGCACCACAGCGCCAACGGTGGCTGCAACAAGCAACAGTGCCTCTCAAATGTCGGTTGGTACATGGGATAATCGCACGGCTGCCATGAGTGTAACAGCTATGGGTAATTATTCCTCTGCTGCATCCACGACATCCACGTCGTCAAGCTCATCGGCGAGCTCAGCGCCAGCCGTGGCTTATAGCAGTGCTCAAGGTCAAAATGTCAAGCAAGTGCAGCAGGCGTCAGCTGGCGGTACAAAGGCGCAGAGTGGACGTGGTGGCGCCTCCAAGGCGAATGCCGCCGGCGGCAAGGCGTCCAGTTCATCGCGGGGTCAGAGCAGTCGAGCATACAGTAGTTCCCAGCAGCAGTCTGCGCGTGGGGGTGGTTCCTCTTCGTCTGCCTCCAACGGTTTGTCCTCCACTTCATCGTTGAAAGCAGCTAAGGAAGCAGCCAAGCTAATAAATACGTTTACTGTTCCAAAGAGCTCTGCTTCAGCACAAGGAAAGTCTACCCCGAACATTACCGTGAAGATTGGGTCAACACAATCACCCAAGAAACTGGATACACTGGGCGGTGTCGGCACCGTTAGTGGACGCAGCAGTGGTGGTGTGGTTGTGGCACCTTTCGGACGTGGAAAACCTGTAGGTAGTGCAGCTGCGTCTGTTTCGCAGCTAGGCAACAGCAACAACAACAACACATTGGCTGGACCAATTGGTACCTTCAACGTGGCCGATGTGGCCGCCGTTAATGCTGCTGCAGCGGCCGCTGCAGCCACCAACAACAACAGCAACAGCAACTGTAGCAACAACAACAATAATAATAACAACAATGGAAAGCCGCATGTAGTATCGCCCATTGCGCCACCCAGCAAGCGCATCACCTCACCTATACCACAAAACCTACAGCAACAACAAAATCAACAGCAGCAACAATTGTCGCAGCAGCAGCCGCAGGTATCTCAGCTACATCAAACGCAACAACAGCAACAGCCATCCCAGCTGCAATCTCAAGCGAATAACAACCAACAGAATTTGGTCATCAATACAAACGTATTGAGCGATATGATGGTCGCCGATAGCTTCAGTGCTCAATTGGCTGCCAAGCTGTCCAGCGCGTATTCCCTGTTCAGCGATTATCAGCAATCTCAGTGGGGTAAACTGGCTGTGGATGGAAATGTTGGAGGTGGTGGAAACGGCACCGGCAATGCAGCTGGTTGTGGTTTGAATGCTTTGGTGGGTGATGTGTTGCCACAGGCTGATGCTTCCAAGGCACCGGGATACAATCGCAACATACTCAGCTCTCCTGTGGGCAGTTCAAAAGCTTCCTCGAATCATTCGACATCGCCGCCAGTGGGCAATGCAGCGTTACCTATGCAACAGCAGCCTCCGAGCAGTCAACAGAGTGTGCAGCAAGCGCTCAATATAATCACCAGTGGCGCTGGGGCTGGTACAACAGCAGCGAGATCCCCATTGGTAGCCGACACAGTAGCAGGCGCCAATGGCGTTGCTTCATCTGGATCGGTGACTGTCAATGGCAGCCAGAGTCATGGCGATAGCAATAATGTGTCATCTGCGCACTCGCCTGGAGTCATCAAGCCACCGACAGCACCAATTCAGAGGCCAACAATGCCCATGCAAATTCAAACTGCACCAGAGTCCACAGCTGGCAACAATTTTGGATCTGTGCCCGCTCTAGCAGCAGCTGCTGCAATAGCGAATGCGGCAATGATTGATCGACAGGTTCAGGACTTGCAGCGTCTGCAGCGCCTCTATGATAAAGTGGGCACGCCCCAGCCACCGCATAACTATCCCATGGAGCATTCAGGTCTCCACCATATGGTCGATGGTATAATGCGACTCAATCCGCGACCATCTGTCTACGGCCAAAGCAACAAGGCACCGTCACAGCAACAACCTAGTGGCAACAATCCGGCCCAGAGCGCGCAACAGTCTAATATGTTTGCCAATCAGGGTCGACAAGCGCCTGGAGCACGTCAACAGCCAGTTGGCGGTGCAGCTGCTGTGGCACAGCAGAGGTGGTATGGCGGCGCCTTAGAGTATCCAGCTTACAGTGGACGCGACATGTTGCATTTGGAGAATGGCGGCGCCTTAGCGGGCTTGAGCTCACCATCTGCCATGTCACCCAACCATGATGACATACGCAAGATGCCGCGCCCCATTGGCACCGAGCGTGCTGCAGCCTCATGGAAGTATAACAACTACAATGTAGCCGCAACGGCGCTAAACATGGATGAAAATCTAGTAAATATGCATGTGCCGTGGGCAAATGAGCACAAGGCGCAACCACCAGGCTTGCAACAGCAGCAGCAACAGCAGCAACCACCCAATTGGCTGAAGCCGCCCTACAGGCCCTATAACAATGGGCCCTATCCGCAGCACGAGCCGATGAATGTAAGATATTCGCAAAAAAAAAAAGTAGTTAATCAATTATGTTAATCTTTAATTTCATTTAGATGCCAATGGATTATCACAATATGCAGCAGCAACCGCCACCGCCACCTTCACAGCAGCAACAGCAGCATGTCAACCTAATGCCGCCATCGTATAACTTTCAGCACTTCGGGCACGGCACTGCCGATGTGTCATCACATTTGCCCGACAAGGTTGAACCCTGGGAACACCATGATAAACACGTAAGTGTGGACGATAAACAAATGAAATTAAAATCACAAATTATATGGTGCCTTGATTTCCTTATATATAGCAGCCCTGGGCAACCTATACCACCAACTGGTCAAACTGATGCGCCAGCGAAACGGAAGCAGCGGCCAGTGAGTGGATATCGGGCTGACATGCTGCAACATAGTGGATCTGATCGGGTTGTATCTGATCAAATCTTATCGGATTAGACTATATAAAACAAGGAAAGGTCGTAGCCAATGTAAATGAAAGGAATGCACAGCAATACACTACCGAGCAAAGTCGTCATGAAAATGGAAATGCCTATTGATAGCTCAGTTGTCTTTTTACTTTTTCTATGCGACTTTCACGGACACAAACACTTCACACTCTCAGCAGATGAAGAACACACACTCACGTAAATCTACACGCCCTCATCCATAGCTATAGTCATAATTGCACCTGGACACAAATTAATGATCGAAGGCACTGAAACATTGAACCTAGGCCTCGTTCATTATTAGTTCACAATTTAAGTTTTCATTACCTTGGGCAATTATTTAAATTTACAGGTAACTTAGTTTGGCATAAAAAACGTACGATTATAACATCAACAACAAGCTCGTAATACCGTCTCCCGCCCTTCCACACGCACACACACTCTCCCACACACTCGCAAAACAGGCTCGTACATCCACTTGAACAAACACACACATATATATATATATATATATATATTTATATATATATATGTATATATAGATATATATATATATATATATATATATATATATTTTCCCGATAACAGAAATTATGGAAAAATTATATATTATTTATTTTAAATGTAATTTGAATAATTTGATATTGAAGTAAACAAATGTATAACTTATATTATTTCGTGTGTCCAAGCGGTAAATCGATCGGAAAAATGTGATGTAGATAAAGCCAACCCATATATATAATTTTAAGCTACAGATCAGTCTTATGAAATGAAAATTATAATTAAAATGAAATTTGAAAAATCTGAAAACATTTACCCAGCATCTCCACAATCACATACATGCATATATCGATATATTTGTATATATTGATATACATATATATCTGTATATGTGCGTTAATATTATCTAATAAAAATGTCTCACTTTGAATATTTAAACTGTAAATCTAGGCGCGCACTTTCTTTGTTTCTTAAGACGTCAAATCCTTGATAAGGTGACAGGTGGAAATTGTTAAGTCCTAGGTAGACCGCAGACTGCATTAAAAAAACAATACTAAAAGCAATAATTTACGCTTGCAGAAACAATAACAACAAACACGAGAATCTACTTAAATGCTATTAATTACAAACATGCATAGGCATAAACATAAAACTTACAACTACCTACAATAAACTGAAAAGTCTACGAAAAATTTAAAATTAAATTAAATTCACGTGTTTAGCTAAATACAAATTACATACACACACACAAAAACAAAAAACTTATTACTACATTTTGTGTTGTAATTTTGGGCTGTTCGGGATTTCTCGTCAGTTTATATAGGGAACGGATACTAAAAATGTAGCTAGTAGAAATTCGAATTGCTTAATTAACTTAACGTAAAACAAACAAAAGCATACAATTTAATATTCCATTTAAAGAAAAATCGAAAACAAAGTACTTTTCAAATGCATAAACGACGTAAAAGATAAATGGCTTGCCAACTTTTAAATGCTTATCCGACACACTACGAGTAGAAGGTCTTAGAGATAGAGCACAATACATAGCATAGAATGTGTTTCCACAAAAATACAAAACTATACAATAACAGCAAGAAAATGCCACAAAATATGTAAAAACACTTGATAAAGAAACAAAAACAAAAACTTGATGATAAGCAACGCGGACGCTGATGTTTGGCCAAAACGGCGTCGTGTGGCAAGAATTGCTTTGTAAAATGAATAATATATATCTATATTATATATATAAATATATATATATCCATTCAGAGACAAACCACATACGCATATATTTGCATGCGTATGTGAATAAGTTTGCACTACATTGCCTATACACTTGCATAAAAACACAGAAAATTAAAACAAAAACATGATGATAAACGATGATATGAAATTACCTTTAACTGCGTTAAAGCTTAACTAATCTAATAGAATAAAAAAAAGAAAATAATCGATATAATTTTTTTTTTTTGCCTGTTTGGTTTGTTTTGTTTCAAACATTGTTTTAGCTGCAAGCAAATTATGTAATGAATGCAAAATGCAAAGATTCGTTAATAAACAAAACAAAAACAAAAAAGTCACACACTGCACCCATATGCATAAATGCATATACATACATATAAACACAAACACAGACCCACACACACACACACCAGACGGATCATAAAATTATAGTAAAAAAAAAAAACAAGCAAAGCTGAATTAAATAGCTGCTTGAGCAGAAAACAGCCGTTATTTAGATTCTTTATCGACAGCAAAGCAGAATAATATAGATTTTTTTTCATGCGAAAAAAGAAATATGAAAAAATAAATTCATAGATTTATTAATTTAAAATTTAAAAATACACACAAAGTACTTCAGATATGAATTATTTTGAAGTATGCATGCAGAAAACAAAAACTAAAAATAAAATAAAAAAAAAAACTACATACATATATGATATATATACATACTATACGGATTATTATTACTCTTATAATTATTATTGTATTGAAGGAAAAATATAAGAACATTAAACAGCATAAATAAAAAATAAATAAACATTTCTTTTTGCTTTCGGGGTTTTGTGACCATTTATTAAGACTTTTAGAAAGTTGCGAACAATTATATTATATTATATTGATATAAGACTGCGCTGCTTATACGAAGGGCTCAATGGTGAACTCAACTACTGAGCAGGGTATTGTTAACTCGAAAGCCTGAAGCACGCTCGGATGCAGCACTCCAATTCTGCCGATGACGGCGTCGTTGTATATGACATTTGCGCATCGACCGGGGAAGTAGCTGGGATCTGTTCCGAAGAAATGGATAAGTAAATTTTTGAGTATCAAATACCAATCAAACTCACCTTCAGTTGCCTGGAGATAGTAGCCTTTGTTGGCGCCGCCCGTCTTCCAGGGTACAGAGAGCAGCTGCATGACACGATCCAGCAGCCCGTGAACCACCTCAAATCCGGCATTCTTGTTGCAGTTGACCGCACACAGTCGTCGCTCGTTGCGTGCACCAACCTCTGTACCTTCATCAGCTAGCACCACATCACTAATTTCGAACAGTTTCAATGGCAGTGGCATCTTACGATTTGCCACCAGGGTTTTCAACAGGCCCGGAAGCAGTGTGGTCCGCACCACTTGGAATTCCAATGTCTTGGGATTCCCTATATGGACAGCGGGCAATGCTTCAATGTTTTTGTTCAACTTGAGCCCTATGTCATCGCGTGAGCAAAGTGTGAAGGTGAGCACCTCGGTGAAGCCGGCCTGTGCCACCTGTTCGCGCAGCTGCTCGGTCAGCTTGTTCAATGGAAATTGTTTGGCGATTTGCATAAAGGCTGGTAATGACTTCTTGATCTTGTTGTAGCCAAATGCAATAGCGATGTCCTCGTAGATGTCACAAGCATGTATGACATCGTGACGCGTCGGTGGAACCGTCACTTTTAACGAGTCGGCATCCTTGGCGTCGACTTCGGTTTCTAGATACATACGTGTTAGCATGTCCGCCAGTTTGTTAGCCGGTTCGTTGATGCCAATGTAAGCATTGGCTTGTTCCACTGATACATTCTCTGTGCGCACGGCCAGCTCTGGATACGAAATGATGGTACCATCAGTTTGCACCACATCACATGGCTCCACAGTAAACTTTTTCGCACAGTATTCGGAGAAAAGGCATACAATCGTGTCCAGCACTACCTTGGCCTTGGTCAAATCTGTAGCAGTGCATTCGATGAACACATTTTTGGTTTTTAGCGAAATTTTCGAGTGATCTCCGTTGATGATTGGCGGTAGTGACAACACCACACGATTGGCATCATAAATTACTGGATAAACGGGCGAATCGCGTATGATGGGCAAATATTGTTTAAGCTGTACGTGCGTGGCATAGAAGTCCATAAGTTGAATGCCGTTTAGCTCTTGCGTTTGGTTTAATGGTATAAATTTTATTTGATCCGGAGGTAGAGCCTCATAGCTGAATGGACCTTTTATGGTGTCCAGGTCGTGAGTACCAATGGCCACTAAAGTACGTTTGCGACAAATATTCTGATGCAGCTTGTCCTGCAGATCGATAAAGCTATTATACGAGTGCTGCGTAAAGGTAACATCTCGCAGCACTGCGGCTACAGCAAATGGACGAATTTGTGCCGTCGAAGGTGCAATTTTCAGCACTTGACGCTGAGCCGGTTCCACAAACTCAAACTTGGGTGGTTTCACTCTATAATGTTTTTTGTTTTATAGAAATGAATGGTGTTGGACTTAGTATGTAGGCGTTTTTCTACTCACTTGCCCTGAAATACTAGAAGACCCGTTACCAAACCTTCCAGACATAGCAAATCATACCGATTGGCCGGAATATCAATCCTGTAGATGATTTCTTCGCTTGCATCCGCTGCAGCTGCAACATCGCCCTGCTCTTTGGTGAGCATTTGCTTTTCTGTTGTCTTCAATGTATGCAGTGAATAATTAAGTTCGCATCATTATTTTATATTGCACCTGAATTGCTTACCACTTCATCCAGCTCCAGGCCGAAAGCAAAGCAAAGTTCTTGGAATTCATCATCGGCTAGGGGAAGGAGTAACTATTAAAATTGCATATCCACGTGGACTGCCGCCGGTCAACTTACTGTATTTCTTGCCGAGTGCATCAAAGAGGAGATCACGTTTAACTCCAATTGTTGGCATTGTGTTAATTTAAATAAGTTACTTATATCTCCTTAGTTATGACTATTTCTTAAGAAATAAGAAATAAGAAATATTATACTATTTGAAGAATAATGTTTGGTTACAGTGTGTACACACCTAAGTTGTAAATTACTAAGCAAATGTTATTTAACATAACAGCACTAATAACATTGTAAACACTTTTAACAAGATTAAATAATTCAGAGCGTTTTGACAATACTTTTAGCCGCAAATATGTATGTAGAATAGATCTTTTAAAAGCTCTGTAAATGAGCACAGAGAAATCAAGCTATAAGCAGTTAATAAACGTCAAGTTTGAACTTAACAGACTGAGCTCGTAGTGCACATCGATTGGTAGATATCGATTAATACTTTCCAACTACAAAAATTAGTATTTTTCGGTTAATTTTATTTTTTTTTTAAATTAATTTTAATAATTTCAAAGAGATACAGCATAGCCGCATGACGTTGTGGCATGTGTTTGTATATAAATATTTATGCATTGAAACGCCATATGCTACCAGTTGAAGTTTTGAATATTTTCAACTTTAAATTTCTATTTAGTTAAACACACGTTGCCAAAAAAAAAAAAAAAAAAAAAAAAATGCCACACACTGTGGGCTGTTGAGTTGCTTATACGGATTCCAAATCAGCAGAAAAAAGCGTGTACTGGTGGCAGCTGTTGTTGTCGCCTGGCGCTGCATTTCCAATATGTCCACACAAGAAATCGGAAGTAAAAAGCGCCTCACTTTTTTAGTACTCCTTTCCTTTTTTTTGTTTGCCTTTAGAGCGAAAGCAATCGGAAAGAGGTGTTTAGATCAAACACTGTCCTCTGAGTACAGCCAAAACTGGATCGAACCGAAGGCAGCTTAAGCAATTAAGCAGGCTACGCGACGTCAAGCGAGCTCCTTGGCAGACGCACGTCAGACGGCTCCCAGAAAAAAAAAAAAACCAAAAACAAAAAATTGTGAAGCGCGTGTGGCCAAAAAGTTAATGAAGCGTTAAAAAATCAACTTGTGATCATAAAAAAAATGTTGCGACCCATTTTAAACAGTTATAAGTTGCGCCTCAGGTAGGTCTGAGCAAAGTATTAAAAGTATGCAAAAAAGGCGGCGGCAACACCATGTAGAATATATATTCTTGATCAGACGAATGACCAAGAATTATTGAGCTCTGTTCGTCTATTCAGGTGTCTGCCGCTAAGTATAAATTCATTGATTTTAAGACATAAGAACTATAGGCTTTACAAAAATTAAAATTTAAAATAAACAAAATTAGTTTAATTTTACCTGATTAGATGATCGTAGTATCTATATTGTAAATTCCGCTCATTACCTTGACTTTAAACAAAAAAATTAGTTTTTGGCTTATAAACGAGGCATCCTTTAGTTGAACATTACAGTAAACCACTTTGTTTTTTATTTTTTTTTTTTTTCTTTTAATGTGGTTTCAACGACTATTGTATTTGTGATCTATTTCCCTCATAAATATGTATTAAATTGAGCACTTTTCCACAGGATTTTCTTGCTTTTCTTCTCTTTTTTTTTTTTTTTTTTTGGGTTGTGCCCAAAGGAATAATCAATTTAAAAACGCCTTCAACTGCTCGCTGTTGCATTTTTCATAAGCATGTCCTTGTGCCGAGGCTTTGTGTTTGTTTGTTCAACCCTTGAAGAGATTGATTATTGTTTATATTTGTGCCTTCTGTATGCATACGAATGCACTGCAAACATACGCAGCGCATCGCATCGCATCGCATTGTGGCCTGACCGACGCCAACGCCAACGCCAAAGGCAAAGGCAACTCTTTCATTTGAATTGGGGCAATTAAAGTGTGTGGTACAACTCACGGCTGAATAACTCTATAAACACGTGATAGATGAAAGGCCGGCTCAACCGATTTTCACTGCGCTGCCAAACAGCAACAGCATCAGCTACAACAACAGTAACGACAACAACAATAGCAATTAACATTAACCCCTTCGACCTCCGTCGCTTGGCAGCGGGGGCGTTAATTCAGACACGAGTTCTTGGTCAATTTATCAAATAATGCGACCGATTCCTGGAAAACGAAATAAAGTGATTATCAAGAGAATTGAGTATCCGAGCACCACATTTTTTCCATCTTTGCTCTTGTCCTGGCAGGCTTTTGTCTCGCGGCATTTTTCATTCGTTTATAATTATGCTAAATATTTAATTAATATGCTTATGTTATGTACATATAAATTAAATAAATGAGCTGAATTAAATGATGATTTGATAAACCTTGAAAAATTATAATAATATAAATGAAATAAATGTTCTAATAGGAGAAATAGAAAAGCTAGATCGGGGATAACAAATAATATATATACATATCAATTAAAATTACAAAAATTGTATTTATTTTGTAATTTTTATATTTTATTATACAAGTGTTTTTTTTTCTGCCTTTAGTGGTAAGTTTATCAATTTATACATATAAAATATTCGTAAAATTGAAATTGAGATTATGGATTTGATTGCAGAAGTTCATTTTTGTTAAATATGTTTTTCAAACGCAAATAAAATAAGTCTTTATACAGTTCTACATTATTTCACCTGAATTTCTCTTACGACATTACATTATTTTTCCTTCTCACGCCTATGCCTCAAAGGAGTTGGTCCTAATTGCTAACTAGTTAGTTTTTCACACGTTTGCTCCAGTTACAATTATATGGCACACACCTTCTTCCGCTCTTCCGGCAAACATGGCAAAAATTAATAAAAAAGGCAAACACAAGATCAATTCATCATGCTGGTAATTGGATGGGAACGTGTAGTTTTTCACTGTTCTCTTGCCAAACACTTGTGCCATTAACTGTACAAGCAGCTGACCACAGCTGACCTGCTGTGTGGTCAGATTCATTTGAAATTAACGATTTAATATTATACGATATCTGCGGTTAAAAATATCAAATTTTCATATAATGCAATTGTCACCCAAGGACCTCCATGTAAACTGTCAACGGGACTGATCGTATGCTTCTGTCTGCATGCGATCAGAAAATTAAAATGGAAATCAAGAAGGAAAATTGAAAATAGAGAAAAATATGCCTCGATCAAATTGACTTGTAGAACTCTGCTGGCTTATCTGATGCGCAATTTTTCAATTTCAATTTGAGCTGATGTTGAGAAATGACCCAGCATCGATATCAGTTACAATTTACATTTTATTTTTACACCGTTGGACCAAAAGGTAAAAGGTAAACATATCAATTACTTACCATCGAGGCCCGTTGACAGACAAACCGAACTACTGCTACCAGCTAAAAACAACTACTGGATCTATGTATCTCTCCGTTTCTCACTTCCGAGAAAGTCATTTCTCACACTGGCCATTGGGATTTATTTGTGTTTCATTTGGATTTCGATTTCGATTTCGATTCCAATTTCAATTTCTTTTGTCTTCTTGGCAGACCTGCTGAAACTGCATTTCTACTAGTCTCAAGTGTCGCTTTTGGAAAGTGTTGCTACTTTTGACTTCTGGCTAAGTGTTTTGGGCAGCAGACCCTTCAGGTGCCAGTGCAGCACCTAACAGCACCTATGGGAAATTATATGAATTATATTAAACGGACTCCAACAGGGATAAGCGAAATCCTTGAAACCGTTTGAAAGTTTCGCTTTTTATTTATTTTTGGCTGTATTTGCCGCAGCCGTCGCTATAATAATACCCTGTATAAATGTTAAGAAAGGTATAAGAGAAGATAAGGTTTGCTTGAATGAAATTTGAATTATATATATATAATATTTAGAATATTTGTGAAGCTGAATTTATCCAGCTTCAATCAAATATCAGTAGAAATTAATACAAATTGATTTCTGATCCTAGTCAACTCACTTTAGATATGCTTTATGAGAATTAATAGAAATTTGTATTAGATCGATCACATTTATGGCTCTGTAGGTCTACGCAATAGTTTGGCGCTCCTACATTTACAGAGTATGTAATTAGTCGTACATTGCCCATTATTCTTGCCCGTTGCTTAACTGCGATTGTTACCCTAATTTTGAGTCGACTTTAAAAATGAAACGGTCTGATCTGACCAGGCTGACCGCTGCTGGGTCGAGCCCAGCCATTGGCAGCAGATCCAGATCCACGCGTTGGATCGCCCGTAATGGCACAATCAGAATAGCTAGGCTGCGGCGCGGCGCACGCGTGTCATTCCTGGGCAGCAATCAAAGTGATGGGAAAATTGCGTTTGGGTTCAACAGGTTCGCTTGGTTGTGCATTATTTTTGTTTCTGTTTGCCCAAAGGTTAAACGTGCGAATTTCACCAATGGCAACAAAAAAGGCCACGTCTTCAGCTCGAGGTCCAGGCCCTGGGCCTTCTTCGTTCTTTTTGTTTTTATCATCGGTCGATCAATGAGTATGCGAATGCGCCACAGTTTCGTTTTCGGTGGTAATCGTAATCGTCTGACTTCTTGCTCCTGCGCTGGCTCCTGACATCATTGGGCGCATACCGTACGCGAATTTAAAGCTTATATATATCAGCTACAGCTACAGCTAAAGCTAATTAAATGTAATTTGTTACTTCCTTTTCAGCCGAAATAATACATATAAATAGTATCTTTAGTTTACATTTTATTCGCGCTCATCGCGGCTCTTGGCTCTGTGCTCATTATTATAAATTTTCGTTTTCTTACTTAAGGTCACTTCAATTCCAAATAGCTATATGTATATGTACATATAGGTATATGTCAGGGTAAGTTTATATGCATTCTTCAAAGGAATTCGCTCGTCGCACTTCAAGTGCAACAATACAACAATTGAGAAGAGAACTAAACTATGGGCGCAGGGGAAAACCGAAGCCGAAACCGAAACTGAAACTTGTTAATTGTTTTGCGCTCGAGTGGCGGCCTCTGTAGGAGCGCACGCTCTTCAGTTTCCACTGAAGAAACACTTTCCATTCAAGCCCAATAAACGAGCCATTGTGAAAAACGTTGGCCCATTCATGAAAGCACCTAAGAGGGGCACCGCGCTCTGAGTCTGAAACTGCAATTGTTGCACCGCAAATTAGACGCTCAATTGCTCTACAAAATTCCTGGATAATTTCAGTGATTCAGATTCAGTAGAGCCTCAACGCAGGGGCTTGGAAACGTGTAGACAGTGAGCAAAGAACCCTAGGCTCTCCTTTTCTCCTCTCTCTACCTTTCCTCTTATGGCTGCACGAAAGTGAATCTTGACCACGTGGTGTTTCTTTGATTGTGTAACCCTTCGCTTAGACGATAATTTTTCATAATTCATCCTCTAGCCACATCCTTCCGTAAAATGTTCTCACACTTGACCCGCTGCGCTCGGTAACGCCCCGCCAAGGATCGGAAGTTGTTCCTGTGCCGCAGCATCAGCATCGGCTTCGGCATCAGCACCATTCTAGGCGCACTCAAAATCTTGTAGCTCAACAGTCGAGTAGAAAATCTTATTAAAAATTGTTATTTCTTTCGTGGCCCTTTTCTCTTGTTATTTTACTTCTTTTTTTTTTTTTGTTTTTTTTTATTTTTTTATTGCTTTAATCATTTTTATTTTGTGCGGCTTCCGTGCCACCTGTTATGCTCAGCGTTGGCGAAGGTGTAGCAGCCAGAAGCAGCCACAGCAGCAGCAGCAGCCTGAGGTCCTCGGATCCTTGAGGCCTTTTTGATTTTTCTCAAGTGATTGCGTAGTTTTCATCTTTTGTTCGCTTATTGTTGTAGTTCTCAGTGTTTCAAATTTGAATTGATCATTGCGTGTTGATCTGGGTAAGGGTAACATAACGTGGGATCGCAACAAAAGCCATGTCCTAGATCCGACCCTATCAAAATACCAATCACAATTTGTCGAACGATTATAAAGCCTACTTCCGATTCCGTTTTGCGTTATTCCAATTTGACTGCAGCGTGAAATTAATTTCTATTTGCAAAAGACAAATGGCCCTGGGCCAGATGACGAATGCCAACGAATTAGTCAAAGTTGTTGCAGGATTAGGTTCAGGCCGGCGCCAAGCGGTTGCCAAAGATCACCAAAGAGATGGCTATCTAGAGCTGAATACTCCTGTTGGCAAAACAAAACACAGACGACAGAGAACTGCATCAAAGTCGAGCCGTGCGACAAAAATTGCTACGCTTCACTCTGATCCCATCAGATGCTGATAAATATATATCCATGTGTATATATGAATGTTTATAGATAGATAGATGCCGGCAGGTTGTGATAACCATCAGTATGCAATCTATAACAACAGGCTGTCTGCAGGCGTGCCCAAACAATGACACAGTGGGCGCTGCATTGACCTGGCCAGGACAGAATGCGACCCAACCCCGACTGGACTCGCCTCGACCCCTGGCCGACCCTCAACTGAGCGTGTGTATAATCTAGTTTTAATTTTCATGGGAATTAACCCATGTCCTCATGTCCTTACAGCAATTGTGTGCAAACAATGTGCAATTTATGCGCTCTGTATATACACACGATATTCATATAAATGTAAAAAAAAATTTAGCTTCTGTCCTATTGAGTGCTGGCGCTGTTTGAGCTACTATTTGCTTTGATTTTCACTTGACTTTTTTCTGCACGGACTCGAGTGTACATATTCATATATCATATTTGCATCAATTTTTTCTCAGCAATCGTCAATATTTGCGTAGCAAGTCAAACAGTTGGCGCATCCCGGGCACACAATGATACAATGCTTCTCCTCAGCTGCTGTTTTCACTTGGACTTTGGATTGGCCAATTACATATTTAATTTGCCTTTAATGAATTTTCAATTTGACAATGCCGCACACGAACGCGCCGAGGCCACCCACATGCAAGCATGAAAGACCTCACATGCAATTCTGGCTCTGCTCATTCCCATTTCCATTCCCATTCTGATTCCCAGTCGAAATGCCATTGCATGTTGCTGTTGTGCTTCCGATTAACTTTCGCTCATTGCATTCCTTGCGAAAGCTGTTTTGGGCGGTGCTAAATGCTAATAAAATAAGTAACATACAAATTTTCAATTTGCGTTTAGGAAAAAAAATATAATTGGGCTACGGTTGCCGAACATGATCGCAGTCCGGACAACACTTTCACGGCCCAGAGGGACTTACTAATGGGAGTCGTTGACATGCGCCTACTTTTATTCTTGATTGACATCTGTACAGCTCCTACACGTTCCACATATTAAATTTGACAAGAATTCGGGTATATTTCATTTTTGAAATACTTTGCATTTAATAATAAATGTAGTATTTTATAGTATTGGTCATGATAATAATAATAAAAATAAATAAAAATTATAAAATTATATTGGAATTAAATTAGTTTTTACTTTTATCCAAGTATTTCGTTTAGAGCATTTAAGCTTCGATCAGTTGCATTAATGGGATCTTTACAGTTTGTGGCATGCGTTCTCTGGAAGCTGCTCCACATTGGAGTCGATCCCAGTCGAGTGCAACACACATAAGTTGCATTTATGCGTATTGACATGAAAAGTATGACCCGTTACCCGTAAGCTGCATCTGACTGGAGATATGTGTATTGAGGTGCATGGTTTGCATGGTATGCCGCATATTGTTCATCTTTAGCCGGCTGTAAGTGGCAGCAGTTTTCGTATCGCTCGTTAAGTGACAGGCACGCAAGGCGCCGTTGCGCATGGGCTGGATGCAGCATGATGCAGTTGCCTCAGCGACTAGCTAACCCTTTTCCCTTGCATGCCGCAGCACGTGTGCCCTTTTGCATGCTGTTGTTGTTGCTACTGTTGCTGTTGTTGTCAATACGCATAAAATTCAAATCGATATGCAAACGTTTAGTTGGCGAATGCCTCAACATCAGCCAGGATCGATAAACATACAGCAACAGAGCACAAGAATATAGTGATACGATCGTCCTTTGCTTGGCTGCGTCTCTGCGCTGCAGGTGTAACCGAAGGCGTCACATGCACAACTGTCACTTGTGCGCACTCGCAGCCAACCACTCGTAAATTGCACTTGCAACAGAAGACGAACAGCAAAAGGATACGCACACAGGTCCTCTGGCAGTCAGGCAGTTAAGCAGTTGAGGGTTGTTTGCTGCCAATAAATTTGTTGTGCTGCGCTTGCTGCGGTTTGTTGTGTGACATTTTTATCTAATTGACAACGTTTTATTGCCGCCTCGTAGATGTGCACGACTGATAGCCGAGCGGCAAAAGGCAAATGCAACTTGGGGCGTGCTACTTCAGTTAGCTGAACGCCCACACATCAAGGGCAGCGGCAGCGGCTCTATAAAGAGATTTTTTCTTTAATATCAAATGCACTCGCACAATATGATTTCCAGCGAATCATTTGGTTGGGCGTTGCTCTGAACTGAGATCGACCACCAGGCGAGTCGCAGCCCGTCGTCCGCTAAATGCGCTGTCTCATGCTCGGCGTACAACTAAATTGCCTGGAGGATGCGAGTCTATATTAATTGTTAGCGCTAAAATGAGTGAGTCTAACTATGCGAGTTAGTTAGCGCCGGGCACGCTTATTAGGCATGCCCATAGACATGGCTATGCGTATCCTCTCAAGCGTGTCCTTGACGCTCGGCTAACAAGCAAGCGTGGAGCGCATCGATGCCGGGTCAAACCCTCACGAGCATATCAATTGGAAAATTTTGCCAGCTTGTAATAAACAAGATTTTTCATTGCGATATAATTTCAGGCAGCGGCTGTGGTGGTCAGCGGCATGCCGAATCGCCTGTGCGGCGGCACATTTGTAAAGGTGTGTGTCCAGCAGGTAGAGCTTGACCTGGCCAAGCCAGGCATGAGTTGCTTAGCGGCTCAGTCTTTGGTCTGCCAGTCGACGATTTAGATAAGAGGCTGCTGGCCATTTGCTGGTGCTGACAAATCATTGTGGCGATCTATGTACTGATGTTTGGATTTTTGCAAATTTCGCAGCGCTTAGTGGTCAAAACTAATCATGTTATAGGTTTGTTTGCATTTCCGCCCCGTGTTCCGGCACATCCTACCACCAAAACCCCATAATTATCTTGTTAGCGGCTTTAGATTGCCGTCGATAAGCCCCAGCGCATCATCTATTCTGGCCGGCCAGCGCCATTTTATAGGCTGGGGCTGAATGTGTTGCTCTTGCTGTTGCTCTTGCTATTGCTGTTGCCTCTACTCTTCCTTCAAGCTCAACGAGGCAACGACGCAATTCCAACACAGTGCAACCCACCACCGCTTGCCATTGGCTGTTGCTCGGTCACGGCACGTGCTGCCTGTAGCCGAGGTAGGTAGGCAACTCGTTTACCTGTCCCTCGCTCTCGTCCTCTTACCTGCTCGCCATGGTAGGTTATCGTGAAGCGTATAAATACCGCCACCAGGATAAAGCCACAGACAGAAACTCGCAAGCAGCCACGGCGAACGGTTCAAGTTGTTCATTACACAAAATCAGTTGAGAATATATTGCAAACATGTCGTCCAGTGAGATATATCGCTATTACTACAAGACCACTGAGGATTTGCAGGGTTTCAAGCCTGGCGCAGCGGAGCCTTACTTCAATCCCATGGCCGCCTACAATCCGAACGTTACGCACTATCAATTCAATTGCAATTCGCTGGCCAGCTCCAGCAACTATCTGTCGGCCAATGGGTTCATCAGCTTTGAGCAGGCCAGCTCTGATGGCTGGATCACCTCCTCGCCGGCAAGCCATCGCTCAGAGAGTCCCGAGTATGTTGATCTGAACACAATCTACAACAATGGCTGCAATGGCCTGCCGCAGGCTCAGCAGTTCGCATTGGCGCTGGAGCAACCGGCGCTGTCAATGCCACCGACTGCAGCGCAGCCAGCTCCGGAGATTATGGGCTCCCCCAATGTGGGCACTTGCAAGACTCTGCCAGCAGCAGCGCCAGTGACTAAGCCCAAGCGCAACTACACCCGCAAGAACCAGCAAGCGGCAGCTCCAGCCACCGCCCCTCTAAGCCAAACCAACTCAGCTCAGTCCGCGTCTCAGTGCACTAACTCCAATGTCCAGCTCTATGCCGACGACTTTCAAAGCTTTGATTTCGATAATTCAGCTCTGTTTGACGACAGCGTGGAAGATGATGATGACATGATGCTTGACTTTGACGATGATTTCGATGGTGAGGGCAACGATGGCTCCTTTGTTCTGGGCGATGGCGACAGCGAGGATGCAGCGGGTAATCCCAATGCTCCAGCAACTGGCGCTGGCAAGAAACGGCGCAATAAGCAAATCTCACCCGTGGTCAAGCGCAAACGCCGCCTGGCAGCAAATGCTCGTGAACGCCGCCGAATGCAGAGCCTCAATCAAGCCTTCGACCGACTGCGTCAGTATCTGCCCTGCCTGGGCAATGACCGGCAGCTGTCCAAGCACGAAACCCTCCAAATGGCCCAGACCTACATCACCGCCTTGGGAGATCTGTTGCGCTAGTCGATCGCAGCTTACACTCATTTGCCAAATGTTGTACCTTTTCCGTGTATATATATATGTATATGTATGTCAAGCTAGAGCCCAGTAGGAAAACATTTTGTTTAAGTATTACGCTGTTAATTGTTTAGTTAAATATTTTCAATTAAATATTAAGACTTGAAATAAAACTAAAAAATTGAAAGAAAACCTTATTTTGTATTGTTTATTTTATTTTATTTTTAATTACAGTCATTTAAAAAATTGAACATTTTGAAATAAATCATTACCACATTGATTTTTAAAAAAATATTTGAAAAATACAAAATATTCAAAATATTTATAAAAATAGATATTTAAATAATTAAAACTCATTGGAATTAATAAATTAGCTTCAATAAATATTTATAAGTTGGAAAAATCGTATATAGAATTTTATATGCAGATTTGTATTGAAATGTATATTAATTATGAATCAGAAAATTGTAGGATATTTATTATTATTTCATATTAGATACTTTATACATATATTTTTTATTAATTATTATTTATTTAATACACCTTTATCTGTGTATATTAATTCCATAAATATTTCAAATATCAAATACAAAAATAATATTTAAAATATTGCATTCGATATTTTTTATATATTTGCATCTAGAAAAAAAAAAAAATCACAATATTATTTCTTTAAAAATATTGTTTTAGTAATATTTAATATAGAAAATTATATGAACAATAAAATCTCTTGACATAAGTATTATATTTGTTTAATAAATTTATAAACTATAAAATAATTTGATTTAGATTTTAGAATTTTGTTAATATTACTTTTGAATAAAATTCTTTGTTATAAATAAATATGTAATATTTACAATATCAGCAATTTGCAAGAGCTGCTGCCCTTACTTCCCATTTATTATTTAATAATTTGCTACTTATATTAAAATTTCCCATCATATAAACTGCGCTTTGCCCAGCTTTTAACTTTTGGGGCGACCCATCAATCTGAGTCGATCTGAAGTTGAGTTAATGTCTTCACCTTTTGCGCAGAAGTTGGCGCTTCCTTTCCAGGCGCCTCATTTAACGCACTGCATCGATTCTCACACACTGCCCGAGTCGAGTGGAGTCGCGCGCATCGAGTTCAACTTTATTATGTGGAGCAAGGTGATCGATTTGGCGCTTCGCGATCAATTTGTAGACAGTTCACCGAAATTAGTCGCCGGCTACACATGCTGGCCAAAACAAATACTCGAAAAGTGATCCCCGAACAGTATTGTGCCGATAATTATATGGCAGAGCGCAGCGGAGTGTGGCTGCCAAATTAAGTTAAGTGTGGGGCTGATCTGCTTTCAGCAGTCGCAGCCCCAAAATAAACACAAGAAAGAAACAAGAAATCATCGAGCGCCACTCACAAATCGTTTAAAGCGAAGTTCGATTGATGATCGTTGCTGGCGGATAACCGACAAAGGCTGGGACCAAGCTTAAGCTGGATTAAGCCAATTCATTCAGCGGAAAGCGTAGCAGTTCCTGGCCATGTCAGTCGGGTCAGCGATTCAATCACTCGGAAGATACAAAACCAATTTGTTGATAACCCAACGACTGACGATCGCCTGCCAGCCACTACGCAATCGCAGTGGGAACATTGGGACGGGGGCATTTGGGGCGCGGCAGGACATTGCTACGTGGGCCGTTGTTTTGCTGTTTGTTTTATAAAATGATTTTCGGGCGTTGCCGCCGAGCTTTCGCAGTCCGTGGCCTGGACAATCAAAAGGAAATTCACATAATTAGTTAGCGGCGCGACTTGGACAGCGCTTCGTTAAATTGTTAATGACTTAATTTAGAGCTCTCCCTCGCATTTGGCTAGGCTATATAGCCTGACAGTGGCAATTATGCAGGTAGCCCCAATATCCTGTCGTCTCTGTCGCTATCTCTGTGTGTATGTGTGTGTGTGTGCGTGTGTGCGTGTGTGTGTGTGTCTCTGTCTCTGTGCCTGGGATCGCGCTCTTGTTAGCGACAATTTACGGCTTTGAACGCTTCCGCACAATGCGTCGCCGTCAATTTGTCAATTACACAAATTGTTTAGCTCTCGGCTCGCCACGACACCAACCACCACCAACAACAACAACAACAAAGGTTGCGTTTCGATTTTGGTTGCGTTGGGGCTTCTTCCTGCCAAGCTTGAATGGCTTTGTGCAACCGAGCTACGTTCCGATCGCTGTGCAGCTGCACAGATTCGATCCAGCTTCCAGCTTTTGCCAAAATGCAACTGCTTGCCAATACAATTAGTTAGAATTCATGAATGGCAATGGGAACTGGCCAGCAACCGACCCCAGTCGGCTTTTGGCAATGCCGATGCCGCCAACAGCAGCAACAACAACTGAAGCCAAAGTCGGTGCCCCAGTCGGAGTCTTGCATGTCTTTGTCAATTTATAGACAGCTTGCCTGAGCATTATTAACACGTATTATTATGCATTCGAATTGGAGTGCAGCATCAGGCCGTAGGGTATATCGTACCATTGCATATTTTGTGGGTTTTTCGTTGTCGCTGCGGCAACAGGTCGCAAAGGAATTAATGTGTGCCCAAAAAATTTGTCATGTCGATAATTGGCGCGCTTCATTTTGTTGTTGTTGAGGTTTCCTTCTTGGCCTCCTCTGGCCATTATTGGGCTGCAAAAGTCAGTTTAAGCGGTTAGTGATCTTAAGTAAGTATATCTGTATCTGCACTAAACAAGTTAATGAGCTTTAACACCATCAATTTGTCACTTCTTATTAGTGTCCCCATGGGGCATCTCACAACTACCGATCGATCGATATGGCCAACCGCATGACAAGTCCACCGATTGGTCTTCAAGTTAGCTTTAATGTAACAATAATATACATGTAGAATTGTGAAGAGTTTACAATTATTGTTGCACCTTCTTCAATTACTTTATATTACAAATATAAATATATTTAACATATCCCAGTTACTAAATGTTTGAGAAGATCAGTCTACTTCACGAAATTATTCAACTATTTCAATATTTAATCTTTTAATATATTATTATAACTGTTAGATTATATTTATCTTTCTAAAGCAAATATATCGCAGCTTATCGATTTTTAAGATCGATTTGTATAGAAATTTTAACATTTAATTTAAATAGCATAATTAACAATTATTTATATTTTGGTACATTTTGCTACATTCAATAATCTCATAATACACAGAGAATGCAGAGAATGATCTGTTTTCTTGTGGTTTTCAATTGTAGTTTCATTGTTATTTTTACAATTTTCCAGAGCACTTTTTGTAGTCATAAAACATTTTCCCATACCTTATCCGTCCCTTTTGAAGAACTAATAAAAAATCCATGCAAACCGCAACATTTTGTATTTTTTGTTCGTAAATTATTGTGGCTGAAAGGCACATAGTTTCCGTTTCCGGCGGTTTTATTTTGGCATTGTTGTGTGAACATTTTACGCTGATCCTTTAATTATTACGCAATAATTGTGTGCGCCAATGCGAACTCCAACAAAAATAAAACTGAATTGCATTCGTTTGATTGATGTGCCTCGGCCGGGTCTCTGGTTGAAATAAACCTCACCCACAAAGGATCGGCATGCATGCGCGTGTGCCGCCATCGGTGTGCGTGTGTGTGTGTGTGTGGGCCCATTCTTGGTCTTAGCCAAAAGTCAAAGCCGAAGTCGATGCCAAGCGATTGCAATTATTAAGCCATAAAACGAGCTGCGTTAAATGCCAACTCTGTAATTAGCGACACCAAATCACGCTGGTCACGCCCAGGACGGCATTGTGTGTGGCCCGTAATAAACGCAGAGAAATGCCAAACAACTTTACCTGGTCGGTGAAAGTCAAAGCCGAGCCCAATTATAGATCGCTGTTTGTTTAAGGAAGTTTTGGCCAATTAGTCAAACATTTGCTACGCTCATCTTCCAGCCAGCTAGCCCGCCAGCCAGCCAGCCAGCCAGCTATCCATCAATCAGTAGCTCCGATTACTGAGGATCATTGCAGAAGCAAAAGATTTAACCGTTACAGGTTGACAAACAATTCGCACGGCCGACCGCTCGACTGGGCAACTCAATTAGCCACACAGACGCATCGCTCCAGTTGACTGACTTCACTTGCTGTGTCCCTAACAAACTGTCCAAGTAGGTGGCAGGCATCAAAGGCTTAGAGCCTTCGCTCTGCTCGTCTGAGATTCGAGTATCTCACGCTGCACACAGCCGATCGACGATCGACGATCGACGTCAGTGAAAGTGCATCAAAAATCAAAGTCGACGTTGATTTTTTGACAATTTTCGGGCGAGGCATCAAATTAACACAGCAAAAACTCAAAGATGCTGCCAAAGAGATGCAGAGTTAAAAATAAGAAAAAAAAGCTAACAATGAAAGGAATATTTAACTGTTTAACGAAACTTCAATACTCTATAAAAAAAGTTTTCCAATTGGCGATATTTATTCTTAAACTTAAATTTAAATATATTTATGCAATTGTGAGTTACTAAATTAGTATATATCTATAATATTTGTTTTCGGAATTATACGATATTCATTTAAAAGTGATGTATATTTACGATTTGTGAATTCATAAATTTATACATGTATCTCAAGTACTCTACTAACTAAGAAGTATTGGTAGTCTCAAGTTAGAGTATTTAAGTCAAAATCTTAAAGTTCTTGCTGTATTTTTTTAACTGAAATTGCCACACGCAAGCCATCTTCATCGCTTTGTCACGTTAAGATGCTACAAAGGGATCGAGAAAGAGACAAACAATGAAATGGACTGAGCAAGAGAAAGAGAGAGAGAGAGAGAGAAGCAAAATTGATGTAGCATTTTTTGGCAAAGATTCTTCTTGGCTGCGACTTGTTCTGGGTCTTGCTTGCGGTCTGTAATTTTGTATTCGTATTCGAGGGTCATTTGATACAGTTTTCCAGCTCATTTGCTTGTAATTGGGCACCAGAGGTTCGCGCAGGCTCCACATGAAATCTCTGTCCCGTTGGTCCGAGCGTCTGCGTCCCAGCGGCTGCCAACTTTAGCTCAGGTTGACGACTTTTCAAATTATCAGTTAAATTTTTGGGTACTTTTATATACATATTTATTAATCAGGATTTCGTGTGAAAAATTCATCCAGGGTGCACTCATATTTTGTGTTTAAGCTCAGCTCAGCAGACAACAAACAACAACAACAAGCGCAACATGTCACAGGACAGCAGCAAATTTAATGTCAACGACGTCGGTGGCTTTGGCATCACTTCAAGTTTTGCCCGCTGTCTCGAGAATTTTTTGGTCACTTGGCTTGTGATTTTTATTCTCCCTTTCTTTGTTTTTTTGTGTGTATTTATTTTTTTTTCGTTAAACGTCCACCTGCAAGCCAAGAAGCACCTACCGCCAGTCGTTCTGGCTTGTGTGTTTGTGAACTGCGTGTGAATTTAATCCCTTGGCCCCAATTATTCAAGTAATTAAGTATTAATGTGCGAAACTTTATCACCTCTGGCGACGCAGCAGCAAGTCGTGATTTTCCAGGCCATTTGTGCCTAAGCGTTCAGAAAAGTGGGGCTTCAGATTGACCGATCGAGCGACAGTTGCTCGTTGACATTTAAAGTTCAAATATGATTTATCAAATATCTCAATCAGACTTCAACTAACTTTAGCTCAAGTCCCTCCCTTTCCAATATGCCAAAACGTAATTTTACTAATTACAACTAAAAAGTTCGGATCAAGAGAGCCGCATTGCGCCGCCAAAGGATATTTATCTGATGTACTCGCAATTAGCAGATATAATCCGTGTGATTCCATCCAACAGAAATGTCAATAACAATAAATTCCTTGGCAAGTTGGGCGCACACTTCGGGCGCGTTGCGTGGGACTCGACAACGAAGGACGTTGGATTTCGGCGGAAATCAAGATATGGGACGCGGCAAGGTGATTACGCACGAAGAGCAGCTCATAACTGTCAAAATCAGGCAATCAATTGATTGGCGCATTGATCGGCTTCGACTCTGCAAGGATCAAGAGCCGAGCGATGAGGACCGCACAGGACTCGCACAATATTTTAGAGGCGTGTTCCGGCTGTCAACATTTTATGTTGGTGGTCAGCGAGTCAAGTTGTGGTCGCAACTGCAACAGCAGCCAAGAGACGCAGCGTTGCGATGAGAACCGTGCGGGTGTTCCCATCGTTGGGCAACGACGTGCAGGTCCTTCAGCCAAACAATAGCGCTCACGATTTCCCGCCCCGGTGAGTCCTTTGTGTGTGTGCAGCAGACAAAGGCAACTACTTACAACACATTATGACACGAATTTGGAAACGAAAACGGCTTGACCTTAGGATAAGCATTTTATTGCCCAACGCAAGTCCTGATTCATTGCTATTACTCTATTTCAGTTTCCCTTTCGCTGTGCGGCGTGTCCTTGTGCTCCTTTTGATGCTGGACAATCGTTTTGAATTTGCGTGAACCAAATCAAATTTTATTGCTTAATTTTTTTGTATTCCAGCAGGATTCTCTAATTGAATTGCGCGCTCTGTTAAATTATACATTTGTCTCCTCCAGCCAAAGTTCATTATTTATTTTTCTATATCTCAACATTTTCATGTAAATTAACTTTCTGTTATTGTTGCTGGCGGTTGTTTAATGTTCTCTTTTGTGTCCCGCACAATTTTTTCTAAATAGCTCCAAATTCTTTACGCCGTTGGAATTTGTAATTTATTAATCGCCACAATTTATTATATTTATTTCAATATGTTGCATAGTTAATTTAAAGGCAGACCATTTGACTAATTGCTTTCAAAGACTTTCTTTCAGTTCTAAAATTGTAGCTGTAATGATATTGCCTTATATAAGTAGTTTAAGGATATCAAGGTTTCTTATTCATTTTTAACTTGTTTAAAAAGAAATTTTGTATTAAACAAAATTATATTCAAAAAATAATTCTGTTTGTTTGATAATCAATTCATTTTTATTTTATATTTTATATATTAATTATTTTTCATATTTTAGATTTCTAATTGATATAATCCCCATAAAATGAACTCCAAAATAAAGTAATTTAATTATATGCTAAAATTTGTTGTTCTGTTCACATTTTGTGAAAAAAATTATTAAAATTATCATAATATTAATGACTTAACTGCCTTACTATGACATACCCTACAATCTGCGCAATCATTATTCGCCCCGTAAATATGTTTCCGGAATTTTAGTACAGGAATCTAGTTATACAAAACCATTTGTTCTAGTAGGATTAGTGGTAGTTATATATCTGTCTGTCATAAACATTTTCAATGGGAACGCGATATATTATAAAATATGAATATTATACTTAAAACGCTGCTCAGACATAATGAATGGCAAATATAGTATGAATACTATAATATATTAATCGTATTTGAATATATATTTATAGAAGAAGTGAAATTTATATTTGTGTGCAATTAGCCAACTGCTATTTTCTATGATTATTTTGTTTTTCTTTGTTTGTAACACAACTTTCAATAGTAGTTGTGTGCCGTTAGCCCTATTCCTGGCCTGGCCAGCTGACGTTGGTTGGGCACACGTGTTCATAGCCAGGCATTGCGAAGCGTGCGCGCGAGTTTGGGTCTCAATTCGGATTTGTAAGCCGAGCCCAAGGCTCGACAGTGGTTAACTGAGCTGCATCTGTGTATCCTTGTCGGCATCACACCTACCTCACTCCTCCTCAGTCCATCAGGCAGCAACCCTTTCCCATTCGTCTTGGCGCACTGCTGTCCATGTCCTTTAAGCGGTTTATCCTGCTGTTGCGCTTGCCGCTCATTTTCTCTCGCTTGCTCTTCATCACTCGTGCTTATCGGAAGTCTGCAGTAACTGTTGAAGGAGGGGAAGCGGGAGCACTCTGCTTCCTTGAAATTGTATAGTAGTTAACGAGAGGAGCAACAAAATTTCGAACCGTAAAAGAAACAGCTACAACAAAAACAAACTCATGAAGAAGGACGGCAACGGCAACAGCAGCGAGAACGGGAACAGGAACGGCAACGGCAAACGCTACCCAATTTTGAAGTCAAAGTAGCACCAGATGACGGCATGCGCCGTCCGTTTGTTCTGAGCGATCCTTGGGCAGCATATGTTGCCCTTTGGCTTGAGTGTTGCCTCTATCTCGCTTTGGCTGCCGGTCGTCGGGGCTAGTCCTTTTTGGCTGGCTTTCACTCGCACGCCACGCGGCTCGTATCCAGCAAATAATAATAATAATGATAATTTCTTATTGTGTTCATGCTCAGGTCGAAACGAAGCGGCGCGCCAGTTGGTTACAAGACCCGCAAAGCAGAATATCAACTATATAGAAGCTGATTACTACTACTAGTTAGTAGATAATTCTAGATGTCCTGCGGCACCGAAAAGCGGCAGCTCACCGATTGCAGTTCGCATAATGCTCAGCATCAATCAAAACGAAGGCCCGAAATTGAGTTCAATTAAGTCAAGTTACGATTAAACGGGTGCCGAGGGCTTCGGGGAGACCAGAATTAGCATGGATCATGGTCAAAGTGATTAAAATCATATTAATAACTACTACATTGTTGCGCAAGAAAAAGTAGAAAGCTCTATTAGGCTCCAAGATAAAAGCCTGCTGAGATTTCAGCGAAAGGCGCATCGTTAAAGTGTTGGCAAGCTTCCTATGAAATTGATATTTACCAAGATATTCCGAAAATATGACGTGTAGCAAATTTATATTGAGAACTTTGAAATATTTTAATTGAATACAGAGATGAGCTATTAAAGTGCTAAAAATATAGATGAGAGATGCGTATGGTCGTAAAAAATAAAAAATAAACGTATGCTTAAAAGATAATTTAGATGTTATAAATTGCGCTGCTCTATCACATCGTATATCTATAGCAAATAAGCGAATGACAATTAGTAAATATATAGGCAAAATAAGCTAGTTTGAATATATTAATGCTATATATATGTCTTCTTTATTCAACACTAAGTTTCTGGTAAAAATAATAATCTCTGATAATTCTGATTCGATGCTGCTGATGTGATTGATTTCAATTGAATCATATGTATATTTCTACATATGTATAGATAGCGAATTTACAGTTACCCAATTTTCTATTTTTGCAGTTTTTTTTCTTAACTTGGCATTAGACAAAACTGGGGATAGGGCTTGGGATCAGTTCGTCACCAGGTTCCGTCAGTTGTCTAGAAAATGCTCAACAGATGTTGGAGTAGGCCTTGTATATGTCTGAGCTACTTCAACAACAACAACAACAACACAGCAGCAAGAAATACAACAACAAATACAACAACAACAACGCGATCATCAACAACAACTGTTACGAGTCGTAAAAATAAGATAAAATTTAGATGCTGACTGGGTAAAATTGCGCCATTGAGCCAAAAAAAAAAGTAGGAATTTTCAGTTGGTTCGTGGTTTTCTATGCACTGAAAACAATTAAAGAGCACCAGTTGCGCAGTAGCAAAGTAGCTGCAAGAGAAGTACAACTAAATTGTGCTCAGTGTCTGAGCGCAGGTCAAAATAATTTGGCTCTCTGCGGAAATGCATGAATGTAGACCTGATACAAGCAAAACAGAGAGAGAGAGAGAGAGAGAGAGATAGACAGCCATAGAGTGGAGTAAGTGTGTGAGTGAGTGAGTGAGCGAACGTCCACCAGCCTATGCTATCTCTTTTGCTGGCCAGCTGTTGCCTCTCTCCGGTCCGTTGTTTGACTGATGTTTAGTTCGTGTGTTTGCCACGTGTCGTTGGCAAAGCACCCATTGACCAATTGGCTAAAAGTCAAGTTAGCCTTTAAATATATACAAATTAGATGCAAGAGAGTTTGAAAAGTGAACTGCGTGTTTGGACCAATAAATGCATGCAAATTATGCCAAAAGAGCAGCTGTAAAATCAATCAAAAACTTGTCAAATAAATGTCAATGCGCTTCGATTGCTATGCCTTTTCCGTTGACGGCTGCGCATGCATAATCAATGAGCTCAATGCATCCTGTTCAAGCATATCCTTTGGGTGCATAAATTGCCATACAATCGAAAACTCTCTTTTATTTTCTGAGTAGTTTCAAACCCTATCTTAACTACAATTGGCGCGCTGAACGCGCAGATACTGAGTGACCTGGGCGACAAGCGCATTGCTGCATTGCTCTGATCGAGCCATTTGATCCTGGGCCAGGCGACGCATGCGCACCAGCAACAAGGAGGCATTGTGCATGGCTTCGGCTAATCCTTGATTGATGACAGCCATGCCGCGCAGAAAGCAAATGTTGCTGTTATCAAAGCTAATGCCCATTGGTGCCAATGCCACGCCCACTTGTTGACTTTGACACTGTATTGGTAGCTGAGCCATCTGTTGCACAAAGTCCTGGACTCTGACCAGTGCTTTCTGTCCATCGGCACGATAGGTTGCAATCATATTGCTCAGCTGTTCTGTGCAGCCTCTGAGCTCATCTGTCACATTGAGCGTGAAGTCCTGCAGATTCCAGGCGGCATTGCAATCGGGATTGGCCAGCAGCACCTGATTCGTGTCATCGATGGCTATGCTCATCTCTGCCATAGCATTGGCAGTCAGCGCTTCCAGCTCGTCCACAATGTTCGCCAATGTGCGCTCGATATTCGTTTGCAGCTGTGTGGAAGTCTGATCACTAATATTCACGGCCATATTCGATAGCTGGTCAACCACCATGTTAATTGGCCCATATTCCGTTGTCTCCGTTGTTTCTGTGGACTCTGTAATTTCCGTGGTTTCCGCAATGCTGTCAATCTGCGCCTGGGTGTACTTGAAAATATTCGAAATTAAAATAATAATAATAATAGATAATCAAATAAACATTTTAGTTAATATACTATATCTACTAACTGTCCAAGTCAACAAAAGTAAGCTTAATATTCCAGTTGCTCTGCCCATGATGCTTCAGTTTCTATTGTTGCCCGATGCAATGGCAACGTCAAATATATATTGCCTTGAAGCTATGATAAATACTGATAAAGCACAATAACTCTCTACACAGCTTCTCAATTTACGTGATGAAAAATCGAGACAAGCAAAAAGATAAGTCTCAAATACAAAGTACACCGATATGAATGCACACTTACTAGGTATTTATATAATTATTAATTGAATATTACTTAATATTAAATTTGTTGAATACTCAGTAGAATTATTTTCAGCTTTAAATTCACATCATATTTGTGCAGGTATGAGCTTTTCTTTCCTATATCAATTACAGCTTCTACTCAACTGTTTAACAATATTAATATAACCTTTTATAGGGAAATATTAGAAAGAGTACATATGCATGACTCAGAAGCGATAACAAGAATAAGTTATATTATTTACTTATTTTCTAGATGTCGTCATTCGCCTTTTGAAAACAGTTAGCAATACATATTCATTAACTAGTTAAGTTATGATTAATTGTTCCTATTTCTCATAACTATATACATATTAAAAGCATGATGGAATGATTTATTATGGTGACTTCAAAATTGATCATTTGATGATTTTACTTTTCTAAGTATGTAGGCTTGACCTATTTATTGGCTCATTCATCTTTTTGTTAATGCCAATAATATATGTATGTTGCATTGGATTCTTATAATATTTTATAATTTAACATGGTATTAGCCGTTGCTTGTTATTACTAAAGCTTCATTTCGACATCGTGACAGCAATGCATACAGAAACAATTCTAATTAACAATCCAAATTACCAATGTAATTCTTAATTAAATCAATTAGGTTGCCTTCACGATATGACTACCTCGACAGTTAGGCGCTCAAACTATTAATAGTTTAAATAAAGTTTTGGATCACACATTGTTCTATGTATATTAATGAATTTTATTATTGACTACTTAAAGATTAAAGCCAAATTGATTGATTGTTGTTGCAAATTGGCTCGAGATAGGCATAAATAAGATTAGCCTCATCTTATCAAACTATTTAAGAAAATCCAAGTGTGGTCGTTGATAAGATTTACAGTCCATACCAATGATAACGAAAGAGTCCAAGCGCAACGTAGTGGACTCGGAGTCAGTTGCTTAACTTTATTCGAGGTAGCGAAATGGCGAAAGTTCTTGTGCTGCTGACGCTGCTTGGCTGCCTGCTCTTGGGCAGCTCTTGGGCACACCAAGAGATGAGTAATCTGCTGGCACAACAAGAAAAGGATTTGGGCTTATCTGCCACAGAAGTGGATGCTTTGCGTCCATTTTATCGCGAGCTGCAAACACAGTATGACTATCTATACAGTCTGTCCATGCAGAAAGGCGATGGGAGTGCACAGATGGCATTGCCTGAGGTTGAGCAATTGGACGACACCTATGTGAAAGTCTTTGATGAGTTTCGTGACCAGTTCAAAGGCTATTTAAGCTACAATCCCATCACTGAGTATGACACAACGCTGCCCTCGTTGGAAGAGGTGGTGGGACAGCCGAGCAGGGAATTGACAGAGCAGGAGCTGCTGGAGCTGCAGGATCTGCTGGATATACTCCAGGATGTCATCGATGAATCGCAGCTGGGCATCAACCAACTTGTGGCACGCGCCACAGATTTGGAAATCAATCTGCTAAAGCTGAACAAACCGAAGATTGTAATGGCCGCCATAGCTGCACTGGAGTCCATGTGGCACACCTGGGGGCGTGCTACGCAAGCCGCCTATTGCAGCTATTCGCATGTGCCGCAGTTCACGGAAGCATTGCATGCCATCAATGGCGGCGTTGATTGCTACACCTACACCATGGGGCTGATTCTGAAAATCCAGAACGAAACGGTTGCATCTGTCAAGGAGATCAAGCGAAACGTCCAGCAGCTAGTTAGTATCTACAAAAAGATAGCCGCCAAGAAGACTTTGATGGGCAAAATTCTCTCCGGCACACTAAATGTATTCAAAGCCCTGCGTCGAGTGCATGACATCATTGCCGTGGGCATCGCTGGCTACGACAAAATCAACAATCAGTTGCCAGGCGCAGCACAGCAGTCGGTGCAATGTGGCTTGGAATTTAAGGAGAGCATTCCGCAAATGATTGAGACTGTACAAAATCTGACTGTCTGCATTACCTTTGTGGACACAGATAAGCCAGAGTATGATTTCACGAAGCCGGAGGCCGAACGTTATTGGAACACCGGCGCAGATCCTTTGAAAATACCCCAGGAAACGGAAGTTAACGAAGACGACGATGATGACACGGATAATGACGATGATGACTATGTTGACCATCGATAGATTGCCTGGTTAGTAGATAATAATATTTGTGGGGTCTAAGTCTATGCAAAGCAAATACAAGAAAAATTGTAAATATCTAATTATGTTTGTCCCCCTCGCTCTCCTTGGAACAGTAGAAAGCTGATGGGTCTACTCATTTGAGTAGGTAGCTTCTTTTAACTCCAAAATGCAATAGACAATTGTATATAGAATTACGTTTAAGAATATATTTGGTAAGTTGTTTGGTAGCCAATCACTGATACGTTTGGATCTGCACTTAGAGGACTTAGGTGGTCATCTATGGCTGACTAGACGTCGCTCTCTTTGAGCTGACGCACATACTGCTCACTCAGCGATTTGTTAAGGCCCTCGTAGCTGGCATGCAAATTTGATACGGCCGCTTGTGGTGAGCTCTGGGACTTGAGCACATTGCGAGTGGGCGCGGTTGTGGAAGCAGAGGGACTGGGTGGAGGATGGTTGCCACCAATAACCAAATCGGCCATCAGCGTTTGGCGACAGAGTGCGGACAGAGCACTGCCTGGCGGCATGGGAGACGGTGGTTCCTTGGGCTTCTTGCCACCGCGACGCAACTTGGAGGCAAGTGTGGCAAAGCCCAGTTTACTGGAGATGCGAGCCGAGCGGGTGACAGAGCGTGGCAAGCTATCATAGGCGCTGGAGTTGCTTATACTCTCTTGATCTGTGGTCACTTCTTGTTGTTGCCGATGCTGAAGCTGCTCTGTCGAGCGGCCCACATCGCCCCGCATGCTGCCAGCACTGACGCTCTTGTGCAGTGTCACATTGCTCATGGCCATGGGAGTCATAGGCTCCTGCCTGGGCGTGACGGGCGCACTCTGCAAAAACTCTGCCTTGGCTTGCTGCAGCCGCAAGGCACGCTCAGACAGTGGAGTCGCTGGACGCTGTGGGTCCAAAATGAATGTTGGGAACTCGAAGTGCTTAGCCTTGGTAGGTGTGAGCAAAGCCTTGCCCTTGCCCTCCAATTTGCGCTGTATGCGTGGTAGCGTATTGTCCTGCCTGTTGGGCAATACTATCGATGTCGCTGCTGGCCAGGCTTTGCTCACCATGGAGCCAGAGCTGGTCTTGGAAATCTTGTGCTCAATGTTGTTGCTGACTGTGGCGCTTTGCGACTTGTGCAGCGAGTTCTTCTTGTAGAGATGCACCTTGCGTGGTGGCGCTTGGGGAAGTGGCGACGTGCCCAGCTGACGCTTCGAGCGCGTCAAGCACTTGATGCTATCGCTAGCAAGTGGAGCACGCACCGGAATGGATGATCGATGCACATCGTTGGCGCTCTGGCACCTGCGCAACTCATCCTTGGGCCGCAGAGGCGACAAGCGCTCCAAGCTAATAGATTTGTATAGACTCAGAGGACGTGGCGTAGTCTGCTTGGTTGGCACCTTGGATTTGGGTGATTGCGCCTCCTCGACGCTATGCGTGGGACTCTCCAACTCTTTCTCTATGAGAGCTATGCCCTCGGGAGCATTGGGTTTCAGCACTGCAGTGAATAGCTTGCGCTTGGTCTTCACAAATACATTGGCATTCGTGTTGTAGCTGCGCGGATGCTGCTCCGGCAGCGGAGGTGGCACGAAGCCAATTTGCTTGGCAATCGGATGGGGAATACTGCTGGCTATGCTGTGCGACTCCTCGATGCGTTCGCCGGGCTTAACTTTAAGCGAACTGCAAATGATCTCGTCTACCTCGGCCGAAGGCGCATGGACTGCGGCTGGCGCAGAGCCCAAGCGAAAATCATCATCCAGGGATCGCTGCTTTAACCGAAAGTTCTTGCGGCGTAAGCGACGCGGAGTCTCCAGCACACTCTGTGTATCCGCATCACTGCTGTCGCTCTCGGTTTTGCTATTCTGGCGCGAGCCCATCTTGCGGAGGCGCAGCTTCTTCTTAGATGCGGTAACAGAGCTGCTAGCTCGGCACAGCGTGCCTGTTGTGGTGCTTGTCTCGGTCTCGTGCTCCATTGCCGATGGTGAGGGCGAGGCGGCACTGTGCTCATCCAGCGTCAGATGATCTCGGCTAGAAGCATCACAAGTGGCATAGGTCGAGCTGCTTTCCACCTGCAGTCCATCCTCGCCAGTTATATTGATGTCCGGGACAACGTCACGGGGGAGACGATTTGTGCCGCCTTCTGCATGGAAATAAGTGGAAGATAATGAAAATGCCCATGACCATTCAGCGAGACTTACGTATGCTCAACTTGAGACAGAGTAGCGATTCGTGCAGACCTTGCAGCTCCTCCATATACTCAGTTGTGCGCTCCGCCATCGTCTCCTGACAACACGCCTCATCCAACGGCGCTTTTACAATCTGCAGTATAGAAGCATATTATAGTTCGATTTTAGACTCGGCCAAGTGCACCCACCAGCTCGTCCAGACGGCTCAAGTCACTCTGAACATCGGACACGGCATTCAGCACGTTCGGCTTCATCAAATTGTTCGAGTAGTATAGATAAATGCTGCGAATGCTCAGCAAGGTCGCCTGGCAATCCTGCATTTCCACATGCTCCACAATGTCTGCGGTGGCCTGCTTGAGCCGGGCAAACAGCTCGTCGGCACGTTTCAGTGCACCCAGCAGCGGGGCCAGGTTCGTGTGCGACTCAAAGCTCTGAACGCGTCGCGAGTTGCTTTTGGGATTTATAAATAGGTGAGGCGTCATTAAAACAGAGTCTAGTTATTAAATGAGCTAACTTACACATAGTCATTGCATTGCACCTCCTCGTACTTGTAAATTGGCGTTTGCTGCTCGACCAGTGTGTGGGCGGTTACTAGCGGGGAGGCGGTGTCGTGTATGTGCTCCTCCACTTCGACCATGACCGCCTCGGGTTCATCGTACTTTTTGAATGCGTGATCCGTCGCATCTGTGCAGTCCTGTATCTCCTTGAAATCATTGACATCGTTTAGGGACAGAGATGAAGCTTGTTGCGATATAGCTGGTGCCTGATTTCCATTGGGCGCCACGCTGTCCAGTGATAATGAGCGGCTCAGCGTTGGTGAGTGTTCCGTGTTGTCTATATAAAGGGAAAGGGATTATCTTTAAAACTTACAACAAGTCTTGCGAAAGAGAAACTCACTCTTATTGCACTCCTTGTTGATGAGACCCACGTATAAAGGACTGTAGCCAGGATGTAGCAGCGCAAACGTGGAGGCCTCTGGTCCAATGCCACGCGCCTTCTCCCATTCATAGAGCTTGCGCGTAAATTTGCGAGAGATGCCCTCGAACTTTCTCACTTCCCCATCTGAGGTCTTCACCTCAATATTCTTAGATGTATGATCAGGTGTGACAATGGCTTTAAGGCGTGCTAATCTGTAAGCAAAATGAAATAGAAACTGAACCAGCTTGGAATGGATCATATATACATACTTTTCCTTTTCGAGCGGCTTGTGCTTGTACCAGCGATCATCATCAGAGCCACGCCGGCTGGACTGATTGTGCTTGGAACTGCGCTTGAGGGAATCATTATCGGAGTTGGTGCCGCCACCGGGCGCACACTTCAAGCGGTTCCATTGCTCTGTGGACAAAGATTTTATGTAAGCAGAGAGTACACACGTTCAGAATGACATTATGGACTCACCCAGCTTCTTTTGAAACTTTTCGGGTAAATCTTTTTGGTCTGGCAGCGGGCACAAGCCCTGACCCTCCAGCTTCAGTGCACCTGAGCTCCAGAGATTCCAATCGATCTTGGGCTTGATGTCGCCTCCGCTTAGACTCTTGGCGGTGGGACTCGTCGCTGGTTCGGGGGTGACATAACAATTGGAGTTCTGCTGCTTGGCCCGCCATTTGTGCAGCTTCTTCTTAAACTGCGGCGTCAAATTCTGTTCGAGCTGCTCTGTGGACATCAGATCACTGTGCAGCAGCTGCGTGGGTGAATGCTCCTCGCTGCTGCGCTTTCCGCTGCCAGTGACGCTGCCTGGGCCGGCACTGCACAGCTTGACGCCTGGAAAGGAATCGAGATTAGGCGTGGTCGGTGGATTACCTGAGTGTTGGTCGTGTGGCTTACTGCGATTGCTCGCGCTGGATCGCTTTAGTTCGCATTGCTTGTGCTTGAACTCCATATCTAGTTTGAGTAGTAGAAGTTGATAATGTTGAAAAACTTCATCTTCGTTCTGTGTGAAAGTCTTACAGTTTGGCGTCGTGGGCTCCGAGGAAACTCCACTCGATAGCTCCTCGCTCTCTGCAAAGCCAGACGTTAATGGAAACTGCAAATATTGCAAAGGCAGCCATCAAAAAGCTCACCCACCAAATTCACCAAAGAAATCCGAATGCCTGGATGGACTGCTCGGCACCGAGGAGTTGCCCGGAGAGTTGACTTGACGCATTCGCGATCCGTCCTTGGGACTCTTGAGCGGCGAGTGCAGCTGCGGCAAATCACTGCACACCTGGTTAAGATTCAATGGACTGGGCGGCAGCTTGTTCCGGCGACTGGTAGTCGACTTAATGTCAGCCACATGATCCTCTGGTAGCACCTCGAAGTCAGAGAAGGCTTTCGAGCGACGCAGAGATTTATTTGATGACGATTTGCTGGCCAGCGTGCACTTGGCCGCATCCAAACGCTCATCCGTGGCGGACTTACGCAGCTCCACATCAAAGCTGGAGGCACGCGTGTCGCCCTTCGATGAGTGTCGCCCTGTAACAAAAGAAGCAACTTTAGCAAATGAAAGAGAATGCATTAAGGAATCTATTTACGCGTAGGTTGGCGACTGCCTGCATCCATTTGTAGCTCATCCAAGGAGCTGGCCGAGCTGATGGTGCCGGGTGTGCCACCCGTCTCGCTCAAAAAGTGACCCGATGAGGAGCTAATGATGCTATCCGCGGAGCTGCTGCCGCCAGCACCGCTTATCGGCACCTTTAAATACCTAGGCAGGATTGCAAACTTATGTAGATTACATAGAGGCAAACGAATAAGGGTCTTAAATACCTTTCTACTTCTAGATTCAATGGCATCAATGTGTTTGAATCGTGGCCACCTGTGGGCGGCACATTGGCCCGTTCCCACTTAAAGGCAGCCTTCACTTTGGTCCACTTGGACACCTTGGACTTGTTGTCGCTATAGGTGCTCTGGCGGCGCAACAAGTATGGCCGAGAGGAGTTTTTCAGCGGCCGGTCGCCCTTTAAATACATGTGAATCTCTTCCTCCATCATGGACTTACTGCGTTCGCGTATGCTATGTTTTGGAGTAGACCAGACTTATTCCAGCTCGGAATATCGAAATTCATTGTATACATACCGCTTGAATTTGCCTTGCTTTGTAGGTGGCAACACCTCTGTACCCAATAGGGATTCCAGCCAGGTCAGGGAGTGCTCTAATTCGAATTCGGTGTCGGCGGTGGGCGTGGATGTGGCTGGAACCGTTGCAGCAGTTAAAGTTGAAGTCGAGGTCGAAGTGGATGCTGCATTGAGTGCTACTCTATCTAGTTCCATTTCAGTTTCCACCTCCTCCTCATTGTCCGTGATAGCTGCCAGTTTCTGCTCCAGCAGGCCCTCAAGCATTGCGCAAGTGCGCGTTAGTTGATCCATGGCTTCAATGGCCGTGTTGAGCCGTTTCTTGAGGGGCTCAATCGTGCCACGATCCGCTCGATATGGCTGACAGAAGTGACAGCTATGCTTTCCATGTTGACACACGGGCAAGTCCTTCTCCTCGCGCAGCTTGGGCGAGGCGGAGAGATTGCGTGCCCGTGATGCCACGGCAGGAAACTGAAAGATGTTCTCATCGCTACGGCCACACATAGCAGGCGGTGCCGTAGGCAAAGATTCATAGTGCATGTCACTGATTCTATGTCGCGTACGACGTGGCTTTGGCGGTGGAGCCCCTTCCATTGCAAGTTGTGAAACCAGCTCCAAGTACTACACTTCGATTTACATAAATATATATGTATGCAGGTATGTGAGTTTATACGCGTATTGAAATGCTCAATTGGCATTTGTTTGTTTACTCGGAGAGATACGCCACTAGAAATACACGCAAGACAAGAATATCCCACGAATTATCGAAATCAAAATTTTGTTTATAAAAGAGGAAGACAAATGTGGAACGTCCGCCACTCACACATACACACTTGTCTAAAAACATAAGTACAAAGATACAGAAACACACACACACATACCCATACTCTTATAAATATACATATGTATGTATATTTGTATATAAATTGGCAGACTTCTGTATACGTTTCATATATGGGGTAATTTGAAATGCCTGAAAGTGTAACGCTTAAAATACATGAAATAAACAATAAATTTGAATAACGAAATTTTAGCACGTTTCGCCACATGTGCAAAAGTTTTGAAAATATTTGAAAAATATTTATGCCTCTGTGGTCAATAAACGGAACGGAACGGAACAAAACGATTCGGAGCCCCCACAAGTTGCGAATGCACTTGATGCCACAATTTGTTGTACAAATATTCAATAATCCAGCAATCGACAAGCCAAACAACAAAAACAGCCGCAGAAAAATAACACAAAATCCTAATAAATAGAAACAATGGCGTAAACTATTTTTAAATTGCTGACACTCTTTTGTTTGGCCTCCCCCTCCCCCCACTCATCATCACCATCGTTGAGACGCCTCCGCCAATTCCCCCCAATTCGCAGTTGGCGAGGAGTGCACACTTCCATTATTTCATTTTTAGGTTACACGCAATTAATACTTCCAATTTTTGGGTGGAAGTGGGGCCTCCAAGGTGCTGCATTGGATATGGGCGTGTGTGTCTATGCATGACTGTATACATATATGCATATATACATCCATATATATACATATATATATATATATATATATATATATATATATATATATATATATGAGTGCGTGCGTTTGTCTGCGAGTGGAGCTCATCATGTGTATATCTTTATGCCCATTACTTTCACTAGGCGTTCGTTTCGCCACTTTCAGAATGCTATATCGAAAATGTTGCCACATTGAATACACAATTTAGAATTTTATGTTCTTCAGGGCATCAAATATACCGAGATATATGATTGTGACCAAGATTGCTGTCCGTCGTTAATTGTAAGAATTTGCATAATACATGTTAAAACAACAAATAATTACTTGCACTTTTGTTATGCACTCAATCGTACGCCCCACCACAGAATTTTCTTTTTTTCTCTGTATTATGAGCGATTCTTTAGCGAGTTTTTCACGCCGCGAAAACCGTATTATGCCGTTCGTTGGTCAAATCTATTCTGAGCACACATGCACACGGCGAGCGATTGGCGTGCTTTTGAGAAAATCTGAACATTTTGATTTTATATATACTTGCAATTGAGAGTATTGCTCTCGAGCGTCTGTCTCATTTTGTTTTCATAAGTCGAATTGATAAAAGAATTGGGCACATTAAATATATTAATATATTGAAATTTTATCTTTCAGCCTTAGAGTTAATTCTTAACTAAATATTTGAAAATATCCTACTGAATTTTATAACTGCCTTTTAACTGGAGTGACTCTGCTAAATTTCCCAAAAATATCAATTATTTGTCGACTCTGCTAGGTTCGAAACTTGGATGAAACGTAAATTTTTTGCATACCATACTATCTTTGTTAAAAGCAATTATACTAAAATACGTATTTTTACTTTGATATAAAGAGAGCAAAATGTTTTAAGATATTAATGTGAAAAAAACTTATTTTGAAACAATTCAGTATTCATTTTTTCGCTAGCTGGAAACTCTGCCAAATTGTTTTGATTTAATTTCAACATATGATTGGTTATCGATAATCTTCCAAATGATAATTTCCCAATTGTCCACTGGTCACTCTGCAGTTCTGTTATGGTTTTGTTCGGATCAGCCGGGAATAGTTAATATTATATAATTATAACTTAATAAATAACTTCAAGACTCTAAATCATATTCATAACAGAAATGTTAACACTTGTGTCAACGATGCGTGCCCTCGCCATGCGGCAACAAGCTGGAGAGGCGTTGCGCTGCCTACACCTGTCCGCCGTCACGGAAGCGGCTCGCAAAGGCACCCGTGAGAAGGCACGTAAAAAGAAGGTTAAAGTGGAGGTAAAGAAAGTTGGATTTATTCCCCATAATCAGCGTGATAAGAAGTAAGCGAAAATTCATGGAGTATAGCATATTTTGTTTTTAATCAACAATTTTGTGTAGAATTAATGTTAAACGCGCTGACAAACACGTGGACGACTCCTGGAAGCAGGTGCCCAAAGATGACGTCTACGTTGGACGCTATTACCGCTGGCCGGTTTATACGGTAGCCGAGGCCATACAATGTCATCGAGAGACACACCATCCCACCATGTATAATGTGCCAAATGCTGCGCTCAAGGTGGAAATTGAGCTGAATATGCAAGGTGAAAAGGCTACACGATTTGTGGATAATTTCCAACGCATGGCTATGATACCACATAAGTTTAATCACGGCGAGGAACGTAAAATCATTGTATTCACAAAGGGCAATGTAAGTTTAATGACTGGAACATATAAATCGAATGCTTGCTAACACGCTAACACATTTTAGGAAGAAATTATTGAAGCTCGCGAAGCAGGCGCCACGCTTGTAGGTGGTGTGGAGCTAATTAAAGACATAACGGGCGGAGAACTGCTTCTATCCGATTATCAATTCATTATTGCACACCCCAACATTCTGCCCGAGCTCGTTGCACTTCGTGGCTTGATGAAGCGCAAGTTTCCCAATCCAAAAAGCGAGACACTTGGCGTGAACCTTGCCGAAATGATTACCAAATTCTCAAATGGCATCAGCTACAGCGCAACTAAAGATGAATACCAGCAGAACTTTGGTTTAATTACAGCCAATGTAGGTACTCTGGATATGGATGCACAGCATCTCGAGGAGAACATACGCTTTCTGTTGCAAGATGTAAACAGCATGCGACCCAAGCGTGATGGACGCTTCATAACACGCGTACTACTTAAGAGTGCGCCAAGCAGTGAACAACTAAAGATAGATCCATTTGTCTATATACCTGAGTTCTACGACAAAACTGCTACCAAATCGAGTAGGGAAGCAAAGAAGGAAGCAGAACCGGCACCTAAACAGTCCGTGGAAGCGGCAGCTGCATCAAATTAGTTCATAATTTATTCTTGTGTACTCACTTGCTTTATTGCTAAATAATCCAGTTGCGCATTGAAATTCGGAATACATAGTTTACAAATAATATAATTTAGAGGAACGTTTTTATTCTCATATAGAAAGAGCTGTTTTATCCGTCGTTAAATTCTTAAATTAAATTCTTTACGATTTACGTATAGGTTTATAGGTTTACGTATATCAAGATCAAAATAATTTGTGTGCTATGACAATAGGAAGAATTAGACGCTTTACACTTTATCAACTGACATACACTAACACATAGCGTATGATTAGAACACTGAAGAATTGCAATACTATATAATGCACAGATAGACAAACATATATGTATGTAGCATGATTTAAATTCATTGCAACAGTCGAATTGTGGATATGTTAGATTAGGCTTTCAATGTTGCGCCGTTTCGCTGTTGGTGCTGCTGCACCATTTCCAGTTGCTTGACTCGAGTGTAAGCTGCACTTGCGACCAATACAACTATATTGGATGCCCACCAAACCGCGGAGCGCACATCGTTGTAATACTGCGTGGCAATAACTGTTTGTGCGCACGCCTTAGCCGTGCCGGAGATGTTGTGCGTTAGCGGTGAAGTAACCTGTAATCAGCAGATGTTTGATAACTACATATCTTTAGCAATAACACCATGGCCGTTGACTCACTAACCTTTATCTCTAAAGCTGTGACAAAGCCAATGGCAAAACCACAAAATCCACTGAGCGTCATCGCCGCCCAGAACCAAGGCGCCCACAAGTGAGGGTATGCCAAAATTGTGCCCAGCTCACCGTTTAAAATAATGAGAGGTAAGAATAAGACGGTAGAGTACAGATTGTTGTAGTAGCTCAAGAGCCAGATCTCCTGGTTGACGTAGCCGAGCGACTTTTTCGTTTGTATCGAGTACATGGCCAGCGCCAGAGAGCTGAGCACACCAAATATTGTGCCACGCCAAGAGAACGCTTGTGTTAGACTCTCCTGATCCACACCCATCCAAAAGCCCACCACAATTGTGGCGCAGCACACTAAACACTTAAAACTCGTGCGTTGCCGCAAGATCACGTAGGTCAGCACCACACTAAAGACTGTGGTGAGAGAGCGGCCAATGTAATAGAAAGCGACCGTGACATAGGCGAGCGACAAATTATTGGCACCAATCATAAGAGTGTAGAGCACTGACAGTGGGAGTAGCTTTCGAAATGTGTCAATGTCCAATGGATTTCCCTCCGGAAAGGTGAATACACTCGGATATTTCCGACTGAGACGACTCATTGTAAAACAGATGATGGTGGATACCGCACACTGATACCAGGACATGAAAAGTGGTGCACCCAAATTAACAGTATCGCTGCTCAGCAAATGTTTGTTCACGAATACAGTCAGAATGGAGGTGCACCTGGTCGAAATGGTAACATGTTACACATTAACTTACACATATAATTAGCTGCGGTGATAAGCTCAATCATTTGATACTTACCAATATAATGCTACAACAAAAAATATCTTTAGATATTTATTGACTAGTCGATTGTGCTCTTCTAAATTTTTATACATATTGACCAGCAAATTCGTGTTGTTATAAAAGTAAAAAAAATTGTGCGCGTTGCATATCGTCGGCAGTCGATCAGCTGTTCTCCTCAAAAATTTCCCCGTTGAGAGCTACAACCCCCTTAACACACACACACACACACACACACAAATATATACATACTTGTAGGAATTAACAGATGCATTTGTGTTAGTAATGTTTAGCTCAAATTTATTGAAATATATATTAGGGTTTTTTTATTAGCATTATCATTTGTGTCTGTAAATAACTATATTTAGGCTTCTTAATGAATATGAATTCGCGGGACTCCCATCTATTTCACTTGTCCCACTGGCGGAATTCGGTACCTTCGGGCGGCTTGACGGTGACCTTCTCCTTGGAAACTTCATTCCAGTTGGTGCTTAATACAGTGCCGCCAGATTCAGAAAACGATTTGTTCATGGCCTTTTGAACTTCAGGTGAGGATGAACTGTAGATCTTTTTAAATAGCTGGTTTAAAGCGGCCTCGCCTTTTGCCTCTTTCTCGTCAATTTTTTCCTCTTCGCTGACCAAACGATCCCAGTTCTTTGCCTGACGAGTGGCTAGGGCTTTAACAACTTCAGCCTTTTGCTCGAGATTTTCCCAGCGCACTCCTGTCTCCTTGGCCAATGTAATTTCCACTTTTGTTGAAAAAGCTTTGTGTGAGGAGCGATCCACAACGATGGGATGAAGAAGATTTAGAATCAGTTCATGGCCATCCGCAGTCATTTCTACTTTTTGTGGTTCAATCTTGACGGCATAATTTTTCTCATTGGCGCCTTTTAAGAGTACTGTTATGACCACCTTGGTCTCGGATTGATACCAATCAAATCGCAACGACATTTTTTGTATGATCTGTCGGTTGATATTAAAGCGTATAATGTGTTACTCGCGAATATTCAAAATCAGTAATCCTGACAATGCAATGAATAGGGGAAATATCTAGAAAGCACGCAGAGTTGCCACCAACAACAAAATCAGCTGTTAATGTGACAGCTAACAATAAAATTGTTGAGCGTAAATTTTTTAAATAAACTTAATGTAATAGGATATGTTTTTAATGTCAAAATGTGACAAAATGTACGCGTAATTTCGAAATAATGATATTTACATCAATTTTATTCACTCATTCTTCAATTAGCACATTTGTATTTTTCTTAGTCTATCCATCTTGAGTTGCATATATTTATTGGTATTTATTGGTAATAGATCTACAGCCACACTCACCTATGTAATTGTCAAAGGCGAAGGCGAGCGAGAGACGATAAATAATTTTTATTTTTGCTTTAATTATTCGTACGCAGAAATGAAATTCTATTGTCGAAAAATGTTGGAAAGTGTGTTTGTGTGAGAATATAGTGTAAACAAATTGCCACTGTCAAACGTAAAGGCAAAAATTCCTTGAAATAATTTCCAATTGGAATTGAGCAAACAGGGTGTCTGTTTGCGTATGTGTGTGCGTGTGTGCTGTGCCTGTGTATGTGCCATCCTTAATTTTTTCGCACATATGTATGTATGTAGCTGAACATTTTTCTCTAATATACCAACAATCGAGAGCGCACACATAGCAAGGCGAAGAGAGTAGCACGGCGCACAGCCACAGCCACGGTACCCTTGCGAGAAAAGGTAAGTAATTGAGGTGTAATGTAAAGTAATGTCCACCGATTTACTGATGGTCTGCTCTCTACTTTGCGAAAGCTCTTTCAATAACATGTATGACAGACTCTTTTTAGCGCAGCTGGCTCTTAATACACTAAATAGAAAAGTTTTTTTTCCAAAAAAAAAAAAAAAAAAAAAAAAAAAAAAAAAAATTAATATATCATTAAATTTATATATCTCTTTAAAAATGTACTTTGGTAGATTTGAAAACGAAAGTAATGCAAAGTACGAAAGCATGTTTCCAACCAGTGTGCACTGTCATATTTGGGTCATTCATGTACTGCGCCTGTCTGTTTGGTTCTTTTCGGTTAGTTCTCTGTTGCCCTGCTTTTTAGCGAAGCTGCGCGCTCCTCTCTTACACTATCTGACTCTCTTACACATACTTTCGTACATATAAGTTTTCTAGTGGTATTTTTGTTGATTTAACGGTAATTATAAATTAAAGCACTAGTCGCAATTGTCATATTGTCAAATTCACTTGTGCAATTTGCATTTGCTCTCTATTGCTGATGTTTTGCGCTGCGAGTGTGTATTGTTTGCACTGGAATGTGTGCGTGTATATGTGTGCGTGTGCATGAGAATTTCTCGTGTTCTTATAAAAGATAAAAAGAGAGGGAAAGAGATAGAAAAAGCGAGAGTGAAAGTGAGAGCGAGAGCGAGAGTTTACGCCCGTGTGTACGCTGCTGGGCTAGCAATCGCAATACTACATAGTTGTGGGTGTATGTGGGGTGTACGAAGTGTGGGGCTGGCGCAGAGGTATTAGGATTGCTTGTTATTCTTTCTTTGTTGTTTTATTTGTGAAAAATATCTGCTACTGCTGCTATGTATGCACTGTCCGAGTGCTTGTCTATGTATGTGGTCGTTTGTGGTTGTTTGTCTCTTGGTGGGTGTGTGTGTGTGTGTGTATGTGTATGTTTATGAGTTAAGGTAGTAAATACATAAAAAATAAATAAAATACAAATATGTAAAAGTAAATTAAAACAAGGCGACAACAGGAACTTTGTTAAGGGCAATACAGCTTTACCTTAGTCAATACACATATATACACATGTGTGTCTGTAAACATGCATAAGCATTTTAAAATACATTCATATAAATACAGAATCGTGTGTGATTATCTCTTGTACGTTTCATAATTCGTGTGAGCGAGTGAATTCCAATGCTGACTAACTCAAATCTCATTGCTGAACGGAAGTGCAATATCTAAGAATATGTGCGTTGCTGAAATTGTTGCTGTTGCTTTTGTGTTTGTTGTTGTTGCTGTGCTCCCATTTTTCATCAATGTCAATTTGAGTGCGACCTTGAAATTCGTTTGAGCATGTATTATAAAATTCACTAGAGCGTCTACATATGTATTTGCATACAAACATGTCTATTATCTGTGTATATATTTAAACCAAATTCAAGAGTGTCATTGACCTATACTAAAAAGTGTTTAAGTGCTTACAGATAATTTTTCAACTATTTTCAATCAATCAAATTGTTTATTAATTTTTAGTACAACCTCAATTACCTCTCAATTGGCAGACACCCACTGATTGAAACCGTTTTGTAACCACCGCTGCCGCATTGACGCGGCGTTGCCGATAAATCCTGCCAAGATCCAGATCGACAAAGAAACAGTAACAAAACCAAACAACACAAACGTAAAGAAAAGACCTACAAGTGCGGCTGAAGCAATCAGCGAAATGTTTACGGGTAAACTTCAGATTAAGGTTTGCGAGGCGAGCGGCCTGCGTCCAACAGATTTTCAAAAGCGCCACAATTTAACGTTTGGCAAATTAGCCGATGAGCAGCTGATCGATCCCTACGTGTCCATAGATGTCGACGAGAGTCATTTTGGTAAGCTCTCTATGAAAATACTGTTGAGGAAAACCGTTATCCTTATTGCAAACATTCATAAATAGATCGTTCGACCACCCGACCAAAGACATTCGATCCGGTATGGAACGAGCAGTTCGTCCACGACGTGACCAATGCACGCAACATCAACTTAACTGTTTTTCATGATGCGGCCCTGCCACCGGATGACTTTGTTGCCAATTGCATTATACCCTTCGAGGATCTAATGCAGAGCGAGTCAGGTGCTCCAGATCTATGGGTAATTTATTTGTTTTTCTCAATTCTAACTTTATACTAACTTTCAGATAATTGTAAAAAAATACAACATATCATGTAGTATTTGACAAATATTTGTCAATATAATTTCTTAGAATTTTTAATTTTTATTTTTTTAATGGAAGGTCTTTTTATATTTAAGACATTAGTTAACTCTGCGGCTAATATTTTATACTCTTAACTGTTTATTAAATTTGTAGTCAAGAGTAATATATTTGCACTATTGATCGCATATTGATATTAATCTTCTGTCTTGCAGATTAATTTGGAACCACAGGGCAAGATTCACGTCATAATCGAGTTGAAGAGCCGCAATGGTAGGCATGAGCATTATGGTTAGTTAGTTACTATCATTTTGCGAGGGGGACACTTAAAACTCTTCGATTTTGCAGATCAAGCTAAAGCGGATGCCGAGGTGGAGCAGACTGTGGCAGTTAATAAGGAGTTCAAAGAACGCGCTGGCTTCAATCGACGCCGTGGCGCTATGCGCCGTCGTGTGCATCAAGTAAATAAGTTGCACAAATCATAATTGACAATAAACTAATCAATCGATTTATTTCTCTCATAGGTCAACGGGCATAAGTTTATGGCCACGTTTTTGCGCCAGCCGACCTTCTGTTCACATTGTCGGGAGTTTATTTGGTGAGTGAATAAAATATTGCATTTAATATCACATTTATGTATGTATGTGCGCTCTGAGCGTACTCACAGACAGACTGTCCATCTACAGTATCATTCTTGAGTTGTAATTCCAGTGATTAATATATATATATATTTATAAATATATATAATTTTTGGGTTTTCATATGATTTACAAAACACACACACATCACATAGCATTGTCATAACTCTTATCTCTTATGATTTTATTTATTTAATTTTTAACTACATATTCTATCTTTTGATTTCGATATATCGATTTAAATGTATTGCAAACTTAGTAATCACAATTATGGGATTTACCACGTATTTTAGCTATATTAAACTTAAGTTTATTTTTTAATTTATTTAATATTTCTTTGGATTAACATTTTTCACATAACTGGCGTCAATTTGAGGGTTTTCTATTTGCCGTGTGCAACTGCAATTCTTTCACTGGTCTCGTTCGGTCTCTCATGCTATATACATCTGCTTTTGACTTTCATTCTTTGGTTTCGAGGGCTTGCTTCCTTTTTTGGTTTATTTTTCGCATAAATTCATGCCCACACAACAAAACAAACACACATCATTCAGTTATAAAAGAAATATATATGCAATAGCCACGGAATTTCTTGCCTTTTTGCAGGGGAATTGGTAAACAAGGCTATCAATGTCAAGGTATGTGTTTTGCTTCAAATTTAAAAGGAATATCTTTCAGGGACCCACAAGTCTCTGAGAAGAACATTAAACAAAAAAAAATATAAGAACAAAAATCAAAAGCTATCCATCACTTGCATTTGCCCGTTTCATTCGTTCGTTCGTTGTTTGTTGATGTTGTTCAGTTTCAGTCCAAGAAACAAAGCACTTGCCTTTGTTCATAATAATAGCTGCATTATCTATTTATCTGAATATCAATATTTACAATATAAGGAAAGCTAATTTTTAATTTAATTTGTGCCGTCGCTGCTATTGTCGCTTCTCTACGCATTGTCCATGCACCGAAAGTAATGCATTGACCATTTTTTATTTGTTTTTATTTGATGATATATTGTTTTAAGTACACATATTTCGTAACTCTGTTTTACACTGTCTTGCACTCATACTAATACTCTTTAAACGTTAAAGTTTATCGGCAGATTTACATGTATAATTTAAGTTTGGTTAGTTCGAGAAGAGTTTCTAATATAAAACAATATTCATATTTACATAACATTTAAATTGTCTTCGATTCGAAAAGACAGACGAGTTTATCTTTGAAGCCATCCAATATATTTATTTATTTAAGTTAACTGTGCAAATATTAGACTTAAAATCTTAAAGATAGAAGTAGGCTCTTTTTTAGCTACTAAGTGATTAGCTCAAGTAATTCATGACGCAAGTTATGTATATGTATGTATTTGAGGTAGTTATCGCAAAATAGATAAAGAAAGACAACAGTTAGACAACATTTGCTACTGTGGCTATGTTTATGGCAATTGAATATAGTTAACTAACTTAAGTGAGTTTTTCTCATACGAGGGTTGACAGAAAACAATGTCTATAAAATCATTTAAATGCAATACATTTATAGGCCCTTAGAACTCTACAGAGAAATAAAACTTTTGCTCTTTAAAATTATAAATATAATCTGTATATGTTTTAATTTGATTGTTGTTTAAGCACTGTGGGCAACTTAATAATGTTATTAATTCCTGGACAATTTGCACGCCACAATCAAGCCATTGCACAGTTAAACATTTGTGACTAAACAATTCTTTTGTTGTCCATAAAATGACAAACACTAATTTGACACAGAAATGATTTAAACCAAATACATATACTCTTTCTTACACACAACACCAATCAATATATTACTTGATGTTATGTGACAAAAATGCTCGTCAAAAATATTCTAATTTCTCAGTGTGTCTAACCTCTGAATGTTTTGAAACATAATTAATTCTTTCAAAAGTAGCTCTGTAAATATCACAATAACTGCTGTGGCTTGAATTATCTGGCAATTCATCTTAAATGCTGAGGATAATAAGTCGTACAGCCTGCAACTATATAAATGAAATATTTATTAAACTGGTCGATTAATTAAATTATATTTTAATCTAATCATTTATAGTCTGCACATTAGTTGTACATAAAAAATGTCATCTCTCAGTGGTCTCCAAATGTCCTGGCATGCGCGACGAGGTTAGTATGAAGGTCAATCAATACAATCTGTTATGCTCAATAATTCAATTACTTTGTTTGCAATTACAGCAAGCCAAGGTGGAGGTTGTGCCGGCCGGCCAACGGTTCAATGTCAATGTGCCGCATCGGTTTGTGGTGCACAGCTACAAGCGCTTCACGTTCTGCGATCATTGTGGCTCGTTGCTCTATGGACTAATTAAGCAGGGCCTGCAATGCGAGACTTGCTATATGAACGTCCACAAACGGTGCCAAAAGAATGTGGCCAATACCTGCGGCATCAACACAAAGCAAATGGCCGAGATACTCAGCTCGCTGGGCATCTCACCAGACAAACAGGGCCAGCAACCGCGACGTTCTAAGTACTTGAGTCAAACAGGTGGAGAAGACAATTATGGTGCCACGCTGGGCGGCGAGGGGGGCGACGGTGTGCCAGGTGCCTCATTTCGTAGCAACGCTTTGTCAGCTGATAGCTTGGCCACGTCAACGAGTACATTGACAAGCGGCTACAATAGCAGCAGCTGCATGAGCCTAGCCGTGGGTGGCGGAGATTCGCGCCCTGGCAAGTGCTCGCTATTAGACTTTAACTTTATTAAGGTGCTCGGCAAGGGCTCGTTTGGCAAAGTGATGCTGGCCGAGAAGAAGGGTACCGATGAGATCTACGCCATTAAAGTTTTGAAGAAGGATGCCATAATACAGGATGATGACGTTGACTGCACAATGACCGAAAAACGCATCTTGGCCCTGGCCGCCAACCATCCGTTCCTTACGGCGTTACATTCATGTTTTCAGACCCCAGATCGCTTATTCTTTGTTATGGAGTATGTTAATGGAGGCGATTTGATGTTTCAAATACAGAAGGCGCGACGCTTTGAAGCGGGCCGCGCCGCTTTTTATGCCGCCGAGGTAACGCTAGCCCTGCAGTTTCTTCACACCCATGGTGTTATCTATCGCGATCTGAAGCTGGACAACATACTGCTTGACCAGGAGGGGCATTGTAAGCTCGCTGACTTTGGCATGTGCAAAGAGGGCATTATGAACGGCATGCTGACCACGACATTCTGTGGTACACCCGATTATATAGCCCCCGAAATTCTCAAGGAACAGGAATACGGCGCATCTGTGGACTGGTGGGCGTTGGGCGTTCTTATGTACGAGATGATGGCTGGCCAGCCTCCTTTTGAGGCTGACAATGAAGATGAGCTTTTCGACTCCATAATGCACGATGATGTGCTTTATCCCGTGTGGCTGTCCCGGGAAGCCGTGTCTATCTTGAAAGGTATGATTTGATGTTCCGTATTAGAACAGTAGTTAATAACTAATCTGCTCTTTAGGTTTTCTCACAAAGAATCCAGAGCAGCGTTTGGGCTGTACAGGTGACGAGAATGAAATCCGCAAGCATGCATTCTTCAATAAACTGGATTGGAAGGAGTTGGAGAAGCGCAACATAAAGCCACCATTCCGACCTAAAATGGTAAAATTCGTAAAATAAAAGTCGAGGTTAAAAATCTCACTGACTTTCTGATTTTCGTTTATAGAAAAACCCACGTGATGCCAACAATTTCGATGCCGAATTCACCAAAGAGGAGCCTGTGCTAACACCAATTGGTAATGATGTAATTCGTTGCATTAATCAGGATGAGTTCGCCGGCTTCTCATTTGTGAATCCCAAGTTCGGGCCAGAGCGCAAGGTGTTTTAAATCGGTGACCGTTGGATAATTGGATTGGATATGCGCTTAGTGTTGACGGGAAATAAACCAGCAAACTGGATCAGTTGCAATTTTAAGCAGTGGGCACTTCGTTGCCGGGGTTTTAATTACATGCAACCCTATGCTAATCTCTTAGCCTATTCCTAGACTTAGCTTATCTCCCTAGCACTTGAACCTAAAAACTTTGCTTCCGTTGATTACTTTATGAATGCTTTATTGTTGTCTGTTTCCAGTTGTGGTCTTTAACCTTTTTTTTAGTTGTCTATTTTATCGTTTTAAGTTAAATGTTGAGAGATTACGAAAGCGTAATTCTATTAAGAAATCACAGCTAAAAACGCAAATGCAAAAAGAAAAGCTGAAAATCGCAAGTTATATATAGATAGAAATGATTATATATACAGTAATTACCACCTACATATATAATTGGAAATGCGTAGAGTATCTTATAGTCGTCACTATGATTAGTGCCAATGAACAACTAACTATAAAATTATTTGCAAACACGTACACATACACAGACACTGACACACGAATACGCAGGCAAACTCTAATGTTAATAACTCGATTGCTTATAATTTGATCTTATTTTATCGCACAATCTGTCTCTTACCATTGCTTTTGCTCGTTGTAATGCTCAAAGCCTCAAAGCAAGGCGCTATTTTTGCAGCTTTACTTACCTATCTATATCCCACAATCCTTACCAAAAACAATTATTATTATTGCCAAAAAAGAAGTCCTGATCTAGTCAATGTTGTTGCAAATGCAGCGCCATGCTTTTTGTTATTAGTTTTTTATTTATTCATGTGCCGAATCTCAAGTTTCGCACCCAAATGCAGACAGCCATCTCGCAACAGCGCTATCCTATGCGAATTGCAATTCAAAAAGCCGTCTGTACACACATAAGAATATACGATAAAAGAAAAGTAAGAAGAGAAAAGAAGAAAACAAGTTTATGCGTATTCGAACTATTGCACAATTTCCTTCTCAAGTATTAAAGCGATATTATTTTAAAATAACTTATTGTTATACATACAAACATAATATAATAACAACAAAAAACAAATATAAATAAAATTAAATAATAATAATATAAAGCCAAAAATAACACAAAAACTCGCACATACAAAAGAACAGAGCTAAACAAATGCAGAATTTAAACAATAAAGAAAAAAGTGAATGAAACTAAGCTTAGTCATAAAATGAGATCAAACTTGAAAGTAAAAGGTAAACAAACACATTTTAAATTCATATATATTTTATGGAACACAAATTATAAATACAAAATGCAAAATATGTTTAGCCTATAAGTTGAACAACATATGAAATTTCAGTAAAGTATAAAAGTATAACTATATATTTATATATGTATGTATATATATATATATATGCTTATAAATATGCATATGTATATATAAATATATATATATATATATATATATATATATATATATATATATATACATGCATATATCTATATATATTTATATGTGCATAGAGATAATCTAGTATATATGAAATATATGAAGTTAAAACTGTAAAGCCAATACAAAGCAGAACAAATTATATATATAAACAGAGAAGTTGTATGAATTAATACCAATATTATAAAAAAAATGAATAACAGAATAAATATATATATATGTGTTGATTTTAAAACCAAAGACTCAAAACAACAAATACAATTTGCATAAATGAAAAAAGAGAAACAAAATACAAATATTTAAATGAACAAATTGAAACCATTTATATGGCATCGAAATTTGTTAGCTTTGATTTTATGATTTCAATTATTCATGTTAAAAAAAAATATATATATATATATACTTAATATATATATATATATATATATACATTTATTTACAAAAAAAAAAAAAAGAAAAACCTAGTTTTAGTTTTTTGTTAATTTGAGAGCATCTAAATAATTGAATTTGTAATGAATCTTGTACTGCATTTACAGGAGCGCAAATTGTTTGCCGATTACTAAGTTTGATAAATTTGTATGCAACAAATGGCAGTATATAGCAAAAATTACTAATTGTAAGCAACATTGTTAACTAAAAACACAAAACAAAATGGAACTTTGTATGTAATGATAACAAGCCCCAAAGTGTATAATTAATTAAAATAATATATTTATGAAAAAGCAAGCGGAGCTCAAGGCTCTAATACCCATTCAAATGTTAACCTCAAGTATTCTCAAAGCCGCATTTTACTAAACTAAAATGAAGACAGAACAAATGTAAACCAATTTATACAAAAAAAAAAAAAAAAATGAAAGAAAAAAAGGAAAAAAAAAACGAATGCGACAAACTAGTTCGAAAATGCAGTTGTTAACAAATAAGGTAATGCAAATTATCACAAATTTACACATACGGATCCAGCCATAACAAAAATTAATTTATACATATGAAAAGGCCTCGGTCGAAGAAAAAGCAAATAAAATACAAAAGTAAAAACTGTTGGTTGTCACCGAACTTGAAATGGAAGCAGCTGAAGCGCATTGTGAAAAGGAAATAAAATAAATAATATATTTAAAAATACACACACACACACATACAGAAAACAAAGCAAAACAAAAATGTAACGCGTAACCTGAAGAAAAACTAAATAAAAAACGTAAACAGAACAAGTTGTAAAACAGAATTTTAGCTGTAAGCTCATTAATAAATAATCAAGACGGCCCAGTGTAGAGCAAAGTTTAAAAGAACTAAAGTTTAATTGTAAAGCCTTTTTGTTGTTTTTTTTTTCGAATATTGTTTGGCTGAACTACTGTATTAACAAGAACAAGAACTAGACCTATTGAAACTAATAAATTGTACTGGTCCACGCAATGAATTGGTTGAGTAGTTGACTATCAGCAAGCGAAGCTTAGCTCAGCAGCACAATAACTTTGATTATTTATTGGCAGAGAAGGTTTACTGCTGAGCTGGATGAAACTTGTATTGTAATTGTAACACTCATTAATAAATCGTCGCTAAATCAATTGAAATCGTTTGACTAACTTCTGCAAGCCGAAGTGCGAAATATTTTGTAATCTCGATTAGTTACATCACTAGCCTATGGTTGGTAGTTGCATACAACAATAACATCAAATAACCATGCTGACGGATACACCTTTTAATGTACCTTCTGCAATTTTGATTCTATACATAGACCACATTTAAATCAAAAGAGAGAATAATAAAAATGAAGTCTTAAATCGTTGCTGATCTAAGACAACACAAATTGGTAAACACAAATTACTCAAAAGAATAATAAGCAACTGGATGAAAAGTATTTAAAAGAAATCCCACTAAATTATATTCAAACAAAAATAATCTTTAAGTTATGTTTAAATGAATGAATAAATAAGCTATAAAGAAAAGTCAAGAGCTAGCAGATGATTTGTAAAAAGAAATGAACTAAGAATGAGAAGACAGTGAGTTGTTATTCAAGTAACTAAATAAATGGTGACAAAATACAAGATAGAGCGGAAAGATAACCAAAGAAAACAAAATTACTAAAAATTGATTTACATTTTTAAGCGAAGATTTAATGAAAATGAAAACTAATTAATAAATAAAGAGGTAACACCTATAAAAATGTACCAATCGGTTTTTTGTATTGCCTCCTGATGGTTTCGAAAAAGTAACGGTTGATTTTTAAAAGCGCGCCAAACAGTGATCTGGCAACACCAATAACAAATGCAACCCTGAGCTATGCACATGGCCCCCCAAATAGAACGAGCAAAGCGAGAGAAGAAAAACATATTCACACAGCAGCAACAGTAACTGAATATTTGCAGATTATTTAAAAATTAAGTATGCCAAAAGTAAAAACAGAAAAGAAAAGTCGCATACACAATGAGGTGCAAAAGCAAGGTAATTCAGTGTATATGTTATAATACATTTCGTTATAACTGTAACTGTAACGTCAACTGTTTTGTAGGCATTGTGTTTAACAAGGATTTTGGCCAGCATATATTAAAAAATCCGCTGGTCATAACGACGATGTTGGAGAAAGCGGCTCTGCGAGCGACCGATGTGGTACTGGAAATTGGTCCTGGCACAGGCAACATGACTGTGCGCATGCTGGAGCGTGCCAAAAAGGTTATTGCCTGCGAAATAGACACACGTCTGGCCGCCGAACTGCAGAAACGTGTCCAGGCGACACCCTTGCAGCCAAAACTCCAGGTGCTTATTGGAGATTTTCTAAAAGCAGATCTACCCTTCTTCGACCTGTGCATTGCCAACGTGCCCTACCAGATCAGTTCCCCATTGATCTTCAAATTACTGCTGCATCGTCCACTGTTTCGCTGTGCCGTGCTGATGTTTCAGCGTGAATTCGCACAGCGCCTGGTAGCAAAGCCAGGTGATAAGCTCTACTGCCGCTTGAGCATAAACACGCAGCTATTGGCACGTGTGGACATGTTGATGAAGGTGGGCAAAAACAATTTCAAACCGCCACCCAAGGTGGAATCGAGCGTGGTGCGTCTCGAGCCAAAGAATCCTCCACCGCCCATTAACTTCACCGAATGGGATGGCCTAACCCGTATTGCTTTCCTGCGCAAAAACAAAACTCTGGCAGCCACATTCAAAGTGAGTTCTGTGATGGATATGCTCGAAAAGAACTACAAATTATATCGCTCTTTGAGAAATGAGGTGAGTATGGAAATTTCGCAGACTGACAGAATCTTTAACTTAGTTTCTCCCCTTTTAGCCACTTGAGGAAAACTTTAATATGCAAGCAAAGGTAATGGGCATACTCGAGGAGCAGGGCGTTAGTGGCTCTCGCGCGCGATCAATGGACATCGATGAGTTTATGGGTCTATTGCTTGCATTCAATGCGGCTGGCATACACTTTAACTAGAGTAAAGTGCTTTAATCTTTAGCCTAAGGATTTATCTTAAGAATTCTTGTTTAATTAAACTTTGTATATTAAGTATACAATCCAATGTTAATACACGATCTTATGTTTAATGGATTGTTAATATAGTTTGTACGAGAATACGTAAAGAGAGTAAGAGAGAGAGAGAGAGAGAGATTTGTAAATAGTTTTTGGCTTGTTAGTCGAGTGGCTTGTTTCGTATTGATCAGTCTGGCTCGAACCTTGTTTAAACAAAGTTCAGAGTTTCGCAATGACGAAGGTGAACGCAGTTCGTTTGCTGCTGTTCGCTTTTGTGGAGATAGCACTCGTGCTGTGCCAAGATCCGGATGCATCAGTGAAACAGTGTAAATATTATAAATTTGCATTATATTCGCATCAATGCAATCACTAACATCTAACGTTTGCAGCTTGTACGCAGGTGAAGCGCGACGTGTTCGAGGAACGAGTTGCGATTAGTTTCTTCTTTGCTAATGCGCCCGTTCGATGGGAAACCATTGACTCGTGCCACGGATCACGACCGTTGATAGTTGGGGGAACACCCGCCGAGCCGAAGGAATTTCCGCCAATGGCGCGTCTGGGCAATCGCAATGGGAACAATGTAATCAATTGGTTCTGCGGCGGCACCTTGATAAGCCATCGCCTGGTGCTCACGGCAGCCCATTGTCTCTACTCGGAAAAGTGGGAAATGAAAAACCCAAATGAAATTCTAATATATATAATATATACATTTGCATTGCAGTGGTGCAGTAAATGTGGTTCGGCTGGGCGAACTGGACTTTGCGAGCGATCAGGATGACGCAGATCCCGAGGATTTTGCCGTACAAAGGATAATCGAGCATCCGGACTATAACTATACGATGCTTTACAATGATATTGCGCTGCTGGAGCTGGATCGTGCTGTGAAGTTCAGCGTATATAAACATCCTGCCTGCCTGCCCTTCTCCGATGGCGATCGCAGCGAGAATTTCATAGCCATCGGCTGGGGTCACAAGAGATTTGCGGGCCGTGAATCCACCAAACTGCTAAAAGTGAAGCTTACGAATTTTGGCACTAGATGTCTGACCACCACAGATCTGGACGAACTGCCCAATGGCTACAATGTGAGCACCATGCTGTGCATTGGCTCACCTGAGTTGAAGGACACCTGCAATGGCGACTCTGGTGGTCCAGTGTTGAACTACCATGACGACTATCCATGCATGTATCATGTCATGGGCATCACTTCATCCGGCATTGGCTGTGAAACACCAAATGTGCCCAGCATCTATACTCGTGTGCATCATTACTTGGACTGGATTAGGCAAGAGCTGACCAAGAGTAGTTAGTTAAGAATCTATTTGAATTCAAATAAAATAAGCAAATATTGCATTCCATAAAATTGGAAATAATCAGGAACAGAAACTACGTATCTTATATAGACGTACACAAACATAAATATTTGTATAAATAATGCTGCAAACAAGATTCTCATCTTATCATCAAATGCCACTGAGCTTTGCATTAACATACATATTGATATATGTATGTATGTAAATACATATAAAGAGATTTTCTAAGTTCCGATTGATCATTGCGTTGCGTTCGCTTCGCAGTTGCTTGCGCGCCCAGCTCGACGTCGGTTGTGATTAGCGGCTGGGCGTTAATAATGGAAGTTTCGAACTGTTTAAATAGCATTCTATCATGGAAGCTATTGTGGCTGCTGCTGCTGCTCAGAGACTGCAACTTGTCGGCGCGATTGGTAGCTGCTCAAGATACAGACATCGTTAGTTGTAAGTCCAGAGAAATCTATAGCATATCTAGTATTTCACGCTCATTTCTTCTGCTTCCGAGCAGCCTGTACACGGTATAAGAAGAGCGTCTTTGATAAGCAGGATGGCTACAGTTTTTTATTCCCAAGTGCGCCCATATCCTACAAGACCCTGGACACGTGCCATAGCTATACGCCGCTGATAGTCGATGGCACACCAGCCGATCCCAAGGAATTTCCGCATATGGCGCGTCTGGGCAATCGCAATGAGAACAATGTAACCAATTGGTTCTGTGGCGGCACCTTGATAAGCAATCGCCTGGTGCTCACGGCTGCTCATTGCCTCTACTCGGAAAGGTGAGTGGATGGACAGGTGTCGATTCAATTCACCAATCCAATTTCTTTGCAGCGGCGCAATCAATGTCGTGCGTCTGGGTGAGCTGGACTTCGATAGCGAGCAGGATGATGCTCAGCCTGAGGATTTTGGTGTGCGCCAGGCCACAGAGCATCCGGACTTCAAGTATCCAGTGCTCTACAATGACATAGCACTCGTCGAGCTGGATCGCGGCGTGCGTTTCAGCGTTTACAAGCATCCCGCTTGCCTGCCCTTCAATGATGGCGAGCGCTACGAGAGCTTCATTGCCGCCGGCTGGGGTCAGACCACATTTGCAGGAGAGTCCTCGAGCAAACTGCGGAAGGTGAAGCTCAATGGCTTCCGCAACAATTGTGCGACGGCTGATGATGTCGAGGAGCTGCCCAGTGGGTACAATGCGTCGACACAAATGTGCGTTGGCTCCAGCCGCAACAAGGACACCTGCAACGGTGACTCTGGCGGTCCGCTGTTGACTTATCATGCGGAATATCCTTGCATGTATCATGTCATGGGCATCACTTCCTTGGGCATTGGTTGCGGTACGCCCAATGTACCCAGCATCTATACACGGGTGCATAATTACTTGGACTGGATTAGGCAGGAGATTCAGAAGATTTCGTGAGAGAGGGAGAGCCAATATTTCTGAGAAGATATTTAATTACAAATTTGAATAATTAAAGTGTAAGCGTCGCAGTCTTTAGTCAACAATAAAAACTTGAGGTTGCTATCAATCATTGTCTATAAGTAGTTGCTGATGATGTTAGCTATATATATGTACTTTAGTATACCTGATTAAACAGCTGATCTGCGAGCAGTTCGAATTCAGCCAAGTGCGCGGGTGCCCAACCGTAAACCAGTCCAGAGAGGAAGAGGAAGAGAGAGAGAGAGAAAGAGAGAGAGCAAGCGGCAGTTTAGTGATTTGCCAAGTTCGAGGCGTTTGTTGTCGTCAAACCGGTCAACAACGTGCCCGTCACTTATTTGATAAACAAACTAAAGTCGAGAATGTGGCTAAGGTGGTCGCTTCTTCTTTTGGCCCTGCTGCCAATCAATCTAATTTGGGCTCAAATCAATGAGATTGTCGCAAGTAAGTCGCATTTGAGATCTGCATAGAGTGCATTCTAATCCAAGCGCCTCTCTCGTTGACAGGCTGTACCAGCTACAAGAAGTCCGTCTTCGAGGAGCGGGTGGGCTACAGCTTTCTCTTCCCCAATGCGCCCATCATGTACGAGACCATTGACAATTGTCTCAGCTATACACCTCTAATTGTGGGCGGTCAGCCTGCTGATCCCAAAGAGTTTCCGCATGTGGCGCGGCTCGGACATCGCAGCGAGCGGGGGCGGGAGATGTTTGAATGGTTCTGCGGCGGCACGCTGATCAGCGACAGGTTCGTGCTTACTGCCGCCCATTGCTTTGAGTCAGAACAGTGAGTAATTGAGCCAAAGCAGTGAGGGCACGTGACTCAAAGGGCATCAAATCTGTTTAGGGGCGAGCTGAACGTGGTTCGTTTGGGTGACTTGGACTTTGAGAATGATCATGAGGATGCAGCGCCCAAGAACTATGCTGTGGCCAATTATTTCCGACATCCGCTGTATTCGAGTCCTGAGCTCTATAATGATATTGGCATGGTTAAGCTGGCGGAACGTGTCCAGTTCGATCGATACAAGCATCCGGCATGCCTGCCCTTCGAGAGTGGGCAGAATCTACAGTCCTATATAGCCGTCGGTTGGGGCAGTACAAATCTTGCGGGCAAATCATCAGCACAGCTGTTAAAAGTCAAACTCAATTATATTGCAGATGATGTAAGATTAAGTATCAAATTCCTTATGCACAATAATTATAACTTTCTATATGAAATATGTACATACATAGGTGTGTCGCCGAGTTATTGGCCGAAGCGATGACTATCCACGTGGATTCGACCCGACTACACAAATGTGTGTGGGCTCAGCGAGGGCAATGGATACGTGTAATGGAGATTCAGGTGGACCCATTCTGGTCTACCACAAGGAGTATCCATGTATGTATCATGTGATGGGTATTACGTCGGCGGGCATAGCTTGCGGAACACCGAGAATTCCTAGTATATATACGCGTGTGCACTATTATTTGGATTGGATTACTAATATTATGGCAAATTCTTAACAATATACAATATATATATAATTATATAATTATATATATATATATATATATATATATATATATATATATATAATTATATAATTATAATGTAGCAATATTTAATCTTTGCACATTTTAAATTTGAATTCTTATTTTTTGACTATCTGCCAAGGCCCTGGTACATGGAATGAGTTTTTTTTTTTTAATCAAATAATTTTAACATTGTATATTTGATTTGCTACATTTATTATAAATACTTATATCAATCTAAACTCTTGGTAATATCAACAGATATAAAAAATAATAGATAAATAATAATAAAAATATGTTTGTTTATATTAATCGCAGTATACAAAATATTTTTAATCGTTATTCGTTACTAAATACTTTAAAATACCTGTGTAAATATAATAAAAAAAAAAATATCGCCCATCACTATTGTTGTTTACAAAAAAAATATACATTTCTTAAAGTTGTGTTAAAACAACAAATACAGCACGCGCCAAGAAGTCAATATAAGTGCAACAAATAAAATGTAATTTATCAACTAGATATAACTAAAAGTTCATGTGCTGCTACCCGTCAAAGTGCTGTAACTACGCCGCGCGTCAATTCCTTTCCCTTTTTATGTGCGTTTGCGACGCACATTTATACACATGTATGTCGAATTGAGTCCAAAATCAAATAGCTTAGGCACAAACATGGAGCCGGACGAGCTGCAGCCAATCACGTCTGATTCCATTCAGTCATATAAGACGCGAGCCAAAGTCAATCCGGCAAAGAAAGATAATGAGAAACGGCGACGAAAGGATGCGATGCGAAAGGTAATTAACGAACATGTGCAGAAGTGTGTGTATGTGTGTGTGATTCTATGTGCGAGTGTATGGGTTCGTTACTTGTGACGAGCATGTGAATATATGTATCTGTGTATAAGTGCATTTGTATGTGCTTTTGTATGAATTATAAGCTTGCATTTATTGCATTATTGATCGGAATTAACATATTAATATATTTTGTATAGGTTTCGCTAATTTTACGCAAATGCGATTCGCTGCGCACCGTCGAGGATCGTCAGTTTCTGGACAAGCATCCGGATATTGTGAAAACGACGAAGAAACGAAAGGAGCGCATCGAGATATATAAAGAACGCGTCGTCGAGAAGGAGGATGAGCCGCATGTTATTGAGGCAAAGGTGGAGGAGCTGGCCAATATCATATCGCAAGCAAAGCATTTAATTTGCTACACAGGTGCCGGTATTAGTACCGCGGCTCTGATACCCGATTACCGCGGCAGTAAGGGCATCTGGACGTTGCTGCAGAAGGGCAAGGATATTGGAGAGCATGATTTGTCCAGCGCCAATCCCACCTACACCCACATGGCACTGTACGAACTGCACCGGCGTCGGCTGCTGCGGCACGTCGTCTCACAGAACTGTGACGGTCTGCACCTGCGCTCCGGGCTGCCGCGGCAATCGCTCTCCGAGATACATGGCAACATGTATGTGGAGGTGTGCAAGCACTGCAAACCAAATGCGATCTACTGGCGCCAGTTCGATGTGACCGAGATGACGGCGCGCTACTGCCATAAGACGCACCGGCTGTGCCACAGCTGCTCGGAGCCGCTCTACGACACCATCGTGCACTTTGGCGAGCGCGGCAATGTGAAGTGGCCACTAAACTGGGACGGAGCTACGCATCATGCAGAGCGGGCGGACGTAATACTCTGTTTGGGCTCAAGTCTGAAGGTGCTGAAGAAATACACTTGGCTCTGGCAGATGGACAAGCCACAACGGCAGCGCGCCAAGATTTGTGTGGTGAATCTGCAGTGGACGCCCAAGGACAGCATAGCCAGCATCAAGATCAATGGCAAGTGCGACAATGTCATGGCGCAGCTGATGCGCCTCCTGAACATAACGGTGCCCGTCTACAGCAAAGAGAAGGATCCAATCTTTGCGCATGCCACTCTTCTAATGCCCGAAGAGTTGCATACGCTGACGCAGCCGTTGCTCAAGAATGCCGATGAGGAGGAGGCGGCTGACACACAATCCTGTACAACGACAACCGAGGAGACGCAGGACTCGACGATTTCCAACGATAGCTACAGCGATCTCCCCATTGGCCGAGGTCCACGCATACGGACGCCTATAAAAAATGGGCGGCGCATCAAAACTAATCTGGAGATGCGACAAAAGTATGCGCCACAGCTAAACGGTAGCGTCGAGGAGACCAAGCCGGAAGATGGACTGCAGTTAAAAACCGAGACGGAGGCGGATATCAAAGTGAAGACTGAAAAGGAAACTGAAAAGCTGTGCGAGTTGAAACAAGAGACGAGAATCGAGGAAGATTTGGTTGAATCAAGCATCAAGACGGAACTGGTGCCCAAACTGGAGCCACTGACGCCCAAGCAGGAGCCGCCATGTGAGGCTACAAATGGACATCAGCACAAAAACGGTCTCATGGAGCTGCCCAAACTAGTCGCCATACAGAACCCTTACAAGGACGTGAGCATCTATCCGGGCATGTGTCTGTTGCCCGTGGAGCTGCGACTGGAGCCCAGCTTGCCGCCGGTGCAGCTGCCACCGCTGGTGCCGATTGGTGCACCGTTAGACACACCCTTCGTGCAGCCACTGATGCAGCCGCAACTCGTGTTGCCGCCATCGCTGCAGGCGCTCAACTTACAAAGTGATAGTGCTACGTGCTCCGCCGAGTCGACAACAACAGAGAATGATGACGACGGGGATGAGGATGACAGAGATGCAGAGGAGGAGGAGGAGGAGGACGGAGAGGAGCAGTGCGCCATGGCACAGATGGATTTGCTGCGACGCCACAGCGATAATGAGCTGCTGCGTCAGCTGCCCAGCTGGTATGATGCCAAATATGCGTATTCGGGCCTGCACAGCATATTGATACCGCCACCATCTGATCTCAACATTTGGAACTCGCAAGTGGTGCCAAATTTCGCAATGAATCGTTCAGCCGCCAAATGTGAGTTCTGCTTCGATCGCTATGCGGAGCTGGAGTGCCAGTTCTATCGTCGCTGGCATCTCAACCAGCGCAAGCACAAGAAGCGAGCGCGCAGCGGCCGCTTTGTCGTCTGCGAGTGCTGTCCAACTAGCGACGATGACGACGACTACGATGAGAATATTTCGCTGGCGCACATAGCCGCTGCCGAGACGGCCAAGCGAAGGCTACAGCTGAGCCACAGCTTTCCACGCAAGCTGGCCCGTACCCAGGCCGGCTGGTATGGCAAGGGCTACAAGAAAGGCCGCAAGCGCAGATAGACGCAGATAGCCAGGATATACCGGCTGACAGGACACATCACTGTCGCTTCTATAGTATTTGAGCATAGTCTAGTAGCTAGAGTATAAGCAGAGTGTTTTAAGCATTACTATAGTTATATAGATACATCAGTTCATAGCTCGTAGTGCCACTCGCATTAGGTATTCGTCTAGGTGTAATTTAAATTTTACAATTTGTATAGCAATCAAGTATTTTATTTTATTTCATTGTTTTTGTCATGTAGTCGTGCAGTCCTTGGTCCAATTTAGTTTTAAGTATCACGATTGCAGCTGCAGGAATCAATGTAAATTTGTCATTTTATCAATCTGTCTATCTATTTATATTCGATATTTCATCTGTATAATATTGTTTGCATGCAGTTTGATTTGATCTTTTTATGTTCATTACAAATAAACCTTTTTTGTACAAATTCCATAAAATTGCATTTTAATTAACCTCCTTTTTTTTTTTTATTGCATTTCAATTCTATTTATATGGCAACAATAAAATGCAAAATATTACGAACTTGATATGTGTTTCAGAAAGAGTTTCCCGAGAGCTGTCCATGGAACGCTTTTGACTGTGTATGATAATATATATTTGGTAAAACAGTTAAAGATCAGAACGATCAATTAAACTGAAGTTTTCAAAATTTAAAGTATAAAATTCTTCAAATCAAGAAAATTGAATACCAAAATAGATTTTTCATTTAAAATATAAAATTCAACCTAAGACTTAAATCTCCTTAGATAGAATTTAAAAACATATTTAATTATTTTTGTCCAACATTTTCTAATGCAATATGTTTTATTTACCCCGAATATTTAGTATCTTGTGTTGAAACTTAATTTATTTAAAATACAATTTATATGCTTTATAATTTCATTAGCTTAAACATATAATATTGCTACTCTATTTTTAATTTTGCCTTCGTATATGTCTGTGTGTCTTTGAAGCGATTATATTTTATCTAAAGTCGAACTCGAATGGTGCGGTATGCGGTGTACGGGGTATGGATGCTGGAGGTTGGGATTGGGGTTGTCGTGCATAACGAGACTTTACAAAAATTGCTTAAGCAATTACTGACAATATATCAACATAGGCTACACATGTGTGGAAAACAGCACAAATAATTTGTTTCTGTTAATAGATCGAACTAATTATCAGCAGATGGCTACATAAAGTATATATTAAACCTAAACCTAAGACGATAAACCAAGCAGCCAATAGGCCAATATAAAAAAAAAATATAATTACGTGTTTACACAAAACAAAATACAGGACATATAGGAAAAATCAATCTTTTTTTCAATTTCGAATATTCTAGCAAAGTCAACTAATCAAATACGTATCCCAAGAGAATGGGACATTGAATGAGATAAATAGACAGAATGAGAGATAGAGCGCGAGCTTGGAGCACGCAACCAATTGAGAGTTAAAGATCATAGGTGTATAAACATTAGGTTGGTTATGGTAAGGTTTTGGTTTGGATATGGAAATGGTTGTTATTAGGCAAGGACGCAAAGGTCCATCACAGTTAGGCCACATAAATAAACATGTTGATAATCATCGTGTATAGCAATCAAGTATTTTTTTTTATTTCATTGTTTTTGTCATGTAGTCGTGCAGTCCTTGGTCCAATTTAGTTTTTAAGTATCACGATTGCAGCGGCAGGAATCAATGTAAATTTGTCATTTTATCAATCTGTCTATCTATTTATATTCGATATTCATCTGTATAATATTGTTTGCATGCAGGTGTGATTTGATCTTTTTATGTTATTACACATAAACCTTTTTTGTACAAATTCCATAAAATTGCATTTTAATTAACCTCCTTTTTTTTTTTATTGCATTTCAATTCTATTTATATGGCAACAATAAAATGCAAAATATTACGAACTTGATATGTGTTTCAGAAAGAGTTTTCCGAGAGCTGTCCATGGAAACGCTTTTGACTGTGTATGATAATATATATTTGGTAAAACAGTTAAAGATCAGAACGATCAATTAAACTGAAGTTTTCAAAATTTAAAGTATAAAATTCTTCAATCAAGAAAATTGAATACCCAAAATAGATTTTTCATTTAAAATATAAAATTCAACCTAAGACTTAAATCTCCTTAGATAGAATTTAAAAAACATATTTAATTATTTTTGTCCAACATTTTTCTAATGCAATATGTTTTATTTACCCGAATATTTAGTATCTTGTGTTGAAACTTAATTTATTTATTAAAATACAATTTATATGCTTTATAATTTCATTAGCTTAAACATATAATATTGCTACTCTATTTTTATTTTGCCTTCGTATATGTCTGTGTGTCTTTGAAGCGATTATATTTTATCTAAGTCGAACTCGAATGGTTTGCGGTATGCGGTGTACGGGGTATGGATGCTGGAGGTTGGGATTGGGGTTGTCGTGCATAACGAGACTTTACAAAAATTGCTTAAGCAATTACTGACAATATATCAACATAGGCTACACATGTGTGGAAAACAGCACAAATAATTTGTTTCTGTTAATAGATCGAACTAATTATCAGCAGATGGCTACATAAAGTATATATTAAACCTAAACCTAAGACGATAAACCAAGCAGCCAATAGGCCAATATAAAAAAAAAATATAATTACGTGTTTACACAAAACAAAATACAGGACATATAGGAAAAATCAATCTTTTTTTCAATTTCGAATATTCTAGCAAAGTCAACTAATCAAATACGTATCCCAAGAGAATGGGACATTGAATGAGATAAATAGACAGAATGAGAGATAGAGCGCGAGCTTGGAGCACGCAAACCAATTGAGAGTTAAAGATCATAGGTGTATAAACATTAGGTTGGTTATGGTAAGGTTTTGGTTTGGATATGGAAATGGTTGTTATTAGGCAAGGACGCAAAGGCCATCACAGTTAGGCCACATAAATAAACATGTTGATATCATCGTCGTCGCGTCTCATATACTTGTGTTCAATGAGCCACTCGAGTTGCTCCTTTATCATCTTCTTCGACGGAAGGAACATGTTCTTCAGTATATCAATGAGTTCCGCCTGCAATCAGATTATTAAATATTGAGTATCTATTATTATTATTATTTATATTAAATCGAACTCACCTGCAGCGCCGCATTGTTCATGCGTTTGCGCACCTTCATTATCTTGATGATTGCCTCTTGGGTGCGTAATATCCGTAGCTGCACAATGGACTGATTATCCTCCTGCTGCGAACGCTCCGTGCTCAATTGCAGGCGACCAATTAGATTTAGCTGAGGGTTAAAAATAAGTTTTCTTATTGATTTGCATTCTTTATTAGATTGCTCTAATATTTAGCTCTCACCTTGCCGCGACGTTGGGATTTACCATTTTTGACAATTGCAAATTCCTGATTGATATAGAACATTGTGTTCTCAGCAAAATCTTTGGGCGAACTAATTGCCATTGGCTCCATAAGCAAGATTTGCTTTTTGATCTTTGGAAAGGCGACCAGCGACCATAGGGTGCGGCGTAGCTCGGGATCTGCTTTGTCAAATAAATAAGTTTATATATTGATTTGCAATTGCAATTGTAATTTCAATTTGTTCTCTAACCGGGCAGCTCGGTGGCCAGACGTAGATTCTCATAGGAGATCTTATCGTGCTGCCGTTGATTCCAGGCGAAGAGCACAGCCATTTGAAATGTTGTGACATCGAGATCGTAGCGTCCGAAATTGTTGACAAAGGTGATGGTGCCATTGCTCATGTGATGATACCATTGCAGCTTGCGGCCGGAATGCTTCTTCTTGTAGAACTCCTCCACATCAGGTATATAGTCCTCCAGTTCAATGGGAAGCGAAACTGAAACGCGTTCTGAACAGCGCGCCCACGCTCCAGCATTGAGTATTTTAATATTGATGGCATCATGCCGACTTATAGAGTTACGGAATTGAGTATTTAAGTCCTCACTGACCTGTTTTGATGGATGATGGATTAGAATAGAGATTAGATGGAGTAGTTCTGTGCCATTGTGCCTCATCTACTTACTTTAATGTCCTGGAACATGCGTGCCAGTCTGTTGACATAGTCTGCCGGCATGCCTACCTCGCGCAGCCATTCAACGATATCCTCTTCCTTTTCACTATCCGCACTTGTGCCCAGGATTAAACTGAAGCCAAGCAAATTAATGTGAAATTAACGAGAATGGCTTTTATAAACCTTATATACTATATATTTCGTATATAATAAATGTAATTTTATGTAAAGGTTATCAATAGCAATATAAAGAGATTAATCAAGCTATAAAAGGTCGAATGGAATATATATGGAGAACTGATCTATTTAGCTCTTGGAAAGATTTCACATTGTTATTATCAATCCATTTATTATCAAGAATCTCTTGCTTTAACTTACCGCCTCGTCAAATGGACTTTGTGGTAGCGCATAAAGACGTCCTTGTTGTTGACATACTTCAGCACGAGAAGCACATCCCGCAGACGTGCATCGATCTGTTCGCTGGTGAGGCGCTTGCTGAGCGGCGTGCGACGGAGCAGCATGTCACAGTAGTTGGCAAGCAGCTCGGGGCATTTGCTTTCGGGTGCCGTGTACTTGACGCCGCGATTGGCAATGCTCGTGGGCAGCTCCATTTTGAACACACTGGTGTCGTTGACGACCATCTTGAAGGCGATATCTCGGGCAGTGAGAAAGCGCGGATCATCATTGAAGGCATTGCGTACCAGGTCGCTAAATCTATTGAACAGCTCCAACAGTCGTTCCACATACTTTTCCGAGTCTTGGGTGATTATCTCCGAGGCGGACTGCATGTCGGCCAGGCCAGCGGATTTAATGTGCCGCTGCAGATCACCCATCATTGCCTCAACTCCCTCGCCATCCATCACACGATCCAATAGGCGAAACATGAGATTTAAGCGCTCCGTCTCGTAGTCGCGTATCAGCGCCGGACATTCGGCTATAATCGAATTGAGATGATCCACGATGAGCACCTTGACCAGACGGCTGGTCAGTATGTTGAAGCTGCTTGGCTCTAGGTAACGCTTAGCGCGCACTTCCTCCTCGCGCAGCTTGGCATCCGCATACTTCATGTAGGCCAGCACGCCATTCTCCTGCTGCTGCTCGGCGGACTTGAGCCGATAGAAATCGGCTGTGGCCTTCAAGTAGGCCTTCTCAAAGTACTCGCGATAAATCTCCAGTTTATCCTCGGCATTGGAGGACAGATTAACATAGCTCTCACGTACTCCGACTACCAGTTGAGCATCATATGCATCACCATTGCGCTCAGCGTGCACAATCTTCATGGCCGACTCTTGTAGCCGGTCCTTGATGTCGTGAAAGATATGCTTGTTCCATGAATCCAGCATTAGTTTGCGAACAGGACTGTCCTCGGTGGGACTTTTCTTGGAGTTGGATCCACCAGCAGAGTTGCTGGCGCCGCCAGTACTGGTGGAAGCACCACCCGTGACCGCCGATGTTGAGGGCTTTGTTGAGGAACTGCTTGAGGGTACTTGACTGCTGATTAAGGCAGCGGCATTCGAGGTGGATGCTCCGCCGCCACCCATAGTCGATGACGATGTGGAGCTGGAACTGGACGCGGGTTTTACCTGCGGCGACTGTTCTAGCTGCCGAAATGGCAGCGGCAGGTAATTGGACTGTGTGAAGAATTTACGCCATTCCACAATGTAGGTGGCCAAGAGCGCTTGTTCGCCCCGTTGCGCTTGCACCTTGGACTGGGCCTGAACAATGAATTCGACAATGTCTTGTTGGAGGCCTTCGAATATTTTGGCAGCACCCTTTTCGTCCCAGAGACACACGAAGTGCACGCCAAAGAAGAGCTCCTGCCATTCGAGCTGTGATACCGTCTCCTGGCGCAGTAGCTTGAGCACAATTTTTCTTTTCTCGGGCCATACTTCGTCAAATATGTCCCTGTCTCGTTTGCCTATCGCCCGCAGCATAGTGTTCGAGGTCACAATTCCTTTGTTCGTGGCTACGCTCTACTTCACCTTTTTGCGTTTAATTATGGAATCAAATAAAAAAAATATTGTGATCAAAAGAAACGCTATTTCCTCCGCCTATACGCGGCCGATAGTAATTTTAAATCGATTTGTTATTATGAAAGTGCGATAACAGTTGATAACAGAGCTATAACATAACTCAGCTGTTATTCAACATAGCCGTTTATTCGTATAAACCATAAAACATTTAATTTTCAGTTACATTTACTGCACATATAATACGCTATTCGCTCTTTAATCATTTTTAATTATACAAACTGTTCTTATCGAGTAATTATTGTAAATAAGCAATCTTAATTAGTTATATATCGGAATGGCCAAACGCCTAACGACAGCATATCGATAGTTTGGCAATGTACCGTTGTGAATGACAGTTGGAGCAGCTGCAAAATGCTTGCACGCACACATAGATAAAAAGCGTATATTAAGTGCCAAGTGCTGCACTGCGTGTATTGAAAAGTGCGGGCAATCTTTACAACCAGACTGTTAAAATAATGTAGACAAAAATAATTATAAGTCAGCATTTGCTAAAAACAAAGTGCAATGAAAAATGTAAGCGGTATAATAATTGTATATAAGCAACAAAATATTGGTGGCATGTTTTGTGAATTTCGTAAATCTCTCGTTCCGTTTTGGTTTTTTTCTTCTCTACTACAAAAAAGGGCGCGCGAATGAGACGACAATAGTGTCAAAAAGAAAACACATATCTAGCTATCCCGCCTACTCGCACGCGACTAACACGTCGCAGACCAAAAGTCTGCTCGCTCTCAAATGTTTGACATTTTTCACATTCAGCATTTTCCCTTTGTTCGTCGGCGGGTCTCGTCATATGGCTCGTATAGACGCTCGTGCGTGCGTAACAAATAAAATAGAAAAAATAAATGCAAAATATCGGTGTATTAAATTTCCGAAAATAGTGCACAAATGTAAATAGACAACTGTTACATGCACAAGTAAATAAATTCATTGAGAAATATGCGTAAAAAGCGTTATTTCGTGATTACTACGGCGACGACGACATCAAAACCAACAACAACAGCGAGCTGCTGCGTTCATTGACGTGACGCGCTAGTGTGAGTGTATGTGTATGTGTATGTCCATGTGTATGTATGTAAATGAGAGTGTTTATGTGTTCGTGTGTTCATGTGTTGCGAGTTGTTTTCAAATAAAATACAAAGCAAAAGCCACCAGCAACAACAATAATAATAATTTAAACAGCACACAAAATTGTAGTAATTTATGCCGCTGGCGCCCAATCGCAGCGCCAAATTGCATACATACATACATACATAAATAAAGCAACGTTACAATATATATTTACAAAAGTTCAGTTCACCTTTCTTGCGCGCAAATTCTACAGGAAAAGAAAGTATGTTCAACAGTCGATGCAATCACTTCAATAAAATGTGAATTCGTATATTTTGTCTATCTCTATGTGGGGATGCGTGTGTGTTTTCAGTGTATAGAATTAAATAAGCAAAATAAGTTAAGAAAGTCTAAAGCAATATCAATAAAAGAGCAACGACAACAAGAAGACAACCAACATCAACACAAATGAATCAATCAAATTTCGTTCATTTTTAAACCGCAATTGTCTGTATCCCGAAGCATAAAACAAGGCGCATAAATTTTTGCCAATGAGTCGCAGACAGTCATTGGATCGACCAGGTGAGAATTAAAGAAAAAACAAAAATTGCCCTTACCTATTGTAATTAGCATTTCATATCATTTACTCAGCATCAGCGGCCTGCATACGTGCACTTTGCGCGCATACTCTCGCTCTCGCTCTCATTGTTTTCTCTCTTTGTCATTATCGTCGTATCTCTCTGTGTCTTTTGGAGAGGGCTCTCGTTGTGTTGCTCTCGCTGTTGCTGCTGCTAAAAATAAATTGCTCTCGCTGCTCTGAAAATGCTGCGCAGCGCAGCGCAGCTGCTCTGAGCTGTCAGTGTTGCTGCATGTTGTTGCTGTTGCTGTTCTTGCAGTAGCAAACAACAGAGGCAGCAATAACTTTGAAAACAAGCAACAGCAACAAAACGCCAAAACTGTTGTGATACAAAGCTAAATGTACTTACTGAACGGACCGACAGACAGGGCAGTGAATCTTCCATTCCCCATTTCTGTCTTTTTATGTTTGTGTTCGCTGTGGTGAAGGTGAATTTCTATGTCTACCTTTGAGGTAACAAATTTTCCATTGAGAAGAGACACAAAAGTTGATCGGACTGACGCTCATTCGTTTTGGCAATGTGATTTTATTTAAGATGATATTAGCGTTTGCCTTTGTTTTGATGAGATTAATGTTAAGTAAAAACCCCCTAATAATAAAAAAGAGAAAGTGTCGCGATCGTTGCAACAGTTTGTAAATGTAAATGTGACCCAAAATACTGAGAAAGCAACGCGAAAGAGGAAAGAAAAAATGAAATAAAATAAAATAAGCTAAAAAAAAACTCTCGTGCTGCTGTTGAGATACATTTGTATCTTTTAGTTGTCTTGCTGCATAAACATCCGTTTTCAACGCATTTTAAGTTGTTGGCATCAATTTTCACTTGTCCCTTGGAATTTACGCGGTCTAAGGTTGACTCATGCGACACACGTGTCATTATCGCCGATTATAGTAGTAATTACGTTAAGCAATGAACACAATGTATAATTAAATGCAATTACCTGAACTTCACATGCAAATAAAACTTTGAATAAAGTCAATTGCACTTTTGTGTTTGCGAATTTAGGTATTTTATGAATATGGTTTATTGTAATATTTGACTGTATTTAGTGAAAGCTATTGCAATAAATGATTAAATTTTTAACTATGCAGCTTTATTAGTTGTCTAAATACATTTTCTCCTTAACGCTGAATGCCCTTAAATTTAGTATATAATATTTTAATTGTTATTTTATAGCAATTATAAACATATTATACTCATCACATTGTTGTACACTTACTTAACAACGTACCTTGATAAATACGGTAACGCCCATACTTACGGAAAAATGCATTAACCTGTTAATTTATTTATATATTTTAATTTATTTATAACACAATTCAATGTTCACGCGGCAAAGCGCCAGAGCTCAGAACACAAATCGTTCTCAATGCAAAGTAGCTACAAATACAAGAAAAAAAAAAACAACAATGATAATAATAATAACAACAATAACAACTAGGTGCAGGCAGTCGAGTATGTTTTGATGTTGTTGTTGTTGTTAGTGTTATGTTTGCATTTTGTAGGTCAGGGTTGTCGCGTGTAATGCAAAACGTGCCAGCAAATTGAATGAATAAAACGCGCTCTGTTTGCCTGCTTGCAACCACAAAAACAAAAACAACACCAACATCAACAACAACAACAACAACTAAGGCAACAGACTGAGCTAATACGCCACCGAAATTGCATAAATTATAAATAATAATAATAAGACAATTGTATGCATTTGTAAGAGCTTAAGGGTTACATGACTTGCACTTGGCGCAAGCCGATAATTTATTTAAGCAATAGATATAAATAGATATAATAAAAGCGTTAATAAATTGTTGGCACGCGATTGAACAGCTGCAGCTATAGCTGGGCCTGCATTCATCAAATGCTTGACATGTCAGCCAGGTGCCAATACAATGACAGGTAGATGAATTTTGTTTAGCAAACTTGGTAATATTCTCTTATAATGTTTTAAATCATTTTTGACTATTGAAAATATAATCCCATTCATTCCAAAGTCAGTTAAACTTGGGGTATTTGCGAGTTGTTCGCTCTCGATTTCTGAAAATATTTATAAACATATTAAACAAATTCAAATTTGTATTATATTTTGCTAGTTTTTATTACAGATTTGCTACAGTTAAATTGGTTTATTTTGCTGATGGGCTTTTCTTGTGTTGAAGCGTGTCTAAAACTCATTAAATGTGTTTAAAATTCTAAATCGATTTTCCGCGCTATTAGACGCCTATTAACATTGTCTATTAGCAACTGGCAGACTATTGTTTCGAATCAATTTGTTGTTGGTAAATAAACAAAACCTTTGGCCACATCATTTCTATACATTTGTATTTATTTATAAGCTTATATGATTCAAGTTATTCAAGGACGTTGAACAAATCGTTTAGCAAATTGTGCACTGATAAGCGCGACATGGACATTTATCGATTGAAAGATAAACGAAAATAATTATTTTGTCTGTGTATCAATTTGTTTTAGTTTATATAGTTTTACTCAATAGAAATTATAATACATAAAATAGATTCAAATACATGTATTTGGTTGAAAAACATTTCCTGATTAGAAACTTGACAAAAATAAAAAAAAATGTTCCGGTTCATTCATTTAATTATATCAAATATATGGAATTTAATATGTCAAGCAAGGGCTATAAGCGGAGCAGTTCCCTGCTTTATTTTTATGATTGTTATTTATTTGATTAATGTATAGTAATAAAAAATGTTTAGCTTTTTCTGAAACGTTTATATTTTCAATAAACATTTAATTTTTTTAAAGAACTATTTATATACATATATTTGTCTTCTTTGCTTTCTTCAATTATCTTTTACCGTACAATTTCTAAATATTATTTGCTGCATTTAATTCATTTATGACTTTATTGATTATCACTAACATGACTTAGTCATCAGATAGATGACGTGCAGCTTTTAATAGGCATTAATCACAAACTTTTAGTATTCCTATGATTTCATCACTTAGACTGGGTGCAATATCAAGTAAATGTGTATTAGCTACAAAATATATTAAAACTTATTTAAGTAAAACTCTTTCAATATCTTAATTCTTAGGAATATGTTTATATTCGTTTGATATTGATGCAAATTATAGTTTTTAATAATTCTTAAAATCCGTTGACATAATTGAGTTAAACCTTTGGTTATTAGGTTATGTCGACTCTCGCTTGCATATGCATTATAAATATAGTACTTCACTATTTGGCTTATCAGCTAGAAGTTGTCTAGCGAGGTTTGTGGAGAGAGCGCAGTCTAAATACCAAGGCTGCTCTCTCTCTTTGACTCCAAATGCTCTCTCTCATTCGGTGTTCGTTCTCTTGTTTTTGTTTTTATTTTTGCGCTCTTGCTTAATGGGATTTCCCGCCTAGGGCTTATCGTATAAAGTTTGTAATTTGTATTTTATTTGTGCTTATTCTTATTTAACTTACTTAACTTACAAGTTAGTAATAAGACTTGGCTTGTATTATTAATACATTTTGAAGACATTCTGAAAATATATATATCAATAGCAATTGATAGAATGCAAAGGAGGAGCTGAGGTACAGCCCAGTGTTTTTTCTGTTTTCCTTCGATGTTTTAGTCTTCCCTCGCAAATTCTTAACCGTTGTTTCATTTCTTGTAAATCCTCTTTTGTAGTTTGCTGTTATTTCAATTGTTTGTCTAAAAAGTTTTCTCATTGAAAATATTATACGAATGGAATCTTTGTGGCTGCTGTAAGCATGCATTGCTGTATATTTGTGTATATGTGTGTACACATACACGTGTGTTTGTGTGTGGGTGTCCATTAAAAGTTTACACTTTTTGGGGGTTAATCGCTGGCATCAAAGTGGTTGCTTTGGTCGGCCGTCTGGCTGGCTGACTGGCGGCTGGGTCGCTAGCTGAATGGTGGGCGATGTGTATCTATCTATTAAAAAATCGAGGCGAATCGAGCGAATCGCGCGTCCCGGAATGGGCAAAGACGATGCCCGCCAACGCCGACGACAACGATAGCGACAACGACCCGCGACGATGACGACGACGACATCAAATATTTTGAGCGCAACTTGTGCTCTCTCAGGAAATTGTTTTTGTTCAAATGGCAGCAGCGGTAACGGTAACTGTAACCGAGTGACAGCCAAAAATTAACGGCAATAACAATGCGAGCGCGAGAGTTGTCTTTGGGTGCAATTCGGTTTCCTTATTCTGCGGCTCTTTCTTGTTGCTCAAAAGTAGGCAGCACATGGACATGGTCGCAAAAACCCAGAAAAACGAAAACAAAATGAAACGAATTTAAAATGGTACTAAGAAACAAATTAGCATTGCCATATTTCATGGAAATAAACAATCTGGTAGCTTGTAAATCTTTATAATCACTTGCCATATATATTCATGGCACTTTCTGTTTATTTCTGTCTCTGTTTGTTGTTTGCCAATTCCCGATTGCCAGCTCTGTTTCGAGCAGCTTCCGATGCCCGTTCAGGTTGGGCATAAATTATATTAGTCCAAAACTTGCCTACTCTCAAACCCCACCGCTAACCCCATCAACAATATGGCGTCAACGGATGCGGTTTTTGACTCTGTGGTCATGTGTGTGTGTGTGTGTGTGTGTTTATTTGTGTGTTTGTCTCTAGTCTCTAGCACACGTTTATTTAATCGATTTTGGTAACAGTTGTGTTGCCATTTTCATTAAGGGTTATTCCGGCTTGATCTGAGCAGTGGCAGTGACACAACAATGAGGTCCATGGAACGCAAACTAAATGTTGTTTCCCGTTCGGGTGCAGGACGAACGCATGTCCTGCCATCGGGCCGCCATCGTGCGTTTTCAGCTTCCATTTGTTCAGCTACTCTCTGGAGAGTTTGTCGTCGGGAGTTTTTGATTTTCGACATGTCGTTGCCACAACCTTCTGTTTCTGCCGTATTCTACTTGATGCTTGAATTCAACCCTTTTTTCGTTGTGGGCACACGCACACACACACACACAAACACTCATACAGACGCGCATACACACAAACACATAGCCACTCACATACACTCACACGAATAAAAAGTTTTGCATATTTATTATAGATAATTTGTGTACAGGTTTTTGTGCTGGCGCGCAAACTCTCAACAACGTCCTGTGAGCATCCTGGACGATGTCTATCCCATTCCCATTCCCATTCCATCATTCTATCATCGTTTCCAGTCCTTGTCTGCTGTTGCATATTTCGCATATGTTGTATATATTCGTTTTGTGGCACGGGGGCGCAGTGTAATTAATTTCTGGCTTGTACAAACGGGAAAAGCGTATAAAAAATGAAGTAAATAATGATTCGGGTTGATTTTTAGCATTTCTGATATCTGGCAACGCTGTAGCTGCTGCTGTTGCATCGATGCTGTCGTCACATTTTGTTTTTGTGTTCGAACATCGAAGTTTGTGGTGCGCATTGAATAATTAATATTAATGTGACTGTCATAATTGAAACTTTGCGTATTTTACCTTATTGATTTTGGCGAAAATTAAAAATAAATAAACTATATGTGAGTATGAATTTAATAATATTTAATGAAAGTACAAAAGAATTAATGCTAGTGATATGTGCAGAAATTTACTTAATTCTTTATGAATTTGAGCTTAAAATAATATTATTGCCTTGCCAATTATATAGTAATTTAATACGCTTGGTCACCTTGACTTGCCACAGTTAATTGTCAAATGCAGACTGGTTTTTTCTCTTTGTGCAATTTTAATATATAATTGCTTCTGCATAAAAATAAGAACGCATTTTTGCTGAGTTCTAGTTGATATTTTAATAAAACCTGTTTTTTTTTTTTTTGCCCATGTTGACACTTGCATTCTGAGTAGATTAGTTAACAAATCTTAAAATCAATTGTGTAATAATAGTTTTAAAAAATTAAAGTATAAACTGTTGCACTTGATCAAATATACTCAAATTCTGTTTCAATATAGTAGATTATTATTCTATTGAATGCAATAAATAATAAGTGAATCAGCAGCGATTGCTTCAAAAGATTTCGAGCGGAAATAACGATTATAATTATTGAACTCTCGTAATTAACTCGAAAAAATAGCCTCAAATGCCTTAGAAACAGCTGCTGCAATTGCAGCAGCAGCAGCAGCATCAACAAGAGTATCCACTGCGATGTTATTTGTTGTGGCCTGTTTCCTGTTGCTGGTCTTGTTCGGCCACATGTATTTCCTACTGCACATGGCACACACTTGAACCTCTCCACACGACACACAATGGCTTGTGAGCAGTTGAGCGCGTATTAGTACATATTACGATTACAATTACGAGTATGACAAGGGGAACTTATAACACTCGAGCGCACCCTGTTCCACACATCCAGCCTACATTCAACTGCTGCTTTCGGTTAAACATATAGTACATATATAGAAATCATTCATGTGCTCCGTCAGCAATGGCACTTGACATTCCTATTAGCCTCGACACGTAAACTGGATTGAGTTTTGGGCTAATGGGCACATTGTTGGCCCTTGGGCGTTGTTGTTCCTCATTCTGCTTTAGATTACGCGAAATTTTACGCGTAAACGCATTTTGCATAACTTAGCATGTAATACAGGAGCAAAAAGCATCTTTCGGAATAACAAACATAACACATACATTCCTCAATATATACATATGTATGTGTGTAAATAGAATGGTAAATGCCTCTGGGTTATCATAAAACAATTCCCTGCATTTGGGTTTATTTTGTCAGGTTTGTTTTTCGGCTTCTGCTACGCTTGGCAATGCCCGCCCACAGTGAATTGTCTTTAATATAGTATACTCTTACTCTGAGCATAATTACTATGTTATTATAATATACTATGTTATAATAAGATAAATAGAAATACTTTGTCGTCAAGTATCATAAATATCTTCTAATTGAAAAAAAAAATGTATCTTATTTATTAGAGTACTTCTTTAATTTAATTGAATTATAAATTATTATATTTACTTTCATATAAAAGACACCGAAATACTTTGTCTCTTGTAAAGGTCGTAATCATAATTTTGTCATTATAATATTTTATTTATATTTCATTCTCTAACAGAGTTGTTAGAGTATCTTTAGGTTATCAATTATGTATTTTGAAATGTTTTCTTCATATGTATTTTTTTTTTTGGCAAGCCTCATTATAAATTCGTGGTAAACATTTGCACAAGTGGAATCGACGGTTTCAACCAACAACCGCGTTTTTAACCAACAATGCTAATGAAGCTGATGATGATCATATTGAAGCTGCTGCTGCGAATCGGTGAAGTGTGTGCATATGTGTTTGGTTGGATTTGGGCACTTCTTTATGCTGACAGCATGGTTCAATGGAGGTTTGGGTTCGATTCAATTGTATTCGAGAGTGCCAACTTCGGAAATGCCTTTAGGAAATGTTTGAAATTAATACAATGAACGCTGAGTGTATTAGAGGGTGTAGGTACATATAATCCAGAATTGAAAAAGCGGTCAAACAGAGGGCACTGAGAGGGCCGACCCACATACTTATCGGGAAATGCTACTTTATGACCTTTGACAGCAACAGGAAGTGTGCTGAAATTTTACGGAATGTCGAAACTTTTGCTGAGCAGCAGACTAACTTGGCTCATACCTGAAACTGAGTTGGGCCTGAAGGCATTTGCATAGCCCTTGAGCACCAATCTTGCTCCAGGGAATATGAATGAATTATATTACAAATGTAGTGGGGCATAAATATATAAAATATACAGACAAAATAACTTTTTTATTATTCATTCGACATTGACATTGTGTTAAATAAGTATTCCATTTTGCTTTGTTCCTTTACTAACCGACAGCACTGTTGGCTCATCACATAACCCAATTGAGTGTCAAACCTGGTGTCAATTTTCGTTCCACATAGCAAAACACTTTGGTGGTTGGCATAGTCTTTCGGGGAAGGCTTGTGGATAATTGGCGGCAGTCAGGCATAAAACCAAAACTACAAGCAGTCCTTGAGGTCAGTTTGTTTAGCACTCAAGTTTCCAGGGCAAGCAGTGGTATCTGTATCCTTAGAGAAAATCTCTTCTTTCTTTTGATTCTCTTTGATTTTTTTTCTTGGTATCGCTTTTTCGTTGTTGTTGTTGTTGTTGTTATTGTCTGTCTGGCAAGTTAACCACAGTTATTTTTGGTGTGCGGGTGTTGGTTGGTTGTTGCCTTATTTTGTTTTCCCTCCGACTTGAGCGAGACACAACGAAAAGTTTTTAATTTGTATGTGAGAGCTGAAAGTTTTTCATTTGGCGTATTGTGTTATTGATGTGTCTGTTACTTTGGATTTTTCTTTAACTTTCGAAACTGACTTTTAGTCTAGTTGACAGTGAATATTGGATTCCGAGCTGTCAATTGAAAGCGAATGATTGATGCTTGAGAGAATATTTTCTAAGATAGTTTTATTTTAAAATGTTATTTAATATTTTTGTGTGAAGTTCTCTTTGTTCATATAGTTCACAATGACTATTCGAACGTAAATAGAACTTTGGAGCTTATTTAACATTGCTTCAAGAATTTTGTTTACATCAATTTAATAAGTACGCCCAGGAAACTTAGTGATTCCTAGTAAATAATGCGCTTAACTATGCAAGAGGATTAACTTTCTATTGAATAGTGTGAGTGTTTAAGTAATTATTTGCAATTGAATTGATCAGTACCATCCCACAATTCAGATTCTATATGGGAAAATCTCTGGTGGCTAATCCATAATCAGCCAAAAGACAATAGGAGTAAGCACTGTCAGTAGAGGACCCAAACAACACAGTACACAAAGAGGGAGAGAGAGAGTGGATTGCGTAGCTTGGCAACATTCAAGACTGAAGAACGTGTAATGGTCGGTTAATGATTACAAAAAGGGAAACACAATCAGTCGTAAAGTTGCCCGACGAGAGCATCTTGAGGCGGGGTAGACGCAGCTGTTGTTCATGTAATCTAAACAATACCTGCACAGTGTAAGAGGGATTTAAGTATAGATAAATGTACACATATATATATATATATATATATATATATATATATATATATATATATATATATATATATATATATGTTCATTTATATATGTATATCTGTGAGTTTAGTTTATCTGTTGAGCTCAAGCCAAAGCGGTTCAATCGAGAACAATGAACCGAAATAAATGCACAAAAGCGAATCGAAGCTTATTGATAAAAAAGGAAAAATTGTATACAGGCGGCAGCAGGCGGTAGACAGGTAACAACAGTAACAGGAACCTGGCCTGGCTTTGCCAAAGGATAACAGTCACTTAAGAGCTGTCACAGGATACTCTGCGTGAATACAAAAATATGCTCACACACACATATATATTCACACGCTGGCAGTTAGCAGCTGCAAAAATGTATATTGCGAACGCTTCATCTTTTGCTTGGCCAATTTGCGAGTATTTGGCTATTTTGGACGCACAGCAGCTACCAGCCATTACCTGTTGTCGAAATGTATCTGCAAGATACACACACATGTACACAGACACACACACACACACACACAGATACCATATCAAGCAGTAGTGATATTGTGTGCTCGAGTGCATTTTGTGTTTGGCCCTCGGAGGCCATTGTTTAAGCCATCATCAGCAGCATCATCAGCAACGTTGTTTTTTGAGCTTCTTGTTTGATATTGTTGTAGTTTTTGTTGTTGTTGTTGCCACTGCTGCTGTTATTGTTGTTGTTGTTGTGGTTGGTCCATCAGCTGTCAATGGCTTCTGCTGCTGCATGCTGCATGCTGCTGCTGCTGCTGCTGCTTGCTGCTGATTCTAACTTAGCTGCCTGCATCATACAGTTTGTTGTCTTCCTTTTGAATTCGCTTCGCTTCTTCTCATATACCATTGCACACCTCTAGACATGTGTGTGTGTGTGTGTGTCAGCGTGAGTATCTGGCATTGTCCAGGTTGTTTATGCCCGCTTTCGTCTGCCATAATTGCTGTGCACTCGGTTGCCCACCGACTTAAAAATACGTGTTGCATACACTGCACTATGGGTAAAAAGCCCGATTTTTTGGCATAAATTGTCCCTGAAGAGATAGAAGCTTCAAATTTTGCGCTCATATTAGTATGAGTATTTTATAATTTCGGATTTTTTTTTTCCAAAATTGAACCACGCCCACACCCCCTCCCCCTTCATTCATTTACTTTTTTCTACGTTTTTTGGGCATAACTTCTACACCGTTTTAGCTAAAGACTTAAATTTTATATATTTAGATAGATATTATGGTAACGCAGATTTTGTAATTTTTAGATTTTGGATGCCACGCCCCCTCCGCCCCCAATTTGAAAAAAACTCATTTCAAATATTAAAGACTTGCAATTTGGCACATAGATAGATATAGATACTCTTAATCTACTCTGAAAATTTCATGAAGATCGTCCTTCTAGAAATGGAGTTATCAGCGTCCAAAGTATAGCCCAACCCACCCCTAAGACACGGCAGCAACAGCCCCGTTAGCAGAGCGCGTGGTCATACGTTCGTAAAGAAGAAGAGTATTTTTTTGGTCAATTAATTTAAGTTGATCTTCAGATTTGTTGTCTTTGTTTATTTTGTTTGACCATATAATCTTTTATTGCACTATATTGTCGCTTGTTGCTGTTCCACACTTCCAGCAGAATGGAATTGCTGAACTCAAGTGTAGCTGCAACATGTCAATTATTTTGAGAAGGAACAAAAAGGAGCAAACGAGGTTAATTGATTCTGAACCTGGACATAATACACAATAACTATTATATCAAACCTTTGTGAAGTAGTGTGCTGCACAAAAGTAATACTCCACGGAACACACGTACATTTGTTAGTTTTTAGCTAAAAATGCACATGAACAACACACTGGACAACTGGACAATAACCCAATTACAATCAAAAAGTAATAGCATTAACTTATTTTACATATCATTAGGTACGTTTTCCATTATACACTTTCTTTGTTTATGTTTACACAAAAGCTCCATTTTAATTGCAAGTTGCACAAAAATTTCCGCACTTTTTATATATCAAATGCAACTATGCAACAGCTGACTTTGAGTATGTGTAAACTATTAATGGTAGTCCCTAAATTAAAAAAAAAAATACTATTTAATCTAGTTGAAGTATATATATTTAATAAATCAAAGAAAATTTTAAATTGTAAACAAAATTTTTTTTGAATAAATGCCAAAAAAATCGACTTTTTACCCATAGTGCACTGTGCAAAAATACAAATAAATAATAAATAACTTGAGTGGTTTAGTGAACTATGAGCGTGTTATATAGAAGTTAATGATATTTAGCTTCTCTATATTCAATAATCATGTTTTCCCTGACTGATGTTGCTCATTTATAATTGTAAAGAGGTTTAATATATCATAGGAGGAGGAAATATATAGAAGATATTATTTGTTATACTAATGCATATATACAAATATTTAATATAAAGAACTGAGAATGCTTTTCATTTCACCAATTCATCTGTTGACTACATAATTCGAAATTGTTTTTAACATTGCAATCAATTTCAATTCAAAGATCTTAGAAAGGTTAACTTATTTATACCAAGCAAATAATTTGTATTATTTTATATTTAAAACAACGAAATAGGTTTGACAACTACAATTGAATTTTTTTTAGCGTGCCAGAAGTTCATCAAATTTTTGTGCCACTGTATTGAGGCTTGAAAATGTATGTATCTTTGCAGTAATGAATTCAATTTGAAGCTTGGGCAAAGCTGCTTGCATCGCCCTGGCAACCATGGCTGACGCCCAGTTTAATCCTTGCCGGTTGTCATGACAGGCAGTGAATTCAATTGGCAAGTACGTGTTGTGCTCTTAAATCAAATAAATCAGATTTTGCGACTAGTTTGTGGAGCATTTGTAATTCTAGTGTCTACATGTTCTACGGTTTCATAAACGTAAACTTCAGGTCGATAGTTACGCAAGTGCGTATTATTGTAGATGAAAATCCGATTACATCTCTCTTCATTTGCGTGATGCTGTAAGTACTTCAATGGATACCTGCAGCAGCCGAAGTAGCTGTTGGCATATCTCAAATGCATCACAACGCCCACAGAGTTGGTTTCAGTTATTATTTGTGGTCGGACGGAATTTGGTAACGCATTTAAGTTTCGCATAAATTTGAAGTGACTCAAATTTAATTTGGAATAACAACAAATTTGAGTTTTTTATTATAATTCTCAGCTGTGCTAAAGTCAACGTACGGGGTAAAATGAACAAAAAAAAAAAAAAAAAAAGGAGGGAAGACCGTCAAGAAAGGCAAGATGGATTCGATATAACTTTTAGTTTGCTTAGCTGCATTCCTTGCTCTCAGTTACGTTCGTTTCGTTCTCGTTCTCTTTTGATCTTTGATCTCTGTCTGCCATGGCTTGCCTTTGACTGGAGCCAGCTACCTCCGGCTACCTTTTACTTGGGCGCCGTTGAAGCGCGTCTAAAATGGTAATTTGCTTAACTTTGGGCCCCGCATCGTTAGTATCTAAACGTGAGCTCAGCTCAACTCAACTCAACTCAACTCCACTCAACTGGTTGTCTACCTGGGCCAGTCTGTAGGCAATTGTCTGTCGGACGCTTTTCATGATCAGTTGAGGCGCGAAATTATCTCACATTAAATGTGGGAATTCGCATTTCGGATGCGTTTTTTCTTTCCCTTTTACCACTGCTACCTCGGGCAAAGAAGCAAAGCATCGAAGTGCTAAATTAAAGACAGGTCTTCAATTACTTGAACAAATTCTTTATACAATGAACTTGAAATTATTTCTGTTCAACACTATCATTGGCAGCTAGTCAGAACTAATTGGTAGAAAATAATTAATTGAAACTCTGGTTGAATATATACTATATGTTAGATGTGAACTAAAGTCAATGAATGTTTAACATAAATATAGTTTAAATATTCTTATAGTGACTGTTAATCTTTGAAATAACATTATTTACTTTTCTATTTTCAGGTAATTATAATTATTCTTCTAAAACATCAATTATTAGGCTTCACTCTGCTTAAATGGCTGGTAAGGCAAACGATTCTAATTAAATATGTATATACATAATATTTGCATCACTTTATATGCTGAGAAACCTCTACATTTTTAAATACAAACAAGACATAAAGTTCTTAACGGTCAGATTTTATATGCCCTGTCAGTAAATAGCCATGGGACAGGTATATGAACATATCTAATTAACTCGAATGCCGTGGGAGGCATTCAAAAAGAGACTTTCAAATGATCACGACGTACAAGTGACGTAAGTAGATTAGGGCCTTTGAGAGTTGCTTATTTACTTATAACGCATTTTTAAATGCCACAAATATGCAGAGGACAGGCATTAGACAGAAAGTTTGCTAAGACAAGCAACAGCAACCAGAGCGGAAGTATATTAAAACTAATTTCCTTCGTACGTCGCAAGCAAAAGGCAAATCATGCACAGGCACTAGAGCCCACAGATATTAATATAGATATGTATATATACATATATACAGGGTGAATCGGGAGACGCTACGCCCGGAACTCAACGACACAGAGCAATCAAAGCCAGACCAACGACCGACAGACTGAGTTCTCTCTCCCTCCCTCCCTCACTCTCTCTGTCTCTTTCTGATATTGCTGGTCAACAGCGCAGAACTCAAAAGACCAAAAAGAACCCGCTCCAAATAAAAACAACTACAACTACAGCAACAGCAACGGGAGAATAAGGCTGACGAGGAGAGGAAAGTTAGAGATGATGCGGAGGAGGAGAACCGAAGCGCAACTTGGTACTTAAATTACTTTACCTCTACTTACAACTAACTTTACTGCTAACGCTCTAATATTGGGGCGTTGTTGTTGCTTTGACATTTGTGGGTTAAAAAAATAATTACCCTAGTATTTATAGAGCTTGTTGTTAGAGAAACGTTGGCCAGCAACGGCAACAGAACAGATTTAAAGCAAAGTAACTGAAAGTCGTCATCTATGCATTGCTAGGGCACTGTTATTAAATACTCTATAAGGCCAAAGGGTAATATACAATTATTAACTGAATGAAGACATGAAACATATATTGAACTGGAGGAATACTTTCTGAAAAATACATTTCCTAAAATTGTTTTTTATTGACGTTCATTCAACTACAAAACCGCGTGAACATTATCCAAAGAATCACAAGTTACAAAATAAATAAACAAAATCGACAACAACAATAACAACTGATTCCATAATTTCGTATACCCACGCGCCAAAGACTCAACAGTTTATTGTTTTTTGTTATTTTTATACTTTGCTGGAATTAGAAAGTTTTTTTTTCCTAACAGCATTCATTCTTTCAAATTATATATTACTGATAAAAAAAACCTTTTCATTATCATTAGCACTGCAGATGAACTTTGTTTGTTTTTGTATTTTATGTTAATTGTTTATAATATAATACTGGTTCTCTATATAGCATACTTTTATATAGACTATTCTTTTCTTATGTAAGAAAAACAATTAAAAATCTAACAATAATATTGCTCATTTTCAATTTTGAAATGCTCGCGCATTGTCTTAATTTTCTGTATTTGCATTAAATAAATAAATAAATATGTAAATGCTAATTATAAAAAAATGTACAAACAGCTGAGAAAGCAAAATGTTTACGATACTTGTTATTGTTATTATTATATATAATTATTCATTTTTAACGCAGCGCCAAAAATGACGCTTGAGATTTAAAGATTGAACTGAGCCAAATTGGGCGAGAATTGCTTTAATGACAATTGATTTGAAGAAAGCAAATTCTCTAAATATACATCTGTGTCTAATATTAAGAAAGCGTTGACCTTCCTCTAGATAGCTAATGTCTAGTGTGCACAAAATATTCTGAATGATGCGTTGACAGCCAGCTCAGAGGCAGAACGTGAGAAGATGCCTATATAAATATGTACAGATACGTATGCCATAGATAATGCTTGGTTATTTTTAATTGGATGCTGTCCAGTTGTTTGCTCTGTCTGTGCTGTGCTGGCATCTGTGCTACGCAAAGAATTTTAAATCTTTTCGAATATGAATTTATTTATAAATTTTTCTATAAATTTGAAATATGTAGCCATTGTCATGTTCAAACTTAAATCTGAAAATATAGATGGAAATAGAATTATTTGAATTTGAAATCTTGTTCAATTAAGTTGTGTTATAAAGGCCTTTTGCCTTAGTTTAGTTATTTACTCTGAAACTTGTATATCAATTGTACAATAATATAAAAATTATCTGTTTGGAATTAAATCAACTTCATTGAACATGTTGGCATCCATCTTAAATCACAATCTAAATGAGCTGAACTTAATTAATGCATTTCTAATACTATCTTAAGGTAGCTTTCTATTATTAGTAGAATTTATATACGAAAGTCTGCATTCCTAATTACCGAAAGCAGTGCACTGAACAGATGGACAAACCAAGAAATGTAATATAGTTTTCCTCATTGCTCAAGTTCAGTTAATATAAGTTTTAAGTTCCTATTTTGCAGCAGTGCATTAGTTAAACATTGTTTGGAAACTTCTTTATGCCGTATAGCTATTGTAAATTATAGTTTGACGAATGACAGACGTGGTTATATTTTGTGGCATTTGGAATTGATAAATTTCCAACTAACAATAACTTCGTATCACTAACTAAAATTTTTGGGTTAAGGCTAACACCAATTATCAACGTTCTTTGTTATGAATGCGGGTATCAGGGTAACTCCCAACCAATTTATGAACTTCACACAAGGTTACGTTGCTAAGCACTAAAATTTTGCAATTTGCAGTTTAGCTTTTCCAATTAGAAGAAACAATCTTGAGGAAATATATGTTTATGTTCTTCTTGCTTGGCTTTTCATCTAAATTAATTCATATTTATGGCTAGTTACGATCAAGGTAGAATTTGCATTTCTATAAGATTCTCTTATGTTTATTGTTGATATATTTCATATATTGCGATGAAAATTTCAATGCAAAACAGAGCAAGAAGTTGCTGCACATGACATAAACTGAAACTTTATGCTTTGTCCAATTAGTGAATTATGGTATGCTAAGAGAAATGCACCAGACATGCCTTTGCCCTGCCTTAAGCGAATCTAAGCAGTTTTTCCTTTGTCCTGGCTAGGTGTTTGCCAACAAAACAATTATGGTTAAATATAAGTGCTAAGTGCATTGGCATTTTCATTAACAATTGAATTTTGCTGCGTGACAAATATTTGTTTTCCCACACCGTTTTAGATTACAAAAATTACAAAAAAAAAAAAAAAAAGAAACCCAAATTTGAATGATGGCTTATCAAGTTTGCCAAGGCGGGACTCTAATTTCAATATATAAATTCAATTTATGCACTCTATTTTCAACCCTATTAATGCCTGTTTCCTACCCCTTTTGGTGTCAATTTGATAAGTTCAATTTATACAAAAGTATAATGTGTGCATATCTAATAGATAAATAAGTATGAAAAAAAGTAGTTTGTTAATTCGTAGTCGAATCGAGAGAGCAGAAGCGATTCGGGCAATTCAGATGGCCGAACATAATGAAAACGGTCGAACGACTGAAGCACTTGACAGTGTGACAATCTAATTACATGGCTGACGTGTTCAGATGGCCAAACCTAGCCGGCTAAGTTGTGAACCCGTCAGAGCCAACAACAAACTCTCATTGTGTTATTGTCTGGCTTTGATGTGTGCAGTGAATTTGAATAAATGAATTGAGCGTTTGGGTGGAATGATCGCTGAAAGGCTGACCCCTTCAAAATGGCAGGACAGCTCTACTCTCTGAACATTTGCTGCTATTATTAGAGACACAAATCGAATAAAAAAATATTCTATGACAAACAACAACAATATGGCAATACGCCGTCGATTGCTTGTCTGCCACCCACCTAAGTACTACTGTGCCTGATAGTCTATTCGAGGGTTAGACACCAAGCCAAGCCAATTCAAGCAAGGAGAGGGTGCCACGGACGACCATGTCCAGGACACGTACTTGACACAAAACTCACGTAGGCAGCCGGCAGCCAAGCCACCCACAAAATGCATATTTCAAAGTAAATCGTTGAACGCCATTTGCTACATAAATGTTTAAACACTTTGTGTCAGTTCGACTCGCGATAATAGGGGGAGCAATTGTGCTCAGTCGCTGATGATTTGCCTGTTAAACAGTTGAAGGTGAAGACAATTCCGTGTACTTATTATTCTTTATCTAAAAGATTAAAAATACAATATATATAATATAGATTTTATTATGTAATAGCCATTGCTTGTGACAATCTAAATCAATCCAAGCACAAAGTAATTTTTGATTATTAAATTTCAAGCTCAAATGCTTATGGGCTGCTCAGTTCCAGATCTTATCCAGCTTGACTATAAATTGTCTATTTGCAGGGTGTGTCTGTGCGTGTGTATGGCCATAAAATTCCAATCCAATACACAATCATATTCGGCAGGCTCTCTCTGCCCTTTTGGTTCAATCGAAAAGGAAATCAATTGGCTATATAGACGACACTTTACGAGTTTTGTTGCCATTGAAGTTGATTATGTTGGAACTCCTTCATGGCTCTGTGTCGTTACTGTGGCAGTTGCCCATTTTACCCATTGACCATTGTAAATTGTGCGACAATAACAAATTAGCCTCAGTGTGTGGCCTAAAATGTGAACGGACGGACTGTTGGTCGGATGATGGGCTGCTGCTGTTAATGTTGCTGTTGCTGTTGCTACTGTTTATTGTTGCTGTTGAGCATTACCGTTTGAACTGAACCTGTTGTGCATGTAATTTGGCAGCAAAAGCGGAACCCTTTTTGTTGCCATCATGAGCACAACAGAAGAGGGGCAGGGGACAGGGCAGACGCCAGACGCCAACCGTTGAGAGTCAGAGCCGGTAAATCCGAGTTCCAGTTCGTTGACTCTCATATGCGCCAGGGAAGGGAAGCCCCCTCGTCGGTTGGTCGGCTGCTTCGGCTGGTTAGTTGGTTGGTTGGCTGGATGGCTGGTTGGTTGGTTGGTTGGTTTGTTACCTCAACACGTTGCTTTATAAATGACAATTTTACCGTTTTGTGGCCCCTTCGTTTGAAGTACTTTTTATACCCTGAACCCATTGAAAATGGGAATTCAGGGTATAATGGTTTTGTGAAATGTATGTAACAGGCAGAAGGAGACGTCGCAGACCCTATAAAGTATATATATTCTTGATCAGCATAAAAAAATAAGTTGATTGAGCCCTGTCCGTCTGTCCGTCCGTCCGTCCGTCCGTCCGTCCGTATGAACGTCGAGATTTCGGAAACTACAAAAGCTAGAGAGCTGAAATTTCACATGAACACTCGTATGTTACCTACGCAATACGAGTTTATTTTGTTTTTTCGATAACTCGTCCCATTTCCAAATTATCGATAAAAAATCGAAAATTCGTTTCAATTTTTTAGGTTTTTTAGGTATAACTTCTACACCGTTTTAGCTAGACACTTCAACTTTATATATTTAGATAGATATTATGAATACGCAGATTTTGTAGTTTTCAGATTTTCGATGCCACGCCCCCTCCGCCACCAAATTGAAAAAAACGCATTTCAAATACTAGAGACTTGCAATTTGGCACATAGATAGATATTGATACTCTGAATCTACTCTAAAAATTTCGTGAAGATCGTCCAGCTAGAAATGGAGTTATAAGCGTCCAAATTTCAGCCCAACCCACCCCCAAGCCACAGCAGCAACTGCGCAGTTAGCAGAGCGCGCACTTATAATTGCGTAAAGAAGAAGAGTATCACTTTTTTTGCAGGGTTCAGGGTATCTCGTGGTCGAGCCGTCTCGACTAGAGCCTTCTTACTTGTTAAGACTGGGGCAGCAATTTGTTTAAGTTGTGACACAGTGCACACTGCTTTCCAATGCACTGAACAAGAGACAATTAAATAAATGCTACGAAATTTAATCAAATTTATATTAAATAATATAAAAATCATTTAAATATATATTAATATTGTTGAAATCGGTGCTATAATTTAAATTAATTAAATTTTAAAAAAGTATTTTAAATAACCTTTTTGCTTGAAAAACAATTTAATGAAAAGGTTTTTTTAATTGCTATCAAAATATTTCAATTTGAATAATTTTCTTGGTTACTTAAAATATATTAATAAATTTGTAAATTTGTTTTTTTTTTTTTCAGTTTACATATTTTTTTTTATTATCTTATTTTACTTAATGAATGACCTTAAGCCTAATCAGCGTTTAGAATTTCGTATCATTTTTGTAGAACATTTGCATCAATGTACAGCCTCAACTGGCTGTTAGTCGAGTTCTCATTGTTGTTGTTGTTGTTGCTGCTGCTGTTGTTTGTGCGTGCCATTTGCGGGAAATTTTTATTATGACTTTGCTAATGTCAAGTGCAAATAAACGTTTGACTGACAACGACGAAACGACCGACGAGTACGTGAGCCCAGCGAGGCGAGCACGCTTTTCAGTGTTAGCCAACAACAACAACAACTGAAGCAACAACAAAATTTGTTGCAATCAACATAATCAAAACAGACGTACAAAATGTTAGCTATGCTGTTTTTCTGGTAGCCGCCTCCATTGATGACGCCATTAAACACACACACACACATACAAAGAGACAAACAAAGATGGCACCAGGTTCGCTGTTGTTGTTGTTGTTGCTGTTTGAGTCAAGTGTTTATTGCATTGCAGGTGCGCGCCATGTTACGCTTTTAAACGGTTCTTCAGCCGATTTGTATCTGCGTGTGTGTGTGTGTGTGTGTGTACCTTGGTGTATACACATATGTATGTGTATGTATAATGGCACACCATAAAGCAGGCCCGCATATAAATAACATAAATAAATAACATTAAAACAAACTCTCTCAAAACGTTAATTGCATTCGAATGTTGAGTACGTGAGTCGCAGCTGTAATTTTGCCATCTCATCTAGAGTAGAAAAGGGCGTGGCAGGTCAGGCGAGACAGACGCTTTGTTCTTTGTATATAACTGGCACAAATTTTGCACTTTAAGACTTTTAATATTTGACAACTGGAAGGCGTCGAATTAGTTTAGTGTCAGTGAAGATGTTAGAATAGGCTAAAAGAGCATAGAAGATACATGAAAACTATCTAGACAGCTGGAATTTGTAATGCAGAGACTTAATTTAAATATCTCTAGTTCAAACCAAAAATTGTAATTATATTTTAAGTGCAGTAAAATTCGGAATTGAAATTGTGATTATTTTAAATGCACATGTGACAGCTCATTTATGGTCTTTTAAATATTTTCTGAACAAATATTAATGAGCGTTTCGTAATAAGCTATATTAAATTCGCTGATGCGCTTTGCTCAGCCCTGTTGGGGGTGGTCAAAGGGAATGCGACAAAGAAGAACTTCCATCACATTCATTCTGCATCCGCTGTCATTGGCTGGCTCTGTTGGAGTTTTCTGGTTTGCATAATGCAACGAAATTAATTAAAATCTTGAAGAGAATGTAAGCCCACAGACCATTCAAAATTTACTGTAGTCGTTGTTGTTGTTGTTGTTCTTTTTGTTATTGTTATTGTTATTATGAGTATGCAGTGTTCAAAGATCCTTTTGATATTTCGACCTTTGTTATCAATATCTTTGAAGTTGTTGCTTTTGTTATGGGCGCGTACATAAACATGCGTACATATGTCCATATGGACATATGTTATAACATATCTTTATCAATCCAACAATATTTCGTATATATGTACATACATACATGTTTCCTCTATATATATATATATATTGTAACGTTTGTGTCTCAAGCAAATATCATAGCACATATATACTTGACGTACACTCATATGAAATATATATATATATATATATGTATATATGTATAAGTATATATTTATCGGTTTGTGTAAATCTGTACACAAATTGTGAAATGAAAGTTGAGAATCTCTCTTGTCCCATAAAGTAGCAAGAGAAATGCAAACAGGCACAATATGAATCTCAATGAAAGCTCGGTTGTCAATATGTTTGGCATTTGTTGTAATTGTTGTTGTTGTTGTTGTTTTGTTTACATATTGTGTGGCGCACACATGTGCATATTTATTACTGAATATGTATTTGCTTATTGTGCACTGCATTGCCCGTCGCAGCTCCAATTCAATTCGACTCATAAACACAGCACAAAGTATTCAGAGAGGCAGTTGGGCAAATGGGTAGGCAGTCAGGCAGACAGACAAACAGGAGACATTCGCTATCGAAAGGTGCCAATAAGTTGGAGTGAGTCTGATGCGAGACATGTCCACAGCGGACTTAATTAATGTTGAAAAGAAGGGATAGAGAATTTACAAACCCGATGAAAAAATGCATTAATTAAAACAAGCGGAGAAAAATAAAAGTTTTTCCTTTGATGTGAATTGAGGACCACATTGAAATATATCATATTTTTAATATCATGCAAAATATGGTTTACAACTTGCGTTATTTGAACTACATATTTGTGTGCAGATGGTAAAATAAAAACTTTGCAATAAAATGTAATTACTTGTTTTTGAGTAAACAAATTTTGTATTGCTATAGGTAAAATATTGAGAATTAATTAAAATTACCTTAGACCAAGAATTTATCAGAATGGAATTTTTTTGTATTAATAACGAATTTCTTATATCAATTTAAAGGTTTAAAAATTTTTTGAAAGATATTAAAAATGATTGTAAACTTTAATTGATTTGTATCTAAAGTTAAGCTATTATATATTTTATTTTTAGTAAATAATCAACAACCAAGTGCATGAAAAGCGAAGGTTATCAAATTTGATATTATGATGCTGTCTAAATATATATAAGTATTAATAATTATTTGTTCGTTAACTTGCTCCACTATGTTTAAGATCTATAAATATATCTCTACATCTATATCTATTAATATCTCCCAGATGAGGGCACTCGTAGCTAATATGAATTGTATGCCACATAAATAATTGATGGTCAGTCTGTAAGTACGCATAACGGTTCTTATTGGGTTTTAAGCGCACACAGTCTGGTCTGCTCTGGCCTGGCCTGGCTTGGCATGGGCTAGTCCCTGATGTATGTATGTCAATTAGTTGAACAAATTGACTGCCGTCTGTCGCTGACGTTGCCTCTCAGCTGGAGCGGCAGCTGCCAGTGCCACTGACAGAGTGTGCGGACCCCGAGTCCTTCATCGCTCGGTCAGCTTAGCTTTGGTCGCATTGGCATTTCACTATTGTGGCCTGCGCTTTGGTCTCTTTATGTGAAGTTAATTTTAATTGCGCTCAAGTAGGAAATCTTAATTTCACAGCAATTTCAGTTCAAATTCATTAAAGCAAATCGGCACGAATCTTTTTATTGGGCGTCGTTTGTGATGTGATTTAATGCAAGTTTTGCATTAATTGCCAAGCACAAGCCACATTAAAAGAAAAAGTGTTTATCATGTTCTTGTTGTTGTTGCTGTCAAGTAGCGAAGCGAAGATATAACAAGAGTCTTAATTGAGCTATTTTAATGAAGTTTGGGTAATGATGTTATGAACAACTTTATTTGTGGAACGCAAGAGTTCCATGAGCATACGCTTTCTCTTCATATTCAAATTACTCTTAGGCATAACATTTTGAAAATGGTTTTTAAAAATTATCTGTCAATCTGTTGATAAATAAGAAATGAGAAAAATAGAATTTTCATTCTGAAATTGTGAAAATCGCACAAATTTTAGATAGTTGAAAAGAACAATGAACATGCAATTGTGAGAGCCAACTGCACATCGAGTCCCGCCTCTTCAATACCTTTATTCCCTTGCGCTTATTATTTCGTTGCTAAATTGTGAATTCAAAGCGCGGTAATATTATATGTGCGGCAATTGCTTTACCTGAATGAATGAAACTCTAAACTGATGCCGGAATTGTGCGGTTTTGTACTGATTCCAACAATTGGGCGCTCTGCATTTGGCCGTTGGCAGCTCAATTCGAGTGCATCAAATGCAGAATATGCACACACAAATATACACACACATATATACACACTCACAGATACACATGCGTGTCTGGAAAAATGTCGCCGCTAAACGTTTAGTCATTGACTGCACAGAATAACAAGCGCAGCCACCAATAAAAATAAAATCAAAACGAAACAACAGCAACAACAATAGCTGCACAGAGCGAAATTAAACGCCATTTTGTTGTTGTTTCATTGTTTGCACGGCTTTCGCATTTGCATTCCGCTGGACAAGAAGGAGTCACACGGCACTGGAGTGAGAGCGGTGAGAGCAAAAGTTGTATTCGCATCGCTTGTTGTCGTTGTTGTTGTTGTCATTGTTGCTGCGGTTGTTTTCGTGTTGCGCTCTGCTTGCATTTTTTTCGAAGTTTGCTTTCATGATTTTGGTGGTTTACTTTGTTGGCTTTTACCGTATGTTTTATAGGCATTTTTGTTTTGTATTCTGTTAATATTGACTATTATCGGTGTTGCCCACTACAAAAGAGTGTATATATATATGTGTGTGTGTGTGCAATAATAATAAACGAAATCTGGATATGCATCTGCGAAATTCTTATTTTTGTTGCCTTGGATTGCGTTGCCACATGTTTGAGAAAATTAATTAAATCGCAGTGCATAGCGCACTCAATTGCTAAACTGTGGCCCTGTCAATCTGTTTGTTGTTTGCTCATCTACTGCCTGGCGCCTGTCCGCAGTCTGATAAGCCTCACGCTCGGCGTTGCGTATACGCACTGTGTAACCAGTGTCAAAACCATAAAAAATGATGGCAACGCTATGCGACTGGCAGTATACACACACAAACACAGCGTTTAATTATTTATGATTTTTATTTTGTTTGTTTGTCGTTTCGCTTGCGTGTTTTATTATTTTTTATTTTTTTATTTTTCGTCTCGCAGCAACAACCACAAGGATGAAGTTGATTGTGTGGTGGATGTCAACAATTTGTTCGGCGTCGTTTTCTGTGCGCTGTCTCACGTGAGTTGTCTTTTGATGTGTTGTGTTTGGCTCCTTTTATTGTCGATGTTAAAGATACATCTATTAAGATACATGTGTATCTTGTAGGCAAACGAATCTGTAACGACCCCAACAAGCAGCCATAAAATCAAGGTGTGTATTTTGTCTGTCTGCTGTTACAATTGTGCCATCTCATGCTGTCTGTTTTATTGACTTTGCTGTGATAGTTTATCTTGTAAGAGAGATACGTTGTGCATTCGATATATGCATATATATGTACATATATATGTATATGTATGCGGGGTATACACAGTCATGCAAATGTGTTAATTGTGTTTTGATTGAATTACGTTGAAATATTTACACAGCAGCCGAACATTTAAACGAGAATTCTGTTTGATTTTTGATCTCTTACACACAGAGAGACACACACACACATGAAGAACTTAAAAATAAGGAGCACACGCAATGTGATTGAGTTTGAGGATCGGGGTTATGGGTCTGTAGAGTTCCACAGATGCACTAACAGGTTTTCAATAAGTTACCAAAGTGGTTTCACCCTGTTTATTTGTGCATGTTTATTTAACACTTTTCCTTTATGATTTGTTTGTGCTTGTGCTTGTAGCTGTTAACTGAATGCAAATTACAAACAGACGCTGCTGCAGCTGTAGCTGTAGCTGTAGTTGCAGCGCCACAAGATTTCACGCCTCTCCTCAGTCAATTTATTTATACTCAAGCCATAAATTCATGTAACAGCTACTACCACATCAAGTTTATAGATTTCGGTTTTGGTGTCTACACCTCGTCCCTTTTAGTCTATGCCCTTTCTCCTCCCATTCCCCTTCGTTGCATCGCACTCTTTTAATTTGTGTGCCCCATTTTTATAACAAACCATAGCCATACATATTTTGATTCATGTATTATTCGCTTAAGTTTTATTGAGGGTTGTTTTTTGTTGTTGTATCCTTTCTCTATGTTTGGTGGTGGTGGTGGTGTTGCTGCGCCTGAGCTCGCTCTCTTCTTTCAAATGCGGAGAGCGGTAGGCAAAGATAGAGAGAGAGAGCAAGCGAGCGCGTGGCCTCTCTTGAAAATACTTGGGCGCTCTCGCTGTTAGCTGTCTCATATTATCGTATTATTACCCTTACTACAACGTTTCGCATTCACGTGCTTGTATTTTAGGCAATCTTTATTCCCCGTTACCGATTTCAAAAATAACGCCAAACATTGTTGGCCGGTAGATGGCGCTGCATGACAGCTAAGTCGGCTAAAAGAGCTTCACGTCTATTTGTTTCTAGTTAATGGAAAAAACATGAAAATTAAGCTGCGTCGGCAACGTCAAGTTCCCTGTTAACTTTCCCTTTGTTGTTTTCTTTGATTGTATGCGCGCGTGCATGTGTGTGTGTGTGTGAGCGTCTATTGGATGACTTTGCCTGGGCTACTTACACGATTACTTTTAACTTCTGACATATTTTGTGAGTGTGCTTCGGAATGTTGCCAGATTTTTGTTTTTGTTGGCAGTGTGAAATTTTTTGATTTATGAAGTCGTGAACTTGCATTGTTCGCAGTTTTAGGGCTTTAGGGCTTATGGTAAGATAGAGGAAAAGTTTTACTGAGCATTCAATTTGTAGCTAAATCTACCGGATCAAATTGGAGGAATAAAATATTTAATGCTTGATGCCAATTAGAGTGAATATAAAAATTAACCATTGCTTATAGAAATAAGTAATCAACATAAACGAGATATATGATTTATTAACACCTACTTAATTTCTACTACTGCTATCAAATTGAAAATAAATAAATTCCTTATTAATTTGCATTTTCTCTTTTTAGGTAAATAAATGTGAACATTTACAAATTTAATATTGTAATATTGTGATGCCCTACACTTAGTAACATTTCTCGTCACGTAAGTCAAACAAAATGTCGAAAATAAACTGAATTGAAATGCTGTTAATTAATTAAAGGGCGCTTAGGTATGCAAAACAGAGCTACCACCTGTTATTGGTAACAGTTGTTAGCAAATTCAATTTTATTATATGAATGTTAATTCAATCTGGCAACGCTACCCGGTCATCACAAATGCCGTTCTTGCTGCTGTTGGTTTTGGTGTTGTTGTTGTTGTTTCTGGTGCTCTGGTTTCGTGCTCTTGTGAGCTGTTTCGCTCTTTCCGAGGTACTAAGTGATTTTACGTGTTTGGTGCACCACACACGTTTGCCCTCCCACCTTAGTTCGCTGTCCGCTGCCCGCATCGCTGACGCTTAGTTTCGTTTCGTTTCGATTTTTCTTCATTCTTCTTATTTTATTGTGTGTGTGTGTGTGTGTGTGTGTATGGGTGCGTGCATGTGAGTTTCGTTTGTTCGGTCGCCGAGTCGCTCTCTCACAGTTCGCTCTCGCATTTATGATTTTTTTTTGCGCTCTTGTTGTTTTTCAGCTTGAGTCGCGCGCTGAGTTTTTCTTCTCATTCTTTGCGGCGCGCGCGAAGCAACAACAACGACATCGACAACGACAACAACGACGACGACGACGGCATCGACGATAACGATGACGATGTCGACAACGGCGACGATTGCTACGCGAAGTACAACGAGGACATCGACGAGGATATTGTAGAGATATAAAAATGTTTTGTGCGATTTTGCCGCGACTAGTCTTACGTACGTGCCGGGGTCGCAATGAATGTGTCGTATCATCTCGTCTCGCCTGCCGCCAACATTTCCTCGTCGTCGGTTTAATTTGAGCAATAAAGTTATTTAGATATTTGTTGTTTGTGTGCTGTCGACCGTCGGGAATTCTCACATCAAATTTGATAAAACAAATTAATGAATTGATTGGCGCGCGCAATTGCAAGTGTATGTGCAAGTGCAGGTAGAAGTGCAGGTGCAAGTGTAAGTGCAAGAGCAAGTGCAAGTGCAAATGCATATAGTGTTCAAAACAAACCATAAAAAGTGCTTAATATAAAATACCCAAAGCATTAAAAAAATCAAGCAAATCAAAAGGAAGAAAAAGTGTCAAACAATCAAATTTATTCATATTTGTGCAGTGCATAAAAAGCAGTCAAAATTTTCACCATTTATCCGCAAATATTTAGTGAGTATCTCACAGATGCCCGCCCACACACTCACACATACGCACACACATACAACCGCGCTCCCTTGCACCATCAGCTTTTAGTATAAACAACGTGCGTGTGAGAAAGAGCACGCGTGTAAATGATGTTTGGTTGTTGTTGTTATGAATGTTGTTGTTATTGTTGTTGCTGTTGTTAGCTGCTGGCACGTCTTTCGGAGCACACAGATACGTCAATATAGCGCCACACACAAGCACTTATACATACATGCACACATTTAGATACAGATAGCCCAAGTACGACAACGACAACAACAACAACAATAACAGCAACAGCAACGAGAGTAACGTCGATGACGACGACGGCGACGTAAATTGTGAAGAAATGCGCGCTCGTGTGACCCCATAGTCTCTGCTGCTCCCATCCTGCCCACACTCCGACCTCCTCATTTCCCCCATTGTATCCCAGTTACTATTCTGCACTCTCTCTCTGTCTCTCTCTCTCTCTGCCCCTGCACACAGTTCCATTTGCTGCCATCGCAGTAAAGCAAAACAAATAAGATGTAGATACAATTTTTCTTTTCGTTCTAACATATTGTTGTTGCCGTCTGTTCGTTGGTGGTATGTGTATCTGTAGGTATTTTATCTAGCTACGATAGACACACACACACACACACATACACAAATAAGAATGTGCGTTTGTGTGCCAAGCTCAGCTCTCATAATACATGTATCTTAGCGGCTGTCCATCGCTGACATCCATCAGATACCTGTGCATGTGCTTTGATGTTACTGTGGCCTTTGGCTTGGAATCTTTTGTTTTTAAGTGCGTGTCGTTGTTTTCGCTTTTGCCTTTCTTCACACTTTGTTTGTCATTGTTGCTTCAGCCATTTGAGCGCGCTCCATAATATGGTTTTGACTTGTTGGCCAGGCGTTGCCTTACCGTTAATTCTTATTGGCCTGCTTTTTTTCGCTCTCTCTCTCTCTCTCTCTCTCTCTTGTTTTATTTTTCATTTTTATTGAGCTTCAGGCGCCGGTTTCATATTTATGAATTGACGGCAACGTATAGAATTGATGGGCATATTAAATCGATGTCATGAGGCAGCCATTTGATGTGCAGGATATGAAATGTTGAGGTTGTTGCTGTGGTTGTTGTTGTTGTTTTGTGTGTGGGCTGTGCAGGATACGAAATGTTGTTTTACGTGTGGGTTTGGAATGTGATAAGCAATTTGCCTGGCCTGCAATTTAATTTTATTTGTTTTTTCAACTGAATTTTTTCGTTAAAAGCTGAATTACACGAAATAAAAATGTTGATATTTTTCCAATTTGAAAGAAATTTCGAAATATCACATTTAAATGTGTTATGATATACTTGTAAATACAGATTACTTGAGCATAACTGAAATTTAATATACACTTTTAAATGTATGCAAGAGAAATCAAATTTATTCATATATATAAAATAAATCGTTTTGGCCATTTGTAAAATATTCATTAAGGTACTTATTTGATGTTTTCAGACGCGTATCATGTAAAAAAAAGTTTATTCACATGAATTCAAATCATTACTTTCAAATTAAGTTCTGTTTTATTATATATATTAAAAACCCGAATACTTTATTGAGCTTGAAGGGCTGCTCACGCCCATAACAGCTTTAAGCATTGCAGCTTGCTTTTGTCTACTTCTTTGCTTATCTCAAGAACTTAATTTAAGAGTGGAAACTAATTATTTTCTAATTGATTTTCCAATTGATTGACATATGCATATATATGTATGTGTGTGTGTGCAAAGGGAATACAGTAAATGGAAGTGAACGCTTTTACAACTGTTTCTATAATACAATTCACTCAAGTACTATTAAGTACCTTTGCTGACTCTATTGCTGTAAAACTAATTGCATGTCAATGCCAGGCCATGGCAAAACAATCTTACAACGACCACAAGCATGTGGCAAGCAGTCAATAGACAATGAACACGAATGTGCGCAAAGCTAAACACTAAATGCGTGAACTGTGCGTTAGGCAGGTGACAAGCGTCAATGCTTTTGACCAATTTGGGCAACCAACACGAAATGGCCCGAAAAAAAAAAAAATCAAACAATATATACAAAAAACTCAAATGATAGTTGCTCAGTTAGTTGCTTTTGTTATCTTTGACTGCTGCTAAGCAATAAAAAATTAATATATATATTAGCAAGGAATTTGAAATAGCCATATGCAAATTCTTGATTTGCCGTCAAGTTTGTTAAGTTTACCTGCTTATACATCAAAGTCTAATTATAAATATCTGAAATCGTGATTATGATATAGCAATATAATATTGGAATTTCTTCTTATTTAAAAGAAATATGTATAAGTAGATGTATTTGACAACATTTTCATGATATATCATTGTCAGACTCTTTCTATCTCTTTTATATTTAATATCAAATAAAACGCTATCTGTTTTAGTCAGCCATCAATGAATCGCTCAACTGTTCTTTGTGTATTTGTTCTCTCGGTATTTTTAATTCAGTTCCAAGAGCTTGCAGCTATTTAAGGAGTATCTCACTTGGATGGCTACAGTCAATTTCGGCCCTTTCACTTGTTTCTTTTTATGAAATGACACGTGACGTGTTAATGACGTTGCTATTTAGAGGTGAACAGCAGCAGAGAGCACAACAGCTTGTGGGTGGCTGGTGGCTGCGTGTAGCCGCAGCTGTGATTGTGGACTGGTGGTTGCTCTGTGGTCTTAAGCAGTTTGACATAAGTTTGCACCTTTGTTAGGTGTCAGCAATATGTAGGCTGTCCTATGTGTAATATTGTTGCTCATGCCATGACATGGCGAATTCTTGCTGTCAGCACAATTGGTGACTCAACGCGACTGTTATTCTTGTTGTTGTTGTTGTTGTTGTTGTTATTTGGGTATATTGATTAATTGTAAATAGCCAGCTCATATTAGCCATTGGCTTTGCCTTTGACAGTATCGTAATAGCCGGAGTTATTTGTCGGGCCGTTAACATCAGTTGGCCTTTTTCCCATAGTAATTTAATGCATATTTAATGCGCCTTACATTCGCTCTCACTGTTGTATGGACATGCATAAATACATATACATTTTCATATACACCCTAAGAGACCCCGTCAACGGGTAAGCAAAATGCATAAACTAAATTAATTTGATTGCCACACGCCCAGTTTGTTTGTTTGTTTGTTTGCTCGTTGTTTGCTGTTGGACGCTAGGCAGGCAAATACAATCGACGCTTCACTTCGATGTCTATGCACAAATGGCTTTTGTCTGCCACCATTTCAATTACATTAAGAACAATTCATCTAACAGATCAGGATAGATGTTGTTGAGTACGGGAGATGAATATGAGATTCCAAATAGATACGAATCTTTGATTCCTTTAAATTTAAGTTAACTTAATTGCAATTGAATTTAATTTAATTGTCGATTAAATATGTGGCATAAAGAGCTTAATCCGCTTAGACTCGAATCTATGTAAAGGAGAGTAATGCCTGTAAAATATATATTAAAATAAGGTTAAACATTGGAGAATTAACTAATTCAGTTCTGATTACAATGATAGGAAAATAGTATTTAAATTTAGATACGAAATGTAGTCAAGCGAACTTGTTCGATGATATTAATATTAGATATATTATATATTATAATACATATATATGTATTTATAAATAAATGTAATTATGTATATAATTTTCAATAATTAATGGAATAACATGTGAGCTTCCATTAAAAGTTTTTCCCATGCATCATCTGTGGCGATAAAAAAAACTAATTGAAATTGAATAATTCCGTTGTTAATGATGCAAATATGCTAAGCCTTTATCAAAAAGTTCTATCATGGGGAAGTTTGCTTTTATGTTTTGCAGTTAAGCGATTACAGAATGTAATTAGGGTAATCTGCCGTCTAAGAGCGAACGAATGCATGAATGAGTAAATGAATGAATAAAATAAAATGAGAAGTGTTTGGGTGCTGTGCGCTGTGTGCTTTGTTCGAGCGCTCAAACTGTTAATGATAATGATGATTATAATGATGCGGTGTCATCGACGTGCCGACTAGCTAGCCCCCAGCCAACCAGCCAGCCAGCCAGCCAGCCAGCCAGCTTGGCGCACTTTGTATGCCTGCCCACTCACCTGGTCACCAAAATGGAAACTCAAACTCATTTCAACAGCACTCGAGACATGAGTTATTTGGCTCGAGTGGTTTCCAGTTGCCCTGCTTTTCGTTGCCGTTGCCGTTGCTACTGTGGGGCGTTGCGTTTCAAGTGCCAGGTGCTGGGCCAGGAGGAGCGAGGAGGGAGTTACACTTTTAATTGCAGCAACTGATTGCTGTTGGGCGTCCTTTTGTCTACCTTGTTAAATTGGCAGGCATTAAATGCACTTTGTCTGTGGCTCAATCCTTGCTCTTCGATGCTGTTGATATGTGCTGTCATTAAATGCTTTCATCAAAGAGACTCAAAGAGATTACATAATCTATATAATTAGCAATAAGTATATCGTTTAATTGACGCTATTCAAATGGCTTGTCTGATGTGTCAGTCAAAGTTCAATCAGAGTTCAAACTAATTACCATAGCACAAAGGCGAACTAAGGCGAACAGTCATCATTATTAATGCATGCGTTAATAATGAATGTGCATTTCAAATACATTTCAATAAGCCATCATTTCCACAGAATTTGCAAAAATAGCCAATAAAGCGGCGTTGACTTTTCCGAGAAATGACAAGGAGGCCAAGTACACAGGCTGGGCACACACAAGCCATGGCCATGGAGAATGGCTCACGCAACTTCTCTCTACGTATGTACACCATTCGACTCACTTGCTCGCCTGGCTGCCCAGTGCTACATCGAATGCGATACACAGCCATATCCAGAGCGAGCGAACGAGCGAACGACTATTCAAACGTGCCTACTACTCTTATCGATTTTTATTTCATTTTTATCCGACTCGTTCTCCAGCCAAATGAACGGAGACGCTGTCTTATTTTATGCACATATACCGTTGCCGCCCCTCTCCCCTTTCCCGTCTCCTATGTCCGCCTCCTTGCCATGTCCGGCTGCTCCTCGCCTCGACGCAGTTTATCCTGCCTCGCTGTGCCTGCTGCCTGAGCATTGTTTTTGCACAAACATTTTTGTATGTTGTTGGCTGCTTCTTATGAAGTTCGAGGGCGGTGTCGGCGGAGTAGGGGCGGGGACGCCACTCGGTAGTCAGCGACATATCGCCATAACACCATCAACGGTTCATGTGTACGGCGAGAGTTCAGGATGACAAAATGCGAGCTTGGCTTGGAGACTCCATGTTGTTGCTATTTTGCTTCTGTATCCGTGGTCTGCGCTTGGTCCTTTTGGGGTCGAACTGTCATAGGGACGGTCGGTGCTACAGTCTGACAGTGGCTCCTTCGTTTCGCTATTGTTACAGACTGTGACAATAGAAACAGCAGCCGGGTAGAGCATTTCGTTTCCACGTTGCCACGTTGAGTGCTACACAACGGCTTCTACTTAGAGTCAGTGAAGTGACAGCATAGAGCAGAGGGAGGGTGGTAGGAAGGGAGGGAGGCTGTAGGAGCTGTAGTCGTTGGCGTAGAGGAGCCGCGAGGCTGAGGTTATGCCAGTCAACCAAATAAACGAAACAACAAAGATGCGACACATACACACGGCAAAGGAGAGTTATAAAACATGCGAGAGCATAACACAGTTGCTATAAGGTGGACCCAGGGGCCCGACTGAGCTCTGCTCCTGGCCCAACTCCATGACTGTTGCCATTAGCAGCCAACGGCAACAACGACGGCGTTTTTGTATCCCAAGTGTCGCTGTGTGTTGCACTTGCATATAAATAAATAATTTTTTGTTGCATGATTCTTTGAAATTCAGATCTGGGATAGACGAACGGGTTGAGCTTAAGTTGCTGCTGTGACACGACTGTAGCCAAAATTGGTTTTGGCATTTATGAATTTCATTTGCAAAGTTACTCAAGCAAATAAGTTTAATTAAACCAAACAAAAATATTAGTATTATGAGATTATGTAAAGCTAAATTAAGTAAATTCAAATGTTAAATGAAAGAAAGTTGACTTCAAGTTGGACTCTCTAACACTTTCTGTGCGATTTTTTAAATTAAATTAATTCCGAACTTTATAGCAGAAAAGTAAATAGTAATCTTACAGTTTAATGATCATAATGTGATTTTCTACTAAAATGTTAATCATTGTAAATTATTAACAGATTTGTGATTTATTTATGCTGTTTGTTGACCAGTTGTGAAAGGATCTGAGTAATAATGCATAATTGAATGAGTTGCTGACCAAAGTGCTGGATTTTTGTTATACACAAATATTTATGAGACAAGCCGACAAGTTGGAATATTCCAGTTACGCTCTGTGCGTGTCTGTATTTGAGTCTGTCGTCTACTTCAAATACATCTTTGCCGTTTCACTTTGGGCCGCTTGGCTCGCTTTGCTGTGCCGCATTTGGCTTAATTCAATTATGCTGCTTAACAAGCCAAATGCCTTGAAGGCATCAACTGCCGCCGAAACAGCAGGAGCAAAGGACAGACTTGGTGCCCGGATTATGGGCCCAGTCACCGACTACAGTTCTGACTGCTGCGAACGCGGGCGCAAAAACTACTCGCACTACACTTTCCATTACCTTTGCATCTTTACCATGTTTTATTTATTTATTTTTTTTGGTTTTGCTTTTTTCCCTTTCCGATTGTTTTTTGTTTTTTCTCTCTTTTTGAGCCAACAAAATTTTTACTGACTTTGACAGGCAGCAAAGCGGCGCACGGAGAGCTAACTTTCAGTTGCACAAGCAAATGCAGCACACACACACACACACACACATAGGCATACACTCATACAGATACACACTTAGTGACTGTTGTGCAGCGTCAGTCAGCCAGTGAGTGCTGCCTCGTAAATAGGATTCATCTTGCTGCGCGGGTAGCCGCCGTTTGACTGTTTTTTTTTTTTTTTTTTTTTTTTTTGCCTCCTTTCCTCAAAGTACGCTCGGTTCAGTTTTTATGCTGCTGCACAAAATGCAAAATAATGTGGCAACATCTGGCCCTGCCTCCGAGCCCGAGCTAGTAGCGTCGTTCTCTGTTCTCGCCAGACACTCAAGTAGATGGCTGGGCAGAGAGAGAGAGTGGAGGCAGCCAGGCTGGCAGGCAGGCAACCATGCATCGGGCAGTCAGTTAACTACCATCCAGCCAACCAACCAACCAGCCAACCATCCATCTATCCATCCATCCATCCAACCATCCGTGCAACTGTTCGTCGTCTATCCGTGCGTTCATCTGCTTCTCGGCTAGCCAAACTTTCGAGCATCTCTCTGAGCGTATGTACGTGCATATCAAGTGCATATCTTTGACTCGATATTCACTTTACTTTTTTTTTTAGTATACCCTAAACAAAAAATTGTCTACAACATTGTTGCAAATGCCGCGTAATTTTAGAAGTGTAAATATGATACTAAGAATTTGTCTTTGAATTCATATTTTATTTAAAATTTTAGAGAATAGGCAAGCTAAATGTGTGACTATAAAGAAATAATTTAATTTGATTATATTATATAATCTATTGATTTTTTTGTATAGCTAAATCTGATTGTGGATAGTATTCATTGACTTCAGCTACTACAACTAAGGTCCGGCTTTCAAAAAATTATTTCTCCTTTTCCTTTCCTTTTCTTAGAGTTTCTGTACGACAGTTTCGTTTGTGGTTTTGCTAACCATGAAAAACACTTTTCACACACAAGCATACGTTCATATCCTTGTATACAGTATATTCATTATATGCATACAGTATATATACATATAGTATATGCTTTCATCAGTCTGTCTGAATGCTCAATGGCTCTTTGGCTGGCCAAGAGCAAATAGAATAAAACATAAAACGATGCATTTTAGCTCTAATCAAATTACTTGACAAATAATATACATTGTATGGATGTGACCTAAAGTTCATGTCTGTCACGAAGTGTTGGTATTATTTAATATATAAAGATTTAGTTTACTATTAAATTGACTTTAATTATTTAATAGTTTAATATATATCGAGAAAAGAAAGTTTTTCTTATAATTTTGATATTGAAATTCTGCGTGACTTGAGAGCAGAAATAATCTCAAATTATACATTTATCAAATTGTAGTAAACTTTCTGATTAATGGTATGTGAAATAGTAATTTATTTAGAATATCTTGAGTTTTAGGAAAATTGCCCTTTTTCAAGAGGCCACACTTGCGTTGCGCCTAATTCGATACAGTTTGTTGGATGTCTAACAAACTGTGAGGCATTCATCTAGAAGTACTTGGAAATATTCGTATTTAGATATCCATCCGTTCTCCCCCTTTGCATACTTATTGTTATTGAGGGCACACGCGGCGCGGCTTTTGATTTACGTTGCTGCTGGCAACCTTCAGTACCTTCAGAAACTTCTCTCTCTCTCTCTCTCTTTGCCTTCGTGCCTCGTCTCTACGCTCTGTTGCACAGCCATCTCGTTGGGATGCCAACATCGACGTCTTGAGCTTTGGCACCGACGAAAATGATTGTGCCCAGTGCCTAAAAATATGAAACTCTCAACGTTGCCAGGACAATTTTACAGTCAGCTCTCATGTATGTGTGTGTATGTGAGTGTGTGTGTGAGTGTGCGAGTGTGTTTGTACATGTTGAATGATGTGAAAGACGACGTCTCCCGCTGCTTGCTCTGGGCAGCTGTAAACGGTCGCCAGTTGCGCTTGTTAAATTCTTCTTAGGCTTTGTTTGGCTGTCGATAATGGCGGCAATGGCTATACACACACAGATATATGTACATACCTACATAAGTATTCATGAGCGGGAAAGGCGGGGGGTCGTGGCTTTGGCCTCGTCTCATGCTTCAATTCCAATCGCTGACAACGTCTCTCGAGCGGCGGCAACGTAGGAGATGATGATGGCAGCTTCTTTGATGCTTATGCTCGTTTATCCTACGCCTTCGCTATGCTTCTTGCTGTGTTATTCTGTTACCGCCCTATCCGTAATTCCTCATTTCGCTTTATTTTTATTTTTTTTTGTATCTACCCGTACGTTCTTTGTGTCTGCCCGACCATGCTGCCCAGGCTACCCATACGCCAGCTCCATTTTCGCCCTATGCAAATTAATGCTGCCTTCTGCCGCCTGCCTCCTGCCGTCTGCCTCCTGCCGCATGCCTACTGCATGTGGCTTAGTAGTTGTATCAGGACAATCCACGCTGGTATTATGTAAATTTTTCGCTTCTTTGTTGTTGATTTTTCATTTCATTTTCTAAACATTATATATATATATATATATATATATATATATATATATATATATATATATATATATATATATAGACATATATAGACATATATAAGTGTAGCTGCCACAGGAGCAACATCAACAGCAACAACGAAAACAAAAACAAAGTTGAACTTTTAATTGAAAAACTACTTCAGGCACGGCCGTTGGTTAAATATTTTTGAAACTGATTTTTAATAATCGTCAGCAACGAGCAACTTGTGTTTTTCTTTCTGGCACTGACTCGTACTTTATAGCAGCTGAGTGCCCGGAGCAATATGTCAACTTAATCATTTACCCATTGAATATCAATTGGACATTCCCTTGTTACTGTTCAAAGAAATAGATAGTCCTTTATAAAGGATGCTAAACTTTCGCTTTAATTTGAAGTGTCTATCTATATATGTATACGTTTCAAATATGCTACAGTTGATTTAATTTGTTAGGTTTGTTTAATCATTAGTTCTTCTTCGGTTGTTGCTGCTCCTATATTATTTTATTGTTTATATAATAATTACACCTACAATTATTTTTAATTGTTTTTTAAGTTTTCTTTAATTTTTTTTAAACCTTGAACCCATTGAAAATGGGAAATCAGGGTATAATGGTTTTTCTAATTGCTTCCTTCGCAGCTCAATTATATTACTGCCCATAAAAATTTGTTTGTGAATTGGGACGTTGGCGATATTTTGGAAACATCTTTCTTTTCTTATATATCCTAAACTTTATACTTTTTTAAATTACCTTTGAGTTGGCTTTCCGTCAGTTTATTTTAAACAAACAAACGAATTCAAATGAGCTTCTCATGCTATCAGAGCAACATAGAATTTGAAAATCAGAATCCCATCATGTTTACCGCATATTCTTAAACTCTTGCTATGTTGCTCTCTAAGTGTCTTGTTTTTATACCCTGAACCCATTGAAAATGGGAAATCAGGGTATAATGGTTTTGTTAAAAGTATGTAACAGGCAGAAGGAGGCGTGGCAGACCCCATAAAGTATATATATTCTTGATCAGGGTGACGAGAAAAGTTGATATAGCCATGTCCGTCTGTCCGTCCGTCCGTCCGTCCGTCCGTCCGTCCGTCCGTCCGTCCGTATGTATGAACGCGTCGATTTCAGAAGATACTAAAGCTAGAGAGTTCATTCTTTTTGTGTTAGGTCCGTATATTGCGCGCGCAGTACGAGTTTGTTTCAGAAATTCGATAACTTGTATATTTGCAAGGTTATCGATAACTGAAATTATCGGGAACCAGTTATAAAATTCTAGCTAATTCATGTTTAGAGTTAGAGTCTCCAAGTCTTCTGCATATACATAGATACCAATTTAATACAATTTCGGTTTTTGTCAGATTTTGGATTCCGGTCCCCAATTCGCCCCCACACCCCCAAATGTGTAAAAAATGCATTTCAAATACTAGAAACATACAGTTTGGTTTGGCATAAAGATATGAATATCATAATCTTAATCTGAACATATCAATACGATTGTCCATCTAGAAACAGAATTATTAGTCTATAAAGTTTTCTCATCAAAACCCATGTGGCGCAGCAAGCAAGGCAGCGACAAAGCAAGACGCATTGCGGGCACACATACATACATATGTACATATGTATGTATGTTTGTGTGTATATGTGTACAATCGCAGATCAGCGTGTGGCTGTACATATGTATGTACATATTTGGGCATGTAAAGCTAATTGTAAAAGAGTTATGATTTCTAAAAAAAACTTAAAATGTCAAATAGAATATGTAGATCATGCTGAAACTCTCATTACATTCCATTATATATTTTAAAAATTTTAAAACAATTAAAATAACAATGGAAATGCAAGCAACGTTGAGCAATGCAAATCAATTTTCGTATACGTGTGCACATATACACACAAAAAATCTGGGGCCGTTTTCTATGTTGCTATGCGTGCAAATTCTAAGAATCACAATTGTTTTTGAATTGCGTTAGAATTGTCTTTGAATTGTATTTGAATTGTATTTGTATTTTCAGTCACTGCTTTAGTTTTTTTTTTTTTCGTATATGGCGAATTTGATTCGTTTTCGCTACTTAGCCGTCTAAGTGACCTGTGGTGTAGATGGCTAGATAAATGCACCGAATGTCAGGCTGTCGGAGGTTCTAGCCCCGCCTAAGCCCTTCATATCTTCTTATTTTTAATTTTTTTTTTTTTTTTTTTTTTTTTTTTTTTTTTTTTATATTTCTTTCTTTTTTATTATTATTTATTCTTTTGTATTTGATACCTTTGAAAGTCAGTTGGTAGTTTAACTAATTGTGAATAAATGTTTTTTTTTTTTTTTTTAATTTCAAATATTTAATAGCATCATTTCTGAAAGTGTTTTTGTTTCAATTATATTTTATTCCGTTAAGTAAACAGAAAATAATAAACAGCACGTGACATCTGCGGTTTTCCTATATGTATGCCCACATGTACATTCAAAACTAGTGTAGCATGGTCTAAAAATTTTAACTTGATAGATGGCGCTTTAGCAGTGAACTTATTTACTATGGCTTTTACAGCTTCGAGTGGCATTGATATATTTCTTTTATAATTATGAAGTGTCTGTGTTAATTAAGGTAATGCCTGTTAATCGAGGAACGTCTATTTGTTGGGTCTATTTTTAATGATATTTAATAATATAACATTTTTCGAATTTCAACTAATATAAGCGCCATCTATTATTATTTTTTTTTTTTTTGGCAATGCATACACACATATGTATATACATTTTGAACGTTACACGCATACATTCTTATGTATACTTTCTGATTTATCCATATGGGTAATTCTCCAGAAAAGACAACTTTTTGTCACGTTCGACACTGGTTTTTTGTAATTATCTTGAAAACGGATTAATTTTAGTACTAATCAAGAGCAATTGTCAAAATAAAGAAGTTTTTTGCCATTTTCAGCACTAAAATTGATGCATTTTCAAGATAATTACAAAAAACCAAACCACAGTACAGATTATTATTTTATTTTATTAAAATTGGGTTCAGGGTATTATCTAGTCGAGCACTCTCGACTAGAGTTTTCTTACTTGTTTATTATTATGCTTTATGAAGTATTTCTCTGTCTTGCACCCGGCCATCGTTAATTTGCGCCTCTCTATGAGATTTTCACGAATTGAATTTCAGTAATATAAACAAATGTGATTTGATGCTACTTAAAATAGCCATAACTCAATTATACCCTCAAAGCTCATTCAACAGGGTATCGATAAAAATACGAGTGCAAAGGAAGAAGTGCAAGGAACTTTTTTAAGCACTAATGAAACAGGTTTGGTTTTTGTTTCTGTTTCTGTTTCTGTTTGTGTTTGTGTTGGACGCGCACAGCTCGGTCCAATAATATATGTGAATGTATGTGTATTGGCGCACTCCCAGCCGCTGAGTGGAGTTGTTGCTGCTGCTGCCTCAAATTGTGTTAAGTTGCTTCGTTTTGTATGCACAAAGGCAACGGCAACTGTTAAAGGGGGGGCAAGAGTGGGATCCGAGTGATGGCACAGCCGGCGGCAAATTGAAGCGTTCCAGCTTCAAAATAAACCACTTTGAAATGGCGCGCAATTTTACCCACTTAAACAAGTAGATGTGGCGAGAGTGTGAGTGTGAGTGTGAGTAGATACTGTCAGATGCCAGATACTCTGTTGCTTGTGTTTTCTGTGTGTGTGTGTGCTGTCGTTCGTTCGTTTGTATCTGATGTATTCAGTTGCGCTTTGGTCACGTACAAGATTGCTGCCCCCGAAATGGTTGTCGATGTTTATGCCACGGCTGGGCGTTCATTATGGAGAGCTGGCGTCCCCTCGGTTACCCGATACCCAGTCCGCCAATAAACACGCCTGGACCCTGACATTAGTGGGTCAATGGTGGGCCAATAAAATACAATGAATAAGTGCACTTCTCTCTTATATAGACTCATATATATGCATACATGTATATAAATATATTCAATGTGTAATAATTCTTTATTGTGTTTGCGTTTGTGTCTTTGCAGGAATATTGTCTCCTCCGGGTCCGTTTTTGACGCCCAGTCCATCACCATCGATCTCAGCTAGTCCACGCCTGCAACCATCACCATCGCTATCGCCATTCCCACAGGATGTGGTGCTCGTAGCCGGTGGCAACGCATTAAACGCCAACAGCAATCCACAGGAACACGTAAGTCCAATCCCATTTGCTTGCTTATCCAGTATCTGGTATTATTTACATGGAACGCATTAATCATCCTGATCCTTTGCAGGAGCGCAAGGCGGCGACGCCTGGCAGGCGACAATCCATACATCAGTTCACAAATGGCAGTCCCAACGCCGGCACCGTTGTCTTTCAGCCGAGTCCATCCCAGTCGCCGGCCGCTGCCACGACCGTCATTGGCGTGACAGCTGGCGGGCTCATTGCCGCTGCCGCTGCCGCCGCCGCAGCCGCTGCCGGTGGACACAATAATGCAATCGGCACTGAGTTGAACGCCACACTGGTCGGCTCCAACAATATCCAACTGAACAAGGTAAATTTAATTGAGTTGCATTGCAACCACTCGCCTGATAAGATAAGATCGTTATCAAATGGGAGCACTGATAGCTGACAATGAAACGAATTTACATTGCATTAAAAAATAGCCTGACAAAACTAATGCAAAGCTTAATTCAATGAAGTACTTGTTAAACCAGTTAACAGATCAAATTTCTTTTTGATTTCTAACTGAGGTCTTGGGCATCTGTTATGAATAAATTGCTCGAAATTAACTAATAGTTCAGATACAATTTATTGGCTATTTGAAATAGTTAACTAAATTGATTTTTTACACTCTTCTAGAAGGGTAACAAGAGGACTGGACAGCAGCAGCATCAGCAGCAACAGCAACTACAACAGCAGCAACTGCAACATCAGCAGCAACAGCAATTGCAGCAGCAAATCTTTAGCACCAGCGCAGCGGCGCCCACCTCAATCAGCTCGACAGTAGCCGGCGGCTATGGGCAACCGAATGCAACGGCAATCAGCACGCCCATTTCGTTTACGACAGCAAATGTGGCTAGTAGCCCAAAAGGTCAAGCGAAAAAGGGCGCCAATTCGGTGCTGAGCCAGCAACATCAGCAGCAGCAGCAGCAGCAGGTGCAGTTTCAGCAATACCAGAGCAGTAGTCCGCTGATAGCCGACAGTCCTATACCCAGTCCCAGCAACGCAATTGCTGCTGCGGCCATAAAGCCGCCTACGCCACAGCCTCAGGCCGTACAGATGCTGCCGCAACAGTTCACAATCACCAGCGGGCCGCAGCAGCAGCAGGCGCCGCAGCAAGTTTTTCAGTTCATTCAGGGGCCTCAGGGTCAGATCATAGCCACCACCCAGCAGACGACGCTGCAGCAGCAGCAACAACATTTGCAACAACAACAGCAGCAGCAACAACAACAACAGCAGCAGCAGCAGCAGCAGCAGCAACAACAGCAGCACCAACAGCAACAGCAACAACAGCAGCACCAACAGCAGCAGCAACAACAGCAGCAACAGCAGCAGCAACAACAGCAGCAACAGCAACAACAGCAACAGCAACGTTTTACCACCAATGCAGGTATTGCGTTGTCTACTATGAATACCAAGGCGAGCAAGACACCCCAACAGATTCTGCCCAAGCCGCAGCAGGAACTGATCACTCAGTCGCTGCAGCAGCTGCAGAAAAACAAAAATATCAGCAACAGCAACTCACAATTGCCGCAGATCTCGCAGTCGCCTCAGCCGCAACAGGCACAGCTCAGTGCTGCATCCAACAATGCCAACAACCAGCAGCAAATCTTGTTGCCTGCAACATCAGCACAGCCACAGCAATTGCTGCTGAATCAGATGCCCGTGTTAGTACAGCAGAACCCCCAAGGTGTGCAGCTCATATTGCGTCCACCCACGCCACAGCTGACGGCCACGCCCTCGCTTGTTATTCAGAACTCGCGCGGACAGACTCAACTGCAGCAGCCAGCGCAGCAGCAATTGCTGCGCATTGTTGGCACCAATGGTGCCACCATGCAGCTGGCGGCTGCCACACCGACCTTCATAGTGTCTTCGCAGGGCAACCTCATCCAGCAGACAGGGGGCACTGGTCAATTCCAAAGTGCTATCAAGACAGGCACCCAGTTGAGCGGCCTGCATGCGGCGCTGGCAGCGCAAACGCCACGATCTCAGCCGTTTACCACAACGGCCACCATCAACACCCAATTGCTGGGCCAGAGCGTTGCGGCTCAGCTACAGAATCTGCAGCTGGCTGCAGCGGCTGCCAATGGCAATGGGATTGCTCAGATTCAAATGCCCAATGGCCTGACGGCAATTTCGCAGTTGCAACAGACTCTTGGTGGTGCTACCATCAATTTGAACCAGCTGAATGGCGCTCATCTGCAGCAGATTACCACTGCCTTCCAGACGCCGCAACCACCGCAGCAGTCCACGTCGACGGCCGCTTCGAGTGGCAGCGGCAACAATTCCACGGAGCTTTATGCTCAATCCTCTCCAGCTCATGTGCCTGTGGCTGTTACCCCGGAACCCCTACGCCAGCCCACGGCACAGCAGCAGGCGGCCATGGCCACCATTCAGCTGCAGCAGCAACAACAGCAGCAGCAGCAGGCGCAAATACAGCAGCTGCAGCAGCAGTTGCAACAGACACAGACGCAGGTGCAACAAGCGCAGCAACAGCAGCAGCAACAACAACAGCAGCAGCAGCAGCAGCAACAGCAGCAACAACACACTGCTGAGCCGAAGAAGAAGCCTCGGCCGCGCAAAAAGAAACCACCAGCGGCTACGGCGGCAACAGCTCAGCAAAAGATTGCGATACCTGTCACGCCCACTCTCACAACAACGCCAGCGCCAGCGCCAACGCTAACGCGAACACCAACGCCGCAGGCGCCGACGCCGACGCGCTTAAAGTCGCCATCGCCGCCGCCCACGCATATACAGCGCGCCAGCAACGGCAAACTAGATCTCGGTGATGTGATGAAGTTCTGCGGCATCACGGAGGATGATGATGACGATGAAGACTATGGAATGGATGCAGTCACTAATTCCGCACCGACTGCAGCAGCTGCAACCCATAGCAGCAGCGGCAACACCAGCAACAACAGTCAACATCATCAGCATATTGAGGAATCACTGCCACCACCACCGCCGCCACCGCCCTTAAGCAACGGAGTATCAAGTGCGGCAACAGCTCCAGCGCCCAGCTCCAATGATATCATGATCTCCATACCGAGCCAAAACGGCAGCGATGGGCTGCCCTTTACGCTGACCATACCGGCACCCACGCCGGGCAACGATGCCACCGAAATACCAAATATCCTCATTAAGATTGATCCAAGCGATGGCGCGGCCACAGCGGCCGTTGCTACAGGAGCAACTTTACCACCGTATACGCTGTCCACTCCGCGCCTGCCTACCGCCGAGGAGATACAGCGGCAGGCGCAGCAGCACCTCGCCCAGCAAGCAGCCGCTGCGGCTGCGGCAGCTGCAGCGGGTGCCAAAATTTGCACCAGCATACAAACCACAACGCCGGCACCAACAATTAGCTTTAGTCTGGGTGGAGCACAATCCCAGAGCATAGGCAATGTCACGCTGCAACAGGCGCCCATTGCAGGAAGCATAACGCTGACCACGCCGACGACAACAACCACAGCGGCAACGTCGAGTTCTGCTACTGCAGCAACAACGGCAGCGGTTAAGCCGCGTCGCAAACCAGCTGTGCGTCGCAACACCAAGAAGCAAGACACGCTCAATGGCATAAGCAATGGCAACATCATCCACAATGGCAATATCATCAGCAGCAGCATTAGCAACAGCAACAATGCCAACATGAACAACATAGGTCAGAGCATTATTGGCAGCAGCAACACCACCACAACCACTATTAGCAGCAGTGGCAACAGCAGCGGTGTTAACACCGTCAACACAATCACCCTGACAACGCCAGTGAGCAGCAGCAGTGCTTGCAGCTCCAATATATTGTTGCCGCACGGCCTTGCTATCGCCAGCAGTAGCTCCAGCACCAGCGGCAACGGCAGCAGTAGCAGTAGCAGCAATACCAGTAACAGCGCCACGCCCACCACTGTTCCAAGTCAGATAGGTAACATACAGATCTCACAGGTGCAGAATCACCATCAGCCAACTATGCCCATCAGCAGTGCCGTGGAGAATAAGATTCAAATTATGCCCATTCTGCCACCGGGAGCCACAGTTATGGGTGGAGCTGTGCCATCGGCAGCGACAACAGCAACGACAACCACTGCTGCTACGCCGCAAGCGCAGCTTGTATTTCAGCCAACGGCAGCGACAGCTGCATCTGTGCCTGAGACGACCACAATAAAGCTGTCCAGCGATGGCCGTCAGATGCAATTGGTGACCATACCGCAGCCCACGCCACCGCCAACGGCGGCTTCTATGCAAGCTGTCACAACTGCGGGTGGTGCCACCATATTGCCGCCACAATTGACGGGTATGCCGGGCAACGTGTCCATATCGGTGGGCTCACCGGCCTCGGCAGCGGCTCTAGTGCCGCAGCTAACGGGCAGCTTAACGCTGGCCGTCTCAGAGCACTGTGAGCGATTGATCTTGCGTCATGATCCCAACACGCCGCAGGATCATCAATCGCAGCTCATACTCCAAGCATTGCTCAAGGGGGCTCTGCCCAATGTAACTATTATCAATGAGCCGACACGCATGGACACTAACAAGCCACCTGCACCTGCTCCAACGCCTCCACAACCAGCACAACAGCAACAACAACAGCAGCAGCAACAGCAGCAGCAGCAGCAACAGCAGCAGCAACAGCAGCAGCAGCAACAACAACAACAACAACAACAACAACAACAACAACAACAGCAGCAGCAACAGCAGCAGCAGCAGCAGCAACAGCAGCAACAATTCCAATTGCAGCAGCCGCAACATATGCAGTTACCTACAACAACAATAGCAGCCGCTCCCCAAACTCCGAAGTCAACAGCAACATCAAAGAGCGAAATCAAAGGTAATGAAGAACGATTAACCTCTGTTTCTTGTTACTTATTCAATCCATATCTATTTACAGCTGTCAACAGTAGAAAACTATCCACGTCCGCCGCGCTCTCCAGCAATGTGTTGAGCAACAATAACAGTACCAGTACCAATAGTGGCAGCGTTCCCACCAGCACCACCAATGCAATTAAACCACCGACCATGCCTATTAAAATTAGTGAAACCTTAACGTTTCCACAATTGCCGTCAACTCCGCAACTGCTTGTGCAGCAGCATCAGCAACAACCGCAACAATCTCAGCAGCAGGCATCGCAGCAGCCAGCGACAAGCAATGGGCAACGTTATGTAGCACTGCCGCCCATCGATCCTAGCACGCAGCAGCTTTTCTGTCTGAATAGTGTGTCCAATCATATTACGGCCATCAGTGCGGGTCAAACGACGGCTTCGATTGGGCCCTCAGAGCGACTGCTGATTGCTCCAGCGGGTATCAATGCGCAGCAGTTGGCACAGTGCCTGCAGCTGGGTCAGCTGCACTTTAACGATGTGAATCCTCTGCCACCCACACAGCTGGCGCAACAAGCGGGAGTGGCTACGGCAACGGCGACATTGCCTATTTCATTGCGTCCACAGCCGCCTCAGCAGCAGATTGTGCATCCTATACAGCCCATCAGCAATGGGCATGGTCTTACTCTGGGTTTGCCGATCAGCACGACAACAACTACGACGTTGACTACCAGCAACAGCACAACAACGACCACAACAACGGTTACCAAACAGGTGGCCAATGTGGCGCCTATCATAGACCAGAGCAAAGCGAAGCTGGAACCAGCAAGGGCCGCTGGTAGCACGTCAACGACAACGTCCAGCACAGGTGCCGTTGCCAAAAAGAAACCGGTGCGTAAGCCCAAGACGACGCCTACAGCTGCTGAATTGACCAGTCTAAAGAATGCCAGCGTTGTCAAGCCTATGCCTAAGTTGGACCCACTTTCGCAGAAACCCAACAACAATCCGGTGCAAATTGTGCAGCCCAATGTGGCGAGCGGCAAGCAGATGATTGTTATTGTCAGCTGCAGTGGCGGGCAGACAACCACAACAACAACAACAACAATGAGCAATAGTATTCAACCCTTCCAGACGACGAGCGGCACGAAACTGGTGGGCGTCACAGCGCCCATGCAGCAACAACAACAGCAGCTACAGCAGCATCCTCTAGGAGCAACAGCAACTGTACAACAACAGCAGCAGCAGCAGCAACAGCAACAGCAACAGCAGCAGCGTGGCAGCTTCAGCTTAACAGCAACAACATCAACACCTAGTGCGGTCAGCGGAAGCAGCAGTGGAGCTGTAATAGCAGCGCCAATTATCACACAGTTGCAGTTGCCAGTGCAGTTGCAGCAACAGCAGCAGCCCAAAAAACAGCAACAACAGCAGCAACAGCAACAACAGCCGCAGCAACAATCACAATCGGCAACACAACAGCAACAACAACAGCAACCGCAACAAAACACAATTTCACGTGTGCAAACGATTCAGTTGACACCTCAAATGCAACAAGTGTTCCGCACGGTGCAAACACAAATACAGTTCCTTACTATCAAGCTGCAGAACAAGTCCTTTGTCCCCACGCTACCAATATCGCCAGAGGTCGATCCAGCAGCAATTGCCATGTATAACAAGCCTATGTCAGATGCGGAGATTAATGTGGCGCTGCAGCGCTTGTTTGCGGAACAGCATCGTATCTTAGCTTCGGGCAAGGAGGTGCCGACACCGGAGGGCATGATCCCAACGCCAAATGCAAACGGCAGCTTTAGCCTGATCCCACCGCAATTTCAGCAGGTGTCGCAGACTGCAGAAACTTTGAAAGCAACAAATAGTGGTGTTATTTTAGCAAATGTGGTGCAGCCGAACAATCATTCTACCACCAGTACAGCTGCATCAACAGCCCCTAATAATACGCAGCAGCAACAACAACAGCAGCAGCAGCAATTGAATGTTGCTCAACGCATACATATTTATCCCATGCAACATCAACAGCAACAATTGGCGAACAAGCAAAAGCTTGCGCAGCAGAAACAGCAGCAAGCGGCATCCATTTGTAACTTGCAACAGCAACAGACACCACAGGCCAAAGTCAAGGAGCCAGCCTGTCGCAGCAAGTCAAATGCGGCCAATCAACAACAACAACAACAGCAACAACAGCAGCAACAACAACAGCAACAACAACAGCAACAACAACAGCAACAACCGCAATCAAATGTAACAGTCAACTTGTTGCAACAGAAAGCAAATATTCTATCTGTACCATTGCAACAGCAACAGCCTGCCACGTGCCTCAAAAACGGACCACCACCCCTCATCTTTGCCAGCGCGTCGAATCTTTTATCAAATAGCAATAGCAACAATAGCAATAGTAACAACAGCAACAGTAATAGCAATAGCATCAGCAATAACAGCAGTAACAACAGCGCTAACAGCAACAGTAACAACAACAGTAACAGCAATAATAATAACAATAATATCAACCCCAGTGCCTCGCAAGTCAACATGTTGACAATGCCACCATTGCAACCCCAACTTCAATCTCTACAACCACAACAAATACAAACACCGCAAATACAACAACAACAGCAACAGCAACAACAACAGCAGCAACAACAGCAGCAACAACAACAACAACAACAGCAGCATCAGCAACAACAACAACAGCAACAACAGCAACAACAACAACAACAGCAGCATCAGCAACAACAACAGCAGCAACAACAACAGCAACCGCTGCTTTCGTTGCCACAACAATCGCCAACAACAACAGCAGCATCGGGAAATCTGAATACCCCAACACTACCAACACTACCAACGCTACCAACACTACCAACGCTACCAACTTTACCAACTCTACCAACACTACCTGTGTTTTTGCCGGGTCTGCCTCTGCCGAAGACGGAGGAACTGCTGCCTACACCGAAACCAAAAATTGCACGCCTCTCCTTGTGAGTAGTTGGTTGACAAATGCCGATTTTACAGAAATGAGGCCAACTTCAATACACACCATAAAGAAAATATTGAATTTGTATATTAATAGAAATATTTTTCACAGATTCGTGCGCCAACTGGAGGTAGATCAGGAGAGTTGTCTGAAACCGGACTATGTGAAGCCATTTCGCACAAAGGATGAAGCGGTCAAACGGTTAATCCGGTAAGTTGGCGCAACACTTCCTCTAGTTGCAGCCAGAATAACCCTGTGATTTTTTCCTTCAGATATCATTGTATGCATGAGAATGATGTGGAGTTGCCCTCCGATGAAGATGAAGAATTTGAAGCAACTGCGTTGGGCTTTCGAGATAAGTTCCGTCAGTTAAATGGAAAATTCCAGGAGATTCTATTGCAGGAGTCAACAGTAAGTAATGAACTAAATATGCATTTAAAATAGATCTATAATGTCCTTGCAATTGTTGCAGCTACCACATCGCACCTCGGAACTTCTGCAAGTGCAGCAGCTTATGATTGACGATTTGAAGGGCGAGATCAGTGATATACGCACCGCAGAAAAGGAGCTGTTGGAGAAACAGCAGCAGAATCATCAACTCAAAGAGGAGCAGAGCTCTGAAGCCACGACTGAGACTGATACGCAAATGGACACCAAAGTGAAAGACGAAATTAAATTGGAACCTACGGAAAAACTGCCTGAATCAGAAGCTCAGTCAACAGAAGGAGTTGTGGACAAGTTTGATTTGCTTAAGAATAGTGCAGATGTGAACAAGATATACAAGCCGCAGCAACAGACACAGCAACATGTTAAGCGGGAAGAGAATGACGAGTGGCTCTGCCAGCCCGAGGCTAGCAGCCTTACCAATGGATCTTTGGAGGATACAGTTAAAAAGGAACCTAACAACAGTTCCAAGGATAACGGTCAGCGTATTAAAAAGGACTACGATAATTTTGATATCGAATCTGAGCTGACGACCAGTTTTATCATGAAAAAAGTGGAACAGAAAATGCAGGCTGCTAATGCAAAGAATGCTGAAAACTGTTATACGGATAATGAGCTGCAGGAGGAAGGACAACAGCAGAAGCGGCAGCAACAGCAACAGCAACAACAGCAACAAGAGCTCCAACAACAGCACCAACAACCGCATCAACATCAACAGCACCAAGAGCAGCAGCAACAACAACAGCAACATCAACAACAACAGCAATTACAGCAGCAGCAACAGCCACAACATATTAAAAATAATAATCTCGAACAGGAAGATCACGACGATAGTTGGTACTGTCTGCAAAAAGAACTCAATTTGATGAGCAATGAGACACTGCCGCCACAGCATCCACAACATGCCCCGCTGCAACATGCTGCTCACCAGCAACACTTGTCACAGCAACATCTCTATGATAACAATGCCAGCAACATGCTGAATAATGGAAATCATCTGTCCGACCTATTCCCAAATGGCTGCATTGACAAAAGCAATCAGAGTATTAGCAATACCAGCAGCAATAGCAGTAGCAGCAGCTGTGCCGGCGATGTTGGAGGCAACGTACCAATCGGTAGTTCTTGCAGCCAACAGCGGCAACAACCGTTGGCCATGCAAGCGGATCAACCGGATCATCATCCGGCAATCAGTGAGTTTTTCAACAGTGACTCAGATGTACAAAAGTCTGTCGAAACGCGCCTAGAGGCCATGTTCGGCGAGTCGCCAGTACATTTGGACGTGAAGAACAGCAGTGATGCACACGACATTGAATCCAATCTGGATGAGATATTTGGTGATTCGAAATCGCCAGCAGCGAACCACAAGAACAAACTGAGCATTTGGGGAACCGATGAGGGCTTCAGCGGCTACAGCAGTGATCAGCAGCAGCAGCAGACATATGGACACCAGCAACAGCAGCCACAACAGCAAGCACAACAGCAGCAGCATCATATCGAGCTGAACTGCAACAACAATCCACGATGGATGCAGAGCATGGAAGCCCATTACACCGACTACATGTCAAGCAATACCAGCACAGTCGATGGTCAAACGCACAATATGATGGTCAATGGGGAATCACGTAAACGGCATTGGAATGGTCAGTTGATGGGCTCCAGCAGTGACTTAGAGGATGAGAATAGCAGCAAACGTTTGTGCACAGCTTCATCAACGTCCTCGTCACCTCTGTCGTCGCAGCAACATGTCCAGGTACCACAGCATGGCATGCTAGATGCGGATATGTTAGCTTTGCATGATGGCATGGGTGTCGATAGCGTGAACACTAATGGTCCCGCTGCCTTTTCACAACTTTTGATGGAGCAGCAGCAGCAGCAGCAGCAACAACAACAACAACAACAACAGCAGCAGCAGCAACACAGCTTTGCCAATCATCAAGCCTTCGCGAACATGATGGATCCACAACAACAACAGCAACAGCAGCAGCAACAACAGCAGCAGCAGCATAATCAACATTATCAACACAGTATGCAGCAGCAGCTGCAGCAGCCCCAACACGTAAATCACATGGGCGGTGCTTCTGTGGTGACTGGCGAATATGACGATGACATTAGCCGACATGTGGCCAGTGCGATTGATAGCATACTAAATCTGCAGAACAGCGGCGATTCGCTGCAGTTCTCATTGGGCTCCTTTTTGGGCGACAGTATACTAGACGATCAGCGGCAAGCACCAAACTTGCCCAGCTGCCAGCAGGAGCAGGTGAATGGCAGACGCCGCCAGTTGGGCGAGGACATGGGTGATTGTCTAATTAGTGGCGGTGCTGGGCCAGCTGTAAATGTTATTCCTGATGCTAGTGGCAATCTTTTGCTAGATCATCATCACCATCACCATCAACAACAACAGCAGCAGCAATTACTGCAGAATCATTTGGGTCAGCAGCAGCCTCATCTGCAGCATCATTCACAACACCACCATGGTCTATCGCAGACGCAGTCACAGCATCACTCGCAACTGAATGACTTTAGCTGTGTGGCCGCTGGCCTGGATGAGGCCGTCAAGTCGATTATGACCTCTTGACTTGGGCTTCAAGCAGTCGCAACATCTGTATCTGATGTGTCGCAAATCACAGCAGCTGAGCTGCAGTCGGCGGCAGCGGCAACACTAGCCAACAGTCTTATACTGGAATTTAACGCCACCACATTGTAAAGCTGCCCAAGGCAACAACACTCTGATTGTACATTAAGCCCCTTATTGCATGTTATTTGTTCTTTTTAGTTGTTGTTCACTGTGCTGAATACTTTCAGCAACAGATGCCAAATTTTTGCACCCTGCTCTGTACAATTTATTTGTTTATTTTAGATCTAAGTTGAGATTGTAGCATAAATTGTAATTATTCTTGTTTTCGTTTTTAGTCCAATGTGTTTGTACAATATTTAAAGCTACAAGATGAACGATAAAGCAGTCTGGTAATTATTTGTATAAATTTGTAGTCATCCAATCAAGAGCATTCTTATGGGACATCCGGTCCTTAAAAGTCAATAGTCAAAAGCAATTACCGCGGAGAATTGAAAACAAAACGACGAATAGCATGAAATGCTTCTTAGAGAAGTACACTGAATGAATTCTAATGTAATACAAATTATATAGATACAATAAATAAGTGAAAATGCCTAGACAATTTATTAAAATTATATCTTTACTATGAACGAAAGAAATTAAACGTAAACCAATCTAACAATTATAAGCGCGGAACTTACAAAAAAACCTTTGGCATGCCGAAGAATGAATACGCTTGCAGACGCACTTTTGTTTCTCATGGAGCTCACTTATATTGTCCGACAAATTCCATTATAAATTGGAAATTTATAAAGAAGAAAAGCATTTCAAACAATGTGATCTAATCTGATAAGAAAAGTTCGACATTATGGCTTTAAATCTATATTAAAAATACGGTTTGTTCAAAATCAATTAATGGGAACGGGTCAGTGATCGTAACTAAGCACAACGCACATTTCCAGAAAAGAAACCAGCAGTAAGTCGACTCGCAAAAGTATGAAAAAGTGAACAAATAATGAGAATTGGTTGTATAATTCACAGTTAAGTAAGCTAGCAGGGAGATCATTCGAAATTCGTAATTAGATTTATGCTAAACAATTGTAACAATGTTGCCAATTCTGTTGAATCGAGGAGAGAAATGAGAAGGGAAGTTCAACAACAAAAATTCAATATACATTACAAATATATGTATACATAATAAATAAATATAAATATAATTATTTATTATTAAGCATAAATATATACATATATATATTTGTGTAATGCATGCGCCAGTTTCAACAATTGCAGTTTTTAATAAAACGATTTGCTCTTAGTGTATAAATGTGTAAGGAAATGAAGGCATGCGAAAATACGTAAAATATAATAAAATTAATTTAAAACAAAATTCAATTTAAGCAATTTAAATTATTATCATTTAAAATACGCTTAAAAGTCTTTCTGCTTCTGAGCCAACAAACAGAAACACACTGAGAATATTCTTCGCATGCATGCATAAATAATTCGAATAATTAATGTGCTCAATTTTTATTAGAAAGTTCTTGGCCAACTTGGCTTTGACTACGGGTGACATCAGCAAAGCATATAAATGTCTAAGGTAGTTCCACGAGTCAGACGACTCCGACAAATGACAAAACGAGAAACGACGAAGCAAACCAAACGCAGTTCAAAAGAATAAAACCACAATTTTAGCAAATTTAGTTTAAAACATTTATAAATATTTAATTATATACTTATAAATACATAGAGTTGTGTGTATATTGTACATCAATGCAATAACAAAACCACAAAAATGAAAAACGCAAGAGAAAAAAAAAAAAGCAAAAACAAAAAAAATATATTAAATGAATCGTATCATTGTATCTTGATCTTGATCTTGACACAAATCTGATTTGTGATTTGTGCCACGTTTTAAATATCGATGTCTGATTAGCTTGTAATATAACTTAGAACAGATAATTGAATCCATAATCCGTAAGAAACCGCCAATTACAATAAAAACAAAAACAGCAACAACAACAACTACTATTGAAACCACAGCAACAACCGACTACAACAACATACCAATTATTGATATGGGATGTGACTAAACAATTAGATCTTAAGTAAATTTTCGAATGGTACCGGTACCATTCCATTGTATGTATTGTATTACTATATCGCGTTTAATTGGCTTAGATCCCGAATTACTTCTGCTCCTTTCTCTGTATTGATTTATAAAGCCGATGCGCACGCAACACTTTCTAGTTGTTATACAAAGACAAATAAAGAATAATTGTGTAAAAATTTATATGTAATAGCTAAAAGTTAAGTTAGTCAAGGAAAATTGCATTCGATAATATATGTATATATTTATATATATATACACAGCTTCCGATGGAAACAAATTCAAACAGAACTTATCACTCGCTAGGAGCCCACTTCAATTCAATTTATTAATTATATGGTATCATTTACAACTTATATACCCATTGTTTCAATTTATATCCTAAACTAAGCGGTTACTTCGAATCGGCTTCAACAGAACCTCTCTCCCTAAAAACCAAAAATAAAACACAAATCACAAAAAAAAGAAAGAAAACAAAACCCAATATCGTATAATAAATTGTTCAGCTAAATGTGTCTAAATGTAATTTAATAAGAAACGAAAAGTAATAAGAAAGCAAAGATTTTTAATACAACATTGTGAGTTTTAATTACAGCATCAACTTAAAAAATCAGTATAAGAGAATACAAGCAAGTTTAATATTTCATAGTTTATTAAGCCCATCCATTCATAGTCGTCATAAACATTAAGTACATAATCGTATTAAAAAACGCAACAAATAACATCAATCCGAATTGAAACATAAACGAAACTTTACAAAATAAACCTATGCCCACATCAAAAATGCAATCAAATTCAATGCATGTTGTTGGGTGCAAGTGCAAATCGTACGCAAAAAGAAAAAAAAAAAAAAAAAAAAAAAAAATTGAAAAATACGTATTCATAAGAATAAAAAAAAAATTCTGAAAATTTTAAATCATCGTCTTTCATTATCAGACATTTTCTTATTCCCTTTCAGCTGCATTAAAGTAAGTAAACGCACTCAAAAAATTATTGAGCTTCATTAAATTCAGCGGCAATGACTTTTTTTTATATTTTTTGTTTATTTAAAAAAACTTGCTATTTGTATTTTATTTTACTAAACAGTGACGTGAGATTGGGTTGCGTTTGCAAATTGAATATTATACCGCGAGTTACATGTACTAAGTACCTACCAATTATATATTTCTATTATATGACATTATTGCTAATTATATTTATCAACGTTTCGACAATTGGTGCACCAGAATTTTGGGTGTAACATATGTTGCATGCTTACAATATAAAATAAATAAATAATAATAATTATAATAACGGGCTAAGTCAGTACGAATATCATACAAATCATTGACATGTTTCTTGGTTTCATGTTATTGATTAACTTATTGTTTTTTTTTTTTTGCCAAGTTAATTAATATTCGATTTTTTCCTAAGCTTGGCATAATATTTGGCATTTGCGCTACGCTAAGACTAAATGTTTACTGCCGAATTTGCTTATTTTCCGGTATTTTTTCAACTATCAACTATCTTACTTGGTATCGATAAAGAAGTTTGGTTGCTTATTTACAATTAGTTCTGATACACGGGCAGCGGATGGCCCTCCGAATTGAAGACCCACTTGTCAAGGTCTATCTCCTTGCAGTTGTCACTAAATAGCAAATAGAAGTATTTTAAAGTCTCGCTTAACCAGAAGCTTTCCATGAGATCGCGCATTCGTGTATTCAGTGTGTTTTTCACATTGCCCAGCGATGTGTAGCCGGCTGCAACTTTTGAATGCTTTTCGAAGGCCTGGAAAATGTTCCAACCCATATCTTGATAAGTGCGGTTGCCGGTTAGCGCATAGAAGTAATATAAGCTTTCAATGAACTCGGGTCTCAGCAAATTGTGGGCATCATTGGACTTCACATAGATGTCATTCTCTTCTTTGTCGGTCAGCGCAAAGTATGATATCTCAGGGGCCAGTTGTGTAGGCTGCCTGATATAGGTTTGATAGCAAGTGTCTAGTAAGTCCTTAGCGAGCAGCAGATGCGAGTCGGGCATGCCATTCTGGTGACCAAGTAGTAGTGTTCCAGGCAAATAGCATGTCAAATGATCCATTTTGGGCTTGAAGTCATGACCATTTATTAGCTCACCAATATATACCCAATGCTCGCGTGGTGTACGTCGCATCAATTGCGTGAGCACACCATCTATTGCTTGCATGTAGTCCAAAATAAGACTAAAATAGAGGAGTGAAGAATTTAATCGTATTTAATTAACATAATTTAAGTTATTTTTTACTTACTGATCGTTATCCTTGCGACCTGTTTGCAGCCATTGTTTAAGTAAGTACTCATAATACGAGTCGCCACGTGCCCCCAATGAGATTGTCGCATAATTTCTAAAGGTGCCTGTGTTTGCATTGATAAATATTGGCACAAGGCCGTGACTCTTATCTAGTGCGTGTACTTTTTCGTTTACTACGTTTACCACCTGAAATATAGATAATACGAATAGAAATAGATTGAATGGTTGCTAAACTATCTCGACTGACGAACTTACACGCTCGTAAATAGGAACATTTGTGGACCGGCTCAGATCTCGGAATTCCAGCTGTATGGTCGTTACTTCACTGGTTGAGCTATCCGGAGACCACTTTGGCGAATGAGCGGATCTTTCACCGAGATTCACATCCGAATAGGGTATTCCGGATGGCGAAAGAAAACTGGGCAATAAACGATTGCCCAGCTCAGTTGCTTTAACCAAAAACATCCTATCGCCGCTCAAATGGTATGCAGACAGCAGTCCGCCCAGAACACGTATGGTTACCTCGAAAAGATTCACATCGCGACTCGTGTGGAAATGCAATGAATTTTTGACCCAATCGCGTGCTTCATTAAACTCTGTAGAAACAGGAGCATTGATTATAGAAACGTAATATTAATAAAAAGGTATTGAATTATTACCATCTTCTAAGCCCATGATGTACATAGTGTCCAAAGAATCAACGATTGACAGTCCCAGACCAAACCATTCGTGTGCGGCTTGAGAAACGGGTTTCAGATTGTCGTGTCCCCAGGCGTACTTCTTATAGCCAGCCCAGGAGTGCTTAAAGGCTGCCACAACAGCAGACTGGCGTTCATTGGTGGCGCCATGGAAATGCTGGGCCTTTGCTAACCGCGTGTTAATGCTCTGAAGATGCGCTTCAATACTAACTTGGGCTAATTTAAAAGGGTGCCGAATAGCCTCCTCCAGTTCCGCTCGTAAACTCGACGGCTCGTTGATATTATTTTCCAAGGTCTCTTCGATGGGCTGATCCACATTGTTGACTATGTCGACTATCCCATTTTGATGGTTAATGACAGCAGCTTCCGGTAATTTAACAACATTTTCCGCAACATTCGTGTCGGCATAGTCCACGTTTTCATCCAACTGTCATAGAAATATAAATAATCGTTAAAAAACACCGTAACTCAATAACTCAACGTACATAATCGTTAAGTGGTTAATGTCATTGTTATCAGCTATTGGAATACATAAGTTCATTTACTGATAAAATAGGTCTGAAATTGATTGGTTACTTGAGCACTGAATTGGTTAATGGTTGGTCTACCTTATCGTCGGCCGGTTTCGCTTTAATCAGACGGCTTTCGTCCGTCATGGGTGACGCGACAGCTGCCGAAATATCTTCGGGTAATTCGTTATCCTTCTCAATGTTCGGATGATGATGTGGATTCTGCAGCGTACTCTCGCGCCGTATATGAAAAGGCGCTGCTCCGGGTTTCAAGCGAATATCCTTTATGTTAATTAGCTGATCGCCAGGCAAAAATAGTAAAGCGGTAAATATAAATGCGGTGAGGGCCATTATAATGAGATTACGTTGACATCGGGGTAACTGATTCCATGACTGCAATTACAAATCACACATAAAAACCACAAATCAGCATAAGACACGTAAGCTCGACTTAGAAAGATATTAGCATACATATGTATGTAAGTACATATATGCTAATCAACGCTAATGCTCTAATATGCGACTATTGAGGAGGAGGAATTGAGGCTAGACTTACTCGACGCAAACTTTTGCGGGAAAGATTACTTTCATCGTTGGCAACTCCACCTGTTAAGCTCGCTACAGATGGCGAGGATAGTGTTAGGGCAACGTGGTCGGCGTTTGTCATGTTCGTGTTGATGCTTATATCCGTTCTATTGAACACAAATGCAATCTATGTATTTATTTGAGCAATTTTCAAGTGAGGTACGGAAAATATCCACACTCGCAATCACTTCAAATAGAAAAAATCGATGAGCGCTAGTTTAGACAGCATTCAAAGCTGTTGTGAAATCAACTGACAAACCAGTACTAACAATGATTTGTTCACATTGCTAGCATTTGGGTATCAGTTAGCGAAATGTATATTTGATAATAATTTTCATTTCCTCTGGCTTTTTTCTGTCCGAAATTTCTTATTTTGGTACTATTGAGTTTCTACTCAACACTAAGCATATCCATAACCATGGTCACCCAAAAATCTTAGCATTTGGCAAAATGTTACTTACAGAAAGCGCTGATTGATTTTAAATAAATCTCGATACTTACCTAATTCTTTGCATAGAGATTTGAAAAATCAAAATGATTAAATTTTAATAAAAAAAAATGAAGTAAATTTAATGTGACCGAATAGTGTATGTCAATGATGCTTAAACTTAAATAATTGTTTCATACGAGTTTTAAGCCAACGATAACAGAGCTGTTACAGAACAGATGAAGTGCATATTTGTGGGGAATTTCATTTTACCATTTCCTCCTAAGAATTGTAACGGCTGCCGGTCCATAAATAGTATCGATATTAAGTATCGATGCTCCAGCGATATCGAAATAATATAAAATCGTCGTTTAGGCGGAATATTTAAAAATGAAAAGTGGCTGTACGAAATGAGCTCAAAATTAAACCTTAAAAATGATGAATATATTATTGTTGTGAAATGTCGTAATAGAATTATGTTGATTTATAAAAATCTGATTAGATTATACACAGTCTGTGTTTGTTTGACAACATAAACATATATGTATTCAAGCGACCCCCTCAGTGGGTTGATAAGAGGCGAAGGGCGAGGTAAGTTCGAATTATGTGATTATAAGGGACTTTAATAATATAAAACGCTTAGCGGACTGAAAAGGTCACTTAACTTTAGATGATAATACATAATAGTTGTTATTGTTTACAAAGAAAAGTGTTCAAGATACTTAGCTCAATCCCTGATTGCGACTCAGAAGCAAACTTATCATCTATTGTAAATGCAAATAAATATTAGCATATTTAAATGCTTTCACATATTGTGAAATAAATACATACATGCATGTAGTTCGATCTAGCTGTATTGCTTATCGCTGAACTTTTGACACATTTCATGTCGTTGAACATAGAGTCTGGACTATGGGCTACGACGGGAGATAGCTATATATATAGGCTACGCCGCCCAGATCATTTAGTTTGAATTTTCTACTGCGGCTCGAAAGTATTCAACATGTTCAAGTATCTGATCGTTTGTCTGGCGCTGTGCTCATTGGTCTGTAATAAGTGACATTAATTTATAAATTAAAATATAATGTATAATAAACAAATAGGGCTATGCTAATGGAGATTGGGTGCCCAAAACAGCAAACGAAATCAAGGAGATACGTGGTGAATGTCTTAAAGCGCATCCCCTATCCGTTGAACAGATCAACAAGTTGAAGCAAACAGAGTTCCCTGACGAGCCCGAGGTGCGCCAATATTTGCTGTGCACTGCAACCAAGCTGGATATCTTCTGTACTTACGAAGGATATCACGCGGATCGCCTGGCTAAGCAGTTTAAGATGGATCTCACCGAGGAGGAGGCGCTGCAAATTGCCCAGGGCTGCATTGACAACAATGCAGAGAAGAGCCCAGCAGATGTGTGGGCTTTCCGCGGACACCGTTGCATGATGGCCAGCAAGATCGGCGAAAGGGTCAGGGCCTACATCAAGGCCAAGCAGGCTGAGGCAGCGGCAAAGCCTTAAGTTCAATAAATTGTACATTGTGTTTGAAGGCAAACACGTTGACGAAAAGTTTATTTAATTTCTTTAAAGGCTACACAAGGGGGCAACAAAATTAGACTACATGTGCATTGAACTATATTTAAGTAGCTACTGAGCAAGTGATTCTATAAGATGCTTAAGCATCGCCGCCCTCAGATATGGTCTTCATAGCTGCATTGATGTGCTCCTCCAGCGGCAGGTTGCTGTCCAGGGCCGGGTTGCGGAAGCTCTCCAGAAAATAGCAGGTGCCATTGCCATTCGAATTCGGAAACTCCTTTGGCAAGAAGGATGGATCGCGAGGTTGCAGATCAAAGGCAAAGCCTTCATGCTTGGTTAGCCAACTAAACGGATACCCAAATAGTCATTTAACTCTATAAACAATATACGGAATAACTTACTCTTTTGTTGTTGGGCTAACGTTGATTTTCAATGCCTCACTGCTTGACTCAAACTTGTTGGCAATGGTCACATTGTGACCGAACAGACAGTATCTGGGCATTTTGCGTCCGACTACGCCTGCTAGCACTGTGCCAGTGTGCAGACCGATGCGCATTTTGATTTGCTCTCCATCGTGTGTGATGTGTTTGGAGCAAGCGCTGAGCATCTTCAGTGCCATCCAGGCCACCTTGTGGGCATCGTAGATAGAGGCCCGATGCAATCCGCTCGCCACACAATAGGCATCTCCAATGGTCTCCACCTTGTACACGTCAAAGAAGTCGCAGAAGTCATCAAAGTCCTTGTACAGGCGTTCTAGCATGCTGATGACCATGAATGGCGTGGCCCGGGAGCAAATGCTGGTAAAGCCAACAATGTCGCTGAAAAGAATGGTCACATCCGGATAGGTCTTGGCGTCAATGGAAGAACCCAGCCACAATTTCTCGGCAATTTCTGCCGGAAAGATCAAGTGCAGAAGGCTGACGTTCTTCTTGCGCTCCTTGGTTACCGCCGAGTTGGCCTCTTCAATGCTGCTCTTCAGCTTATCCATGCGGCGACGTAGGCCATCCTGAGCACGAGCTTGCTCGCCCACCAAGATTACTTCGCGTGTAGCATCGTGCAACGGGATGTCAGAGATGAAAAGCCCATTGCAGGTCAGACCATCCAAACCGTCCAAAAATGGTGATCCAATGAATAGCAAAGAATTCGATTCTGGGCAGTGCACCATTTGGCCCTTAATCTCTAACCCGATAGCGGAAAAATCGGATACTCCTGGCGGGCTGTTTAACCCAATTAGAAAAGGCGTGTAGGTCCGCCGCACAATATCTCGAAATTTCATGGTCAAGCCTTTGGGCCGCTTAAAATCAAAGTAGGTGCTAGCCTGGCAGCCAAAGTCCGCTAGATACGGCTTATAGAGCTTACTAAATCCCCGTCCGAGCTGCACCAATTCCAGCTGTTCGTTCATGATGAAGTGCCAGGGGAACATCTTGCAGAAGCTTGACGAGTTCATTTGCAGATCAGAAGCATTGGCCGAGTTGCTACGCGGCACTTTCTCAAGCAACTTGCAGGGCACCTCGGGTCGTTCCATCTGCAATGTCTGTGAACTGTCCTTCACCAAAGAGAATAGGTACCGATATCGACGCGCATCTCCCTCCACCGGCTCAATTTTAATGTTCACATCCACCTTATACAGCATGCGTGTAAGTGCCTTGAGAGAGCCGAGCAATAGCCAAGCAATTACCGGACGTTCAGAGGTGAAGATCAATTCACCATCGCCTGCACATACAAAACCAGTATCGGTGACATCGTCCTGAGCAAGAAGAGAAGTAAAATTTTTGCACTTTTAGGTGAAATATTTACAATTTACTAACCTCTTGCAATTTTAGAACATCGTATACCCCATCCAGCGAGCCCAAAAACTCTTGAAGATCAGTGCCTAGACAACGGAATGCTCTCTCGATGATGCCAGTGCAGCAGCACGTGATCAACTCTTCGCCAAGTAGAACGAGTATCTCGCTGGCGCTGGCCTCGTCCATCTTCAAGAGCAACTCTTGTATGTCCGCCAAATAATCATAGTTGGTGCAGTTTTTGAAGAATTTAGGATCGAGCTTACTGTGAATTAACGAATTAATTATAAACGTAGGCCCACAAATGCGTCAGGTTCTGGAACTCACAGCTTATGAATGTTTGGCCAACTCTGCCGGTACTTGGCCACTAGTGAGGTGACGGCCGAATTGAGATCCTCATTCGAAGGTGCTGTCAGTAGCTGTATGGCCATCTGCAGATGGGTCAAAGTCAAAGCATCGCCAGCTAGCGACAGATCTTCGTCTTCTAAATTCCAGTGTGCGCCCGGTTCCACAGAGACCGATGGCTGGCGCGCCAGTGAGTCGGCGCGACGAAAGAAAGGACACGCCATATTGCGTGCGACCACTATTGATAGGTCTCCCTGATTATGATGAATTGAACGCTGTTGGCCGAACCTATTTGAAGTATTATTAATGATTCGATATGAGCTAGTTCAATTAATTTTATTAAAAGTAGGTCACTACAAAATGTCGTCGTACAGCAAAGATATTTAAGATCGATATAAGCAAATGTACATATATATAAAATACCTTTATATATTTTTATATTCATGGTTTGTGATGTCAACGATGTGCTAAACGTTGCTCAAGTTCAACGTGCACTTCTATGTGCAAGTGCAGCCGTCTGCCTGTTGTTGCTATTGTCCTTTCCTATGTGCCACCCACCTAGTGGCCTATAAAATTACGCCCCCTGTTACCCCCTTGACAGGCTTGAGTGGCTGCTGGATTTTTTTCTTAACTCAGTTGCTGTCTTGTCTACGTTCTCGGAGGTCGTTTGTGTGCGTACTGAGCATGTGCCAAGGCTTGCACATACTTTTCTTGAAGAGAAACCCATTAGCATAATGCAATTTCAGTTTAATGGAATACTTTTTTGCTTATGAGCGGGCGGTCAGCTTTCGTTTTTGTGCCACCCCCACATTTGATATTCCTGAGCTTTTTTTTTCTGGTTGCAGCAAGCATAGCACAGCTCTACCTCTCTATGTGCGTCTAATACAACTTGGTCCGCCAAGCATTTATAACTGTTATAAAACTAAATTTTCAAGGTGAAATACTTAAATAAAAGGAATGCACAGATAAAAAATTAAAATCATTAATAAAAAAATTATTATTTTGTTTTGAACTGGAATATGTAATATTATAAAATTTTAAAGCATACTTTTACAGTGCGGAATATATTTGGGTACTAGAAAATATATATAATTCTAACTGTGCATCGAATTTTGTCCGTTTAAGCAAGCAGGACTCCTTTTCTCAATGGATACACAATTTTTTCCGCACTGGGCAAGGACTCGGACATCACACTTATTTAATCTGCTTCTTACCTGTTACTTAATTGGCAAGTTTAACTCGATTAATAACAACTTTTATGCAATTTTCACTTTGTTTTATATATCTGTGTTGGTGTATAAGAATTTAATTTAAAATTCCTTCAACAACCATAGAGTTCTTCGCACGCCTGAAAAATGCCACAACTCAAAATGGAATAAGCTTCGTCTGACATCGACGACACAGAAAAAGCTTACATTAACATTGGTTGAAGCTTTAAGCTCATGTATTGCAGTGAAAGTGTGCAGAAATTGTTGCATTGTTTTGACTTTTCTATCAGTAAAGCACTTGCCAGAGCGAGAGAAAGAGACCGAGTGCGCTACACGGCTTGATTTGAGTTGAGCGACTTTGCGCATGACTTTCTCTAAGCGTGAAGTTTGACAATAGCAAAGCTTTAATGGCATCTCATATGCCGAACGCTGTAGCGCACAACTCAAATAATTAACCTGTTGCGTGAGTAAAAAGCCCATACATACCTCTTTCTGCTCTCTCTGCTGAGCAACTCAATTCTCTGTTCTACTCTCATTCTTCACACTCCTCCCCCCTCTCACACACACTCTCTCTCTCTCTCACTCCGTTATTATTTTGTTGGTGTGCTTTTGGCGCTTTTTCGCCCCGCAGCAGTATATTCTATTTGAGGTGAAGCCAACAAAAACAAGTAGCTTGTCCGCAGTTGTTTGTGTATCTGGCAGAATGCTGCTTATGCTGCACGTGTCCCACCGGCGCTCACCGCTCGCACTCTCAATAATTCGCAAACACTGGGAGCGGTGGGTGAACACAATCAGAGTCGGGGCCAGCCTAGCGTCCAGCAAATGGCATTAAGAAAATTATATGGTTTGATTCAGTATATTGACGTTGGTCAAAAGTGCGCAACGTGTTCTCCTGTGACGACGAGTGAACAATTTGTTGTTTGTTTTATTTAGAGGTAGGCAGAACTGTTCCATCGTGCGAAACGCCAGCTTGCTTCAGCATTTGCAATAGTATCTATTTAATTGACTAGTAGAAATTTGACATACCGCCAGAACGGGAATTATGGGACATACAATGCAGTTCGTAAGTGATTGAATTAGTTAATTTCAATTTAAATTTCAAATCTGTTATATTTTCTTTTAGAAATACATGCATATATACATACACATACATATATAGAAATGCGATCTGTGTCTGGATTTGCATTGCTTTGTTTAGTGCCTTTATATTATTTATTTTTCATTTATTATGATTACGATATAACTGAGAGTGCGTGTATGTGTGGGTGTATATGCTTGCACTGCACAGTGGATGCTTTATCTAACTGCAAAAAAGAAAAAAAAAAAGAAAAACAGAAAAATATATTTAGAGCTTTTGTCCTTGACCTTGCTCACTTCATCTCTCATGGTCTGCATGGTCCGCGCTCTCATCCTTTTCTCATTTAGCTCACTCTCTTTTAATTTTGAAAGCTCACAGTTTAAAAAGTAAAAGTTTTATTTTCACATTTCTCATACATAATCAATTATTCAAATTAATTACACGCATGTTTCCTTGCAAAAGTTGCTAGCTTATTAATCTAATCACCTTTAATAATGCTACCGATTGCGGGAATATTATCGCTATTTCTATATTTTTGGATTACAGCTAATCATTTCGAATTTTTCGTTAACTACTTATCTTTAAGGCCACAGTTCAAGCCCTGAAGCTAGCACCGTTTTGTATTAGCTTGGTGCTTTATTTTTCGCTGGTGCGCAAAGATCCGCAAGGGGAACTATGGACAACTGTGCTCAAGTGCTTGCCCATTGTGGCATTGATGTTTTATGTTTTGATCAAGGGATTTTCGCTTAATAAGCAGTAAGCTTTGTTTTATCTTGCTTTTGGTTAAGCGCTTTTGACTTAAACTATTTCTAACTATTTTAGATATCGCCGTTCTCAATTAATTTTGCTTGGCTTAGTGTTTTCATGCGGCGGCGATGCTTTGCTTAATATTAATCTATTCCCCTTTGGCATGATCTCCTTTGGCGTGGCGCACATCTTCTATATGATCGCATTCGGCTGGCATCCGCTTAAGTGGATCATTGGAGTCTGTCTCTATGTGCCGGTTATAGTTTGTGAGTACACGTATTTGATGAATTTTTAACTTTATATTAACTTTCCATTTTTGCATTCATTGCAGTTATTATATTTGTGCGCAAGTACTTGGATGAGATACTCGTGATTGGAGTACCTATCTACTGTGTCCTGATTATCACCATGCTGTGGCGTGCCTTGGCACGAGCTGTTGATACAAAGAACTTTTTGGCCATCTTCTGTGCTTTTGGCGCTGTCCTGTTCGTCATATCGGATGCGCTAATTGCAGTAACCATGTTCTTGAGTGTAGAGGTGCCCTCCCCACGGCTGCAAATCATGATCACTTATTATGCTGCTCAGTTTGCCATTGCGTTGAGCACTGCCGACGATGGACCGTTGCAGCCATGTAAGAATAAAGAAAAATAATGTTGCCAATTGCTCAATTAATATCCTTAACGCAACCACCAAAATATGTACTTCCAAAATATTAGATTAGTTGTTGAAGCTATTTAGTTGTGATATTACTTGTTTGTTAAAAATAAATGTTAAAAAATATTAAAAAGATTTCAAACTTAACGGACTACTTTTATTGCTACACAGCGTGGCTTTATAGCAGTCAGAGTTTGTCAGTTTAACAGAAACAGAGCTGTATGTGAGAAAATAAACGCTAGGGTGACCATTGCACGCGTTTACTGATTTCTTGGCATTTTTGTTTTGCCGCTTGACTCTATTGGCTTGGAATAGTATTTGTTATTTGTTAATATATTCATTTAATCACATAATATGGGTCCGTCGGAGTTTAAATTAAATAATCCACCCGAAGACCTTATCTCGGCTGTCAAATTTGGTTCGAAATCCAACCAGTATATGGCTGCATCATCTTGGGACGGAACGCTTCGCTTCTACGATGTGGCGGCTAACTCAATGCGCCAAAAATTTGTACAGGATGCTCCTATTTTGGATTGTGCCTTCATGGTTTGTTTGATTAACTTTGATGCATGTTGTGTGTAACCATTACCAACTACACTTTTAATAGAATATTGTGCATGTGGTGAGCGGCGGACTGGACAATCAACTTCGGATGTACGATGTGAATACACAGGCGGAGACTCTGGTGGGTTCTCACGATGATCCCATACGTTGTGTGGAACATGCGGAGTATGTCAATGGCATCTTGACTGGCAGCTGGGACAAGACAGTTAAACTTTGGGACATGCGCGAAAAGCGCTGTGTTGGCAGTTTCGAACAGAACAACGGCAAGGTTTACTCCATGTCTGTGATTGATGAAAAGATTGTGGTGGCCACATCTGATCGTAAGGTGTTAATTTGGGACTTGCGTAAAACGGATAGCTATATTATGAAGCGTGAATCATCATTGAAGTACCAAACGCGCTGTATTCGTCTATTCCCTAATAAGGAAGGTTATGTCATGTCCTCCATTGAGGGCCGCGTGGCTGTTGAATACCTTGACCATGATCCTGAGGTGCAACGTCGAAAGTTTGCATTCAAGTGCCATCGCAACAGGGATCATAATATTGAGCAAATCTATCCAGTTAATGCGGTTAGTTTTCATAATATTTATCACACATTCGCCACCGGCGGCTCGGATTGCATCGTCAACATATGGGATGGCTTCAACAAGAAGCGTCTGTGCCAGTTCCACGAATATGACACATCCATATCGTCACTAAACTTCAGTGCCGATGGCAGTGCCCTTGCCATTGGATGCTCATACTTGGATCAGTTCTCCGAGACTCCTGCAACAGTGCCTAATCCGGCCATTTATATACGTTACCCGACTGACCAGGAAACCAAACAGAAATAGCCATAAGTATTTTTAATTAACTCGATTAACTGATTAAATGCATTTTGATTATAGTTTTGAAGTTATTTGAGCATACGCATCCTTAAGCAGCGACCATAAAATCTGAGACACTATGTAGCCTAATTCGACGAAGCTCAGCGTAGAGGCACCCACATAGAGACCAAGGATGCCACCAAAGTTAGCGACCCAATTGACAAAGCCGTACTTCAGTTTAGTTTCAATCTTCATTAGTACCCGCTGGCCATAATAGATCTCAGCTCTAATTCGTTTCGAGATCGTGGTATTTGTTGTATTTAAACTGGAGTGGATGATTGGATACAATGAGGCTAAGAGGAGCTGGGCGCTGTATTCTGACTTACTTATTAAAGTGACGCACATTCAGATACGTATGATACAACTGGACGTTGCAGCTCTCTGGGCACACGCAGTGCTGACCACGCCGTAAATCCTTAATATAATTATCCTGGTGGATGATTTTGACATACTCAAACACATCCGTGTTACGATGGAGACATGGAAAGTCCAACACAGTACACTCTCGAGTATCGTCTTTTAATTGGGATTGGCATTAGTCAGCAATGGAGTGATATCTTCAGGACTTACCTATTGCGGGCAAATACAGGGGCATAGAGCAATTGCAATACAATTGCACTGTAGCCTGTAGGCAAGTAAAAATGCAATTTGTGCGACTGTAGGGTAGATTCTTATATGGGAAGTAGGGATGCCTCTCGTTCTTTTACGATTAGATTAGTCATTGATTTATGTTATTTGGCTTCAATTTGTGCGCTTACCTCAAAGTAGCAGCGTCGCTTGACCGGATCCATGAAGTCAGTGTTTTTGGACGTTTGTATAACCATCGGATCTATTGTCACAAAGTTTTCAGTGTTTGCATAGAGATGGTAGTTCATATTGTTAGACCATTGATGAGAATTCTTGATCATCAGCTGAAAGGTGATTATTGCTTAGTACATATGTTCTGATATTGAAATGTTCACCTACATGTATAGAAAAGGGCACCTGCGTGCCCGGTCTCAAGAAGGTATCGTTCAGGTGCAGTGTAAACTGCAGCCCAGATCCTTCGCCGGCTGTGCTTAGTTTGTAGGGATAAAACTCATTGACCAGCTCCTTTTTGCCGGACTCTTCGGAAATGAGCGAATTGAAAACCAAGCAAATACCCTTCTCAGTGTTTTCCGACACAAACAGCTGACAGCATTCGTATTTGGTTTCGTCGAAGAAGCAAGAGTCCGGCTCGAAGAGTTCATCGCATCGGTAGGCCAAATAACTGGCCAGCTTGACGAGGCTCACGTTAGCCAGCGCAGTCATATTTCGCTTAGACAGCGTGCCGAGTGTCTGAAACTTACCAAAGTTTAGCTGCTCCATGCGAATGAGTAACTGGTGGAAGGACTCACGCGCATATGCATCCGCATTTCTGGGCAGGAAACGATTCTCAGCGGTCGAGGCGCGCAGCCAATTAACGTGATTAAAGGGACAAATGGCAACTGCCGGAAACTCGATATTATAAACTGGAAACTGTGTTGTTTCCACCACGCTGACCAGCTGCTGCTCATTATGTTGATGCTGCAACATAGATAAGATAACCAACAATCCCATCGTCGCTGTCAGCACGGTAAGAAGCCAAAAGTAGCGAGCGAATATACGTTTCTCCTTAATGGCATTCTGAACGCCATGAATCGTAGAGTTGGCAAATGCTCTACGTAGCATCTTCTCATATTTCTGCCGCAGTCGCTGCGACCTGAAGCGTTGCAGACCCTGATTGATCTTGGTTCGCGGCGCGACAAGCTCCTTAGTGTACAGCAACATGGTAACTGAGCAGTGACTGATGAAGCGTTGGCAGTTTTATGCTAAAGTATGTATATTGATTATTAATAAAGGTGCGTGCGCGTGGCTAAGTGACAAAACTATGAGCTCTAATCTATATATGGCAGTCAAAGTTTTATTAATGGAAATTACAAAATTGCTGGTCAGTCAGAAGTTAAAGATATAAATTAGGATTTGGGTGCCAGGCTCTGCTGCACCAGCTTCAAGTGATTCTTAAGTAGACAGTCAGCGCCACGCCAAGCCCATTCGCAAGCGTTCGAGCCCTGCTCATTCTTGTCCACACAGGCCGCAATCTGGCCATGGAGCACATCGTCGTGGTTTGCATGGCCACGGCTGAGTTGCGTGTGAATGTTCTCTACATTGAAGCCGGACTGGGTGTCGAAGAGACCGAACTTGGTGAAGACGCACTTGAGATAGCATTGTGTCTGGGCATCATTGGGATAGATCCATTTCTGGTATTGCTCGACCAGTTCTTTTGGCACTTTCAGTTCCTTGACGCATGCCTCACGGTAGCTCAGCATATCTTCTTTATTCTTGATGACATACTCGGCTGAGACCTGTGGTGCAGTAGATTGTCCAGAAAATTGATCAACTTAACTCTCTCCAAACAACTCACCAAGCCTATAAACATGCAGACAGCAACGAGATATTTCATTTTGATGCCGTTCAGTGTTCGACGATCAGACTTCTACTGTTTGATGTGGGGCCTATGCAGGCACTATTTATACCTGTCTGCGTCGATTATCAGGCTCTTCTACTTATTCTTAAATAAAGAAGAAACATTTTCTTAACTGGCATAACGAATTGAATATTCTCTTTTATGTGTGTCTCTCTATGCTTCTCCATCTCTATCCTTCTTAAAGCATTGGTGTTATCAAGTAGTATTTCATATTCTCTAGCTTCAATCTCTTAATAAATAATAAAGATAATTACTAGACATAAATATATAATTTTTCAAAGTTCATATTATTGTCTGAAATATATCACAATTGACTCAAAAAAAATTAGAGATGTTTATTGTTAATATAGTAATTGTATGAATTTACTGTAGAGTATGCTTTTATTTGAACTGAGCAAGTGCAGCAGCTCATTGATTTGATTAAGAAAGGGTCACATTTCTTTAGTCGCTTGTTCAATTGTGAAGGCTGTGATTGAAATCGTATTCTCGGGTCAAAGAATCTTTAAGTATGTGTTTGAGGACAATTTGTTGGGATAAGTGGAATATCATTAATGCGCACTCACAGTCGTTGCAGTGGTGTGTCTTGGAAATTTTCCACTGCTATCACAGGTAACAAAGAAATATTCAATAATACAATGCGTTCAAGGTTTCTTTTTCTCTTTCTCAATTTATTTCGTTCTGCTTATCCATGTTATTCGATCGCGTTTTTTGGTTACAGGTAGAAAAACGTGAGACTCTTTTAGCTTCGGGATTAGGTTGAATGGGCCGGGGTGTGGGCTTGTTGCAGCAAGTGATGCGATCCAATAGGCTATTTATGGCTCCGACCACGGACAGACCCATAAACAGACCAGCAATGCCACCATAAGAAACTGTGGAATAATTAAAGCAATCAGAAACAATACGAAAGGGCTGGAAAATCCATAATTAGAAAAACTTACCCATCAGGTCAAGCATTGTTATGTGCAGCGTGGAGCGATACGAGAAAAGGGTCTCCTCTTGAAAGTAGACGTCAATCTCAATCTGATTGCCTCTGGTGTCGTAGCTGCCATGGCGATCCGTGAATGTAGCTGCATGATACTGGGTGTGGTCACAGGTGGGGTAGCAATTGCAATGAGTGGTATTGAAGACATTGTCTTTAGACTCCTCAATGATGTTGCCCATGTAAAACAACGAAACTTTGAAAATTCATTGATTAACAAAAATTTGCACGGTGCCTGCTAAATATTTACCTCCGTTTCTTTGCATGCACGGCAAATCCGCAATTGTGCATAGGCGCATGGATTCCTTATTGTTCAGATCTATATTGATTGCTGGGATTAATGTATGGTTACAATTGCACTTGTGCACGATTGTGTCAGCTCGTCCGTAAAATAACAATATCGCCTATTCACTGGGCGCGCCCTAACAGCTGGCTCGGCTGTAAAGTGCAGCGGCTGCAATCCGACAACAATGCGATCATCTGTGGAATAGGTCACACTGGAGCCCACATACTGACCTGGCTCTTGTACGATGACCTTAAGAAAGAACAAATTTATTCATATTTTAAAGGGCATTATAGAAAACAGATAGAAAGATGTATAAATGGATATTGGACTTTATGCGCTATCAATAACTTATCTAATATCCTGTAAGGTCGACAGTCTTAAGATCTTAATTTAATACAGTCAAACATTGTAATTACGAAATTAAAATGCTGAAAGTATTACTAGTACCATTTGAACACATAAATAATGATTGGTTTCGATTATAATTAGTAAATACCCGATCTCTCATTCTTGTTTATATTAGATTACCGAAATGCATGATAAATAATAAATACAAATAATTTACATAATACGCAGTCAGTTCCAATAGACTGAAAATGATCTAACGGTTTCGGTAACAACTTGTGATATGATTATGAGCTACTTGCTGTAGATAGATTATTATTACGTATTATATATTCTCATTGGCGTTGCTTACCCCTAAGGCAGCCAGCCTGATGTCGTTTATATATCGGTTAACCTTGATATTTAGCGCACTTTTGAAGCCAGCATCGGCCACCGACCAAGGCCAAGTGGGATCGGCATTTTCGGCTAGCAACGAATTGAATACGTAACAGGAGCCCATCCTTAACTTTCGGAACAGAATGCTGCAGCAATCCACTTCTTGACGGCGCCACGTGCACTCCAAGAAAAAATCCTTGCAGTTGTAGCTGAAGCCAAAGATATTCTCGACGTTAAGCAATGTATGGTTATTGAATTCCTCGAATTCGCTAATGTTGTGCTGTGCGAAATGATGAAAAGGGCTAATGTGCCAATGAAAGTTCTGTATTAGATTATAGAGCAAATTTAGCCTCTGCTCTCTGGGATTCTTGTGCGCAGTAGGAGTAACGTGGGTGGGGCAAATGGTGACGGCTGGAAAGGCAATCTCCGAGACATGAACGTCGGTACGATCGATGGTGGTCTGCACCCAATACTGGAAGTAACGCTCCGAGGATAACACACAGACGTAGATAGTCAGGACAAAGGCAACGAACATTAGTATAATACGGGTTATGCTGTGGGTATATAGCAATTGCTGTAGAGTTAAGGCCATAATTTCGTTTATTAAGTACTTACCGTCTGATGCAGAAGCATTTGTCCTTTGGCTCAACATGGGGCAGCCTGTCATCGTCATTATTGTCATTGCATTCAGACAACTTAATCACGGGACCCATTTCGATGAACTGATTGACGGGCGTGGCAGTTAATCAATGAACACCGATATTAATATCACCAGCTTATGGCCGAATGTATATCTGGCAATGGGCTTATCAGCCAATTGAAACATAACTACTCAATTACAAGAATTGTTAGCATTAATGGATATCCGGACACACTTTCAGCTCAGCAATTATCAGTCGAAACTTATGCGTGAATCGCGTAAATAAAGCCTATGCGAGCTGTCAGCGTGCACAGTAACAAAATGGTTGAAGTGGCGAGCGCAGACAATAAGGATGCAGCGGATAAGGATGCGGATAAGAGCTTCATGGAGCTGGTGCGCAATTATTTTCGATACTATTGTGAGAGGTCCACCATACATTGTGTGCGCTATCTCTACGATGCCCAGCTGCATAATGTTGAGAGGTGCTGCAAATGAGCTCCAATTGGATCTATTCATTAATATATTCTACATACATTTATGCAGACTCATCTGGGGTGTGCTGCTCGTCATTAGCGTCACGCTGTGCTGTTCATTTTACATACTGCTTTCGGAACGATATGGCACGCAGAAGCTACAAACGGTTATTGAAGACTCGCAGTATCCTGTATTCCATGTGCAATTCCCGGCGGTGGGTGTCTGCACGGATAATCGCATCAATTGGAGCAAGCTGGATGCGGCCAAGGCACACTTTTTGCCGGCAAATGCAAGTGAAAACATTGTCGAAGTATTTGGCAGACTTGTCAGATACATGGAGACGCTGAGATTTGACAATTTTAAGTTTAGTACATCCGAAATGGAGGATACAAATTTTGAGATTGTGGATTTCGTTCCGCTCTTCCCGTTGGCAGACTTTTTAGCATTGCGCTGTGAGGACATTCTGGTGCCGGGCTCCTGCAAGTGGAGGCAGACCTCCTTCAACTGTTGCGATTACTTTATCACCGAGAAGACGGAGTATGGCTTGTGCTTGGTATTCAACTCGGAAATATCGTACCAGTCTCGTGCAATTGTAGAGCGCGAGGGCGCTGCATTCTATCCGAAACATAACGCCAAAGCAGGGCAGAGTTCCGGTCTCAATTTCAATTTAAGGCTGAACGACAGCTTTAAGCGCCCAGACTCGACAGTCACGGATAATGTTTTTGTGAATAGATTGTAACATTAAGGGAATTAGATTTCAATTTAATTTACCAAATTGCAGATCATGATCAAGAAGCCGATTCAAATGACGAACGTCGTCTACTCCATACGGCCCAACACAGAGACCCATCTGTCAGTGCGACCCCAGAGGACGCTCACCGACTACACCACCCGAAGCATATCGCCGAAGCGTCGCAATTGCCATTTCCCTGACGAGGGAATTGACTTTGGCATCAGCGATGCTTCGAATCGATTTAAAATAAGTTCCTTCATCTCCAATTGCCTCACTAACTGCCATGAGTCCTACTTGATTAAATTATGCAATTGCACGCTGCCAATTTACTTTGCCAGTAATCAAAAAGGTGAGTTGGCTATTCATAAGAACTCTTTATTTATGCCTAGTTTTGTGAACTACAGTCAAGAATTGCACGGCGTCTAGTCTGCGATGCATTTCGCGTCACAATGGTGAGTCCAATGCCAGTCGAACAGCAACTGCTATGGGCTCAAATGTATCTTGCAGATATTTTCAACTACGACAAACACTTGGAGGAGGACAGTTACTTCACCGCGAGTACGCCGGGCATGAGCTGTCCCTGTTTAGTTAACTGCAATTTGCTGGAATACTTTACTTCTACAACCACGTTGCCATTGCCTTCAAAGGAATTGTACAGTTGATTTATATATTATCCCATAGTCAAAATAATCCCATATCTGACTTGCGCTTATTTATAGACCCACAACCTCGGCTCTAAAGGTTTACAAGGTTGATGTACATTATCAAGTGGAGATGATGATAACCTATCGCACTAGCCTTGAGTTTACCAGCATTGACTTGATTGGTATTACCATTAATCTCAATTGCAAATTCACATTATATATGTATCCCATTTTATTTCAGCTAATCTTGGTGGCATTTTCGGTCTCTGCTTGGGCGCTTCTATGGTCAGTGGAGTTGAGCTAATCTACTTCCTGACTGTGGGATTTGCTCTACATCTCTATGATAATAACTACTATGCTATTCTACGCAGGAATCTCAAAAACAAATGGGCCCAGGGGCTACGTTACTTACGCAACGAAGTGAGCCACACTCACCCAGGGGCGCAGCCCGTGGAATCAAAAACAAAGAGCAAACTGAGACATCCGTTTAGTAGCCGAGCCAACGCCTGGTGAATGTTTTTTATTCAAAATGAATACTCAAGCGATATGAATGATATTAAGAATTGACATTCGCAGATTTAAGGCGAGTCTTGTAATATTTCGATAGGCGACTTTGATGAGACGAGTTCAGATAAGCAAATAAGTCGAATATCAAGAGATTTCTAATTACTATTTCTATGCTAGACTCAAAATAAACGTTTAATATTTAGATTATGTTAGATACGGATATAGACTAGATAGATTAGATTCTTCCATATCAATAAACAATCTTTGTGGGGGTTATTTTGCGTCGAAATTGTAGAGTTATCGGAACTGCTGATGGTGGTGGCAGGGGCTGATGCTTGGACTTCCTGCTGTACTGATGTAAATACAAGTAAAGGCCAATTGTGGCGTAGTAGATTAACTCGATGGCGCTGAGCAGCGAGGCGCCAAGGAACAAGCCAATTATGCCACCAAAGCTAGCTGTAATTTAGGTAAATAGGTTCTTAAATATATTTGGGATCATTCAGAGCACTCACCAAGCAGTTCTACAAACGTAAAGCGCATATGTGTTTGATACTTAATATACCAGGATGACTGAAAGAATATATCCAGATGCATGCTAATAGTCCCAGCCGTTAGCTCTTGAGGTCTATAATACAAAATTATTGTAACCAGAGGAAGATTGAGAGTCTCCTATGCTGGCTTACTCCATGGCACTGTTGCTAAAGATGGTATCGTAGATGAGCTGTGAACAGCTGTTGAGGCATTCGCACGTCATGCCATCCCGGTACACAGTGTCCACATACTCCTGCTCCTGAGGAAGGCGCTCCACGCTAAAAGTCACTTTGATGGATATTCAGAATGATACAAAATTATGGACTTATTGGGGAAAAATTTACTTACATCGATTTTCGTAGAGGCACTTGAAATCGGAGGCTTTGCACTCGGTGAAGTTATCTAAGGACGGGCAAGTTTTTATGTACTTTTTGAATATTATTTAAACATTCTGCGCACCTTTGTGATGACGGGGAAAGAGCAGAGTGGGTGAACAGTTGCAAAGGTTAACCACATGCTCCTGATGGCATTTGGTACGACAATTGCCACGCCAGTAAACAAAGCCCGGCAGATTCTTATAGTGTGGATCATGGATTTCGTCAGGGAAAATGCATCGCCTGACTTTTGCCGTGAGAACTCGGGTCCTGAAATCGGAGCCAGTGTATCGCGGCACCATACTGATTCGATTGTGGCAGTCGTGGGGCACTAGGCGAGCTGCCTCGCTCCATTGTTGCGGCTGCTTAACCATAACGTACAGGCCACGCAAGCCAGGCTGAACAAGTGTTTTGTTCAACTGTAGGTGTATCTCCAGGCCAGTGCCTGGACCAGATTGGGCTGTGCGACGTGGATAGTACTTGTCCTCCTTCTAAAAATGAGATACTTGGGGAGTGCTGACCAATATTCGAGCTCAAGCACTTACCTCTCGCTGTCGCATTTCTGCGCTAACCGCCGAATTGAAGACCCAGCAGAAGCCGAATTCAGTGCGTTGCAGCTCAAAGATCTCGCAGCAGTTGTGCGGCTTGCCCCTCCAGCTACAACTGTTAAAGAAGTCATTGCAATGCAGATTCATGGCCTCCATTACTTTGACCACATTCAATTCATCTAGCTGTGTGATCCTTGGGGCAAGAGTTGCATTTTCAAAGAAACTCCCCAGACTCTGCATATCTTTCAAGTGTACACCAGACGCGGCTGCAAAAAAGCTTATAAACAATTCCTTCTTCTCGGCGCTGGCATCGCTACCCAAAAACTCATCGGGAATCTCCTCCAGCAATCTTGGCCAATTGATGCGACTTCGTGGACAAAGACCCACAGATGGAAAAGGCACAAAGAATATCGGCTGCATAGTGTCTTCAATGGTCGTGTGCACGCGTGCGGAATTGTAAAGCTCGGTCAGGTCCACATAGACAATCGTGGCACATATAAAGGTGCCCACCAAAATCAGAAACCAAATGAATCTGAAGAGTTGAAAAGTTACTGAACCATGAGCATGAAGTGGAATAAGATTTACATTTCCACATAACAATAATATATAGCAGCTTCAAAAAATATTTACAACAATTGCATATGTGGTATCTAGAAGTCGTTCCATAGCATCTGTATTTCTTTTTATACCCTGAACCCATTGAAAATGGGAAATCAGGGTATAATGGTTTTGTTAAAAGTATGTAACAGGCAGAAGGAGGCGTGGCAGACCCCATAAAGTATATATATTCTTGATCAGGGTGACGAGAAAAGTTGATATAGCCATGTCCGTCTGTCTGTCCGTCCGTCCGTCCGTCTGTCCGTATGTTTGAACGCGTCGATTTCCGAAGATACAAAAGCTAGAGAGTTCATTCTTTTTGTGTTAGGTCCGTATATTGCACGCGCAGTACGAGTTTGTTTCAGAAATTCGATAACTTGTATATTTGCAAGGTTATCGATAACTGAAATGATCGGGAACCAGTTATAAAATTCTAGCTAATTCATTTTCAGAGTTAGAGTCTCCAAGTCTTCTGCATATATATAGATACCAATTTAATACAATTTCGGTTTTTGTCAGATTTTGGATTCCGGTCCCCAATTCGCCCCCACACCCCCAAATGTGTAAAAAATGCATTTCAAATACTAGAGACATACAGTTTGGTTTGGCATATAGATATGAATATCATAATCTTAATCTGAACATATCAATATGATTGTCCATCTAGAAACAGAATTATTAGTCTATAAAGTTTTCTCATCAAAACCCATGTGGCGCAGCAAGCAAGGCAGCGACAAAGCAAGACGCATTGCGGGCACACATATGTACATACATACATACATATGTATGTATGCATGTATGTATGTTTCTGTGTGCAAGCGTAGATCAGCGTGTGGCTGAGTTATGATTTATAAAAAGAGTTATGATTTATAAAAAAAACCTAAAATGTTAAATAGAATATGTAGATCATATGCTGAAACTCTCATTACATTCCATTATATATTTTAAAAATTTTAAAACAATTAAAATAACAATGGAAATGCAAGCAACGTTGAGCAATGCAAATCAATTTTCGTATGCGTGTGCACATATACACACAAAAAATCTTGGGCCGTTTTCTATGTTGCTATGCGTGTATATTCTAAAGCTAAGTACACACGATGCAAACAATTTGCAGCAAGTTGATTGCTGCAATCAAATTTGCACGTTTGAACACGAGTGCAAACATTTTGCTGCAAACAAAAAATTGTTTGCGGCAAGTTTTATTGCTTGCCGTCTGAATCAGTGTTGCCATTTTAGCATATTTTAAGCTAGATCTAGCTTATTTCAAAATGAAATAGCTTAGAAAGTGGTTAAAATGCTTATAGCTTGAAATCTAGCTTATTTCAAATTTCATAAAGCTTATTTTGGCTTTAAACTAATTTCTATATAACAATTTTTTTTGAGATTGTAAACTATTTTTATGATCAAAGCAAATCAAACCAAAATAGTATTTTTTATTAAGTGCTTTTCATATTTGTATGACAAAAGTTATTTATAAAAAGAATTTTCGCGAATCGTGGACTAATTTAAAAAATGGAGGTTCTTGCCGTAGAAAACATATTACGTACAAATAAAAAACCCGACCATATAATTCCTTTGTTGAAATTTCTTAATTATGCAAATGTTGAAGAAATTGTTTCTCAATTCGGAAAAATCCATTTAATAAATTGGGAAAAGAAAGAAATTACTTCTCAGTTTTGGGCCGAAGTCCTCAATTATATGGATGCCTGCGGAAATAAAACCTTTCAGCAGTTGTCATTATTTGATATACACATACTAATCGCTTCCTTGGCCGAATGCTGTTGTTGAAACTAAATTGCGAAACCAATTCAATATTAAAGGTTTGAAACGCAATATTTCGAATAGGGTGGGGTTTTGAAATGATTAGTTATTTAGTGTATACTTAGTATACTCATTTTAATTTTGCAGATTTGGGTTACGCCGTCATGGCAACGGTTGTTTTAATTATAAAGTACCTTTAAAGTACTTATGTTTAATTAAAAAATCTGACAAATATGAGGAAACAAATAATGAAATTATTTAAATAATTTCATTAATAAATTTTTTAATATATCAACAATATTAAAATTTCTTTTAAAGGTTGTACATTAGTGTTTTTATAGTTAGCTTATTTTTTAGATTATTATTTTAAATTTTTAGCTTATTTTAGCTTAGATTTTCCTTCAATCTAGCTTATGGAGCCTCTGAAAATCTGGCAACACTGGTCTGAATACACAATTTTGACGTTAAGTTGGTTGCGCCAGTTGTTTGCATGGTTGCATGTGATGTTTGCTTGCAGAGGCAATATTGCAGCAAACAAAGCGCCTAAATTCATTAAAAATGACGACGGAAATAATTATAAAATTAAAAATTTGGTAAGAAATACAATTTATTGAAAATATCAGAGTAATTGCTTATTTCATATATGTTTATATTGCCATGACACTTCACCATCAGGCGACACAAACAAATTTTTAAATTCATCAGAGAATGATATGAATCAGCTGTAAACAATAAAAGATGAGTTGCTGTTTAGTTGCCTTTGGCGGTGTGATTTATTTACTCTGCTCACATCTTTCAAATACTTTTGACTGCGCCAGGGAATGCTACAAATTTGTGAGGCAAACACTTTACTGTGATTTGACTCAGTTAAAGTCAATTGACCTGATCAATAACAGAGAAGAAGCGAAATGGTTCTGAATAAATGGAACTTGGTACACATGTTCTCGTCTAAGCCAGCTCAGTCAGCTTAACTAGTCTAATGAATAGCCAAGGACTTGCCATTATTATGAATAATAGAAAAGAGTCAAATAAAGCCAAGGTCGAGCATTATTTGTAATATAAATTTGTTATTCGACTCTCTAAGGACTTGCTGCTATTTCTGCTAATATTAGTAATTGAAAAGTGGCCAATGTCAACAATTATCTATTATTTACATTTGTTAGTCAAGTTTCTGCGTAAAATGCAACACTAAGAATATTACTTTGAGAGCAGAACAAAATCCCTTCGAGTTAAGTAGCTTATGAAGCTTGCAAACCCATCATCAAGTCCAAGAATGAATGGCAGCGACTCAATGCAGCAAAGGCTCAAGGAGTTCGCAGAAATTTCAGCTGCTTTGTGCATATTTTGAGTTTCAGGAAAATACAGATTGCTTAGAGAGACTGTCTCCAACAAGAATTAAATGTAGGAATGACATGCAGCTGTGAACAGCTACATGTTATTTTCAAAGAAATTAATAAAATTAATTTTATTTTTCAGATGAAGATTTCAGTCCTTAATGCTTTAACTGGAAAGCTTCATGAAACTATAAAATAAAAAATAAAAAAACATGAAGAAAATGTTCAATGACAAGCATCAATTTAATTTCCTGCCCAATGACATTAACATATAAAGGCCAGATACGTTATTGCTCGTGCGTTAATAACTTCCGGTTGCTGTGTACCAGGATCAGAAACTTTCCCGCTTATGTTAGCTTTCAGCACACGCGTGTGCAACAATTTGGCCCCTAACAAACGGCTTGTCGTCTCCATCGTCGCCGGGGTTCAAGTTCATTTGGCCTATTAAGCGCAGACAGCGCCGCAGTCATGTAAACTTTCTGGTTAGACATGTAAAGCCAGCAGCGCGAGTCCCAGTCAGCATATATATATATATATATATATCTATGTATATTCTTGCATACCGATTCCCGCCCACCGCCCATAGCCTAGATTCAGTTGGCGTTTGTTGCTCGTCCGCTCAAAATTCAATCTCACTTTTATGAGCCGAGAGAAACGTGACAACAAGTCGCTGACAAGGCACATGATGAGCTTCTGCATGTTACCAACAGACCGAGTGCCAAGTGCCCGCGTTTAAGCCATTTAAATATGCAAATTTGGCTTAAAAGGAACTTTAACTCCTTCGCGGAGCCTCGTCAGTGTCAAACTTTTGCACGCTAATTTGCATGTTTAGCACCGCGGCATTGTCTTCATTTGCGCAAAGAGTCCTGCCACATGCCCCCGACCTCTAACTACGCTATAATTGCGTTTATCTTTTGATGACTGAATCCCCGCAGTGTTCCATAAATACTCCTGCTCCTGCTGTTAGCGTCAATGCCTTGCGCTATGCTCGTGTCAAAATCATAAACAAGCCACCAAATGCCTGTTAATTATTTAATAATATTAAAGGATTACCAGCCATGAAGCCAAGTGCCGAGAGCTGATTGATGATTATCGTTCGCTTGGCAAATGCCGGCCAAGATATATAGTCGCCAATGTTTGAGTTGACGTTGAGCAAAGATTTGTCAATTTGGCAGATGAGCTGCAAAAGCGGCCAAGGTTGCACTCACTTTGGCAACGAGAGACGTTTGTTTATTTTGTTTATATCTACTTCCGCTTGCATTGATTTCAGCTGAATTCTGACTTTTTGCAAGTAATTTGAATAATTTTCTAAAGAAGTGTAAAATTTACATATAAAATGTTGGCGTGCGTGTGTGTGTGTGTTGTTGTGTGTATGCGTGTGCATCCCGGTAGATGCCAGCTGCCAGTTGCAACATCAAGATAAAAGCGAAGCCGGAGATGCTGCTGGGGGGCAAGCAAGCAACACATACACACATACACACATACACACACACACACACATACACTTATATATATTCGGCATGGCAGCTGCAAGCACTTGACTTCTGTGAAGACAGGTCCTAGTGCTGGCAATGCTTTTAGCATGTCTTTTGCAAATGCAAATGTTTGTACGCAATTGAGGAATAAACAAATGCACACTATGTACATATGTATGTGTGCATATTTCAATGTGTCTGTCTGTGTGTACATGTGTGTGTGTGTGTGCAAGTTCTTAACTTTTGTCCTTACTGCTGCCATTGAAAGAGCTTGCATGCATGTGAACCTCAATTTGAATTATGAACTTGAGAAAATTAAGAAAACTTTTCATAATTGATGTTATGCATTTTAAATTCGTTTCATTCCCTCGCTTTTGCTATTCTTTTCTTGATTCCGGCTTTCCGTTTTTCTATTTGTACTTTGCATTTCTCTCTCTCTCCATCCTTTTATCGCCTGCTGCTGAAGTTCCCACTGAACGCTAAAGCAGGTTCAAATTTTAAGCGCATCGATTTGTTGCTATTGTGGCTGCATTTGAGCTACTTATATAAGCGAGTTCTGAAAAGGGTTGTCAACTGAATGTTCCCATGGTATTTCCAGCAATTTCTATGCACTCTGAAAAAAAAAAAAAGAAAAAATTGATACTAAAAGAATTTTCATTCCGTTTTGGTTATATGAGTTAATTCAAAAAGCAATGCAATAAGCAGCTTTAGCGACCTGCACAGCAGAGTACAAAATGTTTTTGCATTTGCTTGTCTTGCTCTGCGTACGCTTGATTACTTCGACTACTTACAGTGTAATATTAATTTGTAATCGCTTCACACCTCTGCCATGACAGGGGCATTATGATGAAAACGGTATTAACACATGTGAAATGCAATAAACGCTGAGGAAGCCCGAAGAAGAACTCAACTGTTAAGCTACACACGTCAACACAATGCAGCACTTAGAGAGTACGGGTAGGTGTGTGCGTGTGTGTGTGTGTGTGTGTGTGTGTGTGTGTGTATGTGTTAACATGTCTGTTTGGCTGCTTGTATGTGTGCACAATTTTAAGCACCCGAGAGTTTAATTTGAAAGTTTGTTTAACAACTTTTTAAATAGCGTTCAGCGCTCTTGTTTATGTCACATGCCATACAGCCACACAGGCTGTAAATTTAAGCAGAACAAAATTCAGCTGATGTAAAATTAACAAATTGCAATCTATGGCATTTAAAGCATTTCAAGTGGAAATATTTTCGTCATCATAATAACGATGATGCATAAATTGAGTTACAACTTAATTTATTTAGTTTGCACAACTTCAACAAAATGAACTGAAGATATTAAAATCAATTGTGCTTGTTTCTGCAGTATGAGTAACGTGTAACTTAATAGTTATCAATCAATCTTTACCGATTATAGCTAACAGGCTGACAATCTGCCATATAGTACATATTATATAAAGAATACAATGTTTTGCCTTAAAGTGAATCAACACCTGTTGCCTTGCTAGACTAGAGGTGTGAGTGGTGAATTAACAGGAATTGCTTTTTGTTTAACATACTTGAATAAAATATAAAATAAATAGAATATAAAATCGAGTAAGTTGTATGATTTTCATTATAATTATTCTTTCACTTAATGCTTATTTATTACTTACTAATTTATTTAAATAAAAAACGAACTCTTATTTTTTATAAATTATTTGAATTTCACTTTACAATTAAAAGTATAAGCGCTGCATCGCTGACACGGACCTGGAGTCAACTGTACTACGCATACATATGTATTTGTTAAAATGAGTAAGTTTACTTTTATAAGAGCTTAATTTCCAACTAATTTAAAATTATTAATAATCAATGTATGGAATTTTCATATATGAAGTATAAATATTGAAAATAAATCATTTAATTTTCTTTTCAATCAAATTAGTGGCACAAAGTTTCGTTGCAGCGCTGAAACGGACCTGGAGTAAACTGTACTACGCAGCGACTGCATCAAGTGTATAACAGTTTCACGACTGCGCATTGCTCTGTTCGGCTTTTGGCGCCAATTCGCTAGTTGAACGCTTTGCCGGCGCGCGCGCTGAAGCCGAGCGCAGCGCACATAAGTGTGCTATCACAATCGAACAGTGAGCCGCTGCAATAAATATATATTTACATGTCTATATATAACGGCACATGTGTGTGTGTGTGTGCGTGCCGCACGAGCTATGCGATGGTCGCTTCTTGCAAGCTGAACGGCCATCATCGTCCTCGTGTTTGGGTTGCGCGCCACGATTTCAGATTCTTGAATTGCCAGCAAGTGTTTGGGCTCGTCATTCAGTGCCAAGCACGAAGCCGAACACCGTCGCCGTTTGTCGTTGGCTACACTGCTGTCGGCACCGTTAGTCGTTGTCGTGGCATGTCCTGTCGACGCCGCTGCCGCTGCCGTTGCTGACGCTGCTGCCGTTTGCCAAGTTTCGCGTTGTTTTTGAAGTTATTCACTCGCGATAGTTACATCAGTGATGTTCAGTACGCGTCGCTCTCTTGTGCTCGATAGCTAAAAACTTGTGAACATCTACGTTGCAGTGCAATGAACAATACAAAATTGGCTATACAAAATTAAATACGGTTATATTTGTGAAAAAATGTCAATTAAATTCAATTTGACTCAGTTTTAAATATATTTTAAAAGAATTTAAAAATTAATTTTATTTTAAGTGTATTTTGAAAATTTTATTTGAAAAAAAAAAAAAGGAAATCAAATAATAAAAAACAGATTATTGTTTCATTATAAAAAATAACTGTTAAGTTCTTAAATTATAAAAAAAAGTGTTTGAAATTGAAATTACAAGTATTTATTTACTGATACAACAATTGGCTCTACTTCTATAAGTATGTATATTAAAATTTTATCAATTATAAGTTAATGAGTAATTTCATAAATTAAAAAGTTATTGAGTGATATTTCGAGAGTTAAGATTTCAGATTTTATCTTAATCAGTTATTTTTGAAAATAAGTTAATTAAATCAGTTTTTGTTAGATTTTGCAATGATAATAGATTTATATATTATATTGATATTGATATTTTTATATATCACATTATTTGTGTTATCTGGCATCAAAATTTTACTAATTTGTTAATACAAAATATTTGAGAAACAATTAAAAGAGCAATTAAAAAACTCATTGCGAACAACTTAAGAAAAACAAGTTAATTATATTTCACTTAATGCTCGCCTGTGTGAATTCTGCTTGAACGACTTCATGGAAAAGAGACTGCTTCGTTGAGCTATTAATCATGCTAATATATTAGCCAAGTGAAATTCAATTTGAAGCTCAACACGAGTAAATAGCACCACACGAGCACAAGGCGACAGCATGCCAAGCAATATATAAGAAAAATTACCCGAAAGTACCAACGAAACCGACAACAACATCAAGCCTCAGGCACTGAGTCGGGAAATTGCATTCGACGGAAACTCGAAGAACGGCAAACAGCAACAGGAGCTGCAGCTGTGCAGCCTCGAGCACCGAGTCTCGAGATCCCCACGACGAAGAAGCCTCAGCTTGTTAAGAGGTAAGCTATAATAATGTGAAATGAATATTTGCGTATTTTTTGGTATATCCTTAAAGATGCTTATGAGATTATATTTACCTATTTTATTTACAAGATGATAAGTAGTTCAATTAAGCTTTCATCCATCGATGTCATGTTCCGACCTTTTTAAATTCAACTATTTTAATTTGAACAAATGTTTGCAGAAAGTTGAAAAAAAAAAAGAAACGTATACTCTGCAGCTTGGGGCCCAGTGCTATTGCTCAGCAAATTAGTTGGCCTTTTGAATGGGCCAAATAAATAAACAAGCAACAAGGACGCAATGGGACCGAGGGCCTTTTTTTCCCAGAAATAAATAAAAACAAATGCCTTCAGCGTTATTTCGAATTTTTTATTTCGTAGTTTTTCCATTTTAAATGTAAACCGACGTCGGCCAAGTGAACAGACAGACATCGGAGTCGGCGACAAGTATAACATTTAGGTTAATCATACGCCATGGCGTACGACGGCAATGGCTCTAGACGCCTGCGTTGTTGACTATTTAGCATAAATTAGTAAGTTTTCACTCTTGGTGTTGGCCGGTGGTTGGGCGCCAGCTAAGCAAACTGGGCTAACTTTCGGCATTGACAGAAATAAATTTCTTTGAAATGGCGGCTCACAAACAAGGAGACGGTCGCCTTCGTTGGCTGTCAGGTGAAGTGGTGCTAGTTGTCGCATGCAGCATCTGCCTGCTGTTGGCCAGGGCTGTCTTGCTTCCTTATTATTTAAATCAATTTTAATTTAATCATTTTATCGTTCTAATAAATCATACACAAGGCGCCAGCCAACAGCGCCAGGGCTCGCGGCAGTACTCTATTGGGGACTGCTCAGCTTGAATTGCCTTGGCTTTGGTTTGCTTGGCTGGCTTTGGCTTGGCTTGGCTTGGCTTGGGTTGGCTGGCTTGCTTTGGCTAGATTGTTATTAACAATATGCGAGCATGTAGCGAAAAGCTACAGACAAAACAAAATTTAAATAGAAAATTAAAGCGGTGGCGACAATGACAGAGCTGTTGAAGATGATGGCGCTTACGTTGCTGTTGCTGATGATGATGAGGATGACGATGACGGCCGGAAACAAAAGAAAAAAGTTTCTTCATTAAAAATTTTAATGACTTTGTCTCTATTTACGCAAGGTAATGAAAGTCAACAGAATAACTATGTTCATGCGCAATATTTATATATGAGCGGATATTTGCCTCAGTTGCAAATGCACAGGATTTCCCACAACATTTTAAGCAAACATTTATGAAATGGAAAGCCAGCCAAATGCATTCCCATAAATTACTTATGAAATGCCTCAAAAAATCAATATTTATTATTCCCAAAGGAAACTCTCACATGTAATATGGCAAAAGTTTAAAATAAATATTAAAGATTTCTAATTTAGCTGGGCATTTCAAGTAAATAACTTCTCTATTTCTCTCATTCTCTGTGAAGCTTCTTTAAGTAAACAGGGCAAGATGCCTGGCGTTGCATGAGTAGCATAAATTTTCAACTTACAAGTGGCACTAAAAAACTGTTCAAGAAATGAAGAAGAAAAAAAAACAAACTTTTGTTTTCTGAATTCATTTGATAATCACACTTAATAACAATAAACTTGAATAAATATAATTTAGATGTAATTTAGTTAAATATAATTTAGATACGCGTACATTGTATAGGGTTTATTTATATATATAGTTGGGCTGTCTCATTATTACTTTGTTAATAAAAAAAAAAGAGTATTGTACTTAATAATTGAATACAATATGTATAAACAGAAATAGCACGCTTACTCATGCAGCTGTGTAATAATAGACAAATTAATAACAATATATGTTAATCTCAATATTTGTTTTGTTTGAGTTGATGATAGTTGATTTGCACTTTATTTTATGTATTTATTTTCTTTTTTTTTTTGTATGTATGTATGACTATATTGCTTTTTAATATATTAAGTAAATAATGTGTCGCTATCGCAATATTAGATTGACAATGTTCTACTAAAAAATGTTATTGATTAAAAAGTCTTAAGAGAACTTTCAATACTTGTCAAGTACAAGAGAGAAATTAGTTTTTCATCTTCAGAACTAATTTTGAAAAAAAAGTTGTCAATTTTGTATTCCTTATTTACGATTCCACTCAGGTACATTCTATAAATAGAAATGAATCAAGCGTATGGGCATTAGCATTGGGAATTTAAGTAGCTTACTTCAAGTTATTTCAATTAATATAGAAAATACCAGAAATAGGCGTTCCTTTACGTTATTGTTTGTGTGGTTGCAGTAATGTTGTTGCTTTTATTGATTTGCTTATTCAGTTAGCAGGCACGCACATGGAGAGAAGCTATCTAAAATGCCAACTAATTAAATCTAATTACCAAGTAATATTTCCCCACAGCACATGAACTAACTTAATATACCGTTTCTTATCTTGCCAGCCATTAAAGTCGTGTGCACACACAAGCCATAGAAACAATAACTAACAGTGGGCTAGAATATGATATACTTTATAGATTGCTCTGGTCTAATTTGCAGTACTAATAACAGAAAATGGAAATTAGCATAGCATATAGAATGCAGAAAATCGTGTTCACTGTGAATATGTTCAATCTGCGCTTCTTATACATTCTCCCTACAGGATATTAATAGGAATAGTCGAATAGATTAACAATTAAATGCCACACACAATTAACGCGTAATAATACCCCAGTCGAAGGAGCTGTATTTCAGCTGTATTCCGTATCCGATAGTGTGTGTAAACGTGTGTTTTACGACTGCTAAGTCGTACGGCACGCCCCCATCTCTGGTGTGATGCCCCCAACCGCCCACAATGTATGGGCGTGTATGTTGCGAACGACAACGCAACCAAAGCTGAGAGCTCGCTAAACTATTTATTTGCATATAAATATTTCAATACTGCTGCAAAGGCAAATGCTTTACTTCACGCACACATACGCAAACAAACAAAGGCGCACACACACAGCCATACACACACACACACACGTCCTCACTCTTTCACAAAGACATTCACTTGGTATTGGAATAAGTTGTTCCTGCTGCCGCCGCAATACAAGCAAGTGAAGAGGCAAGCAAATGCGAGTGCGGCAGGCACAAGTGCAGGTGAACTGGAAACTGCCGTGTGCTCTGGCGGTCTCCATGGCCACACATCTGTAATTGAAATAGTTTGCCAGCCAACATGTGGAATGTGTGACAGAGACAGGCAGGGGGTGGGAGAAATAGCGAGCATAGGCTGAACCTGTTTTCAATAAAACAAAAGGAAATCCATTTGTCACAGAAGTAATTGTTTGCTCACAGGCCTGCTGCGCTCAAAGCCCAAAAATAATGAGAGGGTTACACACACACACACACACACACACACACACACACACAGAAACACACATATATATATTCAACATATACACTCATATATGGACTCATGAGCAGAGGAAACGTCACAATTTATTTTTGTTGCATTGTTTTAAGCGTCAAATGCGATTCAAATTCGGTTTAGTTTATATTTTTAACAGTAGGCGCCGTTTTATAACAATGAAAGTCAAATATCAACTGCACATTTCCTCTCACATTTCAATGTATGTCTGTGTGTGTGTGTGGATAACCTGTATGCTTTATGTGTGCCTTTTTTTTCTGCTTGAACGAAATATAAAACTAACTACCGTAAGCTTAGTTAACAAGCGATGCGATTCAAAACAATTACTAAACAATCATTTGTGTAGCTTCAATCAAAAACAATTAGAGAGGGATAGAGAGAGAGAGAGAGAGAGAGAGAGTAGCATATGTGCAACAGTATATACAGAATACAGAATATACAAAGCCCAAAATTGTTCAAGTTGGTTGTCAAAAATCGGGACGTCATCAGGAAGCAGGACACATTTAAGTATCAACATGATGTACATAATGTTTTACGACTGTGCCGCTCATAAAGCAACGCAAGTGCAATTACCACAACAACAATAACGATAACAGCAACAGCAACAGCAACAACTTCTATTTACAGTGGGCGAATGTGCAACAATGTTTGACCAAGTTGCGTGTGTGTGGCAGTCGAGCAGTGAGGCACTTAAAATGTTTCAGCCATTATGGCCATCACAGCATTGGTGGGTCCCAAACTTGATGCCACAAACTGACTGTTTGAAATTTGGTAAAATGTTCATAATATGTCAAACAATCATCGTTTAGCTTTGTTTTTTCAACACCCAATTTATATACACACACAAAAAGATGTTGAAATTTTGCAAAAATCGATTATGAGTTCAAATTTAATGCTTCAAAATGATGCTTAAAGCCGCTTAGATGCAAAGCAAACAAAAATTTAAAGTCTTCTTTGTCAGAAATCGCATTAGCATTTCTCACTAAATTAAACTAATCTGAACTCGTACTCGGTCAGACAGCAGCTCAAGGTTTAATAGTAGACGAAGCATATTTTATTTTAGTGAAATGAATACGAAATCATTTTGAAGAAATGCATAAATACAGCAATGTGCAATTTTATATATTCCTTTTTTGTTGTTTATTATTAAATTTAGCTTTTGATTTTTATTGGTTGTAGCTCTAAACTAGAATGCGACATCGAATGTTTTCGATAATAATTGCTCAGTCTCGAGTCAACCTTCTGCTTGAACAAATATGCAATGACTACTTGAAAAATCAGACAGAAACATGAAGTAGGAGCACAAGCAGAAGCAGCGGCAGTGGCAGAGGCAGAGGCAGTGGCTGCTCTTAGGATGCGTATGTCCATTGGATTTTATAAAAGGTCACCGTCTGCGTCGCGTCGCGTTGCGTCGCGTGGCTTTGAGTTGAGTTGAGTTGAATCGAGTCGAGTCGGTTGGCAGCGCTGGGCGTCATTGCCGTCTCAATGGCGGCACACTTGTAACACTAATGAAAATTCCAATGAACTGTCAGGCACAAGGGCTACGTCAGCGGCCTTGGCACAGTGCCAGTAAATTGTGTCCGAGTGGTCATAATTTGGGGTATGACAGTAGTGCCGTCGACGTTCTAACCATAACATAAAATGCAGCGAACTTGAAATTTTTCCAGTGCAACTGCAAATGTAAGTGAAGCCAAAAGATCCAAGACCCAATCCAGGTGTGAGGCGTGTGGCAGCACTTTGAGGATTGCCTTGTCGTATGTGGGCTGCCTGGTTGGCTGTTTGGCTGGTTGGCTTCAGGCTCGTCTTGTTAATAACTTATGACAGACTGGTAGGTCGAAAGAGCAACAACAAAGCGCCTTGCCCAGAGTCAGCTGCTGCGGCTGCTACTGGTGCAGCTTTCCCTTTCGTTGCTCTTGCGGTTGCCGCTGTCGGTTGGAAATGATTAATGAAACAATTTTTTATGGGCATGTGGCCAAAAGGATTGAAGCCAGAGATGTGTGTGTGTGTGTGTGTGTGTGTGTTTGCTTTGTTACTTTGCCAAAGCAAATTGATAACTGCATACATGAAATAAATACAAAGCTGCCACAGAGGTTCGATCGAAAACGTTTAATCATTGTAATCCTTCGAATTTCAATTGAATGCGGCATGGATAAAATCATAAATAAGGTATTTGAAAAAGTTTATACTACGCATGGATACTGAGAAATCCTCCAGGGCTTCTTACAAGTTTTTGCGTGAAAATTCAATGGAAAGCAGCTTGTCCGATCCCAGACCACGCTTCAAAATTGTGTCACTTAAATCCCAGCACGCCGCCGACACTTAACAATTTTAGGGCGGCTTATGCTGTCGCCGTTGCGAGGCTAATAAATAAATTGGAAACTTTCGCATTTCCACGAATTTGCAGTTCAATTGCGCTAATTGACTTTATGTCGGGCGCCAGACCTGACCTGTAAAACTGGCCCAGCAACAAACCAACTTTGTGACAGCAACAACTACAAACGGCTGCAAAAAAAAAAATCGAAAAGAAATTAAACGAATTGACATGTAATATGCGAAGTGGCTCCAGCGCAAAGCCAAATCCAATTCAAGGCTGCTCCTGCAAAAGTTTCAAACTCGACTTGAGCCCCGTATGCTGGGCGGGAGTTTGCCTTCTAGGCTGAAGTGTGAGCAACGCGAAAAAAAGAAATTTAATGAAAATCATAATAAATTTGAATATTTACAAAAATTGGCTGAGGTTTGGGAAACACAACATCCAGATCCCGACAGTCACACGCGTTCAACGGTAGCTGCAGAAAGTTTCTGAATTGAAAAATTGAAAATAATGAATGGCACCACCACACACACAGACACACACACACACACAGACACGCACACACACACTCTCATATGCAGACACCCACGCAGTGCTGTTAAACACAAATCGCTCAAAATTGCTGTCGTAAATACAATTTTGCAGTAAACCGGTTCAGTCTCCCTGCCCCCCTCAGAATATACAAAGCCCAAAATTGTTCAAGTTGGTTGTCAAAAATCGGGACGTCATCAGGAAGCAGGACACATTTAAGTATCAACATGATGTACATAATGTTTTACGACTGTGCCGCTCATAAAGCAACGCAAGTGCAATTACCACAACAACAATAACGATAACAGCAACAGCAACAGCAACAACTTCTATTTACAGTGGGCGAATGTGCAACAATGTTTGACCAAGTTGCGTGTGTGTGGCAGTCAAGCAGTGAGGCACTTAAAATGTTTCAGCCATTATGGCCATCACAGCATTGGTGGGTCCCAAACTTGATGCCACAAACTGACTGTTTGAAATTTGGTAAAATGTTCATAATATGTCAAACAATCATCGTTTAGCTTTGTTTTTTCAACACCCAATTTATATACACACACAAAAAGATGTTGAAATTTTGCAAAAATCGATTATGAGTTCAAATTTAATGCTTCAAAATGATGCTTAAAGCCGCTTAGATGCAAAGCAAACAAAAATTTAAAGTCTTCTTTGTCAGAAATCGCATTAGCATTTCTCACTAAATTAAACTAATCTGAACTCGTACTCGGTCAGACAGCAGCTCAAGGTTTAATAGTAGACGAAGCATATTTTATTTTAGTGAAATGAATACGAAATCATTTTGAAGAAATGCATAAATACAGCAATGTGCAATTTTATATATTCCTTTTTTGTTGTTTATTATTAAATTTAGCTTTTGATTTTTATTGGTTGTAGCTCTAAACTAGAATGCGACATCGAATGTTTTCGATAATAATTGCTCAGTCTCGAGTCAACCTTCTGCTTGAACAAATATGCAATGACTACTTGAAAAATCAGACAGAAACATGAAGTAGGAGCACAAGCAGAAGCAGCGGCAGTGGCAGAGGCAGAGGCAGTGGCTGCTCTTAGGATGCGTATGTCCATTGGATTTTATAAAAGGTCACCGTCTGCGTCGCGTCGCGTTGCGTCGCGTGGCTTTGAGTTGAGTTGAGTTGAATCGAGTCGAGTCGGTTGGCAGCGCTGGGCGTCATTGCCGTCTCAATGGCGGCACACTTGTAACACTAATGAAAATTCCAATGAACTGTCAGGCACAAGGGCTACGTCAGCGGCCTTGGCACAGTGCCAGTAAATTGTGTCCGAGTGGTCATAATTTGGGGTATGACAGTAGTGCCGTCGACGTTCTAACCATAACATAAAATGCAGCGAACTTGAAATTTTTCCAGTGCAACTGCAAATGTAAGTGAAGCCAAAAGATCCAAGACCCAATCCAGGTGTGAGGCGTGTGGCAGCACTTTGAGGATTGCCTTGTCGTATGTGGGCTGCCTGGTTGGCTGTTTGGCTGGTTGGCTTCAGGCTCGTCTTGTTAATAACTTATGACAGACTGGTAGGTCGAAAGAGCAACAACAAAGCGCCTTGCCCAGAGTCAGCTGCTGCGGCTGCTACTGGTGCAGCTTTCCCTTTCGTTGCTCTTGCGGTTGCCGCTGTCGGTTGGAAATGATTAATGAAACAATTTTTTATGGGCATGTGGCCAAAAGGATTGAAGCCAGAGATGTGTGTGTGTGTGTGTGTGTGTGTGTTTGCTTTGTTACTTTGCCAAAGCAAATTGATAACTGCATACATGAAATAAATACAAAGCTGCCACAGAGGTTCGATCGAAAACGTTTAATCATTGTAATCCTTCGAATTTCAATTGAATGCGGCATGGATAAATCATAAATAAGGTATTTGAAAAAGTTTATACTTACGCATGGATACTGAGAAATCCTCCAGGGCTTCTTACAAGTTTTTGCGTGAAAATTCAATGGAAAGCAGCTTGTCCGATCCCAGACACGCTTCAAAATTGTGTCACTAAATCCCAGCACGCGCCGACACTTAACAATTTTAGGGCGGCTTATGCTGTCGCCGTTGCGAGGCTAATAAATAAATTGGAAACTTTCGCATTTCCACGAATTTGCAGTTCAATTGCGCTAATTGACTTTATGTCGGGCGCCAGACCTGACCTGTAAAACTGGCCCAGCAACAAACCAACTTTGTGACAGCAACAACTACAAACGGCTGCAAAAAAAAAAATCGAAAGAAATTAAACGAATTGACATGTAATATGCGAAGTGGCTCCAGCGCAAAGCCAAATCCAATTCAAGGCTGCTCCTGCAAAAGTTTCAAACTCGACTTGAGCCCCGTATGCTGGGCGGGAGTTTGCCTTCTAGGCTGAAGTGTGAGCAACGCGAAAAAAAGAAATTTAATGAAAATCATAATAAATTTGAATATTTACAAAAATTGGCTGAGGTTTGGGAAACACAACATCCAGATCCCGACAGTCACACGCGTTCAACGGTAGCTGCAGAAAGTTTCTGAATTGAAAAATTGAAAATAATGAATGGCACACACACATACAGACATTCACACACACACACAGACACGCACACACACACTCTCATATGCAGACACCCACGCAGTGCTGTTAAACACAAATCGCTCAAAATTGCTGTCGTAAATACAATTTTGCAGTAAACCGGTTTCAGTCTCCCTGCCCCCCTCAAGACACACCCACTAAATTTCCAACAAGCCGCAGGGCGACCCGCTGCTGGGTGGAACGACAGATTTGAGTGACAATCCACAAGTAACGGCTGCAGGAAGAGTAAACAACTCTAGCAGCTTGCTTACCTAACGCTTCTGGTGTCATATTCCCTCTCCCTCTCTCTCACACTTCACTCTGTCTGTGTGTGTGTGCGTGGCTTACATATTTAGGCTCTGTCGCCAGCGGGGCACCCGCATTGCGGCTGAACTTGCGCCGCGCGGTGCGGCAGCTCAGGTATTTGAATTCATTACTTTGTGGCAAGGATTTTACGTTTCGCATTTGGCAGCCTGGCGGCACAGGCTGCTTGCTGGGTAAATTATGTTTTTTTACAGCAAATTATGGCACTGAAATTAAATTCATATTTTCATGATCGCAAATAGGCTCTGCAAGGCGTTTCTGCTGGCTATGCCTTTTTAATACCCTATGCGACAGAGCAAAGTGCAGCATATTTGCTTTGCATGTCTACTCTGCTTTTTAGCTATTATTATTTCAGTTAATTTAATAATTACATAATATGTTTTAGCTATTATTAGTTCATATAATATTTGGTTTGTACTATGCGCAACTCAGTTATGCTCTATAGTTTCATTTCATTTGTAGATACACAGCAAAGGATTCATTCTAAAATTAAATTCTGCCTACACTTTCCTTCGCAGAGCGAGCATTGGGCAGTCGTATGGCTGCTTTGCATTGAAACTTTTATTTCTGCTTTTGTGCCCTTCTCGCTCTGCCAGCACTTTCGACCCTCTATTTATATTTCTAATTTTCACCTTTTTGACCAACGTTGTTTTTTTATGGCTTACATTGGGTTCTGTGAATTTCTGCTGCGTCTGGAGCTGGTTAGAATATTGTGTTTTTGTATGCTTGTTTTTATTTGCTTTATTTTTCTTGAAATATTTCGTTCTTGCATACGCTGTTGCGTAAGAATTTTTAGCATTAATAAATAGCCTGAGTTGGCATCAAAGCATCAAGCCACAAATAATATTTAGCTTAGCGTGCTTCGTTTTTATTTGCCAGCCAGCAAAAAAAATAAATAAATGCGAAAAAATCATTGCCTGCTTTTGTGCGCTTCTGCCTCTGCCTCTGGCCCGGCCTCTGCCTCTGCTGGCATTCAGCTGTCCGTTTCCGCGTCTATGCATAGGCATTCAATATAGTGCGTTTGCCTGTGTGTGTGCGTGATGTATTTCCATAACCAATTAGGCTGAAATGAAAATCGGCTTCTGCCGATTCCTACCGTCTGGCAGGAAAGCGATTCGAACCAAGTCAATCTCAGTATGAAGCAAGATGCTGAAACGCGAGTGCAACGGCTGCACTTCGTGCCATGTTGCCTTTTAACGTTAATTTTCTGTGTTAATTAGCCATAAAATTGTGTGCGAGTAAACAACAACCGGAAGCACTAGCAGCCGGTGCAGTTGCGGCAAGTGTGATAATCGAAACTTTAATCAAGTGCAGGCATTCGGGCATCGAGGCAGCCAGGCAGCCATGTGAGGCAAGTGGGGCACGAAAGTGAGTCGCATGTTGGCCCATTTCAACATGCTAATATGCAGTTGATTAGAATGTCACTCCAAGCTCCCCTTCACATACGTGCAGGAATTCAAGCTCAACTCAACTCGGCCTCTCACTCTGTTTAGCTGTCACACTATTTCAGAATTGAAAAAAAAAAAAAAAGAAATGCTAACAACAGCAAATGTCATAAATACGATAAACTTGGCCTAAGAGATTGTGGGCAAATGGCCAGATCTGGCCTGGTCGATTGCATTCAGGCTGTTACATTATATGGCCGCGACTTGCGTGTGGAGTAAATCGATGTGGCGAAGATTTTAGCCATGGCATTTGTTGTGTAAATCATATTAGTCACAAGGCTAAGCACGCACACAAGACGTATACGTAATTTCTACATCAACATAAACTTTACCACGGTAAATTGTTTTCTCGCAACGATGTAATCAAAATAGATATAGGCATATTACTAATAAAAATATATAAGTGGCCGTTTTGCGACATCATTAGAGCACGTCAATAAGCGACGCAACGTCCCAATCTTTGTCTTTCGACTCGTCAGCGTAATCTTTCAAGACTCTGCGCCTCGTTGAGCGTTGTCCGTTTGCTTGGAGTCGACGTTGATGTTCTATCTGAAGTCGCCTGGGGTATTTTTCTAATGGCTTGGCCTTTTGTTTCTGCTGCTGGTGTCTGGTGTCTGGGAGCGGAGTAAATATTGGCTTGCTGATGAATTTGCCTGCTATTCTCTGCGACGTGACTTTGTCAGCTTGTCATTATATCAAAATTATTTTCTCTGCCAGTTGAATTGTTTCACAATGGAATTATAGCATTCACACGTGCTCAGATGCCAAAGGAAACGGCTTGGAAGATGGGCCAATTTGTAATTTACTCATGCTCTTACATGGCGCCCAATTTATGTTCTTTTGTTTCAATTTTCCAAGAAAATATATAATTAAATACCCTGCAAGTTATAAATGGACGTCAGCTAGAGTGAAGACTATAGGATTTTAAGTCCATAAATGTAAATTACAAAGAGTTTTATCAAAGACAAATCTATATTTAGCTATTATTTATGAAGTTTGCGTTGCGCTTGAGAAACAGCTTGAAAATGACGAACGGCTGAAAATACCCTTTGAAACAAAAACAGAATGGAGTAGAGGGCATCTACAAGTCTTATACCCATGATAAGAGCATATGCATACACTGAGTTGTAATCATATTAGACGACTGGCAGATATTTTTGCAAAGCATGTGACTGGAATTTATTTGCTGTAAACTCAAAAATATGTTGTGAAAGTATTAAAGAGGAAGTTCATAATCAGAAACGCTGCCAGAACGCAAATGATGCGAAACACTTTAACTTATTGCCATTGGGCTTTATTAAGAATACGCACCAACTTGGCCAACTTGGAAATTGAGGCCAAAGAACTATGTGGCACGCGGCTAATAAAACATGTGCGAACTCATCAAAAACTAAACTTTAAATATGTATGCCCTCCGGACTTCAAATGAAATGTGTGCGTGCGTTTACCAAATGAAAGCAAACCAAAGTCAGAGGACGACACTTCGATTCTATATATATATATATATATAGATATATGTATAAATATATATATGTACATATGTCTGTATGAATCCACCTGACAGCAGTGCGTGGTTCAGTGAAGCGGAAAGGGACTGTTGGCTGAATCACACAGGACACGCATGAAAAGACCTATTTGCGTTCTATCTTAAGCCCAGCAGCCAGATATGTTAGATGAACTTGTAGGTGAACAATAATAATCATAATAATTGGGTGTAGCTACCATACATATGGGACCAAATGCCGAGCAATCGTTCTGCAAACTTTGAACGAAAAAGGTTTGCTAAACACAAATGATAAGTTGCCAAAACTTTGGAGCTCTCTATAATAATTTTTGTTTGTTGACTTTTGAGCGAAGAATTTTTTTTTATACTTTAACTTTTTATCTAATCAAAATATCGAGTTTTGATAACAAATTGAGCTACTAAGTTGATTAATTATATAACATATGCATATATATATTTATATAAGATTTATTTTTGTATTTCTTACACCCCGAAGCGATTAAAATTTTGTAATCAGGGTAGAATGATTTTGTTATATGTATATAACAGGCAGAAGGAGGCGTGGCAGACCCCATAAGGTATATACATATATGAAATATCGAGTATTGATATAAAATTGAAGTATCATGTTGGTTAAATATAGAACATATGCAATACATATACAATTTATGTGAACTTTTTATTTTGACTTATTATTTGTCATTCCGATTTATCGATTTATATATTTTGCTTTTTATCTAATCAAAATATAGAGTATTGATATCAAGTTGAGTTATCAAAAGTTGATTAAATATAGAATATAAATATATATAATATTTTTGTATTTATTATAGAGCTTTGAATTCATTCCATTAAAATTACAAACACAAATATAAAATAAAGTTAACAGAATAAGAAATATTTTTGAAAAAAAAAACTGTACTTGTTTAAACGAACAAAAATCTCTAGAGCCCAATTAATATAATAAATATTTTTAAATATATAGCTTGAATAACATTTAGAGAGATATTTTGGGCCACAAGCTTGACGTATTTGAGATATTGTTTAGGCTTACATATTATTGCATAGAAATTATGAATAGTAAATTGAGCAACATGAAATACTGAGTAGATTGTTAGGCGGGGATAACTTAATATACTGTGAACTTCAATTGCGTGAGCTTCAATTCGCTTTCGCTTTCTTCTCATTGCGGAACTCAAAGTGTCAGATTCAGTTATCTGACAGGCAACAAGTTCACCGTTCGCCGTTCACTCTGCGAATTAACAACAGTATTTAATTATTAAATACGACACTCTCACGAGGATGTGTCCTTGGCGATGTCTGTCACTGCGAATGTTTATTTGTATGGGAACAACATGTCGTAGGAGCAATATGCCACTTAACGAACGCTCGATTTGGCCAATTACAGGCGGGGCGCTGAATGCGTTGCTTGGCAGCTACCTCGACTTGCTGCTGCTTGTGTTGTTGTTGTTGTTGTTGTTTCTGTGCAAACATTATTCATTGCGTGACAAGCGCACTAAATGTGTCCGCACATGAGCGCGAGCCTCTGCTATCCCGTATCCCGTATGTTTACCCGGCTAAGGCTGTCAATAACTTTGAGCGTGCCCAAAGGTATGACACGCAAGCGAAAAACAACAATGGACAGTGAAAAACGGCAAAATCTCAGAAATGAGATCACTTTAGATCGTGTGCTCGACTAAATGACACCCTGCAACGAACAGATGAGCTTCACATAAATTTAAGCCAGCATCTAATTTGCTTGGATTAGTTTTTCGCTGAAGTCTAAAATTGTTTAGAGCTGCGCACTCGCAGGGGTATCCTTGTAGAAGAAGATGCTTTAGCAATGTCAGAAACAGAACAAATCGCATCGGTTTATGGCCAAAATTAATGCCTGTCATTATCGCGGAATCCACTTTAGTAAAACCATCAGTTGGTCTGGTCGCTGCTGCTGTTGCTGCTGTTGCTGCTGCTGCTGCGTCCTTATTTGTCCTTGATTGCTGCAAAAATGCGAGTTGCTCAGCGCTTTGGCTTGTTTGGGCTGGAGTTGGCCTCATTTAATTTGATTTTTAGCTTGTATTGTTGATTTCTGTTGTTGTTGTGCTGTGGCCGTTTGTTTGTTTGCTTTCGCCGGATTCCTTGCGTGCCATGACACTGAAGGCTCAAAAGGTCCTGCCACTCGGATTTTTGGTGTAAATATTTGTGACATAATTAAGCAGCGCTGAGCATGATACCGCCAGGGACCAGAGCCAACGCCGTCATCGCATTATCAAATCGGAAAAGGGACAACTTGCAAAGGCGAAAATAAAACAAGCATCTGATTGTGTGGATAGCTCGACACACGCGTGATTAAATTCCATTTGTAGACAGAGCACAGCTAGTCGATTCGAAAAATATATATTTGCTGACATTTTAGTGCCTTACCTTACCGACTCTTTTGAGTCCGTGTTTGAGTGCTTGGCTCACATAAAGATTGGCAAGATTTGCTTTTGCTTTCGCTTTCCTCTTTGCTTACCGCTTTTTTCTTTACCGTTGCCATTGCCATTGCCATTGCCATTGCCATTGCGCTTGCCTTACTCTTACCGGTTCGACACGGCTGGAAGAGCGTTCGCTTTCGCTTGCCTGACATTCGTGTGTTTACTTAAAAACGCTTGGGGAGCAATTTGAGAGATTTAAGGCAAGATTTATCGTACAACACTGAGTGGGTGACGCTGATAGGCACTGATAACGGCCCCTACTTATAGCGTTCTCCTAGGCAATTTGCATAGGAGACTCGCACGGGAAAAGGTTGTTCAATGTCAATATTCCGTGCGTTTCCTTTGTTCCTTTGCTCACCTCCCGCCCATATCGACGGCCAACGATTCCAATTCAATGATAGTGCATAAAATTAATGTATGTACTCGCATTGAAAATTCAATGACCAAAAGGGGCTTTTGAAGCATTTATGGAGGCATGCCATGAAAATCTATGGCATAAAGCTTGTTAATATCTACGGTGCCTGTCCTTGACACACGCCCAATACGGCCATAAAAATAGCTTTCACTACCTTATACAGACTCCAGGACTCGACAAGCATTCATTCGCAGATAGTTGTCGACGTGCTGACAGCGTGCAGCTTAGGATTCCATTAAAATAACAGAATAGCAAAAATGAAAACAGCTGCGTTGTAAATTGAAAGCACATCTATGCGACATTCGCTAGTGAAATCGTTTTATTCCTATGTAATTACAATACACCGAAAAATTCGACAAATGGCCAACACGAAGAACAGGCACAAGTAATGGCCAAGCCCACTCAATGGCGGCTGACTCGCTAAAAGCAATTTGTTGCTCGTTGCCTCATTTGAATTTACAGAATGTTTTTATTTATTTTTTCGATTTTACAATTCAGGCCTCCAATAGCAATGTCTGCAGATTTGTAAGTGGTAACTGAAATGACACTTTTCTATGTCGATTTCGCTTGAAATTTGATTTTGTTTTAAGGAATATATTAAACTTATTTACAAATTTAAAATTTTAAAATTATAACAAATGCAATTTGTCTGTTCTCATATAATTTAAAGTTGAATTGTTTGCATGGAAATTTATTTATAAATTTAAATAAATTTTTTTAATGAATGCTTCATTTTTGCTTTAATATAATTAAAGGCAGACGCGCTTTCATATATATAACATTTAAAAAAAATATTTTTGTTGGGTTCATTTACCATATACATAATTTTTGTTAAGTAAATTGCCATTTGGTTAAGGTATTTAATTTCTCTTGACTTTGTCGTGCTTTTCCCAGAAATCGTGTGCATTCCCGAGATCTGAAGAAATATGGTATTTTGCTTGAAATATCTCAGTCGTTTTACAAAAAAATAAAGAAAGAAAAACCATTTAAATTTAAGGAACTTTTTGTATTCAAATTCTTAACTTGAACTTTAACATCTTATAATGAGATTTTTCTCGTTACTTCTTGACTAGCTTTAAGTAACTTATTGCATATTTTCGTATAATAAATTCAAAGAATCTAAAAAATGTGAAAGCTTTATTAGCCAAAGACCCCTCGTTCTATAGACTCTAATTCATATTGAAAACTGCGAAAAGTTGCCCATATCCAAGCAGACATAACAAAGTTTTCTAAACAGAGGGCGACTTTGATCTAATTATATTTTACGACCCATTATTAATAGAGCAATAATGTCGTCTCCTGATATTGTTCAATTGATAAGGACACAGTACAGTACAGATACTAAATTGTAATTGTAATACATAGCAGACGTGTGAACAAAATGGTTAGCAATCAGTGCTTGAAACTGGGTGCTGGCAACCATTTCAGTTAACTTTCATTCGTCTATTCAATGAGTTAGCCATTTCGGTGGCTTTTTCAGCCACGCAGAGATACAGAATTGGGTGCACGGACTTGGGCATATATACAAATTGCTGCCGTTGCCGACGTCATTTGCATAGGGTCCATTGGTAAAAGGGTCGGATTGGGCATTGTGCCAAGTGGAGGTCAGCTTTAAGGTTGTTTCAATTAAATTGTTGTACCATGCCCGCCAGCCAGTCAGCCACCCACCAGGCACACACACACACACACACGCACACACATTTAGGGGTCGGTCATGTACGTACGCCATATGAATTTGCTTTTATTCCGGGGTCTCAACTGGTTTTTCGTCTCTTTAGTGTGGCATTTCTTGTGGTTGCTTGTTTTTTGTGCTTCGTTCTTTTGGAAGTTGCTTAGGTGGCTGGGGGAGGGCTACTTGAAGAGTCAACACTTTTGGGTACCCAGAGATCCACTAGGCTCACATTTTGACTTACTGCACATCAACGGCCTCATCATGCTCATTCTAAGTCAAGCAAAATTTTGCGCAAAAGTTTTTTTTTTTGTAGCGCGTGAGAAATGCGCCAGGAAATTGTACTAAACAGCAGAAAAACTGACAAAATAGGGGCGAAAGACGCTGCTGATGCCGCCGTTGCTGCAGAGCAGAAAGCAACCATAACGGCATAGCACTTGCTGGTTGGGTCATGGGATAGAGCGACAGATAAGCCAACGACAGCAAGCAAGCAGGCAGGAAAATTTATGGCATACAGGCGACGCGAATCCGCCGGAAATGAGGAGCAAAACTCTGGCTGACTGAGCGGCGGCTGCTCCTGGGAAGGAAAACTGTAAGGAAAGCTCAAGGTGTGTGTGTGTGGCTACATTTGGCTTGCCAGCATCGCCTTATCGCCATTGCCTTAGACTGGCAGGTGATAATCACAAGCAGACATGCAATGAATAGCTGCCACAAGCTGCTGACAGCCCGAATGATGTGACAAAGGCGGTTAAACAAAAACTAACAAATGCCATGGCTCCAGCCACAGGTCGCTTAAGATGCAAGACATATTTGAACTGCCCAGAGTGGATTGAGTGGGAGAACGAACTACCCGCAATCACGACTGCTAGCCCTGCCTAGACCCAATTCAATGAATACAGAGCGAATCGCAACCCAAATCCAATCGTCAGTCAACCGAATATTCACTCAATTTCAATCATATTGTCAGCAGCTTTTCTGTCCGTTTGCCCAGAGCCAACAACTGGGCCAGCAAGTGTTAAGGCAATGCTGGCATGTTTGCTACGCATCAGGCTAAGAGTTTGTATAAAGACAACTTTAACTACCTCTTACACTTTACATACTTGGGTCTAGATGTAAGTCCCTACTTTAATCAGTATGTGTAATCGATATGCTCTCCAGTTAATATAAAAACATATTCGACAAGCAATGTACTTGCTTATATATCTGTCGAAAGCAAACATGTTTGGCCTATGCTTGATAGCTATATAAATTATATATTTTAGAAGGGTCTTCAAAATTTACTCGTCAACTGCTCTTTAAAAGGGCGTTTAACCTATTCAGGTTCTATTTTCTTAGCTCTCGTTTTAAACGTTTTACTCACCAGTGTGAAATGAGGGCAATCAACTGAGTTGGGCAAACAACTCTCGCCCGGAGCAGCAGCTCTTGGTTAAATGCTGTGCAATTATTGACTTCCGTTTTCGAACGCGTTGGGAATACTGGGTGGCAGCGAGGTGAGACAAGTGCCTCATGCGCAGTTTCCTGTCCTTTTTGGCACTTGAAATGTAATTTAATTTGTTGATATGCTCGCGCTTTGTGAGAGCCGTCGTGTTTGTGTGTAAATTAATTGTCCACCTGCCGCAGAGCAGGTGCCATGAAATGTTTAACGGAAGCGTCGAAAGACTTCAGTGTCCTGTCTGATGATATCCTCTCATTTAAGGCATGCCAGAAAAGATGTCCTAAAATAACAGAAGCGACAATTTCTTTAATTAATGTGTTTGTTTAGCTTTTGTGCTTACACAATTTGTTGGCTGTGATTACCTGGGACGGATGTTAGTCAACATTTTAATAGAATTAAATTTCCATTAGATGCAGGCGATGGGACAATCAATGTGGAAATTAGGTGGAAATTTGTACGCGGAAATGTAAAGAAAAGTTTGAGGCGGAATAGAATATATATTATTTATTCTCCAAATTTTGAGCTGTGATTAAGTTCCTCTCTATGGTATTTATACGCAGGTTTTAAGATGAGATACATTGACTTGCCTGGCTGGCGTCGACTTCAGCGGGTGGAAATGGAGCAGGATATGGAACAGGAACTCGAATTGGGTACTAAGTCAGCCGCATCGCTTTTGGATTAGATTGGTGCCGACACCATGGCCATGGCCATGGCTATGGCTGTGGGTAATCCTCAGCTTGGTCAGCTGGCGGCACCGGAAGCGGATGCCGCAGGACCTGGCATTGTGGACCCCGTGCTGGCGCTTCTGCGCAGCGATGTTGTCAACCAAACGATTTCTCCGCTCTTTTACAACAGCTACAACATCTCGGAAGATGTATTCTACTACTTTAATGGCGTTAAGGCGGTGCCTACCAGCACGGAGCCACCATTGAATGCGAACAGCATAAGCGTTCCGACTAGCGAGCCCACACTGGAGCCGGATCTGTCCGATTTCCTGGAGGCGCTTCCGAATGATCGTGTCGGCCTGCTGGCGTTTCTCTTCCTCTTCTCCTTCGCCACGGTATTCGGCAACTCGCTGGTCATCCTGGCTGTCATCAGAGAGCGCTACTTGCACACGGCCACCAACTACTTCATCACGAGCCTGGCGGTGGCCGACTGCCTGGTGGGTCTCGTGGTCATGCCATTCTCGGCGCTATACGAGGTCTTGGAGAACACGTGGTTCTTTGGCACTGACTGGTGCGACATCTGGCGCTCTTTGGACGTGCTCTTCAGCACGGCCTCGATACTGAACTTGTGCGTAATCTCTTTGGATCGCTACTGGGCCATTACGGATCCCTTTAGTTACCCCATGCGAATGACAGTGAAGCGTGCTGCTGGCCTGATTGCAGCTGTCTGGATATGCTCGAGTGCCATCAGCTTTCCAGCGATTGTTTGGTGGCGCGCAGCGAGGGATGGGGAGATGCCCGCCTACAAGTGCACCTTTACCGAACATCTGGGCTACTTGGTCTTCTCATCCACCATATCGTTCTATCTGCCACTGCTGGTAATGGTCTTCACCTACTGCCGCATTTACCGCGCGGCCGTCATCCAGACACGCTCCCTTAAGATTGGAACCAAGCAGGTGTTGATGGCATCTGGAGAACTTCAACTGACTCTGCGCATTCATCGTGGCGGCACCACACGAGATCCCGCTCCCAATACACATCAAGTCTCGAGCGGTGGTGGCGGCGGAGGTTCTCTCAGCCATTCGCACTCCCATTCCCACCACCATCATAATCATAGCGCCGGCACAACGACATCCACGCCCGAGGAACCGGACGACGAGCCGCTATCTGCGCTGCATAACAACGGACTGGCAAGACATCGACACATAGGCAAGAACTTTTCGCTTTCTCGCAAGCTGGCCAAGTTTGCCAAAGAGAAGAAGGCGGCCAAGACCCTGGGCATTGTGATGGGGGTATTCATTGTGTGCTGGCTACCGTTCTTTGTGGTAAACCTATTGTCCGGCTTCTGCATGGAGTGCATTGAGCACGAGGAGATTGTTTCCGCAATTGTGACTTGGCTGGGCTGGATCAACTCCTGCATGAATCCTGTGATCTATGCCTGCTGGAGCCGAGACTTTCGCAGGTAAGCTGTGTCCCAGCTGTGCCACCCCAAGGCACGATTCTAATCTTGTTTGGCTTCCTTGCAGAGCTTTCGTGCGACTCCTGTGCATGTGCTGTCCTCGCAAGATACGCCGTAAATATCAGCCCACCATGCGCTCCAAGTCTCAGGTAAGTTCTTGGCCAGTCCTTGGTCCTTTTTGTGCTCTGCAGCGGACTCTTCTTTGACTCTTGCATACGCGCCACCTCACGCCAACTGGCTCCATCTCGATTTCATTGGAAATTTTATTGAAAGACACATTATTAATTTCATCAACATTTCGTGTTCTTCTCGTGGGGGGGATCTCACGACGTTAAAAACTGTTTATGAATTATGCACCTGATGACAACGTTTCTTACTTTTCGTACCTACTTTCGTATGCTCCAAAAACGAAACTCAACGAACGACAAAATTAATTTGCAAATTTAATGAATATGATAGGATAAGATGAAAAAAAAAAAAAACACAGCGAGTTTTAACCTTGCTCGTCCCCTTTCCCCCTCCAGCTGTTTCCGTCACGCTCTTGCCATTAGCATTCACACACGTCTGCCAGATAGGACAGCTCACTCACTCAGAGTTTTGGAGCAGTCGAGCAGCCCTACATACTCATAATTCAGCATAAATAAACAGCGCGGGCGCATCTGTCAACGTCATCGGCAAATGCGACCGCGCCCGCTTCCGCCCACGCTCACGCCCCCTTCCTGAGTTTGAGCTCGTTGGCATTTTAATGAATAATTTTGTAATGTCTATCTGAGTTGTGCTTAAAGTGGGTCAACATCATCAGCCAAATCCCGACTGCAGTCAGTAAATTTAGATACCTTTATCGAATGATGGCAATCAGCAGGAGTGAATTTTTCAGAGTTTAAAAGTATTTCCCTGTAGCAGCAGCTGATTGGCATAACAAACATTTAGTGATTGCAATTTTTAATTTGATATAACTGTAGATTGGCAGGTGGCAGCTAACAGGACTGGCAGCAGCAGCTGCATCGCTGCTAGCTAACGAAACGAAGCGATATTCCACGTTCAACCACTTCACATTTTACACTCCAGTTTTTAACTTAATGTAATAATATTTTGATAAAAATTGGAAAAATTTGGAATTTGTACATTTTTGGCTTCCAATTGGAGTTTTAGTTTTTCAGTGCCAATTCATTGGCAGAGCATTCAATATGTGCATAGAGCGATGCATCTGTTGAGATATTACATTGATCACATCAGGGAATTTCAGCATTTCCAGCTGGGCAGCTCTCCCTAAACGAAGCGCGCCTCCCATCAATGCCAGTGGGGGGCGGCTGGTGTAGTTAGTTGTTATTGCTGTTGCTGATTATGATTCTGATGGTGTTTTTACAGAGATTTGCGACTCGGCGCTGTTACTCGACCTGCTCGCTGCACGGCATTCAGCACGTGCGACACAATTCCTGCGAGCAGACTTATATTTAGTTTAGCATAGATTTAGCAGCTCGCTCGCCCTGCTTGAGGAGCTGCCCCCAAAAAAAAAACAGTTAAGTTTCCAAGCCGATGGGCAAGGTAAGCAAGCGACTTGTCTAACTTCTTTTTGTCGTTTTCGTGTTCGTCGTCGTCTAAGCCTTGCACAAACTAAGCCATACGAAGGGCTGCCCACGGTGAGAATTCACATTGCACCTTGTTGCCCTACGCCGCACCAAGTCCCTCTCACTCACTCTCACTCTCCCACCGTCTGTCGCGCTGCCTGTGTCTATTTGTCTCTGTTTAATGCTCTTTGTCACAATATAAATGCTTTACTCGCTGTTGCGCCTCTTCTTCGTTGGCTCGCCTTCGACATTGTTGTATGTTTCTATATTTTGTTGTTTGTTTTGTTTTTTTTTTTTTTTTAGCGTATGTGAAGGGTCGCAGGGGGAAAAGAAAACACAAAATGAACTGTGATTCCACGTGTTGAATGTACTGCACCTGAATCACCTGATTTCTCGCACACACACACACCTACACACACGCCCCCCATTTGATATGGAATACATTCAAGTTGTGTTCAGTCCTTACATTTGTGGCTTTGTTTGGACAATGCCCTTTGGCATGGCAGCTGTTGCTGTTGTTGTTAAATTTAATGCGCAAGTAAGCTGAGCTTTTCAACTCTTGATGTTATATTTAATGCGCCGCAGCCAAAACAGCTAATCTACAAAGCAGACACCTGGCTGGGCAAGCAAAGAATTGCATTATTAAGTATACGCAGTGTTCACAGCTGCTCTTGGTTGTTCGTGTTGGGCTGGGGGATAATGGGAAGTTAAACGGAAAACTCTCAGGTTACTGGAGAAGGACAACTTGTATTTGTTGATGTCTTGATGTTGCCATTGTTGTTGTTGCCATTGTTGTTGTTGCCGTTGTTGTTGTTGTTAATATTACTTTTACCAATCATTCACCGCATCATCTACATTGAAAGGTAGAACACATACACACACATCAACTCTACCCAAAGTTTATATTGTTGTTTTCCGATTTAAGCTTAAGTTAAAACCTTTGTCTGTCTCTCTCTCTCTCTCCCTTGTTGTCTGTCTCGCTCCCTCTCTCGCACCCGCTGTAAGTATAAGAATATACATGTTGTTTTTTGTGTGTTTACTTTGAAATTTTTTACGTGGCATTGCTGTTGTTATTGTTGCCAGTTTTACTTGTTGGCCTTTTGACTTGGCTCTTTTGCCTCATACCAACCACCAACCACCAGCCAACTCCCACCACCAACCCACACAAACACACTCACATCGTTTGGGCATATTTGAAAATCAACTCGCACAGCACAATATCCGACATTTCAGAAATGCTATCAAGCTAACCATAAATACTTTTAGCACTTTAAATTTCCAAACCAATTTTCAACAATCATCAGGCACACACACACACACACATATATAGACACCCAATACATATGCACAAAATATTTTCTATAATATAATGATGAAAATGTTATTTACAGCTCTCAAAAAGCAACTACACGAATGCCCTTTGGGAGCAGAGTCGTTGCTCTCGTTGCTCTCGTTGTCTCATTGTTTCCATTTGGGTCGTGGGCTATCGGGTGGCTAACATGATATCAATTACATCCAAAGCCAATTCCCTTTGCTTTTGGCCAATTGTATTTGTATTGTTGCGAGCGTTTTGTTGAAAAGGGTCACGAATGTAGCAGCTGAGTTTTTGGGGTCCAGGCACTTAAAAAGTACCGGAAGGAAGCAAAGGCATATCGAATTCGTCCTGATTCGATATGTTAATAAAAGAAAGCGAACAATATAGTTTACTTAAGATACGGGCGTGCTCTTTAATCTGGTGATCTGCTGGATTAAGGGTAGCCTGCCATTGAATCAATAGCTATAAATAAAACTTAAATGCCCAGTGGCCTTAGAAATATTACTCCCAAACACATTACAGTTAGATAAAAGCAGGTGCGTTTGTTTCAAATCAAATTGAACTTCAATAGAGGACTTTGCTGTAATAATAAAATGCGTTTATTGCTTCGAGGCGTACATTTATTTCTGCATATGAATTATCTGATGCTCAAACGGAGTCATTGTTGGAGCTGTCCAAAAAATCAGCCATTGTTCCCTTGCAACAAGTGAAATCGCCCGATGCCGATGCGCTTGTTGAAATTAATTGAATGTTACAAACTTGCCGAAATTATATTGCATTTACGTGAACTAGGACAATTTGTGAATGGAAATTTGACCATTCAAATGTTACATGCAGAAATATAATATGAAATGTTAGCAAATAAATTTGTATGCAGAGCATAGCAATTAAATGGAATGCAAACTCAGACTGAGCAAATAATGTAAAAATCATTTTTAATATAGATTTTTATTGCTTTGATATAAATCATTTGATTGGAAACGTTTGCTCTAAGGAGAGAGAGAGAGAGAGAGAGAGAGCGAATTAAGGTGGACACTTTAACTAAACATTGCATAACTTCCGTTAATGGCTGAAATTAGCGGTAAATGAGTTAACTTCCGTTGGCCATTTGCCAAACAGGCGATAAATGAAGATGGGCGTGTGTGTGTGTGAGCTGATTTTATTCAGTTTGTTTTGCAGAGAGAGAGAGAGAGAGAGTTGTGTAACCTGAACACCGTTATTTCCTGCTTATGTACTCTGTTGTCTCTCGTTCGCTGTGCTCACAGTTTATGTAACATCAAGCCCATTGTGGTCAACCACAAGCTGAGTGCGTATCTGTGTGTGTGTGTGCGTGTGTGTGTGTGTGAGTCTCTCCAGAAAATTAACTTCATTGACAGTTTGTGCTGTTTGACTGCTGTTCTGTACAGTTGTTAGACTTGTTCTCTGACTTGTTGCCACACACATACACACACATAGACACTTATACACACACACACGCCCACGGCCACGCACACACGCCAGGACACAGTCTGATTGGGCTGCAGCTTTAGGGCATGCTGTGCGCTTGTTACACTCTGAGAAATAATTGGGTGAATTCGAAGTTTGTGTAAATAAATGATGAAATAGTTTCTTGGCTTATACGAGCTGGCCAAAACATATATTTCTTTTATTGTTCTATCTACCCGCAGCAGCGTAGTCAAAGTCTTTTATATAGTATATCAATTTAATATTAAAAATATTTTATCTGACTGTTCGACTATATACATTTCTAGATATGTGATACTTCTGAATATCTTATTGAAAATATATGAAAAATTCATTTGATATTGTAATTAAATTGAATTTTGTTATTTGCTGAACTCAACTCTGTCAGTGTGCTGACAAAATGACCAATACGACGATTCAGGCAGCATCCGAGGCTCACTGAATTTGCATAGCATTGTGTATTGTAGGTTTACCTTTGGGGCGTAATGGAATGACCACATGATTGTGCGTAGGCGCACAAGCAACACTTTCACACTAACATACAAGCTCACACACATACACACACGCACGCACGCACGGACACTTACACATATACAGCATTACTTTGAACTTGGAAATGTCGTAAATTGCACAAAAATTATATATGTAATTGTAATTGTAAATGCTTGCAGAAGAACTCTTTGGCCAGCCTGAGACCGGCGCCGACAACGGAGCTGCTACGCTTTGGCGCCTTCGAGTAGAGGCTGAACCCGAAACAAGGTCATCCTTGTGGCAGGCAATTATCATGTACTTTCGCTGTTATACGTATTTCTCTCGAGCTGATATGCTAAGCGCTGCTAATTGCTTTAATTATTGACAGACGCTTTTATGCCATCTATGGTAGCTGGGGCAATAACCAAAGCCAAATAATTATTATTGAAACAATCAATCAAATGAATGCGTGACCGCTTCACAGAATGACGGTTAAATTAAAGCGATTTCGTGCCTGTCGACATTTTGTCGCCAGTTAGTGCAGAGCATTTTTGTTTTGTTTTTTGTTTTAGGTATTTTGTTCTTATTTTTTTTTGGTTTTGTTTTTTTTTTTTTTTTTTCGTTTTCGGTTTATTTTGGTCCCCTTGCGAGGCAGGACATCAAAATGTAATTTACCACAAATGTTGCAAAAACATCAATTATCCCTAATGGACTGTGAACGTGAAATTAACGTTTATAATTATGTGACAGAGTCGCCAAAAAGCGGCCACAACCGCAAAACAAACCCAACAACTCCAGCTTAATACCCTGTACTAGGTGCGCATATGAGGGCATGGGTATAGATCTTTGTTCAGTGCAAAGAAAGCATTAACATGTTTTACTCATTTCTTATTTTATATTAAAATATTTTAATTTGAGTTTAATTTTTCTGATAGTTCTGTATTTACAGGGTGACTAAGTGTCTCCTATATGCCCGTCTGTTATGTCCGAAACTTTTGCACTCTCTGGTATTTTCTGGCAGCTTGATCCTGGGCCGTATCCTGTCTGCTGCCGAACAGAGTATAAAGTAATAAATTACAAGAAAAGGGCGTGGCTTTGACTAATTTTAACGCGAAAAAGAAATCATTTTTAGGGCCTCCTGCTGGAGTTGAATGACCTTTAACCCAAGCCAAACCCATATCTGAGAGCTAGACACGCCCTTTAGATACCACGATAATTCTGCTTTTGGCAATAAACCAAGTGCGAAAATTCGCTTGCTTTTTGTATAATTTTGAATAGCTTCACTTCATTTGTTCAGGTTTTCTGTTTTCTTTTTTATTTTGCAGCAAATTGTCAAAAAGCTCAATTAGTTGAAACAGTCTTTAAAGCCCTTTGCAGCACTTTATTCAAGTGTGAGAAATACGCAATGTCCAGCCACACGTTGCGTATGCGTAATCAGAATTGTTCATTACAGGCCGGAGATGAGAAAGTACCATAATTGCTTGTAATTGCCTTGAAAATCAATTTCAACTTGAAATATTCAGCAACTGCAACACGAATTTCCAAGAAATACACAAAAGCCACACAATTTGTTGAGATTCACATAATACACAATACAAACGCCCACACAAGCACACGGCTTAGTTGTCTCTGAAATCGCCCAGCCATTGTGTCAGCACTTCGATGATGATGATGATGATGATGATGATGATGACGATGATGCTTATTCAATACGAGGACAACTTATTGCGCACTTTGTTTCCTTAGTCTTACAAAAATGTGAATTGAAAATAATATGTAAACATATATAATACATATGCTTAATTTTCACATTGAGCTGACGACATTCAATATGAAGCTGAGTGAAAAGGATTATCCAACGAAGCTCAATCGAAGCAGCTAATCAAACTGTGGCAAAGCCCAAGGAAAACGGATATTAGAAAGTGCAACAATTGCTAGTGACTGCAGCCCAGGTGCAAGCCAGGTGCCATCTCGAAATGGGAATAAGCTGTTGCATTCTCTATGCTGTATGCCACACAGAAACCACAGAATTTGGTATGCCCAGGTAACCGCATGGCTGGCTTGGCTGGTCATGTTGTTTGCTTCAAGTGATAATGATCATTAGGTGGAATGATGATTGGGCTGTTTCGTTTTGCAATTTGAAAAAGAAAGAAAGCAAAGGAAACAGATATCTCGAGGCATACTCATCTTTATAAATTGCTTTGATTGATTCTGTGTGGCATTTCGTATGAGCAAGCAACAATAACACGTTGCGTATACGTAATCAAAGTAGTTTACAGCAAAACGGATATTACAGAGTACCGCAATTGCTTGTAATTGCATTGAACGAGCATGCAAGAAGAGCTTGTATGCAACGCTTAAAGCACAGACAAAAGCCACACAGTTAGGACCTCAACACGGTGGGAATCACACAACACGGACACGAGCATCACATGTAACCACACAGGACTCGTTTGCTTATGAAATTGAAATTGGGTTCTGGACGTGGCACGGCATAGGAGCTAAAATGTTGATGTTGCAGTTAATATTCGGAAATTGTGTATATCTCAGTGTATAGAAGCAGCCCCCCAACTGTGGCTGTGGCTGTTGCCATTGCCAAAAAAAAAAAAAAAAAAAAAAAAACCAAAACCCAACGCTTTTCTTTTATTGTTGCATTGCTTTCCCTTTTGTTTTATTTTGCTGCTATTGTTGTTGTCGTTGTTGTTGCTGTTCTTGTTGTTTTTCAATCATGCATTTCGCTTTGACTTTTACTGCACCCGACAAAAAAGCACCGAAGTGCACATAAAAACTGAAAGCAAACCCACAACATTTTCGAACTGCTGTCATTGTTGTTGTTGAACATCTTTGTTGCCGCTGCTACAATGCTTAAAGGCAAATTGTTTTGCCATACCCCTACACAAACAGATACACACACACACACTCACATACAGACACACAAAGAACATACGAAACACTGCCTGTAAATTGTACGTAACACGCCCAAATTGAAATTTGACTACACGAGACTCATATCACGTTCTTCTTCAACCTTTTCCCCTCTCTTTCGTTTTGGTCGCACAGTGCCACGTTGCTGCCGCCATGGTCGCCGCTTCAACATCCTTTGGCTACCACTCTGTCAACCAGCTGGATCGCAACCTCATGTGACGTCAGCCCAGCAGCTGCAGCACTTGCAGCGGCAGCAGCAACTGTGGCGCCGGCGTGGGCACCCGCAGCTCTCATCAATACCATTCATCGACAGCGGCCACGCCCTCATCTTCGCAGCGCTCCTGCACACGCTGCCAGAGCTTCCACCGGCACCATCATCGCTCCAGGCGCCGCAGCTCAGGCATGCAGCTGCGTGGCGATTACAACTCGACGTCGGCAGTGAACAGCGCAGCCAAATCGATTGTCACCATCATAGAGCCACCATCGGCGGCTGTTTCGGTCAGCGGAGTTCATCTAGGCTCTAGAGGCTGCAGACCCACATCGATGTCTACACTGACACTGGCTTCGGGACCGACGTCGCTGCTACTGGACGCCACTCTGGGCGACGGCGGCAGAAAGACTGGATCCGTTAGTGCGGCCAATACGCCAGTTGCGCCAGCTGGGAAGCACACCAGCTTCGCTTTGACGCCCACCATTATGGGTGCATCACCGGCATCACCGGCATCGGGCTCGGGTAACCATGTTACATTTATGCCATCGCCCATGATGGGAGTCAAGCATTTGCGCGACTCTAACTCCAGCTCATCGCTCAGCTCACCATCGGGCGCTACGGTTGTAGCCACCGGCTCGGCGCCAACGCTAGTGGAGGTCGCGAAGTCACCGACTGAGAAGAAACACACAGTGCTGGATATGCGTCAGAGCGTGCAGAGCCAAATCACAACACTGGAGGATGTGAATGATGTGGACGATGAGCAGGGCAGCGAGAACAACAGCAGCGACAGCGACAGCGACAGCGTGGGCGTGGCTCTGGTGCAGACGACGCCACAGCTGGAATACCAGGCGGGCATAGGCTCGAGCTCCTCGAGCGATTCGATAAAGTAAGCTCAACTAGAGCACTTAACCATATTAGTGATAAGATCTGCATAGTTATACGTGTCTATTGAGCTAATAACTTGACGATCTCGGTGTGTCCCATAGGGCGAATACGTGTTTTTTAGTTTATTGCATAAGCAGATAAGCATAGCCGTCATATCTTAGCTCTTCCATTAATTGTCCTAGGTTCCTTACTTCATGCATCTTGTAAATGTCAACTCATCTTCAACTTTACCTTACCTAAAAGCTACTATCTACCCAACCTGTCCTTGTACCTGATACACTAACTCTCTCGCTCTTCCTCCCGCTCTCCAATACCTACATATATCCCTTCCAAGTAATACCCATTGAAGAAATCTGAAGCCCAAAAGAAAATATTTCTAACATTTATAACTTTCTCCGAATTTTTCCATTTCATACTCTACAATATTACGGGTGCAAAAGAATTTAAACCTCAGCATAATATACCAATCAAATAGTAAATGTCCATTATATATATATATATATATATATATATAAATGTCTAATTGATGCACAATTTTGTATCTTACTTGAATTACCTGTCGAAAGCGCAAAGCAGCAAACGCTGAATCGATGCGACAAGGTGAAACGGGTTTCTTCAATCAGGCAAGTTATAAATGTTTAAATGTGATGTCTATTATATACTGCAGTTGCAGCACCTAATTACAATATACATAGTATTATCCGACAGAAAAACATACAAGAAACTACATAATCAATCACAATTTACAAGTCTTGGTCCTTCGACCTGAGCAGAAATAGGATACAAATATAAAGCTATACATGTTTAAATGTGATGTCTACCATATTGCGTGCGAACTGCATCTACTTACAATATACATTTTATCATACAGAAATAATCAAGTTTGAGAAGTCTTAATGTCATTCGACTTAAGCAGAAATAGGAATAGGAAAACCAAAAGCTCGCAGAAGCGAGCTCAATTCATCGCGCGGTCAAAGTTCATGAAATGGGTATTAGCTTATCATATGTAGTCGAAGTAAGTCACATCTTCATCACAGCTCCAATATTCAGCAATAGTTAATAATTGATGTAAATGTTAAACTAACAAAAAAAAAAAAAAAAAAAGAAGAAGAATATATTTATAAGACGACGCAAGGTCGCATATTAGATACGTAAGCTAGGCGCATAGGTAAGCTGCTCGACAGCATACAAAATTAGTTAAGTTAACTGTTTGTGCAGTCGCAACTGCACTTACAGTATAAGCTAGCTTTAGTGGCTTTTGTTATATTTAACTTTTCAGTTGGCCGTTATCAAACAGCGTAACATTTTCTAAACTGGTTGCAGACGCAAACTAAGTAAACACTGAATACAACACCAATAGTTGATTAAAGTAAAAATAAAATAAAAGTGGATCATAGACAGATTACACATACTTAATATAGCAAACATATGCATACATACATACTTACATACATATATAGACGTATTAATTGGGTACCCAAATACTATGCTCTAAATGTAATACAACTAATTATAATGGAAACTGCATTCAATTCGATGTAATGGAATCTCACATAAGAAACATATGGGAAGAAGAAGAAGAAGAAAAAAAAAAAAAAGAAACAACAACCTTGCTCATTGTTTAGAAAACAAAAAGAAATCACTGAAGGAAACACAGAAAACTAAATATTAACCATTATGAAAACAAAAGGCAATTAACAATATTCAATATGTTTAGCTCATAAGCTAATAGCTCACAGAGTAATTTATCTAAATGCATGCATACATATATATGAATATCTCAATATATATATATATGTGTATATGTGTACGTTCCTTAACTACAGTTAAGTGTAAACTTAAGCCTACGTAGGTCTCTAACTGTGTATATGTGTGTACAATTTATATAGCCATTAAGCGCTGCCTCGAGGAGCTGAAAACAGAGATAGAGACATAGACAGAGATCGATAGATAGAGAGAGAGTGAGATTGAGATTGAGATTGAAAGTGAAGGAGAGACATCTGATGAATGCGCAGCAATAAGAATTTATTGAACATTACATTACACAAATGAGTAATTATCCTAGACCCAATCCACGAGCCACGAGCCACGAACCACGAACCACGAACTACGAACTAGCTACGTCCATGATAGATTGGCACAAATAATACAATTGACAGATCCAACCATAAAAAAAAAAAGTAAGCAGCTAAAGCATATTTGTATTCCATATATATTTACGTCTACGTATATATGTATCTGTGTATTCAAATTAAAAGAGAAAAAAAGAAAAAGTAAGAAACTACGTCCACGATAGATTGGCACACATAAAACAATTAATAGATCCAACCATTGCAAAAGCATATTTGTATTCCATATATACTTACGATAACATATTTATGTATCTGTGTATTCAAATTAAAAGAAAAATACTGAAACAGTAAACGAAAACGGTGTTGAAATTATTTCCATTTCAGCTAAAGCGATTTTTTCTTCTTGCAACACGAACGATGGGAAGAGGGAAAGGCGAAGACCCCACTACAGACGTAAACTTTACAGTTTGCAGTTAACATTGTGGTGTCCTGTTTATCTGGTTGGATGGTTCGTGTTTGAAGAGGGCGAGCAATAGAGTTGCAATTGCAAGTGTTACGCCAGCCACTCGTGGATTGCATTGTGCAGCTGTCGCTCAAGCAGTCAGAGACTCAGTCCGTCACTCCGTCAGCCAGTCAGCCAGTCAGTCAGTCAGTCTGAGCTGAGATGTGGGCTTGGGGTTCAAGATGAATGCAGTCAGCAAAGCGCGAAATGCAAACAACGCATCTGAAACAACGGCCAACTGCTGGCAGGCAACATCCAAGAGTCGAGCGCCAACGGAAAACAGCTGCCGGAATTCCCTATTATGCTGAGCCACATAAAATGTAAGCTGAGTGCGTGCCCCAACGAAAATGGGGTCGGTCGTATCGCTAACATTGTGGGGACAAATCGCGCAACGTGCATCAACTAGCTAATGAGAAAATAAACCACCCAACGAGCAGCACTTCAAAAACTATGCAGCTCCACGCACTAAACATCCACAAAAACTGGCCAAAGTTGAAACAGATTCGAACAAAATAACACTGGCCAGCCAGTCAGCCAAGTAAATTAAAGCTCTGCCCAGCTTCATTTGAGGTTGTGAACTGAAAATGAAATCGGGAACTGTGTAACCAGCACATTTATACCCTGTTAAATGCGGGACAGCTAAGAGGGTATTCGGCATGGACAGCAGTTCTTCAAATTTGTTGCATAGTGTAATTGTTGTTATCCCCACACACTGCGACGTACGCAAAGGAGTGCCTGGGCATTGTCCTTGTTGTAATCAGCCAAATAACGACTGTCAAAATGGCGGATAAGCGCTGAACTAATAAAAAAGAAACGTTGCATAGCGCAGGGGGCCATCAAATCGCCAACTGCACAGATCTTCGGCTTATGTGTGGTCATTGAGGAGCTGTGTGTATGTGTGGGGGGGGGAGGGGGTAGGTTTAACTTAGGAGTGAACAACTTATCACCCGAGCGGAATTTGAAGCAGCAACGAACCCTCGAAAACATTTTATTTGCTTGCTGGTAATTTTGTTTCCCTTTAGTGCTAGTTCTTTACAGTTTCTCGCTTTCTCTACTCTCACTGTTCTCTGCTATGCTTCTATTTTTGTTGTTGTTGTTACTTTCATTCTTTCGTTTTTCTTTTGTTGGGTTGGTTAATGAACCGAAACGCGTGTTTGTCCCTGAATTTCTGCTTTGCCATTGGACGGGTTCGCTGCGCTTTTTCAGCTGTTCAGCGAATTTGTTTGCCAATATATAAGGCCAGAGCAATCATTGTTCTGATGACTTTGTTGGTGTTGGCTTTAGCCAAATGCGCGGCCGTAATTCCCAACTCCCTGGGGCCATGTGCGAATATTGGTAAGTGGGACGGGCACTGTGAGCGACGGGATTAGGGTTTTGCGCATGATGTTCTGTCTTGCTGCCTGTGGTATGTATTGCATTAAGCTAATCGAAGAAACTAATAAGAGGCGTGTTCAATGTGTATTATTTTGTGGGAGAGATAATAGTTGACTGAATCATTGTGGTCTAAACTTATCTGGCTTGAAATCACCTATGAAACCTGAGTCCCTTTAGCCCAAGGCACTCACCTTCATCTAGTGGCAGCGGCAATGCTTGGCCCTGAATTTAATTGCGTTTATGCCATTTATATTCTCAGTTTCGGCCGTAGGTGGTAACTGAATGTGTTTTTGACAGTTTATGTAGGTCGTGTTGGAGGCATCTGCTGTAGTCTCAAATAATTGAAATAGGTCCTGCTCCCATCATGTTTATTATTATAAATGCTTTCTAGCCGCCAGCGAAGCGGAATCAAGATAAATTTCATCTACAAAGTTGTCCTGCTCTCACTGACTGTTATTGTTTTCAATTAGGCTGCATTCAACTTTTTGCAATCAGACTGAGCTGGAAAAGGGGTCACAATTATATAGGAAGTGTTAGTATGTAAAAAATTGTTGTCCGAAAAGTTTATTTATTACAAATATAGGTCTGAGATTAGCGATGATAAAAAAGAATAGGAAAATATATTTTAAAAGATTTTATGTATTATTTAAATCAATATAAAAGCATCCAAAATTTGATGTTTTCTAATACATTATTTATATACATTTATATACAAATGATTTTCAAATAAAAATGCAATTCATTCGAAATAGTTTTGTATTGATTGAAAATCATTTTCTTTTCAATTTGTTTTTTTTATCATTTTTTTTTTATTTTTGGATTTGAACAGAAAATGGCTTAGAGAGAGCTAACATGAAAATGCTGTTAGAGTCCACGATGATTGAAGCTGAATCGAATCGAATTGAATATGCATGTACCTAAAGTGGGCCAGGGCGAGTGAGTCTGCAGCTTAGATTCCCTTTAGGGTCACTTAAGAGGCGTTAATTAAACAAATATAGCTCGTTTTAAACAATTTAGAGTTGAGAAATCGCATAAAAATGCTAAATAAATTGATGAACTGCGTCGAATGCGCAAACACAAAAGAACGCCCAAGGAGTTATTGCTGGCGGTTGTGTTCTGTTGTGTCCTCATCGTAAAGGGAAAGTATGCTGTAAAATTCTATCGACCCGTTCATTGAGGCCATTGGGAGGAGTGAGCACAATAGATGATGTTGGTGAACCCACAGAGCGGCACTTGCACTTGGCCCTTGCTCCGATGACGGGGGCCTAAATTGTATAAATATAAACGACATTAAAGCGCGTCTGGAAATAAAACAAACACCAAGTCGAACTCAATGAACTGTGTGTGCGGCAGCGCGCCATGTTGCAGCTCCTCCCTGGCGTTAGTCTGGCCGGCATTAAGTTGGGATTGCCATGATGCCAGGATGCCACAACGCTATAATGCCAGAATGCCAGAATGCCAGAATGCTAGGCTGCTAGGCTGCTAGGCTGTCAGGATGCCGTTGACTGCTGCCTTCTGCCTGTTACTCCTCCCGGAGCCGGCTCGTCCTGGCTCGATGGGCCAATTGAGGCGCATCTATTTTGTGTGCTTTTCGCCGATTTTCCATATCTATACACAATATATACAATACGTTGCTATTTTCGTTGTTGGATGCCTTCACAGTTGCCATTGTATACTGTGCCTGGAAGCCTTGGCTTATATTTAACAATTTATAAATACAAGCGCCCACCTCAACGTTATTAGAAGCCATTCGAATGATTACCAAATCGAACAGCTCGATGGCATGGCAACGTGTAGAAATCGTTAGGTATCTTTAAAAGCTAATGAAGATGAAATTCACTTAAAATTATTTGCCAATTTCAATTCAAGTGTTAATAAATATCAATTGCAGTGTAAGTATCCATATCCCAAGCCTAAGCTAATGAGTTACATAACTAATGAGAAAGTATGAATACATGATGTTAGAGTATCTTTTGTGGTATTAGGCAGATCAGCCCGTGTATCAATATGTTGAAAGTTGTTGAGTTGTTATTGTTATGGGAGTTGGCCTTTTTTTATTTTTATTTTCTTTTCTATAAATTTCGTTTTTTTTATTTTTTTATTTTTTTTTTTTTTTGGGACTGTTGCGATGGCAACACATTGCTCTAAATATCACGCACGCAATTTTCAATTGAAGCGTGAACTTTACTTTGCGTCAGTGAGCAATTCTCACAGCTTGAAGCTGTTGATAGAGATATAAGCTTATAAAGTCTGGCCTGGCAGCAGGTAATGGGATAGGGGATTGCATCTGTTGAGGCGTCGACGCAGCGAGCCAAATAAATGACATCAGTGGATTATCGCTAGCATCAGGACAAACACAAACATGCGCCATTTCCTTCTGCCTTCTGCAATATGTGTATAAAATTGAAAAAATGGAATAAAAATAAAAACAACAACAAAGCATAATACACAGATAAACGCACATACATGGACATGGACGGTGTGAGGGTGCGTGTGTGTGCGTGTGAGGCAGCGAAACAAAAGCATGAAATATCACAGGGAGCAGCTCGACAAAGTGTCGACGGCTGGAGTGGGGGAGGGGGGGAGCAGCACGTAAATATGCGTTATCCTTGGGCTGACCTTGGCAGGGAGCGAGCCCAGTCCGTGTATTCGCCTCGACATTTTTTCCGTGCTTTGTGTTGAATAACTTCACGCACTCACACACACACACATACACAAATACTTAGGATGAGGAAGCGTTTGTTCACGAGTGCAAGTACAAATTACAGGCTCATTCAGCTTGCCAAACGGCCGCTGTAGCAACGGCCAGTACCCTGCCGAAGAGACCACCCGCTGTTGCACTGGGCTCCCATGGTAATCACGTCCATGTCCTGGTCTCATGCCAGCAGCAGCAGCACCACCACCACCACCACCATCAAAAACAACATCACAAACAATGAGCAGCCACAGCATTTAGCGTCGACATTGACACTGCTACTCTCGATTGTTCGTGTGGCTGTTGTCGTAGGGCTGCTCGCTTTGATACCAAGTTGCATGTTTTAGCTTTAATGCTTTAATAAATCCAAGCCAGCGAACTAGTGTATAAAAAAAAAATAACAAAAAACAAGACTCAGACAAAGTGAGTCTGGCATTTGCAATTCGTTGCAAATTGAATTCAATTAAATAAATTAAAGTGCATTCTGTGAAAGCGATGTGGCACTGTAATAAAAATAAATTAAGTCACTTTTATATATCGCAGGTATATGAAGAGCTCCAGCTAAAGCCGGGCACCAGCAGCAGTCGAGATTAAAAGCAATGGCAAGGGTCTGAAGGGTGTGGGAAGTGCTGGTAATTTGAGAAATTTTCCTCTTTGGAATTTCACAGACAGTCAATCCAGGCAGCGCAGTAAAATCAAAGCAAAAGTTAAAACAATGAGAATTGCAGGTTAACGGGTATGGTAGAAAAAAGTGAAAATTTATTTTAATTCCATTTTTTTTGTTTTGACGTAAATGAGGTACCGAGGACGTATTAATAGAAAGTTCCCATGCTGAAAAGTTTACCACTCAATAAAAAAGTTCATTTGCTAGCGGGTTCAAGTTGTGCGGCTCAGCGGATGGAATACGCTGCCTCATCAAACCAACTTGACAAATGACTAACGGCAAATGGAACTGACATAACTGAGCCAAGCAGAAAACGCACATACGCTGTTAGCAAATTTCTATGATGACATCAATAACATGGCAAAGAAACTCAAATAGAAGTCAAACAATTGAAATGCGTATATATGGTGGAAGGCAATTAATTAGAAAAGTTTGCATATTATGAAAAGAGTTGCGAAATCGATATTGTGTAATTTACGTTTTACTCAGTGAACTGAAACGCTAAAATATATTTCAAATCCAGTTTTTTTTTCCAACCTAGGTTAGGGAGTTCAAGTACGTGTTTAAATGTTTTTAAGCGAAATCAATTCATTAAAAATTTGTTTCGCGCATTTTTTGCTATCTGCCTGCTCTCGCAATCCCTTTGGCGCTTGGATCTTTAAAAATGCATTGAGTGGACAGTGGACAGGAATGATGAAAATATCAATTCAAAGCTAATTTAATTTACTCAGATGCCAATGTAATTGAATTGCAATTGAATTAAATATATTAAAAATCAATTTCATGACATAAAAATATCTTTCATGGGGATGAGTTGAAGATAATTCGAATTTATGTAAATTAATAAATTTCTGTGTCCGGGACTGTAAAATGTTTCGAAAATTACAACATATACTCCCTAATATCATAAAGACATATAAGCTAACTCATTTCTCATCGTCACTAATTAGACATTAGAGCCTTATCTTATAGCAATATAGGATTTCGTTATGCACTTCAGCGCTGAAACTTTGCCTCAGCTTCGTTAATAATAATTAACTTCTGCATCAAAATCAAAGTTTTTTGCAATGGTCCTAATGAGAGTTTAGGAAATTTGCGTGCGTTGCGTGTGTGCTCGTGAATGTGAGCAACATAAATAAATTAAAATTATATATTTTCACGAGCAGGTTTAGCGTTCTATCTAGAGTTAGCCTCATAGGTAATGCAAGTGATTCGCCTATATCACTGTGTGAAATACTTAAGATATTGTACTGAACTGATAAAGCTATAAAACTCATTGATGTCCTTAAGGCATGTTGCTTGAGCACAGCGAAAGGGCCATAAAGAGTTTAATTAGGCCCTAGTGTAGCTGGCCTTAAACTTGGGCTGCCAATGTCTACAGTCTCATCTTGTGAGTTTCAACTGAAGACCAACCAAAACACGAACCGCTTAATGAAACGCTCAGCTCGCTTAAGTGTGCCCGCTGGTCAAAAGCTTTTTATATTCATTTATTTATGAGATAAACTTTTGATTTGTTACAGCTGAAGAGGTTGCGGCCGAGCCCGTTCACTTCCGAAAGCCAAAAATTTTATTACGCAAATAGTATTTGGCAGCAGGAAGACTTCAAGCCGAGCAGCTGCCTCCTGCAGTCTCACAGACCAATAAACTGAATATAAAATGCGATGTTTGCTTGTGGCCAACGATGACTTTTTTATTTTCACTGCTGGCAAATATCTCATTGCCACGTCTTTAGAATCGCTATGCTTGAGTTAACATACTTAAAAAGAGAAAAATGGAGTTGTTATATACTCTTTCATAAAAATATATATGATGTTTAGTATTTTGACAAAGATTCAGAAAGTACTTTAATAAATATAAACGAAATGTATGATGGTAAATTAAATTATGAACGAAAGACATTTTCAATAAAAAATTGCTATGTGACATTGGAAACAGACTAGAAAGAAAATATCACTTCTATAGTCCACTTAATATTATTGCAAATGAGAAAAACGAAAAAGAAGAATTGAAATTCGTTGAGACAGAATATTCGTATTGTCACAGAGCAAAGAAAATGCAAATAGAAGAGAGAAAACTACAGTCGTCAAATAAAGGAGTGAATAAGCCCAGATACCGGCTCAAAGAAACACCTGTTTGCTTTTGAATCTTTAATTAGCATTAGGCACAGACAGGTTGCCTTCTTAGTTAGAATAGTTTCTATTCGATTATCGCATATCTGCAGTGGCTTCAGCATTTCAATGTCGTCATTATCCAACTGTTGAGCGAGTTGTTGTATTTTTTGTTGAACCGTATCTTGCTGACACAGCTGCCATTAGTATCCACGCTAATGGAGCTGACAAAGAGGCGACATCCGAAGACATTCCCAAAAGAACTTTTGCAGCAAATGCTGCAAAGAAAATAATATTAAACATGGGCAAAGATTTTTTTTTGTCTACGGAACTGGCTAATTGAAATGCAGCCACTCGTCTATCGGTGGGCGGGGCTTGATTGGAAGGCAAATGAAATAGGTTTCCCCATAGTAGCTACTAATCAATTTAAAAGTTTTCAGTAACGCAAAAGTTTGTAGCTTGCTCTTCTCTACTTGCAAGTTTGCTGAACTAAATCTTGAGCGCTAGTTTAACGTTATGTACACGACTAATGGGAAAACTGACGTAGCTACGGAAATTTGGGTTGAGTTTCTCGGTGGCCAGTTGCTAGAGCACTCCCCATGAGCCCATTGAGTAAAAAAGAGAAGAGCGCTCAAAAAAAAAAAAAAATGGACAAAGCAAACCTCAAAGTAGACAACTAGCAATGACAGCCAACTGAACACAACAGTAAAACGACAAAGCAGTTGTTCTGCATTTCCGTTTCCGGTTTTTGCTGCCGACATGGCGCGTATGTATATCATACGATCATAAAGTAGAAAAGCATGAGAGCTGTTTCCGCTGCTCATGACCAGACTATGCAATAGAACACTAGGTGGCATGCCGTGAAGCTGACATTACTAAATATGTTCATAAATTTAAAAAATACAAAAATGAAAACTTCTGTATTCTGTACTAGAAATATTTCGCGAAAGCAATTAGTTTAGCGCCCAGGGCCGCTGAGCATCGTATTGCAATTAACGTTACAAAAACGAGCAGCAGAAAAACAATACAGCCCCAAATGGGCAGCATTGGCAACTCTAGATAGCTAACAAGTCCGCCACCCAATTCAGCACACTCGAAAAGCAACCAGCCAACTGAACGCGATGAGTTATGAGCCATTGCCGCGCATTCGACGCCTACATCGAAAACATCTGGGGCCAGCAGAATTCCAGCTAAAATTTCAGTGGCTGCTTTTATTGACGCGCTTAGCGTATTTTGCAGTTGCATTACGGCGAAAATCGATTCGACCGAATTTTCAACCCCAATTCGCATTCACCTAATTAAGTTAAACAAATGTTGATTCGCATACTGGAATTAGTGAAGCTGCTTATTGAAAGTGGATGCATTATAGCTGGCTGAAAGAGGTTTCTAAAAAGGGATTTCTAGTATATCGTATATATATGGCTGTCGGTTTATTCAACTTAGCTGTTACCGAGAGCTTGTGAAAATGAAAATTTTTCAAAATTTATCATTTGGAAATGTATTTATTTAGATTTATTTTGGCATAAGTATATATTTCAACTATTTAGCAGCTGCATAATCACATTTTTAGATATATAATTGAATATGTATCATGTAATAATAACTCATATTTAATTAATGAAATTCGAAGAGAAAACGATGTATTTTTTTTCTCTGTCTTCTTCTATTATTAGTATAGCGCGCCATTTATTTGTTTAATATTTTCTATTTCATACCAGCTTTAGTTGCTGAATTCTATCTTGTTTTTGATTATGTTCTATTTTTCATAAAATAAAACGTATTGCGTTTAGATTCATTTCAACAAATATATTTTACAATTTCTTTTGTAATAAAGCATAGAAAAAATGTTGCTAAAAACTGATAATTAGGACAGCGCATTCGAATTGAACTGTGAATATCAAATGGAGCAAATATTATATATTGAATATTCTGAACTAACAGAAGACTATTATTATTATTATTTTCTTGAAAATTACAAATTCAACTTGAAAACTTTATTGGCAATAATAGGTAGAACAATTGTCATCCAAAACTAGCACTATTCTTTATCAGATATCTAGGAAAGAACTGGTGTGAAGCATATTCGAAGTCAAACTACATTTTCATAACCTTCAAATGGTGATTTTGTGACAAATGAATGAAACTCAAATATTGTCTATAAAAAAAAGAAAGACAAAATATATACCATATTTTATATACTTTTTGAAGCTGATAAGATCTAACTATTTCCCACTATTTCATCAGCATTAGTGAAAGATTGCAGCCTCAGCTAATAGCAAGATTGAATTTTATAATTTGAAAGCTAAAACTTATCGAAAATGCATTGGCCTGTACGAGTTTCGTAATAATAAACTTACGCATCAAAACTTCAGTTTTTCGCGATGTGAGTTTGTGAAATTTGTGTGCATTGGTGCATTAAGTTGTATTTGTGATTTGGTTAGTGAGTGCAAAGGTATGTGAAATCAAATTAAAGCTAAATTGCTTTGCAATGTTGAAAATCAATGATAGGAAAGTTTTTAGATATAGATGATTAAGCAAAAAATATATATATCACAGAAAACACCATGCTGTCCTAGAGCCTTGTAAGGTGAGGCAGAACCGAAAGGACGAAAAAGAGTTTAATAACGCCATAGCGTAGTTGAAATTAAGTTTGGGCAGCCGACGTCCACAGTCTCAAGTCGTAGGATAACATCCTGTGAATTTTAAATAAGGGCAACCGAAACTGGCTGTTGCAACACGAAGCGTTTAATAAGACGCTCAGCTCACTTGAGTGTGCCCGCTGGTCATAAGCTTTTTATATTCATTTATTTATGAGATAAAGTTTTGATTTGTTATAGCTGGAAAAGCGGTGCTCGAGTCCCGAAAACCAAAAATTTTATCACGCAAATAGTCTTTAGCAGCAGGAAGAGTTCAAGCCGACCATCTGCCTCCTGCAGCATCACAGACCAATAAACGGGATGTTTTCTTGTGGCCGCTGACTTTTTTTTTTATTTTTATTGCTGGCAAACATCTCATTAACAAACTTTAATAAAAGAGAATATGGTATTAATCTGAGGCTCTATGTATATATTGATTCCAATTGTTGTATTGTAATTAGATCTTGTAAATATTCTCAAAAAAAAAAAAAAAAACTTTAATAAGCTTAAACAATATACTCCAGCAAATAAACAATAAATAAACATAAAAATTAAAAGGGACGTTTATATGACATTTTCCAGCAATGCCATCTGATTTATTTGCTGGTATATAAATTTACAGTAAACAAAGACGGTCAATCACATCATATAATAAGAAAATAAATAAACGGTCTACTGTAAATATATTGATTCAGACCACAGATTCATATGTTGATTCAGAAATGTATATATAGGCAGAGAATACATACCTGTTTGTTTTTTCAACTATCTGGAACTAACCTTACGCACAGTCAAGTTGCCCTCTTGACAGGGCTTATCATTGCGCTGTTATCACTGAAACGAAATGCCAACAATGTGAAGGAAAATCGACCAACTTTAATATTTTCTCAGTGTACCATTAGGTAACACTGTTGGTGATAACGCATATTGTCAGAATTAGCAAGCGGTAGCGATGTATATGATTTGTGTGATGCTTAGAGCAACAAGTGGATGGGAATGTTTTCAGGTGAGACAAGATATTTAATATGATATAATAATAACCGGCTGTTTACGTTGATAGCACGTAGGCTGGTCGAGCATGGAGATACTCGGAAACAAATTGAACTGCAATCAAGTATTGAGTGTTGTTAGATTGGAGAATACAATGTTTCTATTATTGTGCTTTATTCAGAGTAAACTTTTCACTTAGGGCTCTATATTACAATTTACATAAATATTTGTATAGAAAAGATTTAACAACAATTACATATTTTATTATATTGTCAACGGAATATCCGACCTTAAATGCCCCACTTTTCATATTGTCGTTCAACAGATATGTACGGGTGTATATATAACCATACATTTGTCATCATCGTGTCGTATTAACTATCCATCATCATTAGGGGAGTTGCTTGGAATATGTAGTTAAGCCTTTGAAATTCTTGGCTAGCTGTGTAAGGAGTTGCGGGAAACCTTTAACAACTTCAATTAGCCCGCTGCAGATGGACGACTCTGTTTATATTGAGGATCCACGCTTTTCCCCACCGAGGACGTACTTGTTGAAGGCGCTGTTCAACTGCTCCATCAGAATGAATGTTAGCACTGTGTGTGGGCCCAGACGGAAGTAGTAAGGCGTGAAGCCCTTCCAGAGCGAGAAGATTCCCTCGTGGCGTGCCACCCGCAGTAGAACATCTGTTGTGCCTTTATACTCTGGTTTTCCGTCAACAATCTTCATGTTTTGGATGCGTGTCTTGGCAATATCCAATGGCATCGATGCTATCGTTGTTAGCAGGCCGCTAAGCATGCTCGCACAGAAGTGCAGTTTGATGCCTTCCTCCATTTGGAGCGGCCCCGTGCGGAAGTATGTCTTAAATTGGGAGTAGCTAGCCAATTGGGTCATGTTAACGACCATGGCTCGACCAACTGTGGGCAAACAACCGCGCCACAGCGCAGTCAGTCCCTCCTCACGCGTAATGCGGGCGAGTGCATTGCCCACATTCTTATAGTTGCGTCTCTCCTCCAGAGGCAGGCGTCCATCTGAAGTCATACGAATAAGAGCCACTTCAGCCGGTGTGCCAATGAACGCACCGCAAGCGCCGGCTATAATTCCCATAGTCATGCTGGCCACCACATTAGGATCGCGATTGAAGCGGGTCCGATATTCCTCATTGAGGTAAGTGTACACACCCAGACGCCCGGTGGTGTAAGTCGCTTGCCTTAGTAACGCTGCTGATATACCCTGGTATAGGGCTAGGGGTCCTTCGCGGCTGATCACCATCTGAATGCAATGGAAGGAGTTGCGGAATTCCTTCTTTCCGCTACCCGCTCCCGCAATTTGCATACGATTCTTGACCAGATCCAGCGGCTGTACGCACATTGTGGCGCCCATTCCACTAGCACCTCCAATCAGATATTTCATACCCTTTGGGGGTGTCACCTTCTTGCTGGACTCTTTATCGGACATTCTAGCAGCAACTTTTTCGTTCACTTTCTGATTACACAACACAAAAAGATTTGATTAAATGCACTCTGCCCTCTGTCGCTATGTTCTCAATTACGTCCAGTTTACAGTTTCCAGTTATGTTCGTTGCTGTCGCTGCAGTCGCTAAGCTTTTGCAATTGAGCTCCGTTCCTCTCGCAGTTATTGTTGGGAATGTGCAAAAATATTTCACTAATTTTATGCAAACGCTTGCCTTTAGCTAAATTAATAATAAATTTTGCCAGAGCGAGCAGCTGATACTGGCGGCGGTTGGCTACATACGTTCACACACTTCCTCGTTTTATTTTTGCTTTTGCTCACAGACCGTTTTTTTTTTTTTTTTTTTTTCAACCAACAGCTGCTTTCTCTTTGGCTCTTTGTGAATGTGAATCAATGTCACGGACGTGTGTGTGTGTCGTCACAGAGTTCTTCTATTTTGGGTGGCACAATTAGTTCACGTGTTGCACTATTGCCTGCCCCAAATTACACTTAGTTGTGCGACAGTATCTACACAAATTAAAGTGTCGCAATTGCAATGCACAAGAGCAAAACCACCGAACAACAATAATAAATTGCATTTTGGTGCTGTAGCTGCTCAGCTGATGACGTGTACAGCGATTGCGCGAGAGAAAAACAGGGTTGTCGACCACTTGCGCGGCGAAACGCAGAATGTTATTAGATTAATATAAAAATAATTATTAAAATTTGATTTTGTTTTCCATTAACTATAATTTTGAAATACATTGTTTCTAATAAATTTTTTTACACTCATTTAGAAACTAATTATAATAAGTTTATAACTTTGAGTTCGAAATGTGTATCGCACTAGTTGACAACCCTGCCAGACCACGGTCGTTTTTGTCTCTCAGCTACTTGCTCTTTTCGAGCGCTTTCTTGCTCTCTCTTTCTGTCTGCCTCTTTGGTCAAGACGGTGTTGTTAAGCGCTGAACAGCTGTGCTATGCTATAATCATTAAAGAGAATACAAGTAAGTTAGATATACACACCTTCATAGTTAACTACACAAGTGAACGTACATTTGTAATTTACATTGTTTATATCGTATATTACATGCATGCGAATACACAAAGCAAGCACATCTCTTTTGCGTTTGCTTTGTTGCTATTATTCTCGCACTCATTACCCGGCTTATCGAGCCGCGCAATAAAAATGTTTGCCAAATTTTTATCATAATTGCTCTAATCAACAATGTAATCTAAGTATGTACATACATAGATACTGATTGGGTATAGTAATATTTTTGGTATTCTACACAGTTCTTTGCTAATTAAACGTGCTCCGATATTTTCTATAGATGTGCACATAACATGTGTAGTAAGTGCTTGAAGTATTTGAACATGCTCAAATACTTAAGTGTGAGTCTATTTACATATACCTACTCTATAGCTTTAAATTTAACACTATTTAGAGGTTTTAGACGTTCAGGTAAATAAAGAAAATCCATAACGAGTCGTAATTAGAAAGAGGTAGGCATGGTTCTGTGATTCCTTGTATAATATAATAAGATATAATATAATTACTTCGAACCATCAATCAAGTAAAAAAGCTTAGCTCTTATTTAGCTTTTAGCTCTACATATATTTTGGTATATTCTTTCCCGATCAAAACTACATTATGCAGGACGGTGAGCATAATTTTTTACCATTAACAACGCTGTGTATGCTATAAATGGATATATTTGATTGATCTGAATAGGGCTATTAACTGGCAATCATTTACAGGACTTATGCATTCTTTATTTCATATGAAATTATCATTATTTTGAAGGCATATTGTGTGTTTATCGTCCTCGTATCGCATGGCAGCCTTCAATCATGCTGCGTCTCAGCATTTATCCAACGAGCCGTATTCCGTGCATTCGCGCTTTATTCAATCAGAGAGACGCGACAGATTGCCTGTCGTTGTGCTGCCATTGAAGCTGAAGCGATTTCAATTGAATTTAAGCGACAACGACATTTTTCTGCTTTTGCGAGGGATTTTCGTATTTTTTACAAGAAATCGAAGACGAACAAGGACAAGAGCAGAAATGAGAGCGCACATTGTAAGCAATCAGGCGATGGAGCCGCATCCAAAGAAGAGGCACAAAACACAAAAAATCTGGAACTGTCAGGCGGGAGCTTCATGGATAAAACTACTCACACAGTGCCCGTGGTAAAAGGCCGGCAGCCGGCAGCCAGTGCCAGTGGCCCACTGCCCCAAACACCAACAGCGGCAGTTAATATGGTCGCGAAGGCGGCAACTCCTGTCACAAACACACACACACACACTCATACTCAATACACATATGCATTCAGTGTGAAGGACATTGTAAGTGAAATTCAATGCTTGAATGTTCCGCAGAGCCAGAGCTAAAATGTGGCGTAGAGAGTTTGATTTACGTGCTAGTGTCATTTGTAATACCATATACAAAATCAGTTTTGATTAACTAGCACATATATATATAATTTATATATATACTGTTTTATGTATCTATAAATCTGAGTAAATCTGTGTAATGTCAAAATCTTTATAAAATTATTTAAAAATATAAAAATTAAAAATGGTTTCTCAAACGGTAGCATCTTTCAAGATTTATTTTAAATGCACATCTCATCCTAGAGTAACTAATAAAAAAATTATTTTTTCTCATCATCTTCTCGCCAATATTACCTTGAAACTTGATACCTAATTAGAGTTGCAACGGCAGCAAATGGTAGATAATAAAGTAAAATCGATTTACATATTAAATATCTTGAAATCAATTAAATTTCAATTTACTTTTTAAATGTATCGAATGATTGGGGGAGATGCCTTAAATAGTTTTAATCAACTCAAAATAGATATAATTTTGCTATAGGGCATACATTTCAGTTTAGCCTTGAGAACTTTGGAGAGCGTCGCCATCAATACAAGTATCGACAGCGGCTTGTCCCTATTCAGCTAACGGACAGCCTCATCATTCAAACGACGTTAGCTAGCCAATCAATAAAATTTCACGCTGCTGTAATCAAAGCATGTGATATTAGCGTAAAGTTGAATGAATCCATGTGCGCCAGCGTCACTGCCCGATCAGACCAAGCCACTGTCACAGGCAATGGCAGCCAATGGGCCAATGGGCCACAGCCACATCCAAAACCAAACCCAGCTCCAAAACAAGCCAGACAAACGAACTGCCAACGAGGTAACCCGGCAGCCGTGCGGCTTTTCTGTGAAATGCTAAAATGATAAGGTCGCGCTCGTTATATTGAGACTATATCATCGCTGAGTTAGCAGAGCCGAGTTGAATCAACAGTTCGTCGCACGACAGCCGCATCACTTGCTAATTTTAACAGTGTGCAGGCGCCAGAGGGGTAAGAAAATAATAATAAAAAAAAAGAACGATAATAAAAGCGAAAAAAAAAAAACTGAGTCATATACCAGCTAAAAATTTCATTTGCATCTTGGGAAATTTATTTTGGTTCAGCCCGTTTAGTGATGCGTTATGGCAAATGTCGCTTCCACACCCAATCCGGATTGGCAGGTAAGCTGAGGCTTTGGACACAAAATTTGGCAACGACCGAGATATGAGTGCAAATCGACTGGAAGATTTCTGGTGCGTGGCGAACGAATTATTAAGTTTGCCTCACTGCCAACTCTGAGCTCTGGCCGCCGCCAGGGTTAGCTCTTGGCATCGAGTGCACTAAACAAGTATCCTTGAACTTCAAGCAAAGGTCGTATTTCTCACAAGCAACTATCACATTTATTTTGTATTCCTTGGCACACGCGTCGACTTAAGTTTCCGTCAAATGTTGAGTAATCGCAAAGGCTGCAGGACTCGGCCAGTGGATACAGAAAGACATCACATGGTCTGCAGCAAAATTATTTGTTAAATTATAGGGGTTAGGTGCTCACTCAATATTTAAAGTACTCTATTATTATTATTATTATTATTATTTTATTGCATTGCTTTTCATTCAACATAAGGTAAGTTTTTGTACGATATTTATTTAGTTTTGAAAGTCTTGATTGATGATATGGAGGATTGCTGTTAATATAAGTGATTTGATTAGCAATCTTATATTTCCGGCATATTCAATGCAAACCTAAAAGAGTTCAACTATCGAGTTTTACCCTTAAATCATTTGCTTATATAAAGCATTTGACTTATGCTAATAGAATTGTAATTCATTTTCAGATTTCTGTCGCTACAAATATTCACTTTGCTCTTTACGTCTCTTGGCTTTTTCTATAGCAGCATGTCGCTGGATTGCAGTCTTCCGCAGTGTCCTTAAGTTGACCTTAAGGAATCAGCTAACAGCAAACCGGAAACAAGTGGCATACTCCTCTGGGCTCAAATTGCTTTGCAGTGAAGCAGCTAAATTGTTGGCTGGCAATTTGCAATATGCAAAATGCGACAAAATAGTTGAAGGTAGTGCCACGCCCTCTCACTTGACAGCCTCTGCAACGTAAATAAACATTTAGCATTCCATTTGAATTTCATTGGCATGAAAGCAGAAGCTGCTCGTAAAAATAAAAGGAGAGAGAGAGAGAGAGAGAGAGAAAAAAAAAAAGAATGAGGTGAAGTAGCTTAGACCAGAAGGATAACCTCGCAGCAGCCAATCTGAGCGCGGATAGCGGCTCGGTCTTTGCCTGTTAAGTCTGATTGTGAACTAAACACGCTAATGGCATTATAATTATCCCTGGGGTTCCGGCTACACACTCCGATTACCTGGTCGCCACATCTCAAATGCAAATTAAAACTTTGCACAAAACTTTTCGACGCCCCTTTAAGTCGCGTCGCTGCAAAGCTCTGGAAAATTGCATTGCGGTCACCGCCACCGAAACATATTTACCCCTCCTGGACGCCGCGCTTTGCCATTTGGACAGTCGCGAAGCGGCGCGTCGCGTCCACCAGTTGGTCGAGATCCTTTACATTAACGTATAATCAACATTAATGGAGCTGACAATGCGCTTCCGGAGACATGGACACAATACAAAGCCACACAGTGGCCGACTGTAGAGCGGGTCACAGAAGAGCAGAGCACAGAGGAGTGAAGCTCTGGCACATTCTTTACAGTTTTATTGTGTCTGCTGGCCAACCGAGTGAAAGTGGTCCTTATGTTTAGCCAGCGCTCCACTTAGTCCAACATGGGGATTACATTCGCATCAGCTCAATGAGAAATTATATGTTTGAGAATGCTTTTGTATTCATGTTTTGTTGTTTGCCACGCGCAATTCAGTTATCCGGTTGCTCGACTGTCCTTGCTCGAAATTATTGTCTCCTTATTGGTTTATTATATAAAAGTAACTACAGGTTTAGCTATAGGCTTATCACTAAATGCACATTTACTAATCTGCTAGTAGTCCTCACCATTAGCTAGGAGAGCTGAGTGTCAGCTGCGCCTGACTCCACTTACTTGTATACCGGTTCAGCCTACCTTTGCAGGTAACATTGCGTATACGCCACGCCAACTCCCAGCAAGTGACAGCTCTCTGAAACAGACAGGGAATTTATGGCTATGTGCGTGTGCCAGTGCGTGTAAACACACATTCGTTGACCATATAAATTAAAAGCAGCTCCGGCTCGGGCCAAATAACTAAACCACTTTATGCTGAAATATCTGTCTGTGGTTACAGCTTGTTACTGAAGTTAGATTTAGATAAAAAGTTGAAATCTGTTGCGGCTGCAACTTGATGTGGCACTTGCTCTATGAATGCGGCCTAGACCACTATCTGCTGCTTGCAAGTGAAACATTTTTGCTTTACCATTTCCCTCATAGTATTTTTCCCAGCGAGCGACAAAAACACAGCATGAGCTATTCGACACTCTGAGAAGGGGAACTGGATGGCAGAACAGAGCCTACAAAATTAATGGTGCTAATGCCAAGTGGGTCTGTGCGAGGTGCGGCATGGTGCCCCTTCCTGGTCAACTCGATTCTGTGGCAGACGTCTTGTTACCTAAAACCACTTTGCAATATGAGCAACAGCAATCCTCAGCCGGCTGAAATGTATGTTCTTGACTTTGAGTGTTGTTGGGCTTGCTAAAAAAAAAGAAGCTAAAAACAAAACAGTCATCCGCACTCCTTGAGCTAAAAGGGTGTATTGGCTTGCGGTTAGTCCTGCAGTATGTCTAAAATAAAATTTGCCTTAGGTAGAATAAACAGGAATGAAGTTAGCTAATCAGAAGTTTGTATTAGATTAAAGTTGAGCCAAGTATGGCAAATATACATATATTAACATCATGTTTAAATATAAATACGTTTTAAAGTTTATTAAGAAACTTATCGACTGCCACCTGAAAAGCGATGAAGAAGTTTAGATTATTAGATTTGCAACTTTAGCCAAACTAGTCGGAGTTTTCAGTAGTTGCACAAGTTGTTTCATTTTTGTAACATAAAACTCCAAGTGTCTCACTTATGATAACATCGATTAACATGCTTACCCTGTAAGCAGTTATTGATACATTATAGAGGCAAGTCTCTATAGCCAGACAAACAAATATACTCAGCTGCTTGAACACGCTTGAAGTAGGTATTTTCGTGTTGAAGCAGTTGCTGGAAACAGACTCATTTTGATTCTAAGCTACATTCTGAATCGACAGACAGTTGCTGTCGTCATTTTCATCGGTGATTTATTATGCAGCAAGTTTTATGCCTGGCCCAGGATTGGTCTAGAGTATGAAATTTGCCACTGGAAAATTGCCGGTTCACTAGGCACAATGCGTGATTGATAACCCCCTAAACAAACGCCAGTGGCAACGGTTGGGTTAAATGTTTCCGAGTGGATATGCCAACTATTCAAATATTTGATACGAAGACCTTGACCGGCATTAGTCATACAAATTGGTAAAGCGCAGCAAAGCAGAAGAAATGCGAAAAACATATAGAAATATTCGAATTATAATTGACATATTAAATGTATTTATTGAACGCATATGACCTCATAGTTCAGTTGATATATGAAAAGTTTTGAATTTGTCAATATAATTTTACAAATGAAAAACTGTTCAATTATTAACTGTGATCTAACTAAAATCTCATTTTATAAAGTAGTCGTCATTCAATGCACAATCGTAAGGTCGGCAGCATCTGAAAAACAAAAAATAAATAAAATATATAAAATAATGAATAAATGTCATGGTTCGCATTGCTTTAAGTGTTTGCATTTAATCACTAACTTAATATATTTGTAGCTTTACTTGGCGTAGTCAATTATGAGTGAGAGATGTTTATTTTTGTTGATATCAACTTAAGTATGTTCAGCGAGAGAACGCGACTTATGCCTGTACAAATATCCAGATGCAACAATCGAGTCCTGATGGCATTACGCTGCTGACACGGCACAAGTACCTAAACAATGCTCTTTAAGCAGAGCTCAATTCAAGGTATGTAATGAAGTCTAGAAAACATTCAGCTCGTAATGCACAGAGAATGATGTGTATTAAATCATATTAAATCTCTCGTTCAAGAGCGTGCACAAATTTCAATTTATTTCTTTATTTTTATTTTTATTTTTATTTTATTTTCTTTCTGTAGTAAATTAAATTTTAATTTTAATTAATAAAATTGTACACAGAAATAGATTAAAAATCCTTTTCGACTATTTTGTAAATCGTAGACTTTCTATTGTTAACTTAATATCTGCCAAATTTCTGTTAGTAATTTACATTTAAATTAATTACATGTAAATTTAAAAAAATTGATGGTTTTCTTTTTAATATTCATTCATTAAAATAATGAAACAATAGAAATTGTTGTCGCAATCAGTATAAGAGTGTCATGCTTGTAGGGTATGCCAAAGGCACTGAAATTTCCATCTAATTTGTAAATGAAAATATTAATGTAGCCAGCGCTCCATTATGGCCAGTATTTCGGTCAATGTATTTATAGTCGCACCAGTGAAGTCGACTTGGACTTAAGGGCATGACATTTTGTAGAACGAAACTCGCCAAAACGAGGCCAAGCAGCTTTAACGGCTGCCGAAGCAGACGATCATAAGGTCACTGCGGGGGCATGGGGCAGTCAAGCGCAGCTGCAAACAATGGCATTTTAAAAGGCGAGGGCGGTCTGCGCTCCAACGGCGGAAAAAAACATCAGCTTATATGAGGCAAGCAAAAAGCAGGCCTGAGAGACAATATGACGTTTGCGACATCCACGCACACTCCCACACACCCACACACACACACGCCCACTCACTCACTTACATGTATAGACACACAAGCGCACATGGCGTATGCGTAATAACATTTTGCGTTACATTTGCTTTTTTTATTGCATACCGCAAGGCAGCTCGTCTGGGTTGGCTGCTTTGTGTTTCCGTGCCGACCAAAATAGCACATTCCTGGCTAACGTCTCTGTTTGTTTTTATATTTATTTTTGTTTTTGTTTTTGTTGCTGTTTCGATGGCTATTGCCCTTTGTCTGCCGCAATTTCCGTGCCATGTGGCACGGCGAATGTAAATGCGAAAACTTTAAACTGCCCAACAGATGGATATCGCCGCACAGCCAACCGGCTCAAGCTCTGATGCTTTGTTTTCCTGGCATTATCGCACATAATAATTTCGTAAGTCATACGTAAGACACAAAAAAGGGACTCATGGGCCTAAAGGCGCTTGCCAACCTACACGGACTTCACTGACAGAAAGGCATGCGCTACACTTTCCCCATACGAATTTCTGGCCTTTGACCTGCTTATTTGGCTATTCACATGCCGCTCAAGTGTAGCGCACAACGGGACAGCAATCAGTGGAGCGGCAGACGACAGCAGCGGGAAATTGTGTCATTTTTATTTATCTGTGTATGTATTTGTAGCTCTGCTGCTGTATGCCTCTAAGCTGGCTGCGCTGCTCGAACTTCATTGAATACAACTGCAAGCTGAGCAGCAAATTCGCCAGCAGCAGCAGCAGCACGAGTAGGAGGAGTAGCAGCAGGGCTGCGGCGGATGCCAATAAAACGGAAGCCGCGATTAAATACAAATAAGGCATTAAGTGCAAAGGCGCTGAGGCGCATAATACAAATTGCGACGATTGCCAAGCAAGCGTAGGGCAGGAAGGGCTGCTCCACGAAGCAGACACTGTGTGCCGTTCAAGAAGTTGGCGGAAGCGGAGGCGAAGGCGCCGTAGGACATATTGAGAGTGTCTCACAAAACTAAATACACAATTGTTGACTTGCACTTAATACCCTTTCTAAATGATTATATCGGCTTATAAGGCCGAGAAATTACATAACTTTTTTTTATAAAATAAAATTAATGTGTGAATATTTATGCATAATTTTAGCTCTATTCAGATAAGAAAATATTTAGTGTAATATAAATAATAAAATTATTTGAACATATTTCTACTATTCCCTTAGCTAAGTGGAAGCTATGTACATTAAAGTTCCAAGCTGATTTCCAACTAAACGCTCTTTTTTTGCTGGAAAATTGGTATATATATATATATATATATATATATATATATATATATATATATATATATATATATATATACATACATATATATATAGCTTATATATGTGTATTGTATATATATACACTATTTTAATGCGGCTGAACGCGTTTTGTATGACATAATAAAAATGCTGTCTATGGAAAGTTGTGCCTTAAGTGAGAATTAGCATAGAAACGAAGAGAAGCAGATATATACATAGATGGAAGAGTGAAAGATAAAAATTGAGTTTAATGGTCGTTGGGCTTTAAAATTTGTATGAATGAAGCAAGCAATTTGTGTGTCTTTCCCGCGCAGTTGCCAGCCAATTTGGAGCAACATCAAGGTTAGCAATGATATCATATTCTATGGTCATGTTTAGATATTCATCTTAACTGCTCCAGTTGACTCACTTTGAACCCGGAGGACCTTCTTCCTTTCCTTTCCTTGCCCATCCACGGTAGCTGATGCTTGGTTAGCTGAACAGGTTTGCGGTTCATTTAATAATTTTGCGTCTTGTTTACCTGGATAGCCAATTTTGTGTTTGGGCTTTGATGCGTCCACAAGTGGACGCTTAACCTGCGGCCAATGGCATTAGCCATTAGCCAAACTGCGAGCCAGCTCGACCCACACACAGAGCGAGGGTCGTCTTGATGCAACACTTCAACGAGCTAACGAGCTGCCATGGCAATTAGAGCTGCCCTCGCCTACGAGTTTGACTCTACATTGCAAATCATATGACTGCCATTTTTCCATTTCAAATTTATTTTCATTCTCATGTTTTTCTTTCTTTTTTTTCTCTCTCTCGTCCTACGTTTTTTTTTTTTTGCACACAGTTTTGATTAGCAAGAAAATCGCGACGTCAAGGTATTTGCTCAGTCAGCTCGATGTGAATGAGTCAATGATCTGCGTGTTGCTGTTGTTGAGGCTGATGATGATGATGATGATGATGATGGCGATGATGATGATGATGGTAATGATGATCATCATAAATTGGCTTTTTCAGGTGTCTGCGACCGTGAGAGAGTATTTGTGTGTGTGTGTGTGTGTTGGTGTGGCATAAGTGTCAAGTGCCCCGACACGGCTCAACTCAATGACTCGGCTTGCTTTCAATAATATTTATGCACTCGGCTTGTATGCGAATTCAACAGGGCATACATTTCCAATTAAACTGAAGCATTCAACTACAGCAACCGACCCACTCACCCACATACACACACATACAATCGTTCCCATTTTTACGCCACAGAAAGTTTTTTTTCGGACAGTGAAACTATTTTTAGGATCAATGTCAGCAGCATGTCTGCTTTTGCTCAAATATAAGGTAAAAATACGTTGCGTATAATTTAATAATAATAATTATTAAAATTATTATTAAAATTATTATTAAAATAATAATTCTGTGCTTCTATCAGTGTGGGCGTGTATTAAAGTGCATATCCTATGAATTCATTTTTGTAGAAATACAAAAGTGAAGATATCTATTTAGTCAAAGCTAGCTAAATATGCCAATCCTCTGTTTATTTTCCACAAATCAAATTTGTATTCGAGCCTCAACTCAGGTTGTGGCATGGAAATGATGCGCGATTCATGACAGCAAATGTCAAATGGCCCAGGGCTCTTTTAATCGACCACAGCGGATAGATGCCGCTGATAAACAAGCGGAATATTCGATTACTATCGCTTCCAGCATAGTAGCAGCTTCTATAGTGGACTTGATTAGAATTGACGGTGAAACCGCATCGCAATAGGCTTTGAAATGATTAGGCAGCGAATAGCCAAAAAGCTCATGTCAAATGGAGAGACATGCGACAGATGACGCAGTCTCACTGCACAGTTATGCATTACCATGAATACCATGAGTCGAAATTGCGGCATGTGAAGCAACATGTGTGGGTAGGCTCCTGCTCTGCGCGTTTTGTTCGTGATTCTGGCCGTAAAAGAATTTTGCAAATTAAAAACAGCACAGCATCGCTCATCAACGTTGGCCAGGAGAAACTCTTAACTGATTTCCGTTGAATATATGCAGCCGGGAAGTATATGGCAGACAAACTCCCATAACAGATGTCAGACGTATTCGAAAGCTCATAAAATTTCTGATTTTCCTCTTTACCTAGGCAGCATGCAACAGTTTGTGGTAGAGGAACTGAAATTGCAAAAGGCATTGGCAGAGTGTGTAAAAATTCAAACGCATGTCAAAGAGCGAATATACATAACGCATTATTGGTTTCATGTTAGCGTACCATCTCATATTATTATTTAAAAATATTCATTTCATTTTTCTATAGGCCAACCACAGGTAAATGTTAATTTGATATATTACTTCGGGTCTGCTGCTTATTTATTTCAAAGAAAGTCAAATTCACAAAATTATCTTCAATATTGGAAGTCAGCTAATAATAAAATATTAAAACGGCTGGAGTGCCAAATCTTTGATTTTATTCAAATTTTAGTTGACGCCTTTGACAAAAGGCCAAAAATATTTATATTTGAGTTAACTAGAGGCAATAATGCTCGAAGCTAAATTTGCATGTCCAGTCTTATTGTAGAATTTTATTGATATTAGAAAATAATTATTAGCTTCAGACAGTCGGCAGCGTGTCTTTCTGTGCAACATTTATTAAACAAGAAAATTTGTCGAGCCCACATATAAATGGAATTTTATTGATATTAGAATATAATTCTCAATTGTTACAGACGGTTGACTCTGTGGCATGTGTCAAGCTTTCCTTTGACTGCACACAATAATTTTGCAATCAGGAGCTGAGAAAGATAATTAAAAATGGCATACTACATACTACATTTGCATGTTGCTCGAGTGCAATAACAGTGTGAATAATTTGCAGATCTGGCAGCGATTCACCAAAACTGAATATTCATCAAGTACAGTTTGATCTGAAGCCTAATTTGAGATGCAGAAGCTGCATATTGAGTTGCAGCAAATACAGAATGGCCTCGAGCATTCATAATGAATGACGGCTCGCAATGGTAAATGATAGTTCCCAGTATTGTAGTTGTCTTAGTAATTGTTGCTGTCGAATTGATTAAAATTGGCAGCGGAAAGCAGATCGAAACTGACTTTGAAATGCTTAGGCAACGCATCAAATTGAAAGAGAGACATGCGACAGGCTAGAAAGACTCCTGCTGCCGCAGTTATGCATTTTGAAATGCTGTGCCAAATGCCGTTTGCTGTAGTATGGGAATCGACATGTGTGTGCCTGCGTTGGTGTGAGTGTGCATGCGTTTCTGACGGAATAAACAATTTTGCATGTTAAATGAAAAATGACGAAGTCGAGGCGGAGTCTGGCTCAGCGCTCGTCAATGATGGCCCGGAAGAAATGCTAACTGATTTCCGTTTGACATATGCAATAAGGATGCACACACACAGCTCTTCACAGCTGTCAAACGTGTTCTTTTGACTCACGCAATATGCAACAGTTGCAAACTGCATTTGACGAGCCAGTGGAGAGCCCAGCGGGGCTTCAAAATGCATGTCCGGAGTTATAGCTTTTCGGTTGCTTATTACATTTCTGCCTCGCTTCATTTGTAATATTGGGAATCTGTGCAGTGGTTCAGCTTTTTAATTAACCAACACTAGACGAAAGTCAGCCTTTGACCCTTTGAGTGAGCAATGTAATGAAATATGCCTCTTCCATTGCAGTATGAGTGACCGCTTTAGAGTCCATCTGAATGTATTGAGCAACAGGTGGCCATTTGAGCTAAATTTCTATGTAATTTAATTTCTTTGTCTTTGTGTGCTATGCATTTTTTTTTTCCTACCTAGCAAAGGGGAATTCATTCGATTTGATTCACAGGCTTTTAGCCGCTTATTCTATGCCAGCAGCAAGTACAACTATACTAAGTTAACAAATCCAATAAAAAGTGTAACATAATGGACAGAAGAAGAAAAAAAAATGAAGCTTTGCTTCTTTGATCAGCAGCAGCTCGATGGGTGGGTAAATTGCAGCGACCAGCAAAAGGAAGAAAACACGGATGCTTTTTATAAAGCAATTTGCATGTTGGCGTCCTTTTTTTTCCATCCCTTTTTTTCTGCACTACTTTGGCGTAGTTGTGGGTGTTGTTGTTCTTCAAGATTGTTGCTGTTGCCATAACAGTGCCTTGGCTATGGAATCGCCAAGTGGCGTGTCCTACGGCTACCTACAGGATAATATACATATACACATATATATATATATATATATATATATATATGTGTGTGTGCGGCTGTGAGTTTGCATAACTGCGAAACTGAGTTCCGGCCAAATCCTGAAACATAAATCCGTGTGAGGTGCTCGCTCATTGCTCGGTCAACGGCTGCATACAAAGTTGATGGAACATAAAACGCACATAAACAAATGCATGTAGACATAAAACACGGAAGCACGCACAGAATCTGCCATCACACACACACACACATGTAGCGCCGACCACTCATCGAGGAACGTAAAAAAATGTAGGCACTGATTACATTTGCATATTATAAGCAACCGCTTGCACACTCCCCATATTGATGAGGTTGCAGCGCCGTTGGGGCTGGGAAAGGCTGGCGATCGAGTCCTGCCGTAAATGGTGAGGCAGCTGCAGCTCCTGGCATATTTGCGTGCATGTTAGTGTGTGTGTGTGTGTTGTTTGAGTGTGTGTGCGTGTGTATTTGTCCAAGGAATTTAATTTCCAACTTTTACGTTTGGCATGTGCCACACACAACTTTGGTAGTGGCAAAGTTTGCTCCAGCGACGCCGGCTGTGTTGATCTAATAATGAAGGTAGGGCCGTTTTGCAGAAGGATGTCGTGTGTGGGCGCAGTATTTGCGGCACTTGTTGAAGCGTAGCTGCAACCTCAGTCGGGGATTATGCAGCAGCGAAAACTTTAAATTATGTAATTCAACGTGTTGCCAATACCTACCATGTCGGGCAACAGGCAGCCAATCCACACACATATGAGCATACACCCACCCACACACACACACACACACACACACACAGACATGCACATTGAACAAGTAAGGCGAAACTTTAGCTATAGCTCGACGTAGCTGGATAAATGCCTTTCCCCACCTGGGGCCCACGTATTTCAATTAACGTGCCAGCACGACCGAGTTGCACGCTATCAGCGCTAGGTGGCGCCCTTGGTGGTCGTCAGCCTGTTTTGCTTCTTATTTGATGATACACCATAAATATTCGAAAATAACAATCAAGTGAACAGCTCTCACATACACACTGCAACACAGTAGAGTTTGCCAAAATCGTGAACTCTGTAAATTATATTACAGTTAATAGATAAACGAGCTACGAGCTGCATTGAAATGGATACGACGATCACTTAAGGAAGTTTTTTTAAGAATTGCAAAGAGATGGAATATAATAAAGTGTGAGACATATAACTTCTTGTGTCCTACGCAGTTACCCTAATCAATACACACTTTAATATACTCTCAATATCTCAACAGCTAATTATTTTGCATCGTTATCTCCTAGCTCAACTAAAAAATGAATCATGCAAAACTTTTCTTTTTACGTCATTCGCGGTATATAGCATGTTTGTTGCAATTAAACAGAATGTTTAAGTGACTGCAACTAAAAGTGTGATATTTAACTTTTGTGTGTGCAAACCGAACAACTTTTCTCCACCTCCAAACTTCACATCGCATTTTTTAGAGTGAACAATTTCGCTTGTGAAACTTTCTCTTTGTCTTCATATGGTGAGCAATTAAAGTGTGTTGGTGTGAACATATTGCATGGCAATATTCACACCCATTTCCAGTATATATATATATATATTTATATCTTCCATTTCTCACACATACTCAGTTGGCGAAAAATAAATGCATTTTTTATTTGGCAGGCAGTTTTGATGAGTGAAATCGTTTTTTCATTGCCTGAGCACATTGAAAATGACAAATCATGCTATAATGGTATTGTTAAAATGTATGAAGCAAGAAGAAGAGGGTGTGGCAGAGCCCACAAAGTATATATGTATGTATACATATATATTTGATCGGGCCGACAAGCTGGTTGGCATTTTTCTGGTATTTATTTCTGGTATTTTGTATTTTTTCTATTTATTTACAATTAATTCAATTTAATTTAATTTTTTAAACATGGTATCTGATTGATGCAAGCTAGAAAATTAAATTTCACTTTGTACAGAGTTGATGCTAAATACAAAAAATAAATTGTAGCTGGAAAATAAATTGTAATTGGAAATTCGTAGTCGGGCATACTCGACCACAGTTTTCATAGATGTTTCAACGCGATTTCATCTAAATTGCAAGGTGTATTAAAATAATTTATAAGCGCACCAAATGCGTTAAATCGCATGCAAATCGTGGCTGAAGATTGCGCAATTCAACAATTTCGCTGCGTCGATTTTTTGTTTCTTTTTTGTTAATGTTTCAACGGCGTGCTCGAATATTTTATGCAACAAAAGTTTTTAAATAACAATTATTTTAACTAACGTTATGCAAATGAAGTAAAGATTCAGAACGAAAAACCGAATGCTCTGATGTACAGATAGATATGTGTATTGGAATGAATTAACTTTATTGACTGACAAATATAAGCAGAAATTCGTAAGCAAATATACTCGTTGCATACAGCGCTCGATATCAGTTTCATCCTTTAAGCACAAATAGCCAGAGACGAGCAGCGCGTATTAGCTGCTCTCTTCCATATTTTTACGGCGGCTACAAAATAAGACTTACTGTGATGTGCTGCCGGGCCGCCATTTGCGTGCCGGGCTCTGTGTGTGTGTGTGTGTGAGCCCAAGCTAAATGGCAGAGCTGGAACGGCTAAGCAAACACCGCGTGGCACACACGTTAAGTTAAGCTTATTATACACACAACTGCCAAAGGCTGACTTAGACGCGGGCCCAAATAGGCAACGCGAGTGAAACTTTTTGCGACAAGTAAAGACTGCCTCTTTCAGCTCTTATATGTGTTTGTGTGTGGGTGTGTGTGTGTGTGGGTGTCTGATATCATTGGATTACCGCGATTATCTTTCTCAAATATCATATCGCACGAAAGCCAACAATGTCTACATTTAGCTATTACAGTATATTACAGCATATAGTATGTACGTAGATTTGCCATGTGATTGGCATAGCTGGCATGGAGTGGAGGGTGCGTGGCCATGTTGCATGCCACACATAAGCGAGCAGGTGGTCGCAAGCGCGCGTTTCTGTGGTTAGCCAATCGGCTGGAAACTGAGACTCTGCAGTCATCGTCTCGACGTCTATGTCGTCGTCGCTGGCTATATACTTTTATGGCTTGTTTGCCAGCTCATGAAAACTTTGACTCGTACGCCCAAGTGACCCATTAAACAAATTGAAAATGAACAGAAAGTGTTTCACCAGCTGGACTCTACGCTTGCCGTAGATCTGGCGCTGGCGCGTATGTGTAATAAATTTTAATTGACTGCACTGCGTTGCAGCAGCAGTATTGTTAGCGAAGTTCATTGCGGTTCTAAGGATTTCATTGAATCACGAGTCGGAAATCTCAACTTTTCAAAATATTGTGTTTGGCAGGCAAGTTCTCGCCCTTTTTAGCCAACTCAAAAACTTTGGCCATAAACACAAGTGTGCGAAACTCGTGCCGGCAATAACAGCAACAACAGTAACAACGGTAACGCTGTGGTCCTTAGTTCCTATGGCCAGCACTGCGTATACGTAATATGCCGTTAACTGGACAATTTGACCAAGCTACGGTTCAGGGCGCATGTGCAAATATGAAATATGGTTCCAATTAATGCTAATTAAATTCATATTTTTCGCCAAGCAAAATTTACATATATTATTCGACTAAGTAGTTGTTGTAGCTCTCACCTGGTTACGAGGCTGTCGAACAGCTCGAGTAATAAGCGAACCTAACAAAGCATTGTGTTCACCGCAACCACATTAATCATTTGGTTAGCTGTAATTCAAATGCATTTGGGATGTGCAGAGCGTAAAATATTTGCTGCTCAAACTCATGCTGTTGACTTGATGTAATTTGTGGCTTGTGCTAAACCAAATACACAGGCAAAGCGACAACATCGCATGGACAAAACCACACGAATCTGTAAGCATATACATATACAGCCAAATACACACACACACACACACACACACACACACATCACTGCACACACAAGCTAACAATTAGAGCAAAATTATGGAAGTGAACCAAACTGATGGTTGATCAATGTCCGAGTCTGTCAAGCCTTGCGTAAAAGTCAATTCTCAATAATTACGTTTGTTATTAAATTTTGTTTCAATGGACATAGTATTTATCAGAGTTATCCCAAACAGAATCATTTAGTTTTATATTTCAATTTAGTTTAATTAAAGTTAAATTAACTCAAGGTGTGAAGCAAGCAAAACTCAAATCAAATAGTTTGCAGCATTCAATGTGATAAACGAACCAAATAAACACATTTAAACACACACACACAGAGAGAAAGAGAGCCACAGAGGCACACATTCATGTTTATTTATATGAAACACAAGCATGGGTTGATTATTTATATTTGGCACTTGTTTGCATAAATTTAACGCTCATTTTGCTTTGCATATCCCGAAAGGATATTCTGTGAATTTTTCATGAAAGCAATCAGTTGGCTGCGTGGTAAGTATGTCATTTGTTCAAAGCGGTTTAAGGTTTCCCAAAACATTGAATGCTCCATTAATTATAATATGATAACAATACAAAAATACATAAATGTGTTTATCTGGCTTACCTGGCTGTCGTGCCTAATATGTATTATGCATGTGCTTGACTGTTGCAAATCTGTGGAATATCATTAAAATGGAATGAAATATGTAATTGCATCGCGCTGTAAATAGAAAAAGATGAATGATATAGAGTGTTAGATAGAGGTATATGCTTTGGTGCAATCACTGCTCTAATGTGTGGCCAATTGGCCCAGGTATATGAGTATATAAGGCACAGATTCCCACAGGTGAACTCGATGAACTCGTATATAATAACACCGACAATGCATAATTCATTTTAAGCACCACTTAAAGTTATGGCAGGCGGCCGGAGCGCAATTTAAGACAGAGTTTAATGCATTCAATACGTCATTGGGCATGTTGTGAGCGGTTTGGGTCGTTGCTCTGATTTATGGTGCGTATACTTGATGCGGCCGCAAAGCCGCACAAAATGTTGCTACTACGCTTGCTACCTTCTTGCCTTGTTGCTGTTCTCACTGTAGCGTCTGGCTTTCCCCCTTAATAAAACACAAAACAGGCCTCCAAATAAACTCGCTCACCCACACACACACACACACACAAAGAAGTTTGGCGTATCCTGCGGATGGGTCGAAGTCTGAATTGGACTCTTATTTTGAGTCTGTAAGCTGATATTATTAAATTTTATAACATTTCGATGCGTTTGCATTTCAATTGACCATAAACGGCTTTAAGGCTTTACGACTCCGCCAGTCTTCAGCTTAAAACTTTCCATAAGCCGGAGCCATTGTAGGCGCCTTGCTAAGTCGATATGTATATGTATATTCATACGCCCATGGGGGCATGGTCGAGGCTAAATGTGTGCGCGTATTTGCAACCGGCCATGCCCAATTTAATTTATCAAAGTCATAAACTGTTAAACGACTCGACCGCAAAATACTACATGAATAATGGGCCCTGCCAAGCGGCATCAGATTCTTGTCAATGCGAGACAAGATGCCCGATTAAGAGAACATTTAAGTAGGAGAATATGATGTAAATATTATATATGAAGACGTGATAGATTAAAAAGAATCTCGACAGATTGTCGGGGCTGCTTTAAGTTAATTCATGTAATAAATAAGTCGAAATCTGATTGATAAACAAAAGAAAACTAAATACTACTACCAATACTAAAAATACTAATTATTATTTAATCCTAGTGTCCTTTGCTGATTTGAAAATGTTAGTACATTGCTCGGTCCACACTCTTGCAGCTAAGTGCTCTCGACCGTAGTCAATCTGAGTGCTCATTCAATTTTCGAGAGCCAGCAAGTTTGCAAAACCGAGTCAAATATAATTACGAGTGCATCGAGCGTAAGTGTGTGCTCTGCCAATTACACCAGGCACACTTGCAACTTGTGCGATGTTGCAGTTGGAGTATGCAAAACTGAAGTATGTGGACAGAAGTGATAAGCCCCATGGGCTAGTTGGTAGAAAAATGATGTTAGCAACATGTGACTGATTCACAATTCTTTTTTATACCCTAAACGCATTGGAAGTGCGAATATTGGGTATTATAGTCTTGTGAAAGTGCATGTAGCTTGAAGAAAGAGGCGTGACGGCCCTTAAAATATATATATATATATATATATATATCTCACATTTTGACTTTTAGAATTTTATGAACGATTAAAATTCATAAAAGCAACTACACAAGTTTATAATTTATTCGTTACATGAAATTGAACTAAATATTTAATATAAAATCGCATTTCATAAAACATAAATGAAGTAACTTGAATAAAATATTATAATATTTGATTTTAGAAATTTACAATTCATATACCCGTTACATTTCATATTCTGCACAGTGTTCGCGCAAAGTCATCTGAAACCTTTCTGCTGTCAATAAGAAAAAAAAACAAGATAAAAGTCGAAAATCTGTTTATGCATTAATATCATTCCGAGAGTCCGTACAGAAATCTGCTGTTAAGCCTCGAGCTGCTGCTCTATCGGCCCGGAAACTCGTCGTCACTGTAAAAGTTTATGCCATTTAAACATAATTTGCTTAACCAAAACGAAACGGGCAGCGCGAGGATGGGTCGCACTGACCCGGCTCGAAGGTGCTCCGCAAACTGTCGAAAAAACACACACATAAAATCGGCAATAATAATTTTTGTGGGTAAAGGTAGCATTCGCTGGATGTGGGTGTATATCTTTGTGTCTGAGTGTGGGAGGACGTGGTGGGTGGGAGTGTGGGAGGTGTGTGTCTTTAATTTATGCAGCGCCGCATTTTTGTGGGACTCATCCACACACGTTTGTAGGGCTCAAGTACTGGCAGGCAGCTGGCTTGCCGGAAATCAACAAAAGTTTATTGAGCATAAATTTAAATCTGCTTGATGCTCAGTGTCTGCCTAGCCTGTGGGCTTGCTTAGCTTTGTTTTGTTTACGCGAGCGTTTTATGCGCTTTTAAATTGATTTCATATCCATTCCAGTTCGACGGCCACTTCCGTACCCACCTTCGCCCCCCGGCTAGCATATGCCCTAACGAAATAAGTCGCCAAATGAAGACATGATTTGTGTCAGCAGCTGTTACTCGCTCAGCAACGACATCGCTGGCCTCATCATGTCATGATGCGCTGTTCCAGGTTTGTGCACTCGGCATCTGGTTTCCATGCTCGTACTCTGCGTCCGTCGAAGGCAAAATCAATGAAATGTTTCATTATAAATAAGCAATTTTCGCATCGCATTATATTATCCAATGTCTTTCTCTCACTAGCCATGGCATTGCCCTTTGTTTTCCTATCGCTCGCGCCGGACTGTCCGTTTCAGTTTTCTGCGCTGCTACAAAATGGGGTGTGATAATAAGTATCAAATAATTTGTTATCATTATTGGCTATGGTCATTTTGGTGTTGACTCGCTTGCCCACTCTCGTGCGCTTCTTTCATCTCTCGCTATCTGCGTTCGTGTATTAGCTTAATGGACGTTGCCGCCCAGCCCGCACTCGGACCTCTACGTCTCAGTGATTACCGAGCAAATTAAATTAGTGAAAATGTCGAAACGAGGCACGAGAAAGGTAAGACAATCTAATTGCCTTCGTTGCGGGCTCCAGCGTCAGCCTCTGTTCTGTGTGTGGTGTCGAATACAACTGTATACATATGCACATATATACATATGTATATATCTATATTTATACATGAATGTGTTATGTTAACATGTATATGTATATGTTTATTCCGTCTACCATTGTGAACAGGTGGCAACAATTGGCCCCTGGGGCCAAGCTAATTAGGTTTTATAGATATAAACAAGAGCAAAACAAATTTTTGTGGTGACAACAGTGTTTTAGAAGCACCCAAGGCTAAAATTGAATAATAAATTAAGTCTTTAATGAATTTAATTCTATTGCAATCTCTAAAATATGTATTTATTTAGCACAGTTTTAGCCTTGAATAAATATTTATAAGAGAACTATTTAAACAGCATCAACAAGTCTTACACAATTTAATTCAAAAATTATTTGGCTCTGTTAGCGAAGACACAAACCACTACAATGGCGACACCTGACGGCCATTTTGTTTTGCCTCAGCGTCGCCATTTCTGTAATTTTGCTTGACTAGGCTAGATAGCTGTTGCATGAAAGCTTTTGTAACAACACAGCAAAGCTTTCTTTGAAACAATGGCGGCCATACCAATGCAAGGCAATGAATTTCAAATATAGTACAGCTTGGATAATATATTTATATATTATAACTGATATACTATATTACAAGAAATGAAATGACAGCACACTCGCAGCACACTGAACTGCAAAGCTCAATACACCCACGCATCAACCCAGACCTACTGCACAGAGAATCGACCAAACTAGTTGCCTACCTTAAACTACTCTATCGTCGAGGCTGACAAGGCAACGCGCAACAAATTAAAGCAGGTCAGCAAGCACAACAAATTCTCTCTAACAACTCGACTCGACAAAGAAATTCCGTCAGTTGACTAACAAACAGCTGCGAAATGAGCGCCAATAAAATTTTTCTGCGTTATTACCCGCCAGGTGAGTTTCAAGTAATTTGACAGCATGTAACTGCAACTGAGATTTCATATATTTCAATAGGTTTAGCCTTAAGCTATCGATCGGCCAAGGGCGGTGAGCGACTGCGACACTTTGATTTGCTCGACTTGGATGCCAAGTGAGTAGCCAGCTTGATGCATAGACTTCAATTGAGAAAACATTTTAATCCACAGAACAAATGCGGAGCAACTGGCGGATAGAATTTTGCTTGAGGAGCTGCAGGCGAAGGAGTCAGAAGCAGGTGATGGCGATGGCGGCAACAGTTCTACTGAGACGGCTCCATTATGTCTGCCCGCAAACTCAAAGGCTTCCAGCTCACAGAACATGTTCAGCGCGCTGAAACAAGCAATTGAGAAGTTGCAAGCGAAGCTGCGCGAGCCGATTAAGAAAAAGTTCTATTTGCACAAATGTTACAACTCGCACATTCTGCCGCTGACCAACGTGTGCTTCGATCGCAGCGGTGAGCGCTGCTTGACGGGCAGCTACGATCGCACCTGCCATGTGATCAACACCAGCAGCGGCCAGGTGCAGCACATGCTCAGCGGTCATGACAACGTGGTTTTCTCGGTGGCCTTCAATACGCCGCGCTGGTAAGTTTGAGATAATATATTGAGAGAATGCATAAAAGTTTATCTGCTTAGTGACCAGATAATTACGGGCTCTTTTGATGGCACCGCCAAGATTTGGTCCGCAAGCACTGGCCAGTGCCAGAGCACGTTGTATGGCCACACAGCTGAGGTGGTGGCTGCCGAATTCAATCCTGCGAACGATCAGGACGTGGCAACGGCCTCCATTGATGGCAAGGCGCGCATCTTTGATGCGGAAACAGCACAGGAACTGCAACAGCTGAACCACCACGGAGCCGAGGTGATAGTGGCACGCTACTCTCGCGATGGCCAGATGCTGCTGACAGGCTCATTTGACCACACAGCTGCAATTTGGGACACGCGAAGCAAGAGGTGGGCATGTGATTCATATGTAATTCATTTCTCAATTGTACCACTTGTTGCGATGCTCCCACAGCTGCTGCCATCAGCTGCGTGGCCACACAGCAGAGTTGTCGAACTGCGTCTGGAATTTCAGCAGCTCGATGATTGCCACCGGCAGCCTGGACCGCACCGCACGCATTTGGGATGTGCGTCGCTTGGACCAGGAGCTGCATTTGGTGTCGACACACAGCGACGAAGTGCTTGACGTGAGCTTCGATGCGGCTGGCAAACAGTTGGTCACCGGCAGCAGCGACTGCACAGCGCGTGTCTGGAGCTTGGAGCCGTTCGAGATGCTGTCACTGATGGCCGGCCACAGCGATGAGGTGAACAAGGTGTGCTTCAGTCCCAGTGGCTGCATGCTGCTCACCGCCTCGGCGGACAATACGGCACGCCTGTGGCTAGCGGAGACGGGTCAGTGCTCCCAGGTGCTGACTGGCCACGAGTCGGAGGTGTTCAGCTGTGCCTACAGCTATGCAGGAGACGCAATCCTGACTGCTTCCAAGGATAACACTTGCCGCGTTTGGAGGTGATACGACTGGTACACTGTGCAGTTCAACTCCAACTGAACAATGTGAATAATTGCAAGGAGTACATTTTTTTGTTTCTTTTTTTTTTATCAACATTTACTACAAACTCGGGCGTTATTTTTTTTTTTTTTTCATTTTCATTTTTTTGTTTTGCTTTAAGTTTTTCTTAGTATTTCATTTCGCACACTTACAGATTAATAGTTTTTTGTTTTCCATTACAAGTTTAATTTCTCTTTACTTATTTTGTTTTGTGTTTAAAGTGGATATCTCTCATATACATATATAAAAATAATGAACAAAAATTATTCTTCAGTAACAAACATTATACAGCTTACAAAAGTCCGCTTCATTTCGGAATCAATATATATATATTAATACACAGTTTGAAAACTAAAATAAAAACTTCTTGTACAGACATCATCACCCGAGCGAATTTCTTAGACAGGGCTAATATAGGTATTCTTCTTATTTTCTTCAATATATATATATATTCTTTTCTTTTCATTTTTTTCTTCTCATTTTTCTTTTTTTTAATTATTTATTTACTTTTTTTTTTGGTTTTTTTTGGTAAAATTTTACACAGATGAACTTTTTCTACAGTTTGGAGGCGGGCAACAAAGACGAGTAGTAAACAGTAAGTGTATGAATGCTTTACTTGAGATGGAGACGGATAAATAGATAGATAGAGCTCTGACCAATATAGAGTAGTAGAAGATGTGCTTCGATATTGTAACTGTCTATTTGTAGCTTCAAGGAATTTACAGTAGTAAAGTAGTTTCATTAGATGACCAAGCGGCCAGCATTTGTATTTTGTTGTATTGGCTTGGAGCCAAACCTGGTTCGGTTAGTTAATTATATTTATTATACATTTTGTCGCTGCTTGTTAGTTATCTCTGAGAGGTCTGCATAGGTTCGCCCTTCTCTATAAGTATGATCTATGTAATACAAGGTTCTCGCAGTTGTGTTTAGGACTTTCTTTCGTATATACTATATAATAATTGATATTTCTATTATTAGTAGGTTTTTCCATATGTTTTTCTTTATCAAAATAGAAAACGGTTTTGGTGTGGCGTGTGTGGTGTGTAAACACCTAAAGGTGTAAGAGTGTGTGTGTATATGTGTGTGTGTTTCTGGTTTGTTGGGTGGTTTCTATTACTTTTGTTTTTGTTGCATTTGTTGACTGTTTGATTTACAATTTAATGCGTTGGACTCTGCAAGAATAACAAAAAGTGACAAATTATTACGTGAGGTGCGAGACAGGGAAGAAATAGAGAAAAAAAAAAAAAACGAAAGCACAGCTGGAGCGCGAGCTTACATGAAGCGTGTGGAGAAGAGAGTTGATGGAATTTTCGCATAACAATTATTATTATTGATTTCTTATTTATTGTTTATTGTTTGTGGATGAGCATGCGGGGGTAGAGCGGCAAACGAACATGCAGAAGGACTGTTTGATTTTTAGTTTTTTTTTTTTTTCTTCTAGTTATAAGTTTTTAATTAAATTTAGGTGCCGTAAATCTTACAATAGGTTCATTATCTATGCAAAAACCAAGAGACGGAAACGACAAAGTGGCGTTCGCCTTGCAGTTAGAGTATATGAATTTCAAGGGTTTTTAGTTTCAATTGTTCTCTTGTTGAATGGTGGTTTGTTTTGGTTTTGGTTGTTGTTGTTGTTGTTGCTGTTGTTGTTGATTTAGAAATGAACAATATTTAGCATTAAAAAATTCATAGCTCATCATATGCATACAGCTAGAAATAAAAGAAAGAGAATACGTAAAGAGCTTTCGATATGTTAAACAACAATTAGTTGGGATGCGACCTCATTCATAGTATAGACAATTATGATTTTAGTTGTTTAGATTTGGTGATGAGTGCGAAAATAGAGGATAGAGATAGAATTGAAGAGAAGAGGAAGCTGAGCAGCAATCACCTAGTAAATGGAAAAGAAAACTAAAGCAAAACTTGAAAGCAAATGAAAAAATGAATAAGCATTAATAAGCAAGATTCGTCGCGAAGTCAACAATTGAAAGTGATTTTAAATGTTGTAAAAAATATTTCGTACTTCACATGGACTCTCTGGAAATACCTCCTTGAATGTGCGCTCAATAACGTGATATCTGCAATTAAATCAAATCAAATAAAATCAATGTACACTCGCACTTTTTGATTGGGAATACATACTTGGACTGCAAGCCGCCGCCTGGTGGAAGACCTACAATGTCATCTTTGTCTTGGAGACACTTTAACAGCTCTACGTACTCCGTGACCTGATTACTCTCAATCTCGTCTGCAAGAACGAAACAAATATGGAAATAGTTAATTAGCTGTTGCAAATGAGTGATTCGAACTTATTGATAAGGCTCTTGTTATTGGAATTTGTATGTACAATTAAATACGAATTGTTTATATATATATATATATATATATATGTACATATTAAAGCTACGCAAAAGCAAAATTACAATTCATAAAAATAGAACACGAAATATGTTGCAACAGCGAGGGCCGACAAAAATTGAGCAGCAAACTGAACGTGAGGCTTGGCAAACGAATGCAGGTCGATCGAAAGTGTTTTCTTTTTTCTTCTTCAGAATTTCATCGATCTGATTTGATACCGTCGGAATCTTAAATAATACAATAAATAGGGGTGTCGCAAAAATGGCCACTTCATAAGGTCAAAGGGGAGGACACACTAAAGAACACAAAAAAAAAAAGAAAACAAAACAAAAATCTTAAGGAAACGAAGAGTGGCAGTGCTCTGCCTTGACCCCTTTTGGATATAATCTTTGCATTGGGTATTGTTTATGAGAAAACTGTTTACAGCATTCAGTGTACAACAAACATTTGAAAATATCGAATGGCAAAAGTGATTGGATAACATGTATAATAATTGGATTTATCTTAAGAGCATGCATATATATATCATTTACTTTTCATTTGTGTGTTGTGGGATCTATGTGCCTTACCTTATGCTCACTCATCATAAAATTTGTTTGGCTTTCTGTTTTCTGGCATTGACATGGCACGCACATTTTCATATTGATTGTGTACATTATAAGAGTACGATTTTTAGCACGATGCGCGATTAACGACAATAAAATAAGAACAACGAACGCGCTCCTAAATTGACTTTAGCAAATTTCGTAGAAAGAATACTTGGAAAAAATCATTAGTCATTAGTTTCGACTGATCCTTTAAACAAACAAATGAATAAACGAACAACAACTGAAGAAGTTTTCATAAATTACTTTTCATATAAACAAATGATAAAGTTTACAAATTGAAAAAACGCTGCACATTGTGTCGAAAGATAAAACAAAATGAATCCAAAATAAAAAAAAAAGAATAAAATTAAATTAATTTGGATTTCGATCACATGAATCGTGCGAGTTGCTGTTTTGTTTGTGTTGCGTGTTGGAGGAGGAGAGGACGTGGAAAGCAGCGAATGTTTATCGAATGGAAACTGAAAACTGAACAACACAGCAAACAAACACTTTTGGTTGATTGGTTTTCGAATCTTTCATTTCAAGTTATATTTGGACATAGCAGCGAAAAAATAAACGTATTTGATTAGTTTTGTTGGTAATCCATTATGGTTTTCTATATTAAACATTGCTACTTGAGCAAGCGATATCAATTATGAATGATTTCTATAGTACTTAGGTACAATTGTTCTCAGCATATCGAAGAGATGTTCGACCTGATTATGTTTAGCTTCGCTGCGCCGCATCAATCGCATTTATCTAAATTCAACAATTTAAAGTAATCTGTTTACGTTGACAACAAGCACAACAATTGGTGAGCATAAGGTTTACATTATTATTATTATTCTTTGTTTTTTTTTTTTTTTTTTTTTTTTTTTTTTTTTCAAGTTTTTCGTTCTCAATTTTGTTTTTTTTTTTTTTGGGTTCATCTGATACGTACACAGATGCCCTAAGGCCCAGCATTAAATATGTTTACCCTAGGCTAAGTAATATGTCTGGACATTTGGTTCGACTAGCTGCTTCTTGCTTGTTTGCACTTAACACCACATGTTTGGTATACAAGAAATATCGTATTCATTTGTGGAGCGTGGTTTAAACTAATTGTAAACCATATACAATATCATTTACTCAAAAGTAATTGTCTACCTCGTACATATACCTATAAAATTTACTTTCTGTACTTCTGAACATGGTCCTAATGACGTCCTTCAAAATTCAATTTGGTGTTATGAATACTGCGTACTGTCTAAGATTTATTGCTTATATACACTAGAAAATATTCTACATATGTATATCTGTATATGATTAATACTTGAGCGTTCAGCTAGCACAGCTCTAAATCAATTACTCATCAAAATCAATTCCCCCAATTCAATTACAAACGAAATTACATGCACATTTCATTCTGATGATGCTTCTACTCATTTTCCTGGTATACATGAGCTGATCACTAATGCTTTAGAAATGTGTTTTTAGTACTTCATTTGAATCTTTGCTATTCTCTACAATCTCTCTATTGGCTAGTAAAAATGTTAATAAACTGTCGGCAATAATTCAATCTAATGTTATTTGATCGAGCTATATTAATATGGGTTAGGTATTTTATCATTTTAACACAATAGATGGATTTTTTGGATATTGGATTATATATACAAGCATATGTACACTGGCTGACGGGGCCTCAACTACAAGGGGAAGGTTCATCAATAATTGCTAATAAGCTTATGGTATTACTACATGACTATATATAAATATTTATGAATATGATATACTGAGTCAAAATGGGCAGGATCTTGGTTCTTCAACTACAAGGAGTTCGCTCACTTGGAACGCTTTGGCAGTTGCTGTAGCACACAGATACATTGACGTAAAAATAAATAAATAATACTGTAACATACACGCACATACATATACGGTCAGTCACTCGGCCACACGCACAGCCAGTGGAAGTAGCAGATATGACAAACTAACACGCTATACAGTTATTTACTATGCATTATCGATGGGACATACATGGGCAATGTATGCCTAAGTGTGTACGTATATATTGAATGGGTATTGGTAATGATTATAGCAATTATTATTATTTTTTTTTTTTTTTTGTATCTGATTTGGTTTTCGTTTTTGAGTTTGCGTTTTAAGAGCTACGTGGAAGGAACATCTTTTTGCAAGTGTGTTTGCATTGCGGTCTCGATTCGTTCAATTATCTATCTAACTATATAAATACACATATGCATGTATTTATGTGAGTGTATAATTATAGTTTACTAATCTATGCCAACGTTTTGTTGGGGCTATCTTTGTATGAATTACGTAAGGTACAATGTATTCGTTTTAGTCGCCTATGTCAGGTCGATGGACGCGTCGAGGGTAGAGGGTCGACGACAAAGATACATAAACACAACTGTGTTACGACTATCGTTAGGTTTACGATTAGTTATAAACAGAGTAGACGACTTAGACAACCTCTTGCGATCTTCTCAATTTGTTTTTCCAACCGTCGCTCAGCCTCTTTAGCTTCTTCAGTTGGCTTTGGTGCTCCGGGGAAAGCAATTATAATGATACTCATGTTATCACGACTGCCCTGTGGTTACAAATATAGAAAAACGAGAGTTAAATATTGATTGATTACATGCTAAAAATGGATGATGGCGTACCTTGTGCAAACAGGTGTCAACCACCTGGTTGGCAATGTTCACCAGGTCTGAGGTCACTTTTAGCCTGGAGTATATAAAACTGCATACATCCTCGTTGCTCATCACATCCCAGATGCCATCACAGGCGAGCACTAAGAACTCGTCGGTGTCTTGGCGGCTTTGGCAAAAGATTTCCGGTTCCGGGGAGACCAACTGCTCGCACTGGCCTTTTTCTTTAACATTCTTAAAGTCGTAGTCGCCTAGAGCACGGGATACAGCGAGTGTTCCGTTCACACGCTTAATCATTACACTGCCGCCAGCATTGTGAATACGTTCCTTCTCCTCGGGCAGAATGGGCTTGTGATCCTGGGTGGCAAACACTGGCACACCCTGGCGGCAAAGCACTGCACGCGAATCTCCACAATTGGCTATATACACCTGCGTTGAGCTAATGAATGCACAAACGGCCGTGGTACCGCCGCATTTCTCCTCCTCTTGGGTAAACTCGGGCAGCTGTCGCATCACCTCGTCAATGCGCAGAAAGCCAGTTCGTATTCCCTTTACATGATCTCCACTTTTAAACTCTTCTGTAGTAATGATGCTGTCCAGCAAATGCTTGGCACAATGCTCCGACACCTTACAACCTGCATGACCATCGAACACCGCAAAGAAACTCCACCCTTCCAAAGCATTGTCTAAGCGGGCTTGAGCATAATACGCGTCCTCCATTTCACACCGCCAGCCCTGCATCGAACTGACGCCAAAGAGCAACTTGTTGCCTTCGCCTTGTTCATTGTGCTTAGCTGTTTTTGGCTTATCCAGGAATCCTCCCATATCTATTTAACATAATGTGTGTACTAGTTGGAATTACTTTCGGTCGGTCCAGTCGCACGATTTACGTGTCTTGCTGTGAGAAGGAGAGGAGACGGAGTAACATTTGAATGAGTTAAAAAAATTCATTGAGTAGCATGTAAAAATCTATAAAAACTAGGCACCCGAACCACACACACGCACACACAAACATTATGTCAATCACACGTCAACACACACTCACACAAGCATACGGAATCAAGGATGCGTACTGAGCCTTTAACCGCCTACACTTGACTCAATGCAGCTGCGCTCTTTCAATCGGGTTCTTGCTGCTGCTTCTGTTGTTTTTGTTGTTGTTGCAGTTAGCGGTGCCGCGGTTGGCTTTTGACTCCTCTCGCACATCGATTTATCAAAGAGTAGGGCTCAGTTGCTAAATTTAGCGCAGGTCCGAACTGGCACGCCCACACACCGCCTTTCAGCTACTGTTTAGCGTAGGTGTTAGCTCGACTGCGCGCTTAGGTTGTTATTGTTATCGTATTTTGCATTTATTGCTTTTATTTTCTTAGAGTCAAATGTAAGGCATTTGTTTTAGAAGCGCGCCGCCACGTCTAGCGATGAGCAAAATAAGCGCGCGTTGCATTGTTTACATTAAATTCTTAACGATTAGAAATTTTAAATTAATAATTTATTTTAGATCGTTGACAAAGTGTTACTTTGAATGATTACGGGTTTTCTTTAACTGGAAATTTCTTTACTTTAAATTCCTTAAACGCAATGCAGCTGAATGTACGGAAGGATTGAAATTGAAGAACCCACGATCTACACGGCAACCTGAGTACCGCTTTGACACTCACCAACGGTATTTTAAAGTTACAGTCGTATTGTGCCTTTAAATTCACAATATCTCTCACCACTAAGTGAGTTTATTTGTGCGCAGTGAAGAGCTCCATGCAGGGGGCAGGCAACACGAGGAAAAGCATATAACGAAACATACAAGTTTCATAAACATTCACACGCCCTTTTCTTTTTATTTACACGACAGCAAATTGCACTCTCATTAATATATCAATAATATATATTTCAAAACGCACCAATTATATTTCACCTCGAGAATTATTTTTTAAGTTTTTTCGTTTCCGATTTTTTGCCTGCTCTTGCACTAAACTTTGCGTGTATCTGTGTGTGAGTGTGTCTTGGGAGCTTAACGAAAATTTGCTTTGTTTAATTTGTGCGTCATCGAAAGAAATTTACAAATGGGCCGGAAGTAAATCACTTATTGAATCTTATAAACGGAATATTTTTATAACGCAAAATAAATATATGTTTTGATTAGAAAAAAAAACAACCACAAACGAGCAGCGACTGACGTTGATATCTTATTTATATCGATACATCGACTCGATATATATATATTTCGTAATAATGTCGATTATTGAATCGAGCAACACCAATGCATTGTAAAATATCGATAGTTCGTCAAATATACTTTTTGGGTTTAAATGTAATCTGATAGGTGGCGCTGCTTGGCGCCTTTTCTTGTTTATATATGCGTCGTTTGATTCAACATGAATGCCATAATTGTAGCGAAAATATACATACATATGTATGTACGTACATATGATATTATAGGAACAAATTAACAATCAAGAAATTGGATATTAAGTGCACTATTGTAGTCCATGTTAAAGGGGAAGATAAAAATTGTTGTAAATAATTATGTTAAGATGACTTATTAAATTAAATTCATTTTATCCATTAGAAGAAATAATTAATGTATTTCTTAACACAAATTTGTTCACTTCCAAAGCAAATTATAAATTTATTAATACATCATATAGAACAATTTTAGATTTGCTGACGAATGCGACAAAAATTCCTAATATAGCTACCAGATAGCGACTAACGAAATTATGAACTACCATCAAAACTATAAAAAAAAAATGAAATGTATGACTTTAACGATTTAATTGATCAATCAACAGATTGTGAACTTTATGCTTCCGCCGTGGCGGAACATTGGCAATGTTGCAATAAAGCTATAATTTTTAAGTAGGTAATTTCCAAATTTGAGCACCTACAATATTGAATATTCAGATAGCGCCTAGACCGCAAACGAAAACTTTAATACTCTTCTAAAATTCTATGACAATATTGTGCATCTCGATGCCATTCCTTCCCGTTGCAGCACTGTAATTCTGAAGGCCGAATTCTGAGGGCCGCAAAAAGTGCATCAGAGAAAAAATTTACGGATAACACATTATGTCGTGGCAGACTTCTGACATTCATACGATCTTCCAGAAGGGTTTAATATGTTTTTATATTTTATTTTTCTTACAAATTTTATATAGACGAGATAAAGATTAACCAATAAAAATAAATAAAACCTATCAACAACAAAATAATCGATGCAAGTCACAATTGTAGTGTTAAACTGGATTAGAAATTAGTTGGGTACTAACCCCCAGTATCTCAAGGTATAGAAATAGTGATGCCGTCACAACATGTTAGACAATAATCTTCTGTGATTACTTAATCCGGTACTTTTCTAACATAATATACAATCGAATTGCTCGTGCGAATTGCTCATGCGTGCATTGAACTGATAACAAAAATGTGTTGAATTTCTTTCAATTAAAGCAAAGAGTGAAACGTCTGATAATAAATTCTGTAAAAATAAAGCAGATAGTCTCCTGGTTGAAGAACTCTTTCTTGAATATAGATAAGTTCATTCGCACTGAAAATACACATTTGTTGCTCGGTTCATATGCCAGAGAGCACGACTCTGAATAGAATAATGATCATAATTTATTATAATTTGTATAATTATTTATAATAGAAAAAAAAGCCATCGCAGTGCATCAACATCAAGAGACTAATGCCAATTACTTGGAATTACTTATTTGTAAACCGTTTCATATATATGGAGAACATCTCGACCATTCGATTGTCACTCTCTATAAGAAGTACGTCCTTATAGTATAACCATTAAATTATTAATAGATTGTTACTCATTAAATACATCAAGTGTGAGCACTTTACATTACAAAGATCTTTTTATGACTGAACTACTTAGTTCCTCAGTCAATAAAGCATAGCATATAAAAACTGGCCTTTATTATTTCCTAAATATTTACAGCCCCAAGTCATGAATCGATAGAAATTGATAACTAAATATGATAAGAAAACAAAAAACAAAAAAAAAACGTTTTCGCATTGATAATTTGAAATGGAATCTTGGCCGAGTATAAATGAAGCCATATTCTTTGGTGGCAAATAAAAGCAGTTGGCAGTAGCTTGGCAAATCATTCACAGTTAGTAGCTCGTCGAGAAATTATGTTGTTCAAAGCAGTTCTCTTGTTGTTGGCATTGGGCACAGCCATGGCCCTGATGCCACAGAAGCCCCATGTCACCGCAGAACGCAGCTTGGTGGACTTTATGTTGCAGTCACGTGGAGTGGGCATTGGCGACCCAGCCCTGAAGCAGTACTGCTTCAACCGGTACCTGCCAATCCTGAAGGAGGTTTCGGATCAGTACGAGGCTAACTACAACAAGTGTGCGGACACCTACAAGGCGGAGTGTGATGCAGTTGACGGCAAATACTACGAACCTCGCGAGAACAGCGCCAGGATTGCTAGGGAAACCTGTGATGCCCTTCTGAAATGCGATCAAAATGAGAATTACGTTGATGCCTTCGACTGCTACGCCAGCACGGTAAGTGCACTGAGAGTCATACTAAAAATTTGAGTACATTTAAAACTTTGTCATACAATAGGGCTCCTCCTATTCGAAAATATTGTTCACCCTGTCATCGGACGGCACTGAATTCGGTGGCATCATCAGGGAGCTGTATCGTGTCGCTGAGGCCACTGCTGAGTCCTGTGTCAACTATGCCGAGCGAATCTTCTGGGAAGAGACCGACAGCACATATGACGATCTGCAGAAGTGCCTGGATGGTGATATTAACGACTCTACCAAGACCACGAGTGCCACGAGTGCCTCGAGTACGACAGCAGCCCCCACTACCAAAGTAACCCCAACGACCCAAGTCACCAAAGGAACTGCATAATTTGAGAATTTATTTGTATTTATATATTGAAATACATATACTTATGTGAATAGTAGTTGAATCAAATTTAAACAACGAATTCAGTAATAAATATGGATTAAAGTTCAAAACTTTTAAACTATTTCACAATTAGAGATTTGATAACTTTATAGACCTCCTGCTTAAGCATGGTCACAAGAGTCCTTGGAGATCCAGGGCAAAAATCGTTCTACAGTAAAAAATAAATTGATTATTGAAAAATATTCTACGCAAGTGCTCAACTATGGCATACCCATCACATTTATATAGACTTGTTTAAGAGTTTTTCTAGTTTCATTTATAAATTTGATTCAAATGAGCCTAAAAAGCTTTTCAACACTATTGTGGATGCAATGAGTGAGTTTATAGTTCATACTGAACGCATGAATGTGAGATCGGGGTATTTAGGTTTATGTACAATGTAATATGTTTGAAGTATTACTCATGAGATTTGAAGACTCTTCGCTGTCTTTATTCTAGGCTCTTGCGTGTTGGGGTATTTCGAATTTGCTTGTAACAGCCAGTACATTTTATAATTATATAATAATAGATATTGAAAGGTAAAAATCAGCTGATTTCATGTTTCTATCTATAATCAATATTATATTTTTCATTTGTTAACTTCGTCATTTTACCATATATTATCGAATACGACAAGCAACAGTCAAATCTACATATGTCAAAGTCTGCACACAGATCTTGCAAGTGAGACAGGAGAAATCGTAATAAATGTGTTCAATAATATTTAACTATTTTTATGACTTTTCCCTAAATATTCACTATATATCATAACATTTTGCACAAGGCTCCATATTTTCTAAAGTCTGAATGAATTATGGCCCGCAAACTATTTATTATATCCGTCATCAGACAGACAACATGATAATAGTTAAGCAAAACGTCAGCAAGTGATATAAGGTTGTAGTTAAATTTAATTTCTATAGGAAAATGGATCAAAATATATGATTTGATTATAGTAATCGCATGTCACGGACAAATTGTGATCTTGTCGTCCTCAATATATAGAAATGAAATATAGAAATATATTAAGTCTACATTGAATTTGCTTATTAGAGCTAAGGTATTTACTAGTCGAGCACACATTCTTGTTTTATTGATGTTTAAAGACGCCCACGAACCTGGGCGTAATCAATGAGAACCGGAAAGCTGAATGTGCGAATATTGCAAACTTTACATTACAAAGATCTTTTTATGACTGAACTACTTAGTTCCTCAGTCAATAAAGCATAGCATATAATAATAAAAAAACTGGCTAAAGGCCAGTTATTTCCTAAATATTTACAGCCCCAAGTCATGAATCGATAGAAATTGATAACTAAACATGATAAGAAAACAAAAAAAAAAAAAAAAAGTTTTCGCATTGATAATTTGAAATGGAATCTTGGCCGAGTATAAATGAAGCCATATTCTTTGGTGGCAAATAAAAGCAGTTGGCAGTAGCTTGGCAAATCATTCACAGTTAGTAGCTCGTCGAGAAATTATGTTGTTCAAAGCAGTTCTCTTGTTGTTGGCATTGGGCACAGCCATGGCCCTGATGCCACAGAAGCCCCATGTCACCGCAGAACGCAGCTTGGTGGACTTTATGTTGCAGTCACGTGGAGTGGGCATTGGCGACCCAGCCCTGAAGCAGTACTGCTTCAACCGGTACCTGCCAATCCTGAAGGAGGTTTCGGATCAGTACGAGGCTAACTACAACAAGTGTGCGGACACCTACAAGGCGGAGTGTGATGCAGTTGACGGCAAATACTACGAACCTCGCGAGAACAGCGCCAGGATTGCTAAGGGAAACCTGTGATGCCCTTCTGAAATGCGATCAAAATGAGAATTACGTTGATGCCTTCGACTGCTACGCCAGCACGGTAAGTGCACTGAGAGTCATACTAAAAATTTGAGTACATTTAAAACTTTGTCATACAATAGGGCTCCTCCTATTCGAAAATATTGTTCACCCTGTCATCGGACGGCACTGAATTCGGTGGCATCATCAGGGAGCTGTATCGTGTCGCTGAGGCCACTGCTGAATCCTGTGTCAACTATGCCGAGCGAATCTTCTGGGAAGAGACCGACAGCACATATGACGATCTGCAGAAGTGTCTGGATGGTGATATTAACGACTCTACCGTCAAGACCACGAGTGCCACGAGTGCCCCGACTACGACAGCAGCTCCCACAACCAAAGTAACCCCAACGACCCAAGTCACCAAAGGAACTGCATAATTTGAGAATTTATTTGTATTTATATATTGAAATACATATACTTATGTGAATAGTAGTTGAATCAAATTTAAACAACGAATTCAGTAATAAATATGGATTAAAGTTCAAAACTTTTAAACTATTTCACAATTAGAGATTTGATAACTTTATAGACCTCCTGCTTAAGCATGGTCACAAGAGTCCTTGGAGGTTCAGGGCAAAAATTGTTCTACAGTAAAATATAGATTGATTACTTAAAAATATCCTGCGTAAGTGCTCAACTATTATATACCCATCACATTTTATAGACTTCTTTAATATTTCATACATATCATTCATAAATTTGATTCAATTGAGCCTAAAATGCTTTTCAACACTATTGTGGATGCAATGAGTGACTTTATAGCTTATATTGAACACATGAATGGGAGATCGGGGTAGGTTTATGTACAATGTAATATGTTGAAGTATTACTTAAGAGATTTTAAGTTTCTTCACTTGCTCTATTCTAGGGTCTTGCGTGTTGGGGTATTTAGAATTTGCTTGTAACAGCTGATCTCATGTTTCTATGTACGATCAATATTATATTTTTTTTTGTTAATTTCGTCATTTTACCATATATCATTTAAAGATAACTTATTGTCCAGGAACCGGAGAACCAGAAACTAAATGTGTGAAATTTTGCAAGCGGATGACATTGACTTCGTAATACTCGTCCAGCGATCAACAATAAATTTAGAGAAATTAAGTATGCATCTATACAACAAGTTGTAATCTAAATACTTATTGAGTATGAGCTTAAATGGTTTCAATTGTTGCAAAAGTACAAATGAATGCTAAATTAATTACTTCCTGACTCTCTGATTATGAAGTGATAAGAGCTCAGCAGAAGAAAAGTGATTTAAGCTACAAACATCCTTGTAATCCAACAGTTTTAGATAGTTATCATATATTAATATGAGTTTCAACTGGGATCATATTGACCTATTTTAGAGCCAGCACGGTTATCTGTATGAGTGAGATATAGTTAAGTAGTATTATTTTATTATTATCTAATCAATTAAACTTTTTCTAATATGAGTTTGTTAGACAACAAAAACACAACGATAAGATTGTTTACACTCAAAAAAAAAAAAAAAAAAAAAAAAAAAAAAAAAAAATTGTTCTGTAGGTTTTAGCGAATCGACATCAATAATTAAAAGATAATGGAATAATTGAAGAGGCTGGGCTGCAACGCTTAGATATAAATACAGCGAACATTTGCAGCATTTGAAAACTTCAAATCAAAGTAATTGCTCGATTGTCAGTAAATATCCTTGTGAAAATGTCTCTGAAAGTAAGCGTGGTTCTTCTGGGTCTATGCATTAGCGTTGCGCTGGCTCGCAATCTGAAGCCATCGCTGAAAGCCGAAGAGAAGGTTCGACAGCTTCATAGCGAGAGCATGGCTCTGTCCGAAACACATCAGGCTAAATCGTCGCCTTGCTTCTCTACCTACAATCCTCAACTGAACCAAATCACGAGCAATTACGAAGTGCAATACGAGAGTTGCATCAAAGCGTACACAACATCCAGTAAAAATATCGATAACTCGTATAAATCTGCCCGCCTTGAACTTGAGTCAAGTGTCTATCAATCCTGCAAATCTCTCAGTGCCTGCAGTGGGCTCACGAACTCCTACACTGCCTTCAGTTGCGCCTCAGCTCAGGTGAATAACTCTTTTCTTACGGTTGTTGATTAACCCAATTATACGATAATCACATTGAAAACAATTTTTTAGGCCGCTGAAGATTCAAAGAACTTCTACTCGATTTCTGCGAGTGCTTCGGATTTGGCTGCCAGGAGCAAGGCTGACTATCTTGAAATCGATACTGCCAAGGCCATGTGCGTTAACAATGCGGAGAAGAACTATGTTGAGGACACGTCCAGGGTCTATGGTCAATTGAATAATTGTCTTCTGGGCTACGAGATTCCTTATCCGCCTACTCCCACTACTGACGTCTACACAACATATTACTACTCCACAATTGACCCTAGTACCGATTAATTGAATAACTCGTATTCAACTTGAAAATAAAAAAAATCATTCGAGAAACATTAATATTCGTTTATTTTTTTAATATGTTTTATCAGAAATAAATGGTTTAATTCAATTTTTAAAATCAAATGATTTTTTTTTTTTAATTATTTCATAAATATTACAGTGAGCAGGGCAATCAGACAACATAAAATGTTTTTGAATATGTTTCAAATGACAACTAAGACCTCTGTCATGGCATCTCCAGTGTTAGCAAGTCGAGCTAACTAACTAACCAAATTGAGCAAATAGTGAGAGAAGGCAGGTACATGGCTATATGCCATATGTTATATACATAGGAGATGCAAAAGGTCAAATGCAGAGCAAGAATGCCAAACGATCGTCACTCTTTCATTGTCTCATCGTCATTGCTAATAAATGCTTAATGCAAAGACTCTACATGATCTATATATATTCAATATTAAGTAGAGCTTGAAGCTGAAAATCTATTTTTGAAAACATTTTTATAGACAGACAGACACTTTATATATGTATATATTTATATTTTATATACATATATTATAAATATATATATATATATATATATATATATATATATATATATATATATATGTATTCACTGAAATTATAATTAAATTACTTGCTCTCAAAATATCAATGATTACTTCCATTAGTTCAGTGAAACGATAAGATTAAGGAACAATGTCTTTCTACGACAGTAATAATTGAAATCAATTATAAAGCAATTAGAGCAGAACGAGAGCACGCGAAAGCAACGTCTACTAATTATATGAAATTAAAAATCATGTCTGATAAAATATAAAGTTCTAGGAACAGGTGAAACAGGTGCCGAGGCTACAATTGCTGCTCAATATCCAGATGGCTGCCTTATAAAAAGCAGACAATTTTCTAATCTTCATTGAGTTTGTTCTCAGCTTTGAGATGTCGTCGACTGTCAGTCTACTGGTGCCTGGCCGTAATGACGGCTGCCAAACTGCAAATACCCAAGATCCAGCGCTTGCAGCATCAGACAGAGGTGCTGAGTGCACAGAATCCTGCCAATGGAGCTACTTGCTTTCCATTCTATAGACCAAAACTGGACAGCATCGCAGAACAATATGAGGTGCAATATAACTTGTGCGACACCCAATACGAAAGCCAAGTCGCCTTAGAGAATGCCAACTGGCAACGACCACGTGAGCAGCTTGCGTTCCGGGGCTCTACCTCCTGCGACAGGATAGCTGACTGCGCCTCAATTGTGAGCTCCGTTCAGGCCTTCGAGTGTTACGCTGAAGTGGTGAGTATTTTGCTTGGAGACTTTGAAAACAAAGCCTGATTGCGGCATTTTTAAGGGATCTGATGAATCGAAAATCATGTACGGCATTTCGGCAAATGCCATTGAAGTGAAGACTGAGATGGAAGAGCATTATCAAAAACTCAACTCAGCTAAGACCATTTGCATCAACAATGCTGAGCGCACATATGTCGAGCAAACAACGGTCACATACGAGGCATTGAATAATTGCCTAAGTGGCAAAACTCTTTTAACTACACCACCTACATATCGCACAACAATAGCACCAACAGTAGCAACGGACAAGCAAACATATCCATAATATTTTGATATTTCATATCTAAATTGAAATAAAAATATATTATGATCATGCAAATATTGACAGCATGTTTTTTTGTTTTATATTTTAAAGAGTTAACATTTAATGAGATGTACGCTCTAGAAATATATGATCAGAGCCTCAACATAAATCATCTTGGATCGGATTTGAACTGCCATCTACAGTAAGTAATTACAAATTAAAAGAGTTAATTATAAGATAGATAGTTTCATATACATATATATAATATATATATATGTATATCTCTAATATTGTATTAAACTAGTTGGCAGACCACCCGAAAGAATGGCTTAACTATCGAGGCGTCTAGTTTTTATGTGAAAATTTTATGACTGAATTGCGGCAACAAAAGACGCACAAATTTCCCACACGCACAACACGGCCCGACGAGGTCCGAGCGGTCACAAAAGATAACACTTGCGATATGGCGACTATCGGAGTGAGTATATCAATGGCATTGGGCAGTTAGTTGCAGCACCAGGCAAAAAAAATGCTCAAATCCTTTGCCATATTTATGGCCATGCCACACCCAGTTCTGTGCGGACAGGTATAAGAAATCAGTGTACATCTTGTCGTACATGAAAGGACCTTTTTGTCCTTTTGTGCATTGCCGCCGTAACAGGCTACCAAATTTTTCGCTTAATTAATTTGAAATATTTGCGGAAAAATGTCAAGTCAAACTACTTCAATTGAGTTGTTCAGCTGCAATTGCCATTGCCAAGGTATCCCCTCAATGGGCAAGTAGGCGTCAAACTGTTTTGAAAAGGATGCCAAGTCGAACGTCGAACTCAGTGCAATGGTGAGCTGAGCGGAGCGGAGTGGAGCTGGGCTGGGCTAGGCCTGTGCCCGTTGCCGACGTCGGGACTACAATTGCCAGTCATGTCTTCATAAATTTTATTGAATTGAACCGTTTGCCAGGTCTCAACATGCGCCCAACATACAAAACGGCTCCGTGTCTGCAGCTCCTTCGACTGGAGCATTTGGCAGGGGCGAATGGGGCTGCCGCGCCATTGGGGACTTGCGTCTATTTGCCTATTTCATCTTTTGCCGACGCTTGTACAGAGCCTTAAATTGAATCGTTACAAATTTTGTTGCTCGTTATAGCAAGCGTTTTATTGCCCAACCAGTTTGCCAATTTGGCCCAATGCAAACCAGACAGACATCGGGCCAAAACTCCACAGATTATGATCAGCAATGCTGATCGCAGTCGCAATACGCCTTCGCCCTCGTCCTCGTCTCTCGTCTCTTGTCCTCAAACGGTAGCCTCTGGGACCGCCTCTTGGGCTCGGTCTGGGACGCAGCGTTAAATAACTTCATTAAATGCCCTTTGACATTTTACTGAGCATAGAATAGCTGTATGTGTATGTGTGTGTGTGTGTGTGTGTGCATATGCCACGTCGCCCGCTGGTTATCGCTTCGGGCAGATCAAGAACGCGCGCACAGGTAGCTCCTGGCTCTATAAATTACGTAATCATCTGATAATGAAAATTGTTTACAAGCTACGACTCGCAGCCAGCACGCCCACAGTAGCCGCAGAGTCGACACAAAAGGTCACAGCACCAATCAGCAGTACAGCCTTACATTTGTTCGTTTCTTTTCAAAGTAAGTATTCATTTTCCTTTCTCATTTCACTGAATATAGATGCACCCATTTATATATTTATGTCCATCACGTCAACGCTGATTAGTTGCTTTTTTATGAAGAGCACGCCAAGTGCCGGGGCTAGAGCAGGGGCTAGAGCTAATTGCTCTAATTTCCAGCTAAGCAGACGCGGCTCTTGACTCGGCCTCCAAGTTGGCCGTTTGACATTTTTTATGCCCAGCTCTGCCATAAATATTGTCTGTGGCATCGTTAAAAGGATCGCTGCAAATCGCTTGAGATCAGCGGGCGCAGCTTGCGCCGCTGATGCTTATCAAGCTGAGCTCCTCGATCGCCCCTTTGTCCGAATTTGTCTTCGTATTTGGACTTGACTTCGTCTGGCTCTTCTCGTTCATTTCGGCGGCCCTTTTGCCCAAACAATAGCTGCTTTAGCATTTCGATTTGACTGTGCTTAGCGATATCGAGAAGAAGAAATGCGCCAAGCTAAAGATTTATTGGACTCGATGCTCTATATACTCAAAGAACGATCGCGCTTGACTCGATGTCCTTTGCTTAAGGCATACGTAATGCAGCTGAGCTCATTATAAGTATGACGAAATTTAATTTTTGTATAGTTATTTTGTATATTTCTGTTATCTTAAATATACAATGGCAGATTGTTGTATATATCTGCCAGTTGCAAGAGCATCCCAGCTTCGTCTAATGCCGATCTGTAAGCTAATGCTTTGATTTTTGCGTATTTCGTACGTTCAGCAGGGCTACCCAAGCCCAACCCAGTGATCGATATGCGGAGATCAGAGGAATTGCGATCTCCATCGCAGATCGGGTTTGGCTGGCTCTCGGCTGGGGCTGTCGTCGCCTGAGCATGTTTGATCAGAAAATTATTATGTATCTGGAAACGATTAACAGACGCATTTCAATTTTATTGCGCCAGATCATTATCGTAGCCAGATCGAACCTTTTGCGTGGCCAGAAAAAAAAAAAAACCAGCTGAAACCAAAAGCTGAACAAGAGCGAGAGCAAATGGTTAGATTCATGATATAAGCCCAGTCGCTGCCGCAGTCGTAGTCGGAGCATCAAAGCCAGCGACGATTAACGTGCAGGCGCGAAGAGAAACTTTGGCTTTCGCTTGGCTCGGCGACGATTTCACCCAGTGCCACACTTACAACTGGCCAAAAAGAGAACGCCAGACGTACCATTGCGGGTGGCTTTGGTAATTAGACAACAAGTGTCTAAAGAGCGTTGCGTTGCGGCCAGTTCAAACGATGCGACCCACTAATGAAGAGCCAACCAACACACATACGCACACACACACACACACACACACACACACACACACACACACACATGGCCAAAGCAACAACAATAAGATGAAGCTGGACAGCTTCCCACTTGTGGAGCTCATCTCATCATGCGATACGAGCTGAGGAGGTGTTAAAATCGTTGCCGCCTTTGGGCAATTGAGCGCTTCGACTGCGTAGGATAGCAGTCAGGCATTGTGTAAATATATTAATCATAAGAAAATCGTCGGCTAAACGAGCTCCCTCTTTAAGTTGGCCGCTAATTTTCATACGGTTTGCGTTATCAATTAGGCAGCCACTGATCGAAATTGCCGCCTTTAGCTCTAGTGCAGCACTTAGCTGCTTAGCCCCCTTTCGATTGTCAAATAATTTCGGTTTGATCGCACCGCCGCATCAGCAGCAAGCCAAATATGCTGATGGGCAGGCACTTCGGAAGCGGCTTCTGTGGCCCGGCAAGCAAATCAATTTAATTTGTTTGTCCAGCGGCGGCGATTGGTAATGGACAGCTAAGTGGCCAAACTGTTGTTTAACCAAAATGCCGAACTGTTTGCCGCGTCTGTTTACCGCTCACATTTTGGCTGACAAATTGTCGGGCCCGAAGCTAACCGAGCTGCTTAAAGTGTATTCAAATTGAAATTCTTCTGGCTTAGGGAATCACGGCAAAGGGTACGGATGCCTTCATTAATATGTTTATGTGTGTACAATACAACTTCATCGTATCGTAATCCTGACTTCACAGCGTTAGCATTGTGATGGCACTTGGAATATGCTTCTCCGCCCACGAGAGGGCTGCTTAAATTGGTTTACACCAACAAAAGCCGAGGGTTAGCAGCTCACTTTGAGGGTTAACGCCAACCACCCGTAGCTGAAGGCAAAGTCACAATCCCAAGGCAAGTTTGTTTATGCATTCGTTCCACCCTTCAGCAGTGGCGCTCCCATGATTATGATGCCATGATATATGAGAGAGAGAGAGAGAGAGAGAGAGAGAGAGAGAGAGAGAGAGAGAGAGAGAGAGAGAGAGAGAGAGAGAGAGAATATGTGATTCTGATGCTGATGCTGACGATAAGAAGGGGACTAACTAGCGCTGATCTACTCAATAACCCCTACATTCTCCCACTGCGCCAGCTGTATAATTTGCTATTTAGCCAGAGCAACGGCCCGCCTATCCAGTTCCGACCAGCCGCCCCCACCAGCTCCGTTCGCATCTTCAGCCCTGGTGGTTGCATGCACATCATCCTGTACGCCCTCTGGATTGGAGTGGGACTGGGTTGGGCGCGCTGTCAGCGCATATTAATCCAATTATCATGCAGTGTGCATGGAATCACTTAATCGTTTCAAATCCGGAAGGCAACGCCAATGACGCACGCCGGCACAGTGGCTTATGGCTATGCCCAAAACTGATTATAGTTACGCATAGTTAGCATAGCTATAGTGATGATAGCTCTGACACTGATCCCTGCGGTTGCAATGAGGGCAGCTTCACAAATACGGGCGTTTTAACTAAGGAGCTAGTAGCAAATCTGTTTTAATAAAAATAAAAATTGAAAAATCTCAGACAGAGAAATATTATTAAATAAATAAATTATGAAATTTTTCAATTATATTAGCTTAGCGAACACGGAACTGTACACTGAGTAATTCAGTTAGCAGACAGTTTATAAAAATAAAATATTTTGAAAGGTTAGTTACGGATTTAGGATTACTTTATTATTCATATATAACTATCTGTTTATCTATTTAGGTATCCATCAATCTATATATCTGTCATCTATCTATTTATATGTTTATCTATCTATATATCTACCTATCTATCTATATATCTACCTATCTATCTATCTATCTATCTATCTATCTATCTATCTATCTATCTATCTATCTATCTATCTATCTATCTATCTATCTATCTATCTATTTATCTACTCTTCCTACACTATATACTTGCAACTTGTATATAGTTCTTCGCCAAATAGTAAATGAATACTTCATCTGATGAGAGAGATCTGAGTAAAACGAACTTGACAACAGCTGTTGAGCTCTGCATTCACAGCTTGCAATAAGTTTTCCAAGTGGATCATTAGTTAGCTGATCTATCCATATATCTAAGGATCTATATAGACTACAGACTAAAAATCACATTATTAGTTGAGTTAAATAGCAATAATTTAATTTAATTTAGCTCAATTTGAGTAAGGGTCTGGAATAATGTAGTCTATTGATTAATTTAACATTATTAAATTACATTATTAAACACTATTTAAGTACTACCGTACTTTGAAGCCTTTTGCAGGCAAATGGATAGTTTGGACAATGATGAAATGTGGCTGAAAGCCGTCTTTTTGCAAAATGATAAATCTGTTGTTAATATGGTGAACGAACAAAAGTCACACGACTGATGGCTGGCATAATAAAAAAGAAAACAATTTGATTTAATTAAAAAATTACGGGATTACACATATTAATGCTTGTCGAGCCAATATATATGCAAATTGCACACACAATCGGACAGGAGGGCTGGCTGGAATGACTATGGCGAGTGTCGCATATTAAAGAATATTTTATTTGCTTTTATTACACAGCACGCCCAGTTCAGTTCAGGCTCACCCTGACCCTGCAGCTCGCACGTACCGGAAACTTGCAGCACAAACGCTGATGCTGATGCTGACGATGCCGTCGCCAGTGCTGGGGACAGACACACATACACACAAAAAGAAAAAAAAAAAAAAAAAAAAAAAGTAAATATGAAGAAAGGCAACGCAGCCCACAATGAGGCTGAGAATCTAATAAATTGTGCCACTGTCACTTGGCTTAGTGAAGGATAACTGGCCACACGCCCTCTGACAACAACAACAACAACAACAATCAGAACATGAGCAACAACAGCAGCAGCATTGTGGGACAGAGAGCTCATCAAAAATTCATAACGCGCCACGTAATAAAAATTATTCAAATTTTTCGCAGGCAACGACGACATGGAGAAGAAACATCAGCGGGTGGACAGGGCATAGAAAGGCAACTAAATTGCGGTAATGTTTCATAAGGATGCTGGCAAAAAGGCAAACGCAGAAAAGGACAAATCACACCCTCGATTATGATGCGCAAACATGCACGCGTCGCTAGAGGAATGGGCAGCCATCAGCCATCAGCCATCAGCCATCAGGCAGCAGGCATCAGGCAACAGGGATCGGGAATCGGGCAAAGAGAGTGTGGCTGAACGGAAATTGAATGATTTTGCGCAACAGTCGCGGAAGTTGCTACTTTATAGTCATTTAGTGGTTGGACGACAGCGACGCAGGACAATGCTTCAGCGGCCGCACCCAATATGCTGGCTGTCAGGGCGAGTGTCACATGGGGATTACGCTTTTGGGCGCGTATCAGTGTATCATGCACCAAAACCGCAGACGGCAGTGCTTAAAAATTTTACAGAAATCGATGCAGCCTTGCTGCCGCCTTGTCGCTAGGATGTCCGATAACAAAATAAAAGTGCCGCAGGACGACAGCGTCGGCGTCGCGACTTTGACAGCGAACCGATGCCGCGTCGACGCTGTTTCCGCCGGATGTGTAATTTGATACTTTTACAGTTTGGCACATGCAACAAAAATCAACAACAACAGCAAGAATACGAAGAAGAACGAGGTGTACGCCATTGAAAGGGGTGTCTGAGCTACGCTAATTTTTGCAATTGACTTTTGAGACCTTAGGCTGGGAAGCTGGACGGCGCCTCAACAGCCGAGCATAACGAGCTCCTTTTTTGTGATATTTTGTGAATTTCAATTCAATTTCCTCTTGCATGCGAAATTCTACAAGAGGCGAGAGACTAGACACGGGCAGAGAACAAGGGCAAGGATGAAATAAAAAAAAAAGCTAGAATGCTCATAATGCATGCATTGTGTGGCAATGCTACAGTGAATACTACCTAAGAGCAACTAGAGATGATTATATTAGAGTAGTATTGTTTGGCTATATTCCATAGTATATATTGCCTGGGAAACAAATGAGAATTTTCATTAGCTATTCCTCTTAGCTGGCTTCCACTGTATGCACACTTATAGTAGCTACAGTGAATACTACCTAAGAGCAACTAGAGATGATTATACTAGAGTAGTATTGTTTGGCTATATTCCATAGTAGATATTGCCTGGGAAACAAATGAGAATTTTCATTAGCTATTCCTCTTAGCTGGCTTCCACTGTATGCACAAATGCGCTGGCCAGTTTGGGCTCTCAGTCCGTTTGGCCATTCAATGAATCGCCTGTCGCTGCTGGCTGCAATGTGAGTGAGTGAACTGTCACAATTGACGTGGGGCGTATAAATTTTACATTTAACGAAAACGCAATCGAATTGAGCTCTGTATATGGACTGGTAAACAGCATCCCAGGCAGTAGCCTGTTAGCCAGTTAGCCAGTTAGCCAGTTGGCCAGTTGGCCAGCTATGTGTGTTATGAAGACATCAGCGCATCAGGCGCACGGCAATTTGTGGGACGCCACAGTGCCTGTGCTATGTCTGTGCCTGGGACGTCAATTTGATGGGGCTGCATGCGCAGAATGCATTCATCAGGCAGCAGCATTGTTTGCCGTTGATGGGGTCCCGAGTGCTTGGCATTACTGTACGCATTCCCCATTTACATTACTAGTCAATAATGGGCCACCTTGGAAAATAATGGGGGAGCGGGAAATCAAATGAAATTGCCCGAGCCCGGCCCAAGCCTCACCAGGGGACACATTTAGCAGCGTTTTCCAATCAGCATAAAATTTATCAAATCAAATTCAAATGCAAAATGAAATGCAAAGCAGTCGCTCTACGAGCATACTATAAAAATCACATGCCAATCGTATGGCAATCAAAGTTCACTTCCCTCCACGCTCCACGCTCCACTCTCCATTTGCAGCTGGCGCCTTATTGATGATGGCTCTACGTGATGTTTGCTTGCCGAAAATTTGCATGTGAAAAGGTTTTTCATTGGCTGTGCCGTCGCTCTGCCATGCGAGAGAAAAAATGGCTGTGCAAATGGCCAAGAGCCGAATGGAATTGAAATCGATTAAAATGAAATCAAGTCGCTAACGAATCGCAGCTTTGTTTGCCAACCTCGACGCGGCGGCGGTGGCGGCGGCTAATGTCTCTGTCCTCGTGTTGCCAGCTGCGCACAAATCGTTTAACTCAAATTGATTTGTCAATATTTAATTAGGCGCAGGGCAGGCCATGCGGGCGGCAGCAGAGGCATCTTTGATGTCCTGTATTTCCTGCGGATTAAAAGTCGGTGTCCTTTGTGGGCGCATCGTGTCTTAGCTTGACATCAAGGAAATACTTGAAGATTAGTTTGAACTTCAATTTATTTACCTGTCATGGGAAGAATGATATGATATTTGCATTTACTTTTATATATATACACAAAAACTAAATGTCGATAAAATCCATGATTAAATGAAGTTGATAAGAAATTTGATTTGTATTCGCCTTAAAGTAAGAGTTTAATCTCAGCAATTTGGAAATTTTTCAAGTCCTTCAATCACTGCAATTGGCCATCAATCAATTTGAGTCGACTTCACACACACACACAGGCAAACAATCAGCTATAAATGTCAATCGCGCCTAAATACAATTAAAGGCTTTTGCTATATCGACAAACTGACCCGAAGGACCTGCCCTAAGAGGCTTAAGTTCTGGGCGAACGACGAACGCCTGTCAAAAGGCACGTGAAAAAACGTGTCCCATTGACATTCAGCTTGATGAATGATCATAAGCGCGTATCCAGCCGACGTACCCAAACGCTTTCCATGGTTCGGACTGCTGACACGTGACTTGGACGGGGCAACAGAGTTGGACCTGGGGACGGGTGTCATCAGCGACGCTAACGCTGATTGCCATAATTGGATTCTTAAACAAAGCCAAGGCTGTGTTACTAAAATCACAGCTAAAATAAACTTTGTAATTGTTTATCAGTAGTAAATCGAGAACTAAAAGCAAATATATATATTTATAATATATAAGAACAAGACTATTTGCAGTATCATCTCAAATTTATGATTTCTTATTACTGATCTTATTACTGACTATATAGATATATATTTCAGTTTGCTGCAAAATCTTTTTCCTTTACAATTCAAGCTTATATTTATGAGAGATTTCTCTACATTTCTCGCTTCATATTCTCTTTTCATATACTGAATCATTCTATTCTATGAATTCTGTATGCAAAACTTGCTTAAAAATGAGTCATACCTTATTGAATAAGTTCTGTAAAGTTTTTCCATTAGTGCTTCATCAGCTGCAGCTTCCATGTGCAAAGTTTCAAATATCTCTCTGAAGCTGTTAATAGTTGTTCACTTATTGAAAGTACGCTAATTTCAATCACTTCATAAGCAATAATTTGTTGTTATTGACGAAAGTGTCAACATTTTCGCATACCTGTGACAACACCTAACAGACACCCACACACACACACACACACACATACTCACACACACATGCATTGTCAGGCGGCATCATTAGCACATGTTAACATCGAAGCAACATTGTAACGTCAAATGGACGTCGATTTTCTGTTTTTGCTTTCTTTTTCGCAATTGTCAGCGGAAATTTTGCACGAACGTAAACTTTTTTGTTTCCTGTTGTTGTCAATAACTAATTCGTTTGTCATTTTCCGTTTACATAACAGGCAATAGAGGCAACGCAGCAGCAGCAGCAACAACAACAGTGACAGTGAACAGACCCAACCGCAAGCAAACAAAATGGCGCATGTGTGAGGACAAAGTTTTGCCTTGCGTCTTGTGGCCGCTTTGTCCTTTCTGAGGATGTGAGTTGTCGGTTTTGTTTATCGGCTCAACTTACGACATGATGCAAAAATGTTCGAAACATATTGAAAGCAGCGCTGCCACCTGCAGGCCTCTCTTCTATCACTCGATATTCACATGAATATTACAGGGTATAACAGAAAGTCGAGTGTCAAATATTGAAGATACAAAAAGTTATTTATTAAAATGTATAGTATATGTGTAAGAAGACACATAGATATGTTTTAGTATAATTATCAAGGATTTAGGAACATAATTATTAGATCTACAGGGTATCTTCTGAGTGAGCTGAAACATTTTTTGTTTATTTTCCTATGTTTTTTTATTTTTATTATGTAGCCGCTTAGAGGCTTGAAGTGTCAATTTTGCAGTGGGGCTCATAAAAATGGCGATAGAGCCATGAACAATTTTTGCCGCTGTGATTTACATTAATTTGCAATTTTTCATGCTGTGCTCGGAAAGTGAACTTGATATGTGTGTGCGTGTGTGTGTGTGTGTGTGTGTGAATGGTTCATAAAAAAGCTGTGAAATTTTTATTATGTAAATTAAGCGCAGGCAGTGAAAAAGGATCAAGTTATGTGAAATGTTGCGGGCGGATGTTGGCAAATGGAACTTCTGGATGGCCATTTGGTGTCCTGGCACGCGTTGAGCCTTATTAAAATTGTGGATTTGAATGCAGTCCGGTTTCATATCCTTGGCAAAGGGCAACTGGCAACTGGTTTCAAGTGAAGGTAATTTGCATTTGCAATAACATTTGCCTGCCCGACAAGCGCCTGCGAAATGTTAATTTAGTGTGCGATGCGTTTCGTTGGGATGCGTTGACGTTCGACGACGACGACAACGACGACAACGTCAACGACAACGAGATGGACATCAGCATCGACTGCTTTATGCAGATATATCAGTCACTCAACGTGCTGCTGCCAAAGTCGAAGACGTTGCTAAGCTGCTTGTCATAAAGCGCTCAGCGGATGGCTTGACATTTCAATTTGCAAGCAGACGAGGATCGCAGACTTGGCCAAAAGACAGGACTGGACAACATGCAAGAGAACATGCGAATATGCAAATCAATGCGCTGACAATTTTCAGCCAACTGAAATATGCAATTGAGCTGAGAATTCCGCTGTAGCTAAATATTCAGCTCTCGCCCGCTGGCCCCTTGCCTGTAGCGTTCTCTCACGAACTTTGTTAATTTATATGTGCCGCGTGCCGCACACACAAATAATCCAAAAAATCGCTTCGGGCAACGCCGCTTATAGCAACAAGCAATTACAGAAAGTTACTGTAATCCTTGGGCAAAGTCCTGATCCTATTGCTGCTCCTGCTGCTCCTGCTGCTGCGCCTGCTGCCTGTCATAGTTACAAGCGCTAAGCCGCTTAGCCTTGTTGACTTTCACATGGGCATCACTTAGGGGTTGATTTCGTGCGTCCTGATCCTTGCCTCACTCCATCTATCAGTCTCTGTGTGTGTATTTGTTGTTTTGTGCCTCGCTTTTTGATGTGTGATTAGCCTATTAGCCAAACAACACAAAAAATGAATAGAAGAAATCATATTCATGATGATGAGAAACGTAAATATTGAATGAGATGAGCAGCCAGCAGCAGGACCAATAAAACTCTATAGCCGCAAGGCTATTGTTAGTGTGTGCTGAGCGTGGGATCGAATTGGTTAACTCATGAGAGAGCTATCTGAATTGTGATTTTTTATATAATTGATATTTGAGAGTTAAGAAATAAATACATATTTATATTCGCATACAAACAACATTGATGATTCTTGTTGAGCTCTTGGGCTCTTGGCCAATTAGATGTTGCATTTTTAGTGCCCACTGTATATGTTTCGTGTGCTGGCCAATAAATCAGCCCGCAACTACAACGGCTACAAATATGTGCAAGTATTTAAAGGCTTAAAGAGGCTGGCAAATCCATGTACGATGAGCTTTTTGGGTAACAGACTGTTCGTTGCATTGTCTTCGTTATTGACGAAAATTTCAGAAATTTTAATTTAAAATATTTCTTTGAATGCTAAATTGTTGACTCTTTGCACCCGCAGCCAGTACCTGGGCCCAAGCGCTTAGCCATGGCCATAGAGTCCCAGAGATCGGGCTGGCCAAATAAACCAGCTAAACAAACCCCACGACACAAAGACACAAAAGAACAAAAGCGCGCGACAAACAAAACCAAAAGCAAATACACGGCTCACCGAGCGATGATCGTACAGGGGGTGGGGAGAGCTAACGGAGTCGGAGGAGCTTGCGAGTGGGGCGTGGTGCTGTAGAAAACTGAAACTGCTGAGACGAAGACGGAGATGGAGACGGAGAGCGAGACGAAGACATTCAGACAGTCAACAGGATCGTGTCGCTCGTTTGTTTCTGCTGAAAATCTTAAAATTCTCGCAATTTCATGTTCGTTAAATTTTGATGTTGCAAATAAATTGAATTGTTAAACGTGCAACTTCGAATGTTGTCGTTGTTGCCTTGCTGTTGCCTCTTCTTGCTCTCGTTGTTGTTGTCGTTGTGAATTGCAGGCGCATATTTAAACAAATGATGGCCAGATTTGGCGGCTGTACTGCACTGCACTGACATCTCCTGAACTGCTCTATGAGAGAGTGGGAGAGAGAGAGAGAGAGAGAGAGAGAGAGAGAGAGAGACAGCAGCGAGGTCAGTTCAATCAGTTAGTTATATTCATTTGATAAATATTTCATTACATATAACAATTGTTAGAGCTGCTTTTCAGCTAGATCTAGCCAACGACATCATATGATAACTCTAAGGAATTTCCTTACTAATCTAATCAGTTTACATCTTTCTCTAGCAGCCCTCGGGGCTGGGACTCAATGGATTTTAGCTTTTTGGCAGGGCATCTGCATCCAATGTTGTCCCATTGCTGCTCGGCTGCCCTTTGTTATTGTGAGTTAAAATATTTATTTGTCGTAGCGCCTGGTCGGAGTGAGAAATTCTGATGGGTTTCTTATTTGCTTCGCTCGGCCAGTTTGCATATGTCCGGTCGGTCGCAGCGATGACTACATTAGCCGCATGCATAATAAAACCAAACCAAACCAAACCAAACCGAGCCAGGCCAGGCCAGGCCATGCCATGCCGTGACGCCCCCTTTGGCCATGGCCATGCTATTGGCTTCGATTTTATATGGAAATGCGGCCCCAACAATGGCTTCATATTTTCATCTCTCGCTCTGCCTGACTGCCTGACTGGCTGGCTGGTTGGACTGGCACCGGGGCATTCAAATCCTTGCTGCACCTTTGACATGTTCGCATCGCATGATTTATGCAGCCATGGAAGAACGCTTACCTTTGGCTGCCACAGTCTCTGGCAGAGCGACTGCAACAGCTACATGTGAAAAATTAAGTGATATTTCTGAATTTGTTGGCAGCCATCGGCTGCTTCGATATCGGACTATGGACTATGGACATTGGCTGTGGCCCGACTTCAAACTGGGAGACTCGAGAGTCGATTTCTGTGCCAGGGTGCTTGTAATTGATGCTGCTGCTCTCAATCAATGCCCAAATAGATTCATGAGCATATTTTGGTTGGTTTTTCCCAAGCCGCAATGGGATTTTGTTCTCTAATAGAAAAATTATTAAATGCCCGCTTTTGTATACATTGTTGTTGCTGTTGTCATTTGACTTGTTTGCCCATTAATTCATCATTATTAAGATGTCAACGATGTGGTTGACATTTCTGACCGCCGCTCCCGTCCCATTCCGTCTTCATCCTCTTGCAGCCGCCCGGCCATGCGGGCCACTTGACATCTGCTTGCCGTCAGGCTACTTTGAGATTTGCCTGCCAGTTTATCGTTCAGCGTTTGTTGTCGTCTGCACCTGCGTTTGATTGATGCTAATTTCACACGACTTTATTGCAAGTTGGTCTAGAATGCCAGAAACTGTTCACATCACTGATGCAGAGATATGACCGCCATGCTAGACCGTTTATTTCTATTATTAATCGATCTGCATGTGGGTGCCCCAGATCCCTTACGCAGATGGGATATCTAAATATGCATATCATATGGGACATGACTTTATAAAGCAGATGCAACCCTTACATATTTACTTGTCGAGTCAGCTGAAAAGTTTGCTAACATATCATCAATCTTGAGTCTACATTCGTCATTAAATTAAATTTTGGAAAACTAAAAATAATTCAATTATTGGAAAGTCAAAACATAAAAATAATTATTAAAATATATTTCTTACTTGATAAATGTGATATCTGATATTTAATAGAATTTCAGCTAAATCTAGCTTGAAACAAGCTTATTTAATAATCAAAGAGTCAATTGATGTAATGTTTGCAGAATCTGATATTTAATTATTAATAATATTACTATCATTATCTTTTCTTAAATCTAATTTTATTTCCTTTTAATATTGATTTAGTACTTAAACATTGGCCATATTTCAGCAAATGATAAACTTCCCAATTAAATATATAGAAAATGAATGAAAAATTATGGAAATACCTTATAAATACGTTAACTTAATTTTAGTGCCAGCAGTAAGAGGTTTATATTTTATAATTACTGAAATTTGTAAACTAGTGCTTAGCAAGCTCATGCTTGTATTATGCGAACAACAATTATCAGCGGCTTGGAACCATCCAGCACCATCGGCGTTGGCCCAACCACCCAACTAATGCCGACTGATGAAATTAACGTTTGAATGCTTAATTGGCTGGCTATCAAAGCCGTCGCATCAAATCACATGGCTATTTGTTACATCAACACCAAACGGCAGGGCCAGAGACAGTCGACGGCTGAAACACGCAAAGCTCGACGCACGCACAGAGCCACCCACGCCTGGCACACATACATACAGACATATACCAATTGTATGTAATACATATATAAATATATATATAATAAGATATATATATATATATATATAAGCAGTGTGGAGTGGGCAACGCCTGACGCCATTGCAAAATCACAAAATGCCTTCCTCACTTTTCGCGCTTAATTAAACAATTATATTTAATTACGGTTAATATGGCTCTAATTGCTGTATTTCCTACGCTCTCGCCATGCCAAAGGCTGGCGAACACGCACATGGACACTGCTCCAGCTACAGCTGGTCTCAGCCAGACCCAGTGTCAGACTATATAGTGACTATAGCTATACATAACCATCAACTGGCAGAGCAGAGGCTGAAGCTAATACAATGGCGGGAGCAGCAGCGAGGCGCTTCTGAACGTGGTACATAAAAGCATCAAATTAAAAGTGCCAATAGCCAGGTCACAGAGCGAGATAGAGTGACAGAGAGAGAGAGAGAGAGAGAAAAGGAGAGAGAAGGAGACAAAAAAGCAGCGAGACAGAATGAGATGCAGCACAAATGTCCTGACACTGGCTATCTGTCTGCTGCGCAGGGGCACAATTAAGCGGAAAGAAAAATTATTATAACTTTGTGTTTTGTCATTCCCAGCACGCAGCTCACGTTTATATACCTGGCGCGAATACATAAGGGGCAAGTAAATGGCTGAAATCAATATAAAACTACCCCAAAGCCGAGCTGAGCAGCAGAGGTGGCAGCAAGTGCGGGGGCAATTGCTTGAAACTCACCACGGCGCCGTTATGTTGGGCATGCGCATAATTTCTTGTTGCAATGCGAGTGACAAGGACAGCGATACACGCTTTCTCTAGCGCTCTCCCCATAGCTGGCTCTCTGTCGCAGTCCTGTCCTGTGTCTGGCTGCAAACATTTCTTTCACTTGGCTGCGTTTATTTGCACAGTAAAATTGCAAAAATGGCGTCGCGCAGCATAATGCCGTTACGGCGACTGCGCTGTCGCCAGGGACGTCGCCGTCGCCGTCGCCGTCGTCGTTGGCGTTGCCGTCGCAGCCAACATCGACATCGACGTCGACGCAACCATACTAATATGTCCAATTGTGGAAAATAATTATAATGAAACAAATTTCCACTCACTTGCCAAGTGAAAAGCAAAACGTCATATCCTTTTGGCCTGCCCTGCGCGCTCTCGCTCGCACTTGTGCGCGCTCGCTGTCGCCAACTCTCCGTCTCTCTTTCGCACTCGCTTCACTTCAGACCTTCTCTCTGGCTCTCCCATGTGGGTAAATGTAATAAATGGTTGCGTTTACCGTTACTTTTTAAAAGGGTTGCCAGTCGTTTGTATGAGTGGCTTTGTATGCGCATATGTGTGAATGTGTGAATGTGTGTGTGTGTGTGTGTGTGTGAGTGTGCTGTAAAATATGTGCATGTGGTCGAGTTGAGCGAAATTAAGTTCGTATAAAATAAAATATAACAAGAACAGCAATTTCATAATGAAGGCGGGGGAGTTAAATCGTTTCTACTTGAATTAAGGTGAATTCTCTGCATGTGTGTGTGTGTGTGTGTGTGCTTGCATGTATATCTGTGTGCGTGGGCATAAATCTCCCTGTGTGTGTGGTGTGCTTGTGCTTGTGAGTTTTATTGTTTCTACTTGGCGCGGATTCTGAGTTATAATTGGAAGTGTAAAGCAATAAATGAACACAGACAGTTACTTAAAAATGTATATGCACACTTACATACATCGTTAAGGGTATGACATAAAATAACTGAAAAACGCCCTTGTATACATGAAATTATATTGTAGATTATGCGATAAATTAAACAAATAAATGATGAAATGCAAATAGAGAGAAAGCAGATGAAGTTTTATAGATATTATTGAGCATATAGATAACATTTAAAATGACAAATATGAATTAATTTTAATTGATATTTATATTATTATATAAATAATGTAGATTCCTTAAATATTTATTATACGAATTTTATAAAAATATTTTTGGATATTTATTTTTTATAATTATTGTCAAAATGTCATTTTTCTATTCTTCGACTTGAACTTATTTAAGAATGAAATTTAATAAGAATGTGATAAAGACTTTCATCTCGGCAATTTATCCATTGAAAGCAATCAGTGTTTATCTTACGGAAGCCATAAATTTTAATGAAATAATCTGCTGGACGGGTGCCTGATCCCTGATGCCTGGTTGGGAAAGAGTCATTTATGAATGAACCATTGAGCTATCAATGGCGCCCTCGGTGGGTGGCTGGCAATCTAGCCGGAATATCTAAATGTTTGCTAATTTGCTTAATAATTGCATTTTACACAGTTTTGCATTAGAAGCGACAACAACAACTGGCAGACAGATAGATACATTTTTCTATTTGGCAAAGAACAATCAACGTCATTCATGTAGGCCGGGGCGCCTAATGGCAACAGCAGCAATGGCAACAACAGCAACCACAACAACAACAACAGCAATCACAGCAACATCTACTAGCTTCATATGGCAAGCCATCAATTCTAAGTAGATGACACCGCGCAGATAAATTTGTCCCACTAAATTGGCCAAAACATGAAATAATTGCGAATGTAATTAGTTATTGCTCACAAAAGCGAGAAATGCACACAGATACATACACACTCACACACACACAGAGAGAGAGAGAGAGAGAGATACAAATACAAATGCAGATGCAGATGCTGTGAGGGGAGAAGAAGTGCTGCCCAGAGGGAGCTGCCTCTGGTGGAGTCAAGTGGAATGCCATGCTGCAGATGCCACTTAATTTCGCACAAAAGTGAATTGCCTTGTAGCTACAACTGCAACAACAACAACAACAACAACAACTGCAATTACAACAACAACCATGGCACTAGAGAAACGAGCAAGCATTACATGCTCTGCTCTGCCCAGCCAGCCATGCCCCGCCCTATGCCACCGCCCGCTGCCAAAGCTGCCAAGTTGGCGCAACCTAGAAAACGTTCTCGGCTGGTCCAACTCAATGGGAATAGCCCCGGCACGGATCTCGGAATCATTGGTCTATGCAGCCCCTGCAGTCCTTTGCTCTGTTGCTCTGTTGCTCAGCTGCTTTTGCTGTTGTTGGAGCCGTTTTGAGCGCGCATGCCGACGATTAAAATCTTCAGACAAATTTTGCATTTCGCTGGCGTCTCTGTCGCACACAGTGCGGGCCCATGAATTAAAATGCAACAAAGCTAAGCTAGCCGAAGTCGAAACACACTCTTGCAAGACATAGTTCATATCATTTCATTGAACTCAAATGGGTTGCAAATTAAAATGTCACAAGACCTGAGAAGCTGATCGAGTCGATTCGACAAGTGTGGCAAGCTTAACAAACTTGGCATGGGATGCATTTAGTAGGGTATGCCAAATTAAATTGTATCTGCGAGCGCAGCGGCGGCGGGCTACACTTTCGCTAATGTATCTCACAGATACGTGCGTTCGTTTTGGGGCGCAAATTAATTGTGCGCCCAAACGGAGCGTGCCGGCAACGAAGACGACAACGGCAGAGGCAACGACGTTGAGGACGACGGCAACGGCAACGGCAACGGCGACGGCGACGTCGACGCGCTTGATATGCGCGATTCCTTGAAATTGTTCGCATGAGAATGCAAGCAGCAAACTGCAATTGCAACTGCCTCAGCCTCAGCCCCAGCCCCAGCCACAGCCACAGCATTTAATTCAATTGAAAATAGTGCGAAACTGTAGCAGCAGCAGCAGCAACAACAAAAGCAACGACAACAACAATCAGCCAGTGGGCACAAAAATTTAATTGAGTATTCAAAAACGTAAAACTCTGGCTCGTGGGCAGCCGCAGGAGATGGAGCCGTAGATGTGGGCATATGGAGCACGGTGAATGCTCCGTGCACCTCTCTGTTGCAACGGCTTTTTCGCAGAATTCTAAACTTGGAAATTAGGTTTCAGTTTCAGCCATGGGAGCGACGACAATGTTCTGCTTCCGAGCCGCATATCGGCCGCGTATCTCACGCTATTTTGTTTAATTGCATTCTACACATTTTGTTTCCCGGAATTTTTGCAGTTAACCACAAAATTAATGCAGGAGCAGCAGCAAACCGTAGCAGCCAGGAGCTCACAAGATATCTGAATTGACCTGTACTCATTAAACGCCTCACAAGAACCTGAATAGTAATAATATATAAAATATAAATGCAAGAAAAAAGAAAATTATGACTTGCACCCACTATACCCGACTCACGGCTACACTACTTATATATCATAATTACGCGCACATTTTTAGGCAATTAAAGCCGCTTACTTAAGCCATTAAAATAAATGTGTGCCCAGAGGCCAGCTCGACGTAGGTGAAAATAGCCGTGGACCCATTAAAAGTTCGGGTCGTACAAAGTGTGGCAGGGAAACTTGTAATTGACCTGAAAATTCCATGAAAAATTAATAATTTGCATAATATACAGCGACGATAAAAGTCACTTCAAATGCTTTTGTCACCGGCCTGTGGTTAAGGCCACTGACCACGGCCTAAGTGCAGCATTTAATGTAAGCGAAGAGCATGGGAAATACTCTCGCTGCTGAGCAGGTCCAAGACTTATGCAATGCATTTCTGAGTGAATCGTTCAAGTGTTTTTCTTTAACATATATCATATCTAGCAACCAAATATACTATACAACTATATAAGAAATATATATTTTCTTCTAACTAAAGTAGATTTTTATTAATATATAGGTTGGGTTTCAATTGAGGATTTTTTTTTTTTTTTTATAAATTTGGTAAGTTATAAATATAAATCAATATGCAAAATAGTTTAATATTTCAAAACTGTCTTCAGTGTATCTTCTAGACACGATATGCAATAAATTGAATCAAACATAAATCACATTCTTCAACTACCTCTAAAAAAATTCCACAACTTTCGAATAAAAGTCCCTGCCCTGCTAGTATACCCGATATTGATTGCAGGGTATGCGAGCAGTACAACTAAAAATGATTTTGAATGCCGTCTGGAATGAGTTTTTGCATATTGATCTAACTGCAAGTGAGCTGCGCCCATGAGTGCATGTGCATTTGCTTGAGTATATGTGGCCCAGTTCGGAGTCGCGTGGAGCTGGGGTCCGATGGCGATGGTTGGCAGGTGGTTGGCTGACTTCTTGGAAAAATGGCAGCCCAATTGACGAGCAGATGGCGCGGCCGCGGATGCGCGGATGTGCGGATGTGCGGATGCCCGTCTGCCATAATGAGGTGAAAACATTATTTTTATTACCTAATTACCTCAATTTATTCGCGGTAATTGTGAATGCTTCCCATACGTGCACCGCCAGGCCGTCTGGCAGAGTTTTGAGTGCCTTCACTCCAACGAGATATTATTACAATGTCTCTTCTTAAGTTGATCACTGCCCCGAAGCAGGCTAAGCAAACGGATTTCCAATTCGCTTACGTTTACAAATGAATTTTCCGTTGTATTTTAATTTTAATTGCATTGCTACGAGCAATTTTCGTTTCTTGAACTCGACTCGCCCAGCGAGTGTGCAGTGTGAAAAACGCATTTATAAAGCCCTGCATTATTTATATGTATTGTATATAAGGACTGGGAACGCACTTGGAATGATCAATGCATTGCACAACTAGCTCATAATGAGCTCATTTGCATATCTGACGCTTCGGTTTGTGGTGTTAATTAAATATGTTATGGCTGGCAAAGTGGTTCCCTCATTATAAAGGCATCACTTACATGTACTTAACAAAAGATCAAATATATTTCAAGTAAATGGAAATTAAATTTGATATATTACGATCAAGTTTATGCTTTTGAAACGGTTGCGCTTATATTCAGTTGTGTTCACTTTTCAAGTCTATATATAAATTGAGATTGATATTTGATATTTGCATTTCATTTTACATTCTGCCAAAGATTCATTCACAATCTATCAACATATATTTAATTTGTTCCCTAATTAGTATTACAAACTGTTAAAATATCTATCTAATCTGAGCAATATTATTCAGTTATGCCTACAACTATAACTTGGCTCTGATTAATTTGCATTCGATTCTGAATAATTTTCAATACAGCTCGCATAAATTAAGAACTGATTTAGCATAATAGATCGTTGCCTAATCGTAGTTTATATTTATTTATTTTCTCCAGAGCAGTATTTGAGAGTAGAGTTCCCATGGCAATCGCCTACTACGGTTACCATTGGCAGGTCCATTCAGTATACCGTTCGGCGAGCGCGGCGCACTCATTGATAACTTTGGAGCACAAATATTATCATTGTAAATGCGCCGCCTCACGGTGGGGCGTTAATATCACGCTGTGCCCACCGCCTTTAGAGGGACAGGGAGCTGGCGACGATGGTAAACGATATGAGGTTGACTGGAAGATACAGCTTCATATTTGATTGGGTGCAGAGCGAGTGAGCGTCGCCGTCGACGCTTAACAAATGCGCGCAATCAGCGCAGGCGGCGCTCGGTCCATTAGGCCAGATATAAAGCTTAATTGCCGGGCCGGACAACGCGCAGCGGGCGTTCAATGTGACCAGACTGTGATTGTTGTTGATGTTGCTGTTGTTGCTGTTGTTGCTGTTGTTGTTGGTGCAACGGTTTGGCTTCGCCTGTTCGACCCTTGCCAAATGATTTGATTACGTTTTGATTAACGCGTTGCACTTTCCGCCGCGATGCGTTTTGCATGCAGCACCACCTGTGGCTACCTGCTGCCGCATCAGGGCTAATTAATAAAGAGACGAGGGCGCCACAGCAACTGCCACGCCATCGTCGTCTGAATCGGCATCGGCGTCGGCGTCGGCATCAGCGTCGGCGTCAGCGTGGGCCACGTTGTAATTATATACGAGTAATTAATTGCAGAGACAATCGATTTGACATTCGAGATAAAAATACTCGGCTGCTGTACGAAATTTGCATACACACGACAATACATTTATCAAAACTGAAGTATAATTAATGCGATTACAATTTAATAATGTATTTGATTTGCGGCTAATAAAATGTCAATAAATATTTGTACTTCCTCTCGATAGAAAAATACTTGAAAGAGCTAACAAATAGCTCTAGACAGGTGAATTAGCATACCTGATGCTAGTCTCTCAATTGCATAGCGAATGGAGCAGAGGCAGAAGCTAAAGTATAATCATGTCGGAAATAGCCACTTTGTTATAATTTATAATTAATGACAGTCTGAATAAACGCGAAAGCGTTGCTGTGAAAAATGCGAACGCATTTCGCTTATCAGCTCGAAAAGCTGGCAAATAATATTTTAATTTATTTATTGAGCGCATGCGACTACATATGTATATGTATGTGCACGTGTGTGTATATATTTGTTTGCATCTGTTAGCAAATGGCAAAATAATATATAAATCAAAAATCTCAAAAGTTTTGACAGATTTCTACTTGGACGCTGCGGCTGCCAACGGCGCGTTATTTCCATTTGTAATTAAATTAATTGGGGTTTAATTCAGAGCGATAACAGCAGCAGCAACAGAGCAACAGCAGCAACTGCCGATCGACGATTAACACTCGCACATTGTCAACAAGAAATAAATAAATAAATAAACCTATAGCATGTTGCCCGACGAGCGTCTGTTATTGAACCCGTCTGACACTCGACAAATAGCATAGAATAAAAAAAAAAAAAAATGAAGAAAAAAAAATTACAATTTAATAATCTCTCAATTCGCTTGCTCCGACATCTGCCAATAAAGAACGTAATGATGATTGCTCTACTGTGCTTAACCTCCATAATAGACACTCACATAAATATGAATATATTCACAAATATACTAAATATATATGTGTATATATAAATGTATGAGTACTCGACTAAGGCGCGTAAACAAGAGTACGCATACGCCGTGTGTGTCGATCACAGCGTTTTGCCTCTCAGGCCTCTCTCGCCTGATTAATTAAATATTAATTGATCGGCGATAAGCACGCGCTGGCGCTTTTGCATTTAGCACTTAGCTAGACGATTGTGAAATTCAGCCAATTGATTACACGCATGTAAAGAGCATCAAATATAATCAACAAACTGAAATTATACAGATTTTAATATATATATTTTGTTATATATGTAAAGCTAGCAGCTAGCAACAAGATTTTAGTTTTATTCTAGATTTGTTGTTGTTTTTGCACAATTGTTTCTCTAAACGTGAATGAGTCATTGTTGTTGAAAGTAACTGAAATTTCACCTAATCTTGTAATATCGTAAGACTCTTCAGCCATTTGCATATGTAAATCCAAGTTGGCATTTCATTAGAGCTGCAACTCACTTCAGCTGCAAGCTGTAATCAGTATCAATCAGCGATCAAGGCTGCTGTCTGGCTAGAGTTTGAGCAACTGACTAACCTGAGCCCCAACACATATTTAAGCATTAAGTTCATATGCAACAAGGGAATGCACTCATGAATATTTTGTATCTGCCTGTTTGACTGCCAAGTTCTATTCAATGGATTCAATGCGTATTCATCTTTAGCTTTTCCAATTGCGAACTAGCCGTATGTCAATTCGCATAGCATCTATATATAATACATTTATATACTATATATTTTATTAATCTGATTTAGCTGAAGTCAAGTCAGATTCATTCATTGCCAACAGCCAACAAATGAGGAAAAATGGAAAATAATCTCAAGTTTGATTTAGACATGAAATAAATAAATTCTGGAAAATTGTGTTAAACTCCTGACAGTAATTAAAAAGAAATTCGCATTAAATTTTTTCGTATAATTATATATTTGTCCACTGATTTTTTTTTTCCTTTTTGGATTTTTTTGTTGTTTTTTTTTTTTTTTTTTTTTTTTCAATGTGGGGATTTTGTTTTGTAATGATTTAAGTGTAAACAACTACGTAGGATTAACACTAAATGATAGTATTTTGTATGAATGTATGAGCTATGTATATAGGGCTGCGTATTATATTAGGTTTAATGTATAGTTAACGGCATAGTTAGAGCTGTTTAGTTAGGTTCCTTAGAAGTATTTTTTAAATACATGCGTTTACTTTTAACTAGTCTTAGTATAATGCAAAGTACAATACAATCGAATATCATTTACGGCGTAAGTTTGTCTCGACTTTGTTTTTAATTATATATAATATTTATTGACTTGAGTTTTGCAAATAAATTATTTCTCTTTTTTTTTTTTTTTTTTTTTTTTTTTTTTTAATTTTTCTCGAAATATTTGTTTACATTTGTTGGCATTTAACAAACAGCAAATAGTTCTAAACGCAAATTGGCTCTTAAGATTTCGTGATTGGGTTACTCGCTAGATCTCTATGTACAATTAGGAAACATTCTCGCTTGCTTTTCTTTATGTATATATACAGAGTCCGGTGTGGGATCTCTTGTCAACTCTCATTCTCTATGCTTACAGTATTTACAGAGTGCATTTTACAAAAAACATTTGGAAGTATCGTAAATAAAATGCGCTAACATCACAGCAAAATTTTGGGGGTTTCGAAGCGAGCACGACTTCGATGGGCGTGCTGGCGGCTGGGCGTGGCTCAGTTATTTGGTTGTCAATTCGGCTGGTCGAGCCTGGCTGGTTTGCACACCAACTTGGCCGCCACTTATCCCAGGTGCATCAGGCTCGGATGGAAGTAGCCAGCCATGGCCCACTGTGCGCCCGGAGCACCCCGTCCCAGCGCCGCCATTTTGATCTTCTCGATTTCCGCTTCCTGCAGTCGCTTGGCCTTGGCGCGCCGATTCTGAAACCAGATCTTCACTTGCGTCTCGGTGAGCCGCAGCGACGACGAGAACTCGGCGCGCTCCGCTATGCTCAGATACTGCTTCTCCCGGAACTTCTTCTCCAGCGAGAGCAGCTGCTGTGTTGTGAAGGGGGTGCGCGGCTTGCGGTTGGGCTTATGTTTGCGCAGATTGCATTTGATACGAGGCGGCTCATTGGCATCTAAAAGAGAAAGAAGCGAGAGAGTGTTGATTAGTCGGATGTCAACATAGGTAAATCGAAATCTAGTTGTAGTTGCTTAGCTAAAGAGAGAGAAGGAGAAGAAGAGAGAGAGGCGTAGGGAAGTGTTGACGTCAGTTGTGCTGTTGCTACTGGGTGCTGGGTCCAATTAAAAGCAACTGAATCCGCAGCATTTGCATACAATTGAAGCGCTGAATGAGCTGCTGTCAGCAGGCGTTGTCCGTCTGCGGCTGTCCTTGGCCTTGTCATGGCTAAAAGCGGCAGCAACAACAAGCCGACAACGGCAACGTCTACAGCAAACGGTAATTACTCCTTTAAGTGGCCAATAAATTTGCTGTCTAAACTATTTGTCAGACAAAGCAGCAGCCGCTGTAAAGACGGGAAATGCAATGTCCCCAGTTCGATTCTCTCTCTCCTTCTCTCTCTCCTGCTCTCTCTCTCGGTTGCAAAACAATTTTAATTTGGGCATTTTGTTTTGGCAAACAAAGACCGGCTGAGCAACAAAAGGAAAAAAAAAAGAGGAGAAAAAACGTGCATGCCTTATAAAGCAATCGCATGGAGCTGGCGCTGTGCGGAGCTGGCAGGGTTAGGGCAGCCGACGATGCAGCTGCCCCAAGCATCGTGCGCCTGTGGCATCCACTTGGAGTGTTGTTAATGAAAGTAATGAGCCTGCCATTGGGCCTGCCAGCGCCAAGCCACAAAGATGCAAATGGCATTTTAAAGATGCATCCCCGGGTCAGCTCTGCCTCTGACTATGCCAAGCACAAATATATAGCCTTGCCATGCCATATGCCCCGCAATCCTCTCGCTGCAATCGGGAGTCGGCAGTCGTCGGCAGGCGCAGGCACGCGTAATTTATGGAGCATTTTGTTTTGCAAGGCAGGAATCAAAATAAAGCCAGAGGCAAATGAGATGCAACGCTTTAATTTTATGCATAATTACACGAATTGAAATTGTTGAGTGACAAACCGAAAATTGTTGTCATCTTCTTCATCATCTTCTGCTTCGTTTTCATCTACTGGTTTTTTATTCGCATTGTAATTGATTTTATGCTTCGCTGGCTGCCTGCCCAAATGAGGCGTTAAACAACAAAACAAAAATTAGCCAACAGATGGAACAACTCTACAAATGGCAAAAGCAGAGATGTTGCTGCTGCTGCTGCAACTGGCAGATTCCCAGCCGACAACATGTCTGCCACATACCAAGACTTGATGTCTGTGTTCACACACACATTTTGTGTCACGTTATGTTATCAATAAACAAATAAATGTCAAAGCTGCCTGTCCATAACAAACAATGCCCAACTACCAACTCGTTTGATCGTCTCTGTCTCTGTCTGGCTCTGCCACAATAAAACTAAAAACTAATAATGCCACAGTGGACAACATATGCTCCATTGGCATCTGCATCAGCATCTGCATCTGCATCTGGACAGTGGGGCTGATCAGCTCATTAAGTAATTAGTGTGACATGTCCGAGTTATGTTAATGCGCCAAGCTCGATCGTACAGATTGCGGGCCTTATCTGCTGACTGCGCCCTGCTGACTGTCTCGAATATATTTATATGCATATTATTTAATTTGTTTGTGTGTTTTGTATTGAATGCAGTCGGGTAAAAGCGTTTTGTATGGCCTAACAAGGTGAAACGAAATGTGAAAAGCTTCGATAATATTGATAATCATTACAATAACGATCATGATGATGTTCCTCTTGCTCTGAGGATGCGCCTCAGCAGCAGCGAGAAATTTGTTACAGACTTGAAGACGCGAGCGCATGCATGCATCTATAAATATACATAAAAATATATTGTATATATATTTCGTGTGTGTGTTTCGTTTTTTCTTTCCATCTTGCATTTCTGATTCACACACATTCACATAGTTGACTTTATTATTATTATTACTTTTGTTTTGTTGTTATTGTTGTCGCTCTTGTTGTGATGGCCATAAATTAGTTGCTATATTAGCATATAAACGATGCGGTCAAGTTTTACAGCTTTGGTTGCCTTTGTCACATGTCTTTCTGTGGCTCGCATCATCATTTTGTACAACATCTCAGATTCTTTTGTATATTTACTTGACCATCATTATTTTGACAGTCCACAATGTGTCTATCAAGCGTTCAGGCCTCTGCGGCAATTAACACCAAACTGCATCGTAAATAAGTATAAATTCAATTCGTATACACATTGTCGCATTGAATTCCAAGTTTTTCTAAAACCGTTTTGCGCTTTGCATTTATTTCAAAATTAATTGCTCATTTGTCGCTAAATTGCTGGAATGGGGTTTCGGTTTCCATTGCAGGCCAAAAGCACAACAACAACAACAACAAAACTGTAGCAAGTGGAATGGCTGCTCAACTCCCCGCACCATCGTCCGCTTCATGCACGGATCAACTTAACCAATCGCTTGGCCCGCCGCCTGTTGCACAAATAACCTGCAACAGATCCAATGCAGGCTGACTCCGAGGCAGGCCGAGACGAGACGTGGCAGGCAGGCTGGAGACGAAGACGGCTACGCACGTCCAAACCAGAGTGCGAGACTCGTTTCTGCTTTTATAGGCATTGTTGTTGCCATTGTTGTATTGTTGTTGCTGCTGACTGTAGCTGGCTGTAGCTGGGCTGTTGCTGGGGCAATACGTCGCCAGCGTCGCCATTGCCAGAGCAAGTACATGCCACAAACGCCAATTGTGACATTTAGCCTATGTTTGTAATGGATTTTCAATTAATTTGAGTTCTCCGGTGTATTGTAGACGACGACATATAAGACTCGATCAGCAACAACAGCAACAGCAACAGAAACAAGCTGCAATTGTGAAATTTACGCGTATCGATCGCATAGGCAATCGCCTATAGAGACCTCTATGGCAATTCGTATGCCCTGGTCTAGGCGGCCTATGGGCCGGAGCGGTACGATACGACGACGAATCGACAACGGTGACAACGGTGGATTGATTTGCGCTGCAAATTGCTGGCAATTAATTCTTCATTAAAGCGTTTTCGCATAGCCAAATAGGCAGCAGCCACGAGCAGGTGGGACTACTGGGGTAGCTGTCTAAATGGTGGGGGACGAGGAGACGGGGCTGGGCGTGCTCTGTAAGCGTTTGTTTGTAGTGAAAAGCATTTTGCAATCGATTGAAGCAAAAGCGAGACGAACGTTTAGCTAATGCAATTACACGCTTACGGTCAAACGAGCACTGCTATGGGGACCCCATGCCAATCCCGGTGTAGCTGTTGCCGCCATTGATTGGGGCAGCTGATTTCATAATGAAGGATTTTAATTAGCACCAAATAGGTAGGCGACGAGCTGCGCAAAGTACCAAACTAGTTGCATGTGGGGGAGAATAATGTGATTTAAAAAAGTGATAAACACTTGAGGTTTATCTTGCGAACCGATGAAGAAACTCGTCATTGACACAGATATCCAGATATAAGTATATACATATATGAGAACTGTGAATGGAACGTCCCATACAGTAAGTATACGAAGTGCATATAGGATAACAAGCTCTGCAATAAAGATGCAATGCAGCACAATAAATATTCAGATGCCAGAAAAGGGAATAAATGCATCTCAATGAAGGAGACCTTGTGGACACGGCTGCTGCTCGTCAGTTTGATGTTTTAGTAGCTTTGCTGTGCGTACTTCTAATATGCAAACCTGATTGCAATGCATGCGAGAGGCGTGCATGAGAACCGGCCCATTAGAGCCTATTAATTAGCAAAGAGCGTGTTAAAACCGGCTGCCATAGATAAGTTACCAGCAGCAGCAGCAGGAGCTGGAGCAGCTGAAGCAGCAAAAGCAGCGGCAGCAACTGGGCGCGATCGGTGGACAAATCTTGTCGCCTCGCATGTTTTGCAGTTGCCCGGCCATTGGAATGTGTTGTCCCAGTGGCAATGAAGTGCATATTTTAATCACCAATGGCTGCCTCTGTGCAAGATAAGCAACGATAACGAAAGGGGCGAGCAGCTGGGAGCAGAGAGCAGCTCGCATGTGGGTTGGGCACGCAGCTTGAGGCGGACTGCTGCTGCCCACCACCTGAAAGCAAGTTCAAGTGCTTGAGCTCTCTTTTAATTACTCAGCTGTACACACACACACACACATACACAGGCGCGTGCACATTCTAAAAGGCGTGCACACACAGACACACAGTGACTCAAATTAGTTGAACTACCAATTGTCTACAAACATTTAGCAAATGTTTGCCGTTGTCTAAATGTATGTACATGCATATATACATATAGCCCGAGTGTCTACGGTAGCAACACCTTGTGGCACATATGCAAGTCATTGGCAACAACTGAGCACCCTCCGCCTGCCTCGCCCGCTTTGCTGCTGCTCCCCTTTTGTCTGCTACTGCGACTGCGACTGCTACTGCTGCTGCTGCTGTTGCTGTTGCTGTTGCTGTTGCTTTTGTCTGCCTGGTAATTTAATGCAAATAAATTTTATTTACCAAAACATACATCAAAATGTCTGCGCCAGCACACCTCAACACAGACGCCCCAGCCAGCCCCCCAACCCACCAGAACCCCGCATAAAGCACACTTGTATTGCATGCAGCTATGCTGTATGTGTGTGTGTGTGTGTGTGTGTATTTAGTACAGCTTATGCACGTTAGATGGCGTGCAGAATGCAAATATTATTTTAGCTTTTGGCGTCTTCGCTGCGGCCTTTGGCGAATGGTGTTAAAACGCATGCAAAAGGTAACCGTCCTCTGCCCCAGCACCCCTTCACCTATCCACCCATCCAGCGACCAGCACTCCACCCCACATGCCCAGCAGCCGTCGGCTGTCGCCGTCTGTCAACGTTTAAATTGCTGCCTGGCTGCAAATAAAAATTGCGTGCTTAGGTGGGCGTTGCTGACATGCCACACCTACCAACTTTGCCAGTTGCTGTGCCTCTATCTCTATCTCGCTCTCGCTCTCGCTCTCTCTCTCACACATACACTCACTCAGAGTGTGGCTGGCTCTGCTGTTTGTATTTATGCAATGACTCCCAAGTTGTTGCTCGTTTGTTCAGCTTGAAAATTAATTTCAATAATGGCTGCCAAGAATTGCAGCTGCATTTGCCGCCCCACCTATCCACCTATCCACCTGTCCACCCCCTGAGCGAGTTGGCCGTGCCATAAGGTACGTGACGTGCCTGCGCTTTGCAATTAGTTAAATTATGGAGCTCCGTCGCAGGCATTTTAACTGCCTGTGAATGTAAATCAATTGCAAGGCCCCGCAAAAGCATAAAGCCATGACGAACGTCGCTCGGCTGAGGCCACACAAACTCAAACTCGAACTCAAACTGAAAATCAAGTTTCACCTGTGTTTTCTTTGTACTCCTGTGTGTTCCCTAATTGCAGCCCATTTAAGATGCCAGCCTGCGGTATTTCAGTTAATTGAATGGGCCATGAAACAAACATGAAACTAGCGCCGCTGATAAAGCACGATTTCCAAGCAGACGCATGGCTACCGTTCGACACACAGATACAGATACATAGCCCTAAGGCACTAAGTACCTAACACTTGACATAATGCGGCTACAGATAGCGGCACAGGTCACACGAATGTCGACAATAAGATATACTGGCAAACGGAGAGTGACAGAGAGAGAGAGAGAGAGAACACAAAGGCTGCAACCTGCTGCGCTAATGAGACCTGCTGAAGATGGGTCAGAGTCAGGGAAATAAAAAACAGCTGCCAAAATGAAACGAAATAAAGTTGTACAAAACTGAAGTATGTATGAGACTGTGTGTGTGTGTGTACTACAGTTGACAGCAAATGACAAAATAAGCGGCAAATGTTTGAAATAGTTTTTTTTATATATATATTATTCTCATTATTGTTGTTGTTGTTGCTGTTGTCGCCTGTCAGTTTAAAGACAATTTGAATCAAGTGTGGATAGCAGATTGACAGAAGGTCGACAAAAAATTCAAATATAAAATTAAAATAAAAATAATTACTATATAATAAAATAAAAAAAATAAAAAATATAATAAAATTAAAAATAGAAAATACAAATTCTTTAGAAATATTTGCTATAATTTTAGAGCATGTGTAAAAGATTTAAAATAAATTTTAAAAAAAATCATGACATTAAAAATATTTATAAAATAATCAAAACAACTGTCTGGAAATAATCTACAAGCTCAAAAATATTTCATATAATTATGAAAGAATTTATACAATTCAAATAAATTTTTAGCGGCTCCAATCAGGTCGAGAGTTAATTTAAATATTATTATGCATATAAAGTTTTATTTCAATTATATTTTGTTTGAAAAGTTGTTTTTTCTTTATTACTACAGCTCTGAATGTGTGAATTCTTTAAGTGTTATGCCTGTTATATAACTGGCTGTGGAAACAGCTGTCGAGCAGTTGAAAAAGTTTTCATTTCTTGGTTAATTTACTCTAATGATTTCTAATTTTTGCTTCATAGTTTTAAATTCTCATTTTTAGAGGTATTTCAAGGCAGCTGCATTCATATGTTAATTGTTATTGAAGTAATTTGTGCTGAGCCCCAGAAAGCTTGCACAAAGAAAAGAGCAAAGAAAACCCTTGCATGAAAACCTGAATGTGGCGCCTCTCATGGGCGTCTGCCCCTTGACAGCTTAATAAAACAATGCAGCAGCAGCAACAAGAGGCAAAAAAAAAAAAAAAACACTGCTGCCTGTTATTGTTATTGCGGGGCGGAAATGCAAAGTTGGCGTTAGGTTTTTTGCCCCAACGTGTAAAGTTCACATGTCTGTCAGCCGTCGGAGTTTTTGTGTCCTGGCTGCTGGCGCTGAACTGCAGCAAGGTGTGACCAACGGCGTTGCAAGTGTTGCAAGTGTGGCAAGTGTGGCAAGTGTGGCAAGTGCTGCCAGCGCCTGGTCACTTTTTGTCTGATGCCGGAAAATGCAAGAAAAGTGTGAACTGTGCATGCAGATACAAATCGGCCCAGCCATTGCCAGACTCGCTTCAATTAGTCTGGACAGACAGTTCAGTTCCCTATCTAACTATATACTATATATGCACACAAATATGTGCTGTATGTGTGAGACTTGTGCCTAGGGGCTGACATGGACCGGAAAACACAAAAAAACAAAAATATATATATATAAAAAAAATGAAAATTGTAATAAAAACAAAAAGTGCCAACGCCAATGCAATGAATAAGCAGACGAGTCAATTGAGTTAAATCAAAACCGACGCGACAACACCAACAACAGCAGCACCAAGAGCAATATATGATAATAATAATTTTGTGGATGATACGAGTAAATGGTCAGCGCAATCAAAAACATTTCATTGTTTCATTTAAAGCGAGAGAATAATTGCCACGCACTTTGACTACCAGACACAGTAGGCAGCAGCAGACGAGGCTGTCGTGCTGCGAGGGGTGTGGCGGAGGGGGCAGAATGCAGCGCCCGCAGCATCGATGGCACCCGTTGGCAGCCATTGTCGTTGGTGCCTATTAAGGCGCGGGTCGCTTTAATTCAATTAAACTGGGTGCACAGAAGGCGAGAGAGTGACAGAGAAAGGGAGACACAGAGAAAGAGACAGAGAAATAAAATGGAGTCAGCTAGCCATAAAATTATTATCATTTAAAACAAATATACAATTGATAAATATATAATATTTGCATATATCAAGAAAGCATTTCATGAACTCGATCTTTATATATCTCTATAGATTACAAATATCAAGCGAATCAAGTTATAATTAGCACCTGCCAAACACGTGACCCACTTTAAGAATATATTCTCTCGCATATGCAAAGAATTGTCTAAAGAACTCTGTTCGATTTCTTGGAGAATCGTCTTATATACATTAAACTTTTTAGCCAATCTTAATAATCTTGTATATATATATCAGTTTCTTCTTCTTTTTTTTTAATTGACACTTACCTCCTCCAAATCCTTGTCCTGGGAACAGACCCGGTGGTCCGAAAGGCGGCATTTGACGCGCGCCCGGCCATGGCACTCCGCCGCCCATGCCGCCCCAAGCGACGGCTGCGGCGGCCAAGGCGCTGAATGGTGTTGGTCGTATGGGCACATGCCCGCTAGCTGCCAGGGCTGCGGGCGAGAGAATTGTGGCGGGCATGTGGCTGGAGCCAACGCTTGAGCCGGGCGGTCCGCCGTGCGAGCCTTCATGGGATTTGCTGCTGCTGTCGAGGCCGTCGGGCGTAGAGCGCGGCGAGTCGTCGGCATTCATGTCCTCAATGTCCACAATGGAGTCCTCCTCCTCGTCATGCTCCACATCGTGCTCGTGCAGCATATCCTCGTCGTACTCCAGCTCAGAGTCCGTATGGCTGCTGCCGCCCAGCGGCGAGTGCCTTTCGTTCTTGGCAGGTGTGGAGCTGATGCCGCCTGCATGGGCGACTGGCGTGGAGCTGGGCGTGGAGCTGGCAGAGGCTGATGCGGGTGGAGAGCTGGCACGGGCATCCGCCTGTGCCTGACGCAGTTGCGCCATCGCCAGCTGCTGCTGTTGCTGTTGCTGCTGCTGCTGGGCGTGCGCTGCCGCCGCCGCATGGGCGGCATGCAGCAAGTGGGCGTGGTGTGCAACCGCGGCGGGATGAAATGTATGCGTGGGCGGCACAGCTGGGGGAGCTGTTGGCGGCGGCGTGCCCGCAGCGCTGCTCTGAGAGATGGGCGACGTTGCTGCGGAGCTGGAGAGATTCGTTGGTCCATCGCTGGTGTTAGGTGTGCGTGGCCGGGTATCCGCTAGCAGCGAGGCTACACTGAAGTTGCTCAGCCTGGAGCTGCTCTTGTGCAGATGATGTGGCGCTGGATGCACTGCGGCCAATTGCAGTGCCTGTTGTTGCTGCTGTTGCTGTTGTTGCTGCTGTTGCTGTTGCTGCTGCTGTTGGTGCTGGGCTAGCAAATGCTGCTGATGGGCCAGCAGCAGGGCCGACGGCGATGTTGGACTAGCCAGCGGATGCAGTGCACCAGTGCCGGCGGCGGCAACGGCAACGGCGTTGGTCAGCGTATTGCTCAGGCTGTTGGTGCTGCTGCTGCCGGAGCTGCTGAGCGTTGTGGTTGGCGGCACCGTCGGGCTGGTCATCGTTTGGCGTAGACCAGTCACTGTCATGCTCCTGTTCCTGATCGTGTTCCTGGTCGTTGCTGCGCTCGTTGCGTTCACGTTTGCCGTGTTGTTGGACAGCTTTAACATAAAGCCAGCGATTCGCAACTGCTACTGGATTCACTGGGCTATCTCTTTAGAATATGATTGAGTGACGATTGTTTTTTCTTGCTGTTGTTGTGTTGATTAAAACATTGCACTGGCGAGAGAGGTGCGCGCGAGTTCAAATTGACACTTGACGGGTCGCTCAGTGGAAAATATATGTGTCGTTAATTTGTTTTGATTATCTTTTAATTAATTCGCTCGTTCATCACAAACACTCACTAATACACACGCGCACACACACACAGATGCTCACGCACGCACGCGGCTTGCTCATTTGCTGTAGTATGTGGCGTTTAATTCACGTTGCGACTATGCTCGGCGGCTCTGAGACTCGAGAGAAACACGTCCTCTTGAGATCACGTCTGTTCTACAACTAAACGTAAACGGCGGCGCAGTCACAGCTCCGCTGCTGCTGCTGCTGCTGTTGCTGCTGTTGCTGCTGCTTGAACAAACACAAACTGAAGCACACACATACGCATGCATACACACACACACACACACACATGGGAAACCTGCTCGCTGCTTGCGTCGTGGTGGTGTTAGTGTTGCTAGTGGTGGTGGCTGATAAACCGGCCTGCCGCAGCTCTGTTGCTCTCTCGTTTGCACGCACTGCTCAAGCGCATGCAGCGACACCATTTTTATTGGCTTGACTGTTTCGGTTATGCTCTCGCGCACAGCGCTCTATTCATTTTTTTTTCTTATTTACCTTTTGTTGTATTTCTTGCGCCGCCTTCTTTTCTACCGCTGTTCATTCCAGTGTGGTGAGTTTTGTGTTGGACGCACAAGCGAGACGGCACCATTGTTCGGCGCTGCTGCCTTACGCGCTGTCCCGCTCGCACGCCTAATTATTATTGAATAATTCAATCTTCAAAGCGTTTTTGCTGCGCGTATTAGCATTTTATAACAAGCAGCCGCTGTTGCTCTGGCTGCTGCTGCTGCTGCTGCCGCAGCCACCGCAGCCGTCGCTCGTTCGTTTCCACTTTTGGATTTGTTGTTGCTGTTGTTGCTCTCTCTCTCTCTCTCCCGTGCAGCGCCATCTCGCTCTGACACGTCACAGCTTCCACATTCATGACTTCATTTGCCTGCCGCTTTGCCGCTTCTTATTAAATTCTGCTGTCAACGTAATTGGCGGCCGCGTCGTCGCGCTGTCTGCTTACGTTTTGGAGCCTCGACCAGTTGCCAGTTATTCAGTCTTTGGAGCAAAGGGAAAATTTAATTGGTGCTCCAAGCGGGCGCACACGGCGTATGTGCAATACTTCCACAACTGTCTGCTCCGCACCCCGATTACCCGTACATGCTGCAGAGGGCCAACGCATAAATAATAAACAATAAGCCCATCATTATGACGAAAAGCGAATTCATTGACGTCGGCATCTTATCACAAAGCTGCAATCTCTGCCAGGAAATTATGTTTTTTATGCCTCTTCTTCTGCTCGAAAAGAATCCTGCTCGAAAAAAAAAAAAAAAAAATTAACAAAAATACGAATCGAGACGAAACGAAACGAAGTTTATGCCTATGGCGCACACCTCAAAGATAAACCATAAAATTCTTATCGTTACGCATAAATCGAGTAGCCAGCATGGCAAATCAATCACACGTAAATCTGAAATATGCAGCATCCCGAAATAAACAACAAATCTTCCGCCTCCTAACACGACCCGTCTACTCCAATAAGCGACAACAAAGGGATGCCCAGGATAAGCCAAACTTTGGGGTTCATTATATGTATTTTATAAATGGCACAAAAGGCATCCCTCTTCCTGTCCTGTTCGCTCTCATTGTCATTCACTCACAGTCTCGCTCACGCTCCCTTCCGAATACTTTTCTCTCTCTCTCTCTTTCTCTATGGCTTTCTCTGTCTGTCTCTGGTTATAATTTTACTTTACAAATTAAACTCATTTTAAGGATTATTATGCGAAAATTGTTGGCCCCAAGTTTTGTCAGGCCATTGTTGCCATGCTTTCTCGCTGGGATTCAGTAGGGTTGCCTAGGGTTGCTTAATGACGGGCGAAAGTTGGCAGTTTGTTGGCTCGTAAGTATATTTAATGAAGCTACTGTTGCCGAATAATAAACTTAATTAGAGTAGCTTAATAAACAAGTTAAGCAGAAAAATCCTTTCATTCACAATATTCATGCTTAATTGCCTACAGTAAAAAAAATTTCTTTGTGGGATATTCACACTAAATGAAATAAATTTCAAGCTTTTCTCTTTCTAAATAATAAGTAATTAATTAAATAATTATTGTAATTAAAAAAAATAATTATAATGTTAAAACATTTCATCAGACAAAATCATAAATAATTTCCAAGTGTTTCGTTGTACAAGAAAATATATTTTATATGGTATTATTTTTTATAATTCAAGATAAAAGTAAAGTACAAAATTATCTTTGTGGGAAATTTAGGCAAAACATTTGTTGCTAATTATGTCATTATATGTAAGTTAAGGCTGGATTCTACTATCAGACATTCGAGAGGAGAACACAAACTACGGAGCTGATTCTATGCAGTTTATATACGGACGAGTCAGAGTTTAGAGCTTTTGTTTCTAAATTATACAAAATTATATAATATATGTTATTTCATTGTATCTGAGTGTATTTGTCTACGAGTGTGGGAGCGCTTAATTAAATATAAGAAAAATTTCAGGAATTCCAATAATTTGCCTACAAATTGAAACGAAAAATTTAAAATATGATTTAAAATATATTTCACAGCGCAAGAATTTGTCATAGCTGCAAATAATATTCTATAGTATATTTTTTATTTCTATATTTATTTCGATGCTCAAAACAATCTTGAACTGAATATTTCAACATTTTATCATATTGTAGTCTATTCAATTGCTTTGCGCGCTCCGTGGCATAAAGATTTCCCTACAGCCTCTGCTAGACTGATTAAAACATTTTTATATTGTCCGTTAGGCGCTTCATTAAGAGGCGCGAAGAGCGCTTTCTTTTCAATTAAAACTATTGAAATAACAAGAGGCGTGAGGCGAGAGGCGAGTGCGAGGCATCGTTAATATGGTAGTTCGTGCAATCGTCTCTGTGTAGTTGGGCCGTTGGCATGAACAATTATAGCCAATTACAAATATTAATTTCTCAGACGAAACGCGTCAAGAGTTTTTATAATCTTCATCATTATTCATTGCTCTTTGAAATACGCAAATAAGACCCGCAGCCAAAGCGAGGCGCAAATTAATTTTTCAATAAACATCATAATCATATACTACTTATGAGCCGACCGAACTCTATCTACTCTGGCTACACCGGACCAGCCGGCCTTTCGACACCCCCGCCAACGCTTCGACGCCTCCAATCGCATTCAACGCAGTCAAAGCTTTTTCTTTGCCGGCCAAAGATGAAAAGAGACCGGCAGCGCAGAACGACTGCCAGTCGGCCAGATACAGCACACCAAGATACAGCAACAACAACAACAACAACAACAGCAGCAACAACAACAACAACTTGGTCAGTTGATAAATGGCCGTCGCATTGGCCGCGCGTTGCCGCCGCATGTAAATGTTTTGATAGTTTTTCATAATTTTTTTTAATTTTTTCCTTCAGTTTTGTAGCTTGTTTGGTTGGTTGCTGTTTGTGTTTGATTTTGTTTGCCGCGCGCCCACTTAGCCAAAGGCTCAACGGAGGGCGGAGATGTAGAGGGCGTAGATTCAAATGCAATTTGCTGTGCACGCGTGTGTGTGTGCATGTGTGTGTGTGTGAGCGTGGGTGTTGCACATTTATGTGGGCAGTTAGCTTTTCAAATAGCCGCAGCCGCGTCGTCAATAAAGATTGTTATTTTAATGGCGCAATTAATTCATAATTAAATTGCGTAATTGCCTGATTAACATTTGCTTTCACTGGGCATTATGTGAGAGCTCTGCAATTTGAAAATAAAATAAAATAAAATTTAATTTGTTACATGTAATGCTATTAAAGACTAAACTCAATAATTTTTCAATTATTATTATTCATTTATTATTTTATATATTATTATTTTTTTAAATATTAGTATTTTTATTGATTTTTATTTTAGAAATATAATTTTTGTAATTTCTTTTTCGATTTATTTATATATATAAAAAAAAAAAAATAAAGAAATAAATAAAATGTAATATAAGCCATAAACATTATATAATTATCAACTTATTATAAAATAAAATAATATATATAAAGTGCAACTGATAAACAAATCTAACACCAATGTTCATATTTAAATATATTTTTATTTATTTATTTTGTACTTGAATATTTAATGATATATTATTCAATGAACTTCTCAGAGAATTCCATGTCAATTGCAATTCTAAAAATAAAATTGTTTTATATACATAAATAGATCATAAATGTTAATATGTACTTTTCTTATTGGTGACTCAGCTATATTGAACTGTGAGCAATTCCATAACTAAGATAATAAAAGATATTAACTTATTATACACAAGCCACTGCTAATTAGTAACTGACTGAGGTGAAGTACCTTACGCAGCTGATGGCATCCTCATACACTCGACAGTGACAGCGATAAAGACGCTTCGTTTTTGGGTAATAGAAGCAGCCAAGCGGTACATAATCAAAATTTCATTATCCCTGCGATGCGTTAAATCGCTTAAACATGCTAAAAACGCTAAACACCCCCGCTTGGCCTGACAGCCCCCCATTTGATGTGTTGACAATTGAGATTTTTCGTGCGGGGGTTGGCAGTCGATGCTGGTGCGAAATTTCAGTCAATAAACGTTATTGAGCCGAGCCAAGGCGAGGGATGGGTCGATGAGGTAGCTACAAGTTTTGCCATGGGGTGGTTTACCCTGCCAAGTAAGTAAACCAACCCCCACAGCACACACACACACACGCATATATACATATATACACAGATTTATATACGTTTATACATACAAACGCAATGCGGTTGTCAGTCAGTCATTTAGTCACAGCGACTGTTGTGGCAATTGCGGCTGGCTCTCGTATACGACGTAGACGACTCGTATATAGCCAGCTAAACGGTTGGGTGTTGATGGCCAAAGGCAGCCAGGAGTAGGACAGGGATAGCAGTAACAGCCATAGCAAGTGGGAGCGGGAGAGGGAGTCGCACTGGGACTCTGATGATGGCGCGCTCGTTTATTGAATTACATCCGCATGACTGCGCATTTAACGAGCTCTCGGGTGTCGTTTTGCTGATGGCGTAAATGTTTGCCAAACAACAAACAAATAAATAAACTTCTGATTTGGCACTGATTGCTTTACGGGCAGCTCGATGCCGGGTGGAGATGGCGATGGGTAAGGGGACGAGGTTAGTGGGAGTTTTGCTGAGCACAAGGTCGCCCGCTGGTTGGCTGGCCAAAAACCCCGTCAATCATGGCTTGCAGTGAAATTGACATTTGCCTGGCATTCAGCCACAATTTTCTCCAGCTCCATTGTGCCACTTTGCTAGCATAATTGCCAACACGGCATGCAGCGCTCGACGCACGTCCAAACTCGTTATGATTTCTTTTCACGCGGCCATTTTATTAATTTATTTTGTATTTATTCTATGCTCGTTCGCTTGCCAGCTCCCAGCTAGACAAGTTCTTATCTTCATTGCCGGCATTGAATGCGATAAGCGCAGGACGACGACGACGACGAGGACGACGGCGATGATGAGAACGACGTTCGCAAACAACAGGCCAGCCCCTTACCTTCGCCCTGCCTGCTCATTCCATTTTGTTCCATTCCATGCCAAGCAACCCTATAAAAATGTAAATCAAATAAATTTACCTAATATCAAATTTCCCCTGCGCTGCAGCTCTACCAACAATCCAACGGAGCATTTCTATAGCCCACCCCGAGTCCTGGCTGTTTCCTTAACCCGCAGCCCCCTCGTGCGCCATCCGCAGCATCATCATCATCATCATTCACGCTCATCCTTTATCCGCTCGTTTAACAATCGTTTAATAATTTAGCCTGGTAAATAACACTAACACTCAGTCCAAAGCGCACCAAGGGGAGCAAAGTTTTGTTGTTGGCTTTGTGGCTCTTCGAATATTTGGCTGTGGCGCAATACAGTGGAACAAACTAAAAGTTTTTAGGATTTAATTAGGTAGCATTGTTTATATAATTTTCATAAATTTGTTATATATCTTTTTTTATTTTGATCAATTTTTTAAAGATAAATGTTGAGTATATGTAAATTGTTGTTATTCATTTTGTTAATATTGTCCAAATGAAGAATAAAAAATATTAGATTTAAAAAATATAAATTGAAATAATGGAAATAAAATATACATTTTTTTTTTTCAAATATAAAAAATAAATAAGAAATAAAAATTTTGATTTAAATAATTTGTTTTCCTATAATCACAATTTAGCTCAAATATATATTTATAATATTTCATATATTTTAGTTGAATTCATATACAAGATTTTGATAGGTATACCACTGTGCCTGTGCTTCAGCGTGCGCTTATCCTTCTCAGCATATTAGCTGCTATCATGCGCCTAACCGCAACCCCCCATATGCCAACCCCCATCCATAAGGATCGGCTGGTGGCAACCTGCCATGGCTGAATGCCAGCCCAATCCAGCCTCCATTCTGGGCTACTTGGCTCTCGAGTCATTTAGCCATTTAACTTTGGCTTAATTCAATTTGCAATTTTTCAAAAGCCTCTGCCTCGCCTCGAATGGTCGGATAGTCGGAAACTCGGCTGCTCGGCTTTGAGCTGGGGGCTGTGAGTTGGGGGCTGGGTGCTTTCCAAGTTGTTGAAATATCCCCGGCCACGCCCCCACTCCTCCATGCGGGCAGAGCATACGCTTTTCAAGCGTTTTTATGTGCCTTTCGGGGGTTGGTTGACTTTTGTAATTTCAGCCGGCTGCTTCCTGGCACAGGATGTGCGGTTCTGTCGCCTTTTATGTGGCTCTCGGCGAAGCGCACACACATACATATTTACTTATGTATATATACATAAATTTATAGGCCTTTGGTTTATTTGTCGCCGCTCGGCTAATGAATTCTGATTGCCATTGTCTCTCGCTGGGAAGAGAGACGCGTGGGCGCAGTTCTCCACACTCGCCATCGCCGTCGTCGTTCTCGTCGTCGTCGACTGGCCTTAGATCGTGGGCTTATTTGTGCTTTGCTGTCGCCGCGGCTGCCTTTGTGTTGCTTAATTACAACTTAATTGCGTTTGATGCGTACAAATTTTCAGCTTCCTATCCAAGGCGCGACGACATCTAAAATCAAATTAGCTAAATGTATTTATCTTGTCAATTGGCAGACGCGATTGCAAATGCAAATGCAAATTCGTAGCAACTGCTACTGAGATTCAGATTCCGAATGCCAATCACTGAGAATCAGACTCTGAGCGGACAGTTCATTAGGCAGCCTCAAGTTGAAGCTGTAACCCAAAGTTGAAGTTGAAAAGTTGCTAAAATGTTTACAAGTCACTTTGCGGATCGTCTGTGCCCGCTCTCAGCTGCTGCAGGCGCGCAGACAATCCGCGTTACTGTTGTCTGGCTGCTCTTCGGCTGGCCCAGACCCCGGGCCACATCAATTGTTTGCTTGGCTCCGATCTCAGTGTTCGCTTCTTGACTGCACTGGAACTGCCACTGGCTATCTGGGCAGCTTCTAGCTGCTATTTGTTTGTCAACTGCGTAGCCGTTCATGGTCGCTGGCTTTCGTTGGCTTTCTGCTTTGCACTGATTGCACTTTGCACAAGGATCTGGCAGTAGCTTCTCGCGCGACGCACATAAAGTGTCATTCCGTAGCTGCTAATTGACATCGCACACAGCCGCCAGACATTGCCATTGCTCGGTAGCTGGACTCTACACTTGGTCAATTGCTCTCATCCCTGTCGCCTGGCTCCATTCATGCAATTTGAATGCGCGCGCGGCTCGTTTCAATACACTTACAATAGTTGCAACTGCTCATCGTCTTAAAGGTAGTCATATCTGAGAACTAAAAATATTGAAAATATAAATTATAAGATATTAAAAGTAATTATATAAATGTAGTAGTTTAGCTGATATAAATAATAAATTTTCATTCACATATCAAGAATATAGAATTTTTAAAAATTAAATAATAAATAATGTAATAATTTATTATATATTATTTATTATTTATATTATGCATACAAAATTAAAAAAAAAATAAAATAAAGCAAGAAAATAATAAATAAATAAATTCATTAATAATATTTTGCACTATTTAAGTAAAAAGAAGCAAATGTAAAATGTATAATATAAATATATTTGGCCATTTTCGTAATTATCAAGCACAATGAATTGTTTTATTTGTCAATTCAGTCACAATTCTAGCTGTGACCGGTTTCATTTGGTCGGCCAAAGTGTATTTGCGCCTCGACTTGCTAATTTGGTAGCCATACATTGTGATTGGGTTTATTTATAGAGCCCGGTAGCTGTGCCACACACTCAAAGTGTCGCAGTTAATTGGCAAATGTGAGTCAAAGTTTATAGAAAAGTGCCACAAACAATTGGCGTGACGGCACTTTGAAGTCATAATAGATGTATCCGAGTGCTGCAGATGCTGTGCCTCGGGCAGAGCGTCCAGATCTTAGCCAGTGAAGTGCCGACTCGCCACAGTGCACAAGAGACAACACCTGACAGTAGATGGGGAATGGGAATGGGATCGCATGGGCTTGGAGCGGACCACACTGTGGCCAGGCACTGTTGCCATATTTGCTTGATCAATATTGACCTGGCTTGGTAGTTGGAATGGCCCGTCGAGTTGACTGAGATGAAGAGGTTGACGGAGACGCAAGTCGCCTCAAATAAATCATAAATACTGAGCGCATGTTTGGCAAAGTAATTGAGTAAGTGACGGCGGCGACTTGTAATACCCATTAGCATTTGTTTGTGAAGGTGCTGAGCTGAACGGCGGCGGTGGCGGTGGCGGTGGCGGTGGCAGTTGCCGCAGAAGCCGAAAGTCATACGGCGTAACACAAATGCCACATTAATTGTTTCAAGTTGACGACGCGTCGGCAGCTTCGGTTCTTTCGCAAATATTTGCGCTCATTTTCAAGTGGCAAGATTATGACGCATTCACGCCAAGTGGCAGCATCGGCAGCATCCATCTGACTGATGTTTGCAGAAAACTCACTATGAGATAGAGAGAGAAAGAGAGAGAGAGAGTGAGCTGCTGCAGGGCCACTTGTGTGTTCCAGTTATTGAGTCAAGTCGTGTTGAGTTTTCAGTTGCCAGCTTCAGCTGCAGTTATTAATTGGTATTTAAAGTAAAGAATAATGTTAGCTCAAACAAAAGGACACAACAAGCACTTGAGCCGAGAGATGAGAGATGAGAGATGCGAGCTGAGAGCCAATGTCCAATGCCGAGTGCCGAGTACCTCATCCATCCATCACCCACAGCGTCTCGAGTGCGCCGACTGTGCACGTATGTGTGTAGGTAGACCAAATTGCCTTTCAGCTAAGAGGCAGCTGGGTACTCAGCTAAACCAACACCAACAGCAGCAACACCAACAACAACAACAGCAGCAGCAGCAAGTGCTGCGCACTTTTTCGACAATTGTTCGAGGGCTCGAGAACCGCAGGACACAATCTCTTTTCTTGTTGTTTCTTTTCGCCATTGGCAGTTTTATTATTTTCACACTCGAAAATAATTGCACGCTGTGAGCTTAGCCAGCTATGAGCGCAGACGCTGAGGCACCACACCCAGTCCAATGCCAGGCACTAGGCACAAACAGACCTCAACGTGGTAATTGTCTGACTGTCTAAAGTTTATGACGACGACATGGCAGCTGTGGCCCCTGCCTATTATCTAATGTCAGAGCCTGGGCCAAATAGCCAGCCAGCCAGCCGCTAGCCGAGCCGAGCCGTTAAAACGGCTGCCAAAACATTCAATAAATATGTTGGCTCATATAAATTATGGCGGCTAATGAACACGCGCGCCATTTGCCGCCAGCAATCCAACAGTTACATATCCTATAGACACAATAAAGCGCGGTTGCATCTGCCGCTGCCGCTGCCGCTGCTGCTGCTGCTGCTGCTGTTGCTCCACGCTTATCAACCGCCAGCAATCTCAAAGATTTCTTTGGAAATTTACTATATCAATAGCACCCAACAGACAATGTCGACACTTTGGTAGTCCAAACTCTGCCCTGCTCTGCTCTGCTCTGCCCCGACAGCCGTTGCCTTCATGAGCAACGTATGGCAGCCAATTGTAGTTATGTAGAGCCAGAGTTTTCCCCGTGCCCTTTGCTTTTGCCTGATTGAAATTTGTGAGCTACTTGGCTTTATGGATTTCTAATTAATGGAACCTACAAAAAGAAGAGATGATGAAAGAGTAACGAAGATGTGGCCAAAGATTCCATATGACAACTGCAGACGATAGAAGCTGAATTGAATTGTCTAGATTAAAGATATATTTAGATATTGTTTTTTTTTTTCAGCGATAAAAGTTTGTCTTGAAAATAAAAGTTAAACGAAAAAGAAATATAATAAAAAGTAAAAAATATACCAGCATAATTCTTAGATTTTCACAAATATTTCAGTTCATTAAATAAAATAATTTGTTTAGTTAAAAATTAAATTACATTATTAGAAATCGATTGAATTGATGTTTTGTCAAGGGATTTGAGTGTTTCATTTAATAATAAATACCAAAATCTCATAAGTACATTTGCTTTGCCTTTCAGCATGCAGACAAAAAAGAAAACTACAATAAAAAAATATCTTTTAATTATGTTTCTCACTCTGCGCTGCCAATCAATAATATTTAGCCCGAACCGAGGCAGCTGCTTGAGCCCCAAACAAAGGCTACGGCCAGGTCAGGTAGGCAGCAATTGAAAAGTGCAAACTCTATAGCCGATAAGCGCATAATGCCCCGTCTGCACTTTGACTTCCAAATTGGCTGCTCCGGGACAACAAAGAGCCAAATCCTGCTAATCCGCTTGTAGTCTCTGCTGCCTTTTTGACACTCATCAAACGGCTCAACAACTTGTGAGACTCAAGTGCTTTGTGTGTGTGTGTTTTGGTGTATCTTTTGCATATTGGTATTGTTTTCCGATTTTTCACACAGCAAATTCTGTCGAAACGGAGAAATATCAAACAATCGGCTTGTCAGCAGCGTGGATGTCAAGGGAGCCAACTACAGTTCATATACTCACATGAAGTGGATGATGTATTCGAGTCGCATTGTCGTCGAGTTCATTATTAAATCGTTTTGGCCTGTCTTGGCCATTTGACACGTGATCTGGCCACACACATGGGCACACTTACAGCTGGACATGACTTGGCCAAAATGGCTTTCATATGCATATCATTTCTGCGCTCGGACAGCAGCAGATGATGATGTCGCCGCCATTTATGGCAAATCAATTAAGGCTACAGCTCATATCTGTAATGCTCAGCTGTTGTCCCGCTTAATCTAAACATAATTGGATTGTTACGCTGCACAAAAGCCAAAAATAATGAGGGTGCTATAGCAACGGTATTATAAATCGTACAATACACTTCAAACGTTCAAGTGTGGGGGAGGCAAATGCTGAAGGACTCAGAGCGATTCACAGATTCACAGGCAATCAAAACAAACAAACGCAGACTGGCAAATATCAAGATAAACATCTCTATAATGGGCTGATTTGGACAGATCGCATGATATGAATTTTGATTGGGATGCGAGCGAGATGGCGATACGAGTTGCTCTCGCTAAAGAGAACATATGCTGTAATTGCAGCTTGTTTGGCAGTTGGCACAGCTGACGGGCTGGCAGGCAATTAAATTCGCCGAATCAAGGACTCGCATTTTTATGCGGGCCAAGGAGCATGTTTGGAGGTGCCAACACACATTTGACAAAGGGCCACTTTGGATGGTAATTGCAATGGAATTCAGCAGAGCAGAGAGAGAGAGAGAGATAGGTCTGAGCAGCAGTTGTTGGACAAACGCAAACGCCCCGGCATCAAGAGCCTGCCGGCGGCCGCTCTGGTAGGAGTGACCAAAACAATTTTCAAATTAAAAACCACTAAAGATGCAGTTGACACGCTTCATATATCAACGTGGCCGAAACTGTAGCACACCTTTTTTGATTTCCGGGAAAATTGACCGGCTCTATGGGCATGGGGCGTTAAAGCAGTTTGGAAAACACTTTGGTACTTGGCACTTGGCTTGCCGTTTGCCGCTTTGCCGGCACGCTGGCAATTAGATGCGCTTCACTTGAACCTCTTTAAAACACAATTGCCAGCAAAAACAACGCACACTCACAGAAACAAAAGAGGTGTAAAATGTTGTAGTTCGTGTGCCTCTCTCTCTCTCTCTCTCTCTCGGTCTCTCTCTGTGTGTGTTTCGCAAAAGCCACTGCCAACAATGGCTGGCCACTGATTGAAACAATGGAGCGGGCCAGGGTCCCGGCCCAGGATGCAGGCACACAATTTAGCTCAGACAATGGCCAAGACGCGGCTGCTACAGTTTTTGCAATTTGAAAGCGTGTAAAAGACGTTGACGTCGGCAGCGACTGCAACGACGACCTGCAACGGCGAGCCAAAAGGTGCACAGACAACACAATGCCAGTGCATTGTGTTGCAAGCGGAGGCGCTACAGCAACAAAATCTGAAACCAGAGACCGAGTCAAGCCAGCTTGCTTAGTTGCTGCTGCTTATCATAAACTGATTTGTTTTCTCAAGATTTTTGTGGCAAGTTCAATAAACCCCAAGCGAACCCCAAATTCAATAAACTCCAAAAATTACGGGGCATCAGCGATAGAGTTTTGTTCGCTTATCAGCTCAAATTAAAACATTGCGCTTGTAATTGGCCATGGCAGGATAACGCTGCTGACAGCGAACGGCCTTATCAACCGAGCCGACTCGCTATGTAATTGAGGCTGTCGTTAAGTGTGTGTGTGTGTGTGTGCCCAGTCCTCTCGTCGTTCTAATCAGCCGGCATAACGCTTGACTAGCCTCGGTGGCAAATGCTTATCGGCCCACACTCTCTATCTTTATCACCCTCTCGCGCTCTCTCGCTCTCTCTTTCTCTCTCTTTCACACTGGCGTAATTATGTGCAGGAGATAACCCCTTTCCCCCGTTGCTGAAGTTGTACAGCATCTAAGTATCCCATTGGCATCGAAACTATCGCGCTGCTGGGCAAGATTTATGGACTTGGGCTGACAATTAGCTCTGATAACTTTTAAATGCGGCTCGGCTATTCCCCAGTTGCCATTGGAAAATTGAAATTGCCTGTCTAATTTCGTGAAATATTGTGCCAGGGCTTAAAAGTCGAGACATTACCCGGCATTGTAATTATCAATTAATATTCGAATAATTCAAGCATTGTAAATGACGCAGTGCACTAAGCGAAAATACTATGAATATGCTTTATTTATACATATTTATTTAGGTATTAATATTTAATAATATTTAAGATACTACGATATAATATATATAATAATAAATATATTATAATATATTAATATAAATTGTATAAAGTGAATAAGTTTGAATGTAATGAATCAACATTGATTGATTGATTCGCTCGCAATGAGAATTTAGTTGATTTTTCTTAAAACTTGTATTTTTTGATTCGATAATATAATATGATTTGATAATATAATTTGTATGTATATAAGTAGAGTATGAAGTAGAGTGAAAAGACTAATTCAAATAATTTGAATTTATTTTCTTTTTTTCTTTACCTTGAATTCCACTTACACAGCGCCATGAATAATAGAGTTTAATTTGCAAGTAGAAGGCGAAGGCCATAGCTGCCAGTGCTTAATCTTAGATTAGCTTTTATTTTATATTATCTCTAAATTCTAAATAAATAAAATAAATAAATTTTCAAGTAATAAACGGAATGATCTTATCCTGAGCATGTTATCAATAAATCAAAAAGTCCACGCATATTAAGCCGGATATCAGAAAAAAAAAAAAAAACAATATACTCTTCTTATGTGAACGAACAAGTTTTCTATATTCATTCTTAAACAAATATGTACCTTTAGCTATATATAATATAAGTGAGTATTTTAGTAATAATTTTCCAGACTTTCTCAAATTAAATTCTCTGAGATCAAAGATAAATTCGGTATTTCTAATGAATGCTCAACTTACAAATAAATGAGGCATACTTGAATTATTTGCAAATGATTTAAATCCTTCAAGTTCCATTCCCCTCACTAAGGTTGACATTTTTTCTTCAAGTGCATGTATGTACACTCATACTTCATTTAGTTGCAGCTGGCCCTTAGCCACCAGCAGTGGGCGTGTCTGGCGTGGCTGGCCAAACATTAAACGGTAGTTAATGCGATTAGAGAGCAGACTCGAAACTTGTAAATATTAGGCTGTACTGCAACACAAATGAAGATGGAAAAAAAAAACATGCCAGACAGCCAGCTAGTTTCTCCATGAAGCGTGCCCAGAACTGGCGCCAGAGGTGGACACTTGTCGCACATTCCGAGACGCGTCGCTTTCTTTGTGTATCGCATTACCAGAGCCCGCTCGCCCGTGGCGGGGAGTAGCTGCAGCAACAGCAACAGTTGCTCGTGGGTGTTATCCTTTCTCTCACACGCCTCATTAATACAGCTCAAGTTCTTCACGCCACTGAGCGGCAGCGACGCTGTCCAAGTGTCACATATGCTGATTCCCAAGAAGACATCGTTAGACATCGTTAATAAATGACTTGTTATTGTTTCAGGTTTACTTTACTAAATACCAAACATGGACAAAGACAAATTAAGCACAATGCATGTATTGTTCAACGTTGCCAAGTTCCCTTAATAAGCTCTCTATCACAGCTTCAGCTAATCAAATAGATATCATTGATTTCGCTGTTGCATTCGATGCCATTTTGTCGCTGAGCATGGGCAATTGAATCAGCCTACTGACACATAAGCCATGATATGCTATGAAATGCAATTTCCATTTAATTTATTGTTATTGTTGTGCGTTTGAGTGTGCCAGCAAATGGCTGTCTGGCAAACTGGCAAACTGGCATGCAAATGGCACTGCCAATGGCAATTGCATTAATGGCGTCCTCTTTCTCATTATGCCGAGAGGGGAACACACAGACAGACAGATAGACAGACAGGGAGAGAGAGAGGGCATATTCATGCTGGTCAATTGCCAAAATCATTTTGACATTATTAACATGCAGGGCGTCCAGTGAAGCGGGCTAAGCAGATTGGGGTATATTATTGCTGCTATTACGTGCATTGTTATCCTTTCAACGCAAAATGGCCGCCGACATGTTCGCCAATGTTTGACATTCAAATGCCGTTTGCCATTGTTCCCAGCTAACTGTGCGCGCCCAGCCGCATCGAGCATCGCAGCGGGCAGCGATTAAAATCTCAGGCAGCTAACAAAAGTGCTTGCCCGAGCTATGCAAAACATTGGCCATGGTGTGAAATTTTTGGCATACACATAAATTACATAGATTTCATTTCTTTTAATTTGTTAAGTGCAAACTAGTTGAGGGAAAATGCATTAAAATTCTAATGATATGAGACTAGAAAAGTTTTCCCAATCTAGATATGTATAGATCATAAATCTCTTTTTTTATTTTTAATGTAATAAATTGTTAGAACTTTAGTGTGTTGGCTGCCAAACGCAGCTGTTTCCGTTAGCTAAGTGAGTCGAATTGTAAATTTCTGAAATGTTTATTAATTGTTTGAGCTCAATTGGTAATTATAGATTATTCGGTGGCGGCATCGGCGCTTAATGTAGACAAACCTGCTCCAATTACAGCGCGGAAATTCCCACACGAGGGCGGAAATACGAGAGCAAATCGAAACAGTCTCGAGCAGGATCATTGTCAGACTGATTGCCGCTGCAAGGATCGTTAGTGGCAGACAAGTTGGGCGCAACCGCAACAACACAATTCCCGGGAAACATTCAACATTCAAAGATGCAGCGGCAACCACACGCGGCGTTTCCAGGCCAGGCCAGGCCAGGCTCGGCTCGATTGCGAGGGCGGCTACAGAGGCGTCGGCGGCGTTACAGATGCTGCAAGAAGCTGTCACTTCCAACACATGTTTTGACCGCATCAATAAATCATCGCATGCCAGGCGTGTCAACATCAGCCCAATGACACCAAGTCACTTGAAGCCTTCCTCAGCAGCTCACTCACTAACTAAGCTAACAACTCTTTTTGTTTTTAGGAACTAGAATCTCAAATCATATTTCAAATGAGCCGAGCAGACAAGAGAAACTTGAAATCATATCGAAATTTTAATTATTCTATTGCAACCATTTCACATTGCCTTAAATAACAATGCCTTCGGTCTCAGGCAATTTTGCTTAATAGAGTCAATTGTCTTTGCAAAAGATTATCTGCCTCGTAGTGCTCAAATAGGCATTATCTTAGTGAGTTCCCACGCTGATTTTGTATACACAGTGCGACGATTTGAAATTGCTTGATTATCATTTCATTTATTTTCAATAATTCTCACTTACACTGCGCCCGACCAGCAGGCTGGATGGCATTATCTCAGCTAGACGATCTTTAAGATACAAGAGGCAGAAGATGCCAAGTCAAGGACCCAGCTAGCTGCCCACAGCTGAAACGCTCAATAAATTTCAATGTTAATTTAAATGAAATTCATTGCAGACTCCGTGCAAGGCTCTCGCAGGCGAGAGTGACAGAGATAGATGGAGAGTTTCAATTATAAATCAAGTAAAAATTTGAAAATTCATCGCCACTTTAGTAACCCCTAATGACTTTTATGTTGGAATTGTTTGGGCAATCAAGTCAAACCAAATGCGAGCCACGTCCTGGCCAACCCCCAGAGCTAAATTAGCCAGGCACTAGGGCACTAGGGGTTGGCCAGGCAGAAGGCAGAAGGCACAAGGCAAAAGGTGCAAAATGCACAAATGAGTATAAATATTTTCACAATTAACGAGAAATTAAAGGCGACAAAGATGCATGGCGGTAAAAAGAAGAGAGATGGAGATAGAAAAGAAAAAAAGAACGCGACTGCGGCAATGATCCTGCCAAGCATTTGATCCTGTTAGAGTCAGACAAACAAATAACAACCACTTCATGGACTTCATGGAGGGGTTCGGGCACAGTGGTACTCCAGCTAGACAATGGCTAGAACACGCATTTAATAGACTCGGCGCAGGCTGAAGCTGATGCTGCTGCTGCTGCTGCTGCTGCTCCTCATTGAGCTGATGATGATGATGTCCTTCTGGCATTTAATGCGTACAAAATGTCTAATAAATTAACTTCACTTCACTGTTTGTTAGTTGAGTGCGTCTGTCTGTCTATTCGTTTGTCTGTGTGTGTGTGTTGTGTTTTGTGTAAGTGGCCTGAAAGAAAAATCGCTTTCAAATGAATTTCAATGCAACGAAGCGTAAAACATTTTACGCCGCGCGTCGTTTTTGGGGTGCGGCAACTGGGAACGGGAGCTGCATAAAAGGACATGCGGCTGCAACGACTATCCGATAGAAAGAGAGCGAGAGAGAGGGAGAGGGAGAGGGAGAGTAGAGATATGGATTGCTATTAAACATTTTATTAATGAATCCTTTCAATTGTTAGCGCGTGATTTCACTTTCACAAGCGCTCATATGCGATCCGGGAAGGACAATTAAATGACAGCAGGCTGAAGGACGTGCGGTGTCCTAAATAGGGACACCAATTGCTGTTTATGAAATGCTACTCAATGAGCCAGAAAGCATATCGAACGTTTAGTTCGCCGTAAATATGATTGCTTATAAATTTGGAGTCCTGTTGCAGTGCGCATCGGCCCTGAAAGGATAACAGATGAAAGTTGCTTTGCCGCTACTGTTCGCTGCTCTGCTCTGCGTTGGTGTCAAATAATTTCTTAGATTTTCCTCAACGCCCGCCTCAGTTAGTTTTCAATAATTGCCTCTCTGTTTGATATTTATGATAGCGGCATGGACTTCTGCACTTTGAACACGATCCACGTGTTGTTTGAATGAACTCTACAAGGAAATGTGAGCGCGAGAGCAGTGCACACAAAAGTATGCTATAATCGAATACTGCTTTAATACCGAGAATAGATTATCCTAAGGTTGTCAAATAATGTATTCACTTTAGAATTCAATTGAATCGAAATAGATTTATGTTGACAATCTTTTAGTATAGGTAATAAAAATCTATTCCTAATAGTTGTGCAAATGAAAGCTGCTGATAGAAATGAGCAGATGTGAGGCATAGACTTTTTTTGAGGTATGTTCTGATCAAGACGATTATACATGTATATTTTTACTCAATGTATAACTTGACTCCATAAGTATGTAGCCAATAAAGAACCTTATTGAATTGAATTCGAGACTAAAGCTATTATCTAGTAGGATATTCCCTAGCAGATGTAGGCATAAATCTTCCCTTTTCTGGATAATCATTAAATACGCTTCGCCAAAGAATACTTCACATCTGTCCCATAAAAAAACTGGTAGCATTCCAGCGATTCGAATTGATATTATGACCGAAGCTAATTTGGATTTTGGTAAATTATATTGAATGTCAAACGATTCTCAATTCAAGCTGCAGTCAGTGCCATAGAAAGAGTAAATGGGATGAGCAAAACAAACAAAAGACAGCAGCGTTGCCATTATGAATTGACTTTGAAGTGCCAATGAATGGCAGAAAAAATCGTGGTATAGTTTTCATTATGAGCGAACTATTGAACAAATTTACTCAATCTACATCTCTTTCATTTGCTCTCTCTCTCTCTCGCTCTCTTTCTATCTGTTTTTGTCTCTCTGATATATTATTGTTTGTTTGTCACAGGCGGCACATGCAGCGACATCGACTAATACGATTATAAATATGCGATTATTAACACTCGATTGCCTTCCGACATAATTAAGACATAAGAGCCTATAGAAAGCGTCGATGAGGCTGAGCAAATAAATGAAGAGTCGAGGGTTACGAACACTACTTATTGACAATACACACACACACACATGCACACACATACATACATCTGTTTAACAATGGCCGCGGCGAAATGTCACACGATGGAATTGGCTGACATTGGCTGATAAGTGACATGTGCTGGGGATGCACTCGACTCGGTATAATGGCCTGCTAATAGATCCGTGTACAGCATTTAAAATTATATGTGAAACCACAAGTCGAACAGTGATAAATGTTGATGGAGGGGCCAGAGCGGCGCGACAGCAGCTTAACTTAAGTATCTCATGATTAATGAGCTACACGGCAAATAATCAGAATCATATTCAAGTTGACTCGATTAAAGTTAAGTAACGTAAACGAATTAAATATTAAGTTTTTTTAAGCTTAACTTGTTTTGCATTATAATATATTTAAGTACCTTGTTCAAGTAACATCTTGCTTAAGATTGCAGCAAGAATAATTAATAAATATTATGAAGCGAGCTCACACTTATTGTTTATTCTGCGTGAAAGCTAAAGACTCGCAAAACCAGCTCTCTTAGGATAATCGTATCTTGAAAAGTTTTGTGCTGATTCATTCTTACTTAGAGTCATATATATAAGCAAACTTAACTTAGATTCTTGCAGAGAATTATATCTCTTATGAATTTGCATTTGGCTGTCTGTTTGTAATTTTACTTCATGCACAAAGCAATTTTACAGATTTTATTCTTTACCATGGAAAAGTCCGAGTTGGCAATCGTTACGTTATTCCAAAAGCATATACAATATATACATATATATAAGTTAAGCGCACACACAACTACGTATCCTTAGCTTATATATGTATATATATATGATATATATGATATTCGTTTCACTATCGAAAAAGTGTGAGTGGATGACCCAACAATGAACCAGCGTATAGCAATTTATTAGCTGTGCAGATATTTAAATAAAAGAGGTGCGAATTTAGCCATAATATACAAGATTAATACTGAAGTCGGCTTAATTGGCATAATTATGATACACAATACAGATCGTGGCAGCCTTGCCGCAACACCTTTTGAGTTATGGCATATCGAAAGGGAAAGGATGGAAGCTCGTTTAGCGCAATTAGCCACAATCGAGTTTATATGTCAAATTAATAAATAATCAAGTTGAAGGTGGCCACTGAACAAGTCGAGGTTAAGGCGCATAAATTGCACAATTTGAGGCGTTGATTTGTTGCCAGGGAACGGGTTTTCGCTTTCGGGTTGCAGCGACTGGAATTGGGTTTGGGCTTGGGTCTTGCTCTGGCTCTGGGTCTGAGCCTGGGCCTGAGTGTGTGTGGGGATGTGTGCGGCCTGTCAGATGGCCGTAATTTCTGTTTAACTTTGGGCGAGTTGCTTCGATAAATTATCACAATTTGCGTTGCATTTAACGCCGCAGTCGCAGTCGAAGTCGAAGTCGTCGTCGCAGTTGCAGTTGCAGTCGCCGTCGACGTCGCTGCCGGAGCTAAATTAACAGAAGCCGAATGCAACTAATTTGCGACAAAACGCCCTCAGGTACTGGCCAGGCGAGCCAATAAATCACGTCAGCCCAAAGTGGGAGCCCGAGAGCAGCCGCTTGCCATCATTTGGCGCTCGAATTTGTTGTCGTCGTCTGCATGCGCGGCAAATAAATTGCCAGAGCTGGCTCGGGGCTCAGTCTGAGACTTAGGCACGGGCTCACACTGAAGCTGAAGCTCAGGCTCAGGGCCTGGCTGGGGGCATGGGTGCCAATTGTGCAGGATCACCATGAAATGGGATTAAATCGCACAAAAATGTTCGTTAGCGTCAATGAAAAGGCCAAAAGTGCTGCAAAGCAGCCAGCCAGCCTGCCCAATGCATTGCCAGGGCATGAATGGAACCAGACATGCGGCTGCATCTCCATATCGAACTGCAACTGCAGTAACAGCAGCAGCAACAGCAGCTGCTGCTGCAAACGAGCCATCCTTCTAGTCGGGGCCAACAACAAATTAACACCTTGGCTTTTGTGTTGCCACTTTGGGTACAAACAATAAATAAATATCACTTCACACGGCGCGGCCTGTCAAGGCGTCAGACTGTGCGCGAGGCGGGTGTCTGCGGGGCTTTTGCAGCTTTTCAGTTTGCGAACTGCTTGCGCCGCATTCAGATTGGCAAATTTATCGTCTTTTAATTAAAGTGCAAGCGACCTGGCCCTCAGTCAACAGGCAAGAGCCAGCTAATTGCAGCTCAATGAGTCGCCGGGTCCGATCGCCATATGATACGGTTGACCATAGAGCTGGGTGCGAGCCAAGTGGCCAAGTGCATTTCCACTGTGCTGCAGTTTGATTAGATCTTGCCGTCTCCGTCTACCGTCTGGCAAAATAATTGACTGGTTTATCTGACCAGTTTGGCAAAAGATGTGTACACACATCCACTCGATAAGCTCCTGCACTACAGATCTGCCCAGATCTGCCCAGATCTGCTGTGCTTCCTCATCAAAATTGAGTAATTTAACTACTCAATTCACGATAAATAACCCACTGTGAGCCGAAGCCCGGGCGCACAGCAAGTGCCCGAACTGGCCTGGGCGGCGCGGGCGTCCACTGCCTGCACGTGTACCGCCCGTGTTGCCCGCCGCCCATCGGACATCGTTAGCGGCATTTGAGGTGTTTTTGAAATTGCCGATCATTATGTGAAGACATACGCGGCACAAAGCGAGGGCTGGCCAAACAGTTACTCGAGCAAGCATCAGCATATATTCAAATAGTGTTTAATAGAAACAACTATCTATACTTTAATTATAATACCTCTAATATTATTTAATATAAATTACAGCTGCAAGTAATTCATGAGATTTGTTATCTAAAATTTATTTATTTTTTATTTAAGTTATTTAAATTAAATTTATGATTTTTAATATATTTATAAATCTATATTATTTACATAATAATTACTGATTACGTATATCAATATTTATTGTAAAATCAAAAATTAAAATATATTTATTATCAATTATATCTTCACTATTAGGAATATTTTGTGGACAACCCTCTAGCTAGTTTACCTGTTGCCGCCGCATGATCAAAATGATCGGTTCCATGTTTTGTGATCTTTCAGCGAACGTTCAACTTAATCACAGCGCGCATTGTTCAGCCTCGACTTGGACTCGGACTTGGTATCGGAAACTGCAAGCAGTGGGGCGGGCGGGCAGAGACGTTAACAACTGGAGAGATGTAACTACGAGATACTTATTGCACACTTTGTTTCTGATCGGGCTGGTGCAGACCCAATGCAATTTGGTTCATTGTTATAAGCGAGTGAGGTTAAGTACGAGAGTAATCTACGAGTTTTAGTCGTCCCGGCTGGAGCATCCTCTTTGCCAGCTCGCCCGCCATTCTTAGCGTCAGCACCATCATCATCATTTGTAAAAACTGATTGCATTCCGCCGCACACACATGTGGCTGTGCGTGTGTGTGTGTGTGTGTGCCAAGTGGGGCGAGTGGCGAGTGTGCCGGAGCAAAGGTGTTATAAAATTTGTTTAACTTAATTTCAGCGAGCGCCGCCGTCGAACCCAGCCGAGCCAAGCCGATCTGAGCGAGAGAGTTCACGCGGCTGGAAGCGTGAGCGGTGCTCCTTTAATCAAGTCCGCTGGGCCGGGTACGATCAATCAAGTCATCAATTTGAATGTGTTGTAGCACAAAATATAGTTATTTTCAATATATTTTCAGCAATAATTCAATTTGCAATTATCCCATCCCAAGTGTTTTGACTTCAAGACTTTGGACAACGGGCAACAGAGTTGAAATCGAGTTGGGCTACGGCTTCGACTGCGGCTATGGGACTGTGGCTGGATCGTTGACCGATTGGTCGCGTCATCAAGCAGAACAAATGAGCGGCCCCGGGGCAGCTCACAAGTTATCCGAGATACCATGGCTGGTGTAAATGAACCCAATTGATTAAAGCGTAAATTAACCTGGGGTTAACAATGTTTGGCTGCATTTGTTATTAATCATTGCACGTATGAATGCCTAATCAGTTAATAAATTATGACTGCTTTACGGGCGGCGATTGTCAAAGCTGAGCGACGGCTTTCCCATGATAGAAATTTCAATAAACGATGATTAGCCCAAAAGAAGAAAGTGCGATTGGACAAAGAGACGCCCAAAAATCAGACAGAATCTTGCCTGATAAACAGAGCAATAAATAACGTGAAAAGAACTTTTTTTCTTTCAGTTAGTATCACAATCGAAACTCCAATTGAAACTCACTTCTTCTTCGAGGCAAGGCTCAATTGAATACGAAATTGAATGAAAAGCGTTCGCGATCCTCCTCCAGATTGACGAGAATTAATTTTTCATCATTACCAGCTCGAAGCGCTGATCGACACGATCGCCACAATAAATCAATCAACAATGCAACCAGCTCAAGGCCAGGGATTTTGGTATCAATGCAAGCCAGACACAGCGTCTGCCATGGACCTGCCCCGGCCCTATGTGGCCAATATGCCAGACTGTTTGGAGCCCTAGCGGCTCGATCTCATTGATTTGTTTACAATTTGACTTATCACAATTCATGCTTAGTTGGCACTTTTCCACCATTGTCGATCGTCGTGGTGCTGGGCCCGTCAGCAAGAACAGCAGCCAAATGCCAAGTGAGGGCTCTGTCAATAGAACTTCTTCAGCAGCGCATTTTGAAGTGGGAAAATTGACAGGCCTAATAGTCATGCCGTCGTACTTGGGGGCTCTAACCTCTAGTAAGCCATGCTCAATGCAATTGGTCAAGCCTTTTCAAATATGGAAACTCAGCTTGCTTAAAAATTCAAATTAAATTAATGATTACCTGCAACAGACTCAATGCCCTTAAATGCACCCAAAGCCTAACGTAAATTATATGTGTGTGTGCGTCTTAATTGCCAAAGCTAAAGTAGCTAAGAATTCTGCTAAGACAGAACTAATCTGAAATAATATTATAAACTACTTTTGCCAAGAGAACTTTTCAATAATGTTTTATTAACATATGTATAGCCGAACTACTAAAATATTCCAAACAATTGTTTGCTAATAAAGTTTTTCAAGTCGTGCCAAATATAATTCCGTACTTGTACTAAATTTAACTACTCATCATAATCTCACACAGAACAAGTTAGCTGTCGGACTGTCGGACCTGTCCAGCTGGCTAACGAACTCATTTGAGGCAGGGAAAAGGCGCAAAGATGCAGACTTTAAGCCGTGATCACAATATTTCAAGCTTTTTGTCGCTATGAAAATTAATTCAGTTGTCTAATTTTTGCAACATTTACTAAATAAATTGCATGCTGCCAGAGACATGGAAGTATTCCTGCTAGCAGCAGGACTCGGCACTGGCAGCCATGCCAAATGTGTCGCCAAATCCCCACAACAAAGGCAACCGGGGGCTGGCGTGCATGTAAAATATTTTGATATTTTAGCTGTATTCATGTTAAGTTAAGCCTGGTTTATGAGTGTTGAAAGTGTGGAGCAGCCTGGCAGCCAGTTAGTCTGGAGCTGGTGCTCCGTGATTGCAACTATTGTTGCGACCAAATGTGGCATGAAGTTTAAGGCTGCCATCAAATTTGGTAAAGACAATTTTAAATGCATGCGATATGGCTTATGAGGCGGGCAAGAAATTCTCCGTAAAGCCCACTCGTTGCATTGTAATGCGCCTTTGTGTTAAACAAATCATAAATCAATAAAAGGAAAAACTAAGCTGCAGCATTCCACAAGCCAGTCTAGACCAGGCAAGTCCAGGCTAGAGCAAAGCATGCCAGACTCTGGGACTCTGTGGCCTGTCCACGATAATTGCGCATACACCTCGCTGAGCCTTGGCCCAAGACAAAACATCTTAACTTAGTGGTAAGTGCAGCCAACTAACTGCTACCACTAACAAAGACAACAAACGAAACAGTGCCAAGCCTCAGGCAGAACGCAGCATGTGCTATGGAAAGTCGTGCCGACAGCTCACGACTTTCTGACCGACTCCGAGAGGAATGGTAAGGGGAAAGGCAGCAGCAGCGGCAACAGGAACGGAACGAAACGGAACGGTCCGCGTCCAGCTTGAGCTAAGCGAAGCTCTTGCCCAAAGGCAAGTGCCAGCAGCTGTAAAACACTCAGCGCTTGAGTCGAGTGGGTGGCGTCTCAGGGACAGGAGGCAAGGGCTCCATCAACGACAACGAGCAGACTATGGAAAATTGTCGCGCTGTTTAATCGACGGCAGCAAGCACTAGGCAGCAGAAAGCCAGCCAAAATGCCCAAAGGAAAATTATTATCATAGTCACTGCTGGTTTTGCCTAGAAAAAGGTTGTGTCAACAAAAATGCTCAAGGTGTTGGAGAGTTCACGCTTTTGCCAACAGCAGCAGCCACAGCAGCCAAACAACAACAACAACAACAAGCCAAACAACTGCTGCAACAATGCTGGCAACAACTACTTACCAGGCCTTCAACAAGCATATTAAGCTACAAAATGAAGATATCGCCGGGCCGCTAAACAAAAGCTTTGCACTATGAAAAACTGATTCATGACTCTCTCTTCCCTTCTCTCTCACTCCAGCTCGCTCTCTCTCTCGTTCTCTTTCTCTGCTGCAAGATCGTCGTGCAGGCGATCCAGGCACGGCATAGTTGTTGTAAATTTGTTGCTGCCGCCGCAGCTGCTGGCTTCTGTTATTGTTGTTGTTGTTGCTCAGCGGATTGGTGATTTACGGCATGCGTTGAGCATTGGGCTCGGCCCGAGCTACCATTGAAAATTTGCATGCCCAGCGCGATCCTGCCGATAATAAGAGTGCAGCGAGAGCAGCTAGCCAGCCAGCCAGCCAGCTAGCCAAAGAGGCAGCTATTCAAGCGAACTACTGTCCTCCTCCTCCTCCTCCTCGTCGTCGCCGTCGTCGTCGATTGTTGGAGTTGTTGTCGTTGTCGTTGTTGCTTACGATCTTATCGCTGGCAGAGTCAACGCTTTCGGTTTGGGCAAAGTGCCATTTAGACGCAGAGCCCAATGAACAACAACAATATCAGCAGCAGCAGCAGCAGCAACAACATAAACAACATCGAGTACAACAGCAACAACAACAACAACAACAACAACTATAACAACAGCAGCTTAAACAGCAGCGGCAGCCACGTTTAGTTTGCGCATTTTATGATTATGTTGTTTTGATTTTCATGATCGTTTAAGCCAGGCTTAAGCTAGGGCCAAGTATTTAGTGATCGCAGCTGAAAGGCAAAGGTGAAGCATGCTCAATGCTTGGCCTGGCCTTTGATCGTGTTACTGATCGTGGCATAATTATTCCACAATACCATGTTCTAAGCAACATAATTAACAAATGACTTTGTTACCACTTCAATCACATCATTACGATGAGAATAATCGATATTCAATTGGACTGAAAACAATTAAGCATTGAAATTATTGTAGTATTGTATTGTAAAAGAAGATTTTTACTAAATGAAAATATACAAATATTTATATAACAAGCAAATATTTTGCATATTCCAAATTGAACCAAACAAATTAATAAATTCTAAAGTCTAGGCAATTCTTCTTCTCTGCCTCGCATTCAACTTTCAGATAAACATAATTTAGCTTGATATCTAAATGCCGCTTTCTCTTAGAGCTGCATTCAAAATACTTTGAATTTATTGAGTCAACATGGAGATATTGAGCAGCTTATCGATTCTATAGGTATTTCCGAGTTCTATAGCCAGTCAGTCCGGTCTCATATAGTCACTAAATCAAAATTTAAGCAGTAATTAAAATGTCACAAATGCGCCTTCAAAAAAGAAAAAAAGAAATGAAAAAGAGTTGTAAAATTGATTTATGATCTGGTGTGCGTATTCAAAGGAAAATCAGTTAATAGTTTCGCTCGCTGAGCATTTAATAAGGATTTATTGTTTCTCGCTAGATGCGTAAGCCTCCTGCCTGGCCAGACGCTGCTTGAAAGGCATCGAAACTTATTTCCAGCTGTCAAAGGCCAATGGCTTAATGGGCTATTAAGTGGGCACAGCAGCGTCTGCTCATAACTATATAGAGATGATGTTTTAATCAACATTCAACGTTCAACATTGAGCATACACGATTTTTTGGGCTCTCAACGCTTAGTTGGCGTTTTACGAGCGTAGCCAACAAGGCCAACAGCCAGGCCCCATGCCACAGCCATGCCGAATCTCCATTCCAAGCGCAGCCTCAGCTGCCGGCGGCATACCAAAGATCCCACTCATCATAACATTTATTTGTTATTTGTAAATCAAAGCGCATTTAAATGCCAGCACATCTCTGGGCAAATAAATCACAGTTCTGTGACATGAAATTCGAGTAATTTAACAGTGAATAGGGTGTCCAGCCGTGCCCTGCCCTGCCCTGTCGTGCCCTGCCCCAAAAAGAGTTTATGACACCCGCTTCTTTAATTTGTTAATTTGTTTTTGGGCAACACATGGCGCAATTTATGTCCTGATGAGCGCAAGTAAATGACATAAGCCGGATAGCTTTATGCGTTTTAAATGAACCCGAAATACACTACAAATACAACTCGGCATGAAAAAGCTTCCAGGAAATGACGAAGCAACTTGGTCGTTATAAAAACAATATTTATTATGCCATTAGATTGGATGAAGTTTCCGATTTGTGTTTTAACTATTTCTATGTGCAGTTTAATATATATTTCATATGAAATATTATTTTTAGTTCAAGCTATGGATTAACTTGAGAATCTAAAAGTTTAGGCTTGAAAGGCATGATAGATTTGTGATATATTTAAGTAAAGTATGACTAAAGGACAAAATTATTAAACTAATTAAAGGTTTTAGTTGAGGTAGTATTTATTAATAAATAAATACTTATTACATTCGATCAAGTTAATTGGATTCAATATATTTAATTCTGTTTATAGAATCGACTATATATATTTTTAAGAACGACTTTTGAGGGGCTGCTTTAACGATAAAAAAAAAATGACAATAAACAAATGGGAAAAATAAAAAATTTCTTTTTAAATCGAAAGCATTCTCTACATCAAATTGTCATTCAACTGAGTACGAATTGCTAGCATATTTATAGTACATTCATTGGAAATATATTGAAAATATATATTGTATATATCGCAGCCATCCAAGTTTCCTGGTAGTAAACATTTATTGACAACCGGACATATAAGAGTTGCCAAGCACTGACTACATATTGATGGCTTTCATTCGCTTTATTTACCTGCTGTTCATATTTTATTGTTGTTCAAAATAAACGAAAGGAAGTTGCAGCAATTCCTACTCTGCTCGGTTTTTTTTTTTTTTCAGATTGAAGCGTGGCTAGCAGTTGTCATAGCGTTGGCAATTTATGCCCAGAGTGACGATCCTTGCTCCAACTCCTGCTCCAGCACCAGCTCCGACTACATCCAATGGCCACAACAGCCCCAAACGGGAAAGGAAGGAACAAAAAAGGAGAAAAAAGAAAAAAGCAACAGACATCTCTGCATCGGCACAGCAATCCTGTCGAAGCATTCATCAAAAAATGGAAACTAATTTCCTGTCAGTTGTTGTTTCTCCCGTTGATGTTATTGTTGTTCTCGCAGCAGTCGCTCACAATGCCTTACGCCTTCTTCTACTTGTTCCTTTTTTTTTTATTATTTACCATTTCTGTTTTATTGTTGCTCCATTTTTTACTTGGCTTTTTATTAATTTTTTGCTGTCTGCCGTTGGCCGCGATACAATGAAGTGAAAATGGCGCTGCCTGCACATAAATTGACGCCGATTGCTGCGCGTATTTATTATTGTTGCTGTTGCTTTTGTTGTTGTTGTTGTTGTTTGATACCTACACCCAAAGACGGGAGCAGGGGCATATTAGCTCTGCTTTTTATAAACTTAATTTATACATTTGAGCTGAATTGTTTTGCTAACCAAATAAAACAGCTGCATGAAGCTGATTAAAAAGTAACTTGATATTCCTTTACAAATTTATTGAATAAAAATCATTAGAAATTAGTCAAAGTAATTTAATTGAACCTAGATTATATAATTATCTATTATCTATTTACATATTTATTACTATTTATTTATATATAATATATACTGAGTGTTTCTCAGTTGTTCATTCATTCATTCGTTCGTATTCTCTGATTGTTGACTGCTGTTGTGGTTGTTGTTAACGGCGCATATGGTGAAGTTATCTTTAGCTATTGTATATGGTGTCCCGCCAGCCATTTGGCTGTGCAATTTTAATTGAAAATTTTTGCATATTGATGGAATTTTGCCAGCGCTTGAGATTTATGGATGCACTAGCAAGAGCTGAAAGCTCTAACAACTCAATAAGCTGTGCGCCATTCGCTGCGATTGCCACACGCCTCTGGGGAGGCCAAGCAAATTATATGGTGTTAGGCAGTGCTTAAAGACTGCATCATAATTTTATTGGGCCAGATAACAGGGAAGAGAGCACCGAGCGCCAGGGGCCGGCAGGTTGCAGGCTGTAGCTGCCAATTTGCTGCCGCATTAAGTCAGCTCTGGTCAGCCTGCTCGTCGGCTGGTCAGATGTTGGCCGAGACTGTCTTAATTTGTGACAATGAGCGATAAGCTAAGCGATCGGAACTCGGCGATCGGCAACTATGAAAGGAGCTGCAGTTGTTGCTAAAATGACTTCAAAATATGAAATGCACAATACAATTTACAAAATATTTGCAATTGGTTGCGCCGCCATTAAATTGCCGACACGAAAGAGAGAAAAAAGCTTCAAAACGAAAAGCTAAAACGAAACGGAACGAAACAAAAGGCAGTAATAAGTAATCATAATAATTGCCGCGAGAGGCGCAATAAAAACCAAGAGAAACGCTGCAAACGAGTTAATTAAGACGTTTTGCCCAACGACCGTTACAAGCGGCGTATACGCAATTAAACACCGAAGCATTCAAAATATGAAGAAAGCTGACTCCAAAGCGGCGACAACGATCCGCCGCCGATACGCCGATCTACCTTGCCAGAGCCAAAAGCCACTCGAAAAACGGAAGTGCACCTAATTACGCAATGCGTGCAGGGCGTCATGACAAAAACTGATGAAGAAAGAGCAAGAAGAAGACGAAGCAAAAAAACCAAGTAAATAAAATAAAGATGCGGAATCGCCACGCAGTGGGAAACAACTGAAAGCAATTGTACAGCCATCAGCTTCGAGTGTGTGAATCACAGTATTACCAGGCAATTATATGTGATCCACTCATCGAATGCTTTAAAGGCATTAAATACCATAATACTCTACACAGGAAGTATAAATTAAGAGCTTGGAATATATATTAAATGAAATATATTATAGAAATTAAATTTATTCTTTAATAAAACTGCTTATATACAATACATATTTATGAAACGAACAATTTGATTGTTATTAGTAATAAAATAATACAAATTTAAATTGAAGCTCTAAGATTATACTTCAGATAATCTAAAGATCTAACTAATTTATAACTCGTTTCTGTAGCAAGTCTCAACTGAGCTCTCAATTTTATTCAAATATGATTTGTTTTAAATACAATTTAATTTTTGATTGCTTCAAATACTATTACAAAATTTTACTTAAAATATTATTAAAAAATTATTGGAAAATTCAAAGTATTCTTTTATATATAAGGCTAACAATATATTGATTTTATTTACAAATTAATATTTACTATTACTTCAATAGAAACTAATTTATTTAAAATTGAATGAGAAATTTATGAAAACGATTAAAACTCATATAGTCAAATGAATTTTATATATAAAAATTATAAATAAACAAACAATTTTATAAATATATAAATAAAAATAAATATAAATATAATATAAACATAAATATCTCTTATATATTATTCACACCATTCTCATACATTTCTCTAAATTGAATACATTCATAAAATTTAAATTTCAATTGATGATTGCAAAGAAATTTTCAGTGTAGGCTCAGGCTCTGCTTGGCTCAATTAGTAGCAGATATCTCATATAGTCAGTGGATACAAACACATTGAACTCTAACCTGGCTGTGTCTTGCCATTAGCCAAGCTGTTTTTTTATTTTATTTATTTATTTATTTTTATTTTTTTTGTTATTTCTGCACCTTTGTGTGGATGTGGGCAAGAGTCTGCGCTTAGCCACAAAATGGCAGGTAGCACTCGAAACTTAATTGCCTATTAGCAGGAGCTGCTGCGGGCACAGACACGACCTCACTAAAAGCAGCATGGACGTTGCCGGCCAGAAGAGGAGGTAACAGCTATTGGCAATTAAGTGCAAGCCAATCAAGCGATTTGTACATGCCCAACACTCACATGTATGTACATACATACATACATACATATTGCTTAAGCTGGAAGCTTTGCTGTACTTGCATATGCATATATAGCAAACTCATTTGGGATGATTGTCGATGATATTGGTGGCGAGCCAAAGACTCGACAGCAGCAGCCAGCCTGCCGGGCGGCTTGACCTGCCAAACTAAAGAAACAAAAAGAAAAAAATAAACTCTTTTTAGACGCCTAAAAAGCGCGCTATAAACTTTAATTAAGACATTAAATAGTTTTAACTGTGCACTAAACACAGACCATGAAAAAAGTGAAAGAAGGGCAATGGACTGAGGTATACCACGTACCGTAAACCGTAAACGAAGCGGCAGCAACTCACAAATCGGTCACGTCTACATAGCAAATTTAATGCGCTACGTAAGCTAAAAACGAGCTTTAAGCGTATCAGCGTTAAATAGAAGAATGGTCAAAGTAGCTAATATAGTATATATAGCCAGAGTTCGACACTCTCAATCGGTAGAGCCCATCTCAATCGAGCAACTAAATGTAGAGTAAATTTAAATAATCATTGTACAATGACCACTTAGCTGGAATTTACCAACTGTTGATGTTTGTGAGTTGTTACAGACGCTCGAATCACTAACCAATTAACTTGGAAAGTTCACGAAACTGCAACCGCGCAGTGCGCACTAAAAATCGACACATAAAATGAAGTCATTTGAGAATGTTGGGATGTTGCAACTACAAGCAGATGAAGATACAGGATGATGCTCAGACAAACAGACAGGCAGTGAGACAGTGAGGCAGTGAGACGGTCAGACTGGCTAACTGAGTGGCAGTGTGGCAGGCAGACTGGCAGTCAGGCTGTCTGTTCGTCTGTTCGTCTGTCCGTCTGTCTGGCTGGCAGGCGGACAACCGGTCGACAGGTTGACTGTTGGCCAGTTGGCTTGCTCGGGGTTGTCAGTCAGCGGCAATTTAACGTGGCGCACATTATTCATTCCTTACGTTGTTTTTATTACTTCATGTTCGTGTTATTTGTAATTTTAACAAGATAATTTTGTTCAAGCATTTAATGACGTCGCAACGACGAACAAGCTGTGGAACGTTCATGGAGCCGCGTCTGCAGCGCGCATCCGCCACTTGCCACTGCAGTGGCCAGTCGGGTACTCCGTTTAGCTGCAGCATATCTGTGTATAAATACATTTGAAGGATAGCCAGAACTGAACAGAAACACATTCAGCCATAATATTTAATTGCCAGCGAACGGAAAGTCAATTCATGTGATTTTTATGCTGGCAAACCAATTATTCGTATGTTTCGGACGTGGGCACATCGCACAGCAAAACAGAATGCAGAACTCTAGCAAATCTTAATTGGCAACAACTAACTGACTGCCGGGCAAAAATATTAAATCAGCATTTCGCACAGCCAATTTGTAAGAAAAAACGCCAACAGCAACAGCAAACAGCGAACAGCCAACAGGCTGCAGCCCAGCTGCATAATGAAGCCATCAAAACGAAACGAGCCTCGACTCTGCACTGCAAGCTCGCTCGTTGACAGTCTGGCAACATCCTGTCTCGGGCACTGCGACTGCTGCACTGCAGCAATTGTTTGACTCATCCAATAAATATGAGCAGAGCCTTGCCCAGCCGGCCGCAGCTCGGCCAATATATCAATTTTGCAGCCATTGTGGCAAGGGAACACCATTTTTAGTAGTGGCTGCCGTGTCCGGCATTCAAATTCTTAGAACAATGAAATAATTCCATAAATTCGATCGCTAATAGTGCGACCACCATTTTTAACCGTTCGCCACCATCTTTGGAAGCCGGCGAGGCGCTTGAAAGCTCCACCTACCAAATAGGTAGGCGTTACCCCCTGATGCCAGGCAGCGTGATCTGGCGTCTGGCTCAAGACGAAACAAGTTTTCGTGGTAAGAAAGAAAAAAACTGCTCACAGCTACGGACGACTTGCTGGCCAAACTGGTTTCGCCATTTGAGGGGAAACTCAACACGGCCAACAGACACTGTAAACTTGGCCAGTGTATGGAGGCCTGCACGCAAAATATTGGCTAAAATGCCTGTCGTGGCTTGAATTATGGTCAGTAACACTTGAGCTGAACGTCTGAATGGGCTTTACAAAACGACAACAACAACAACAACAGCAACACCAATAACAACAACAACAACAACTACTACTACTACGAACATCGTCAGCCTGAGCGAGCAAATCGACAGCCGTCGGCAGCTACATTCAATGGTCATAAGCATTTGATCCAATTTACGTCAGTTGTGTGTCATTCAAATCGAGTGTTTATTATATAGTATGCATAGCTCTCGGCTCTGCTTAAATTCTGCGTGCGACTTTGACAAAGTATTCGCAATTCTCACGTTCAGTTTTACACCAGCAAAGAAAGTTTCTAATGAACCTATTGCAATTTAGCTTAACTTGGCTATAAAATGTAATTTTTTATTGATTACAGCCAGACAGCATTTCAATTCCAAGAACTTTTGTTTCATAACTAATTACAAATTGATATTTCTCAAATTTTTGTTATATAGCGCATAGGAATATAGTGCACTGAACATGAGGCAGTTGAGGCCTAGCAGGAAGTTATATAATACATTTTTTTATATATAAATAAACACACACAATATGTTTTATAGGCATGTTCCATTGATATACTATATAATATCTTGATATATATTTTTACATGACACATATGCATATTCTAACTATATATCATATAAATTCTTAGCAATTTACATCAAATATGCATCCATTATATATATATTTACGATTTTCTTGCTGTAGCTGCATTAGGTGTTATTAGGTAACCAATAAAAAAAAAGAGGGCTTAAAATATCTATTAGAAATAGTTTAGAGAAGGTATAGTGCATAATGATGAAATATCACAATATATATTATTACATTTAATATTACCTTTTAACAAATGGTGCATAATATGATTACTATCTCTTATTGTTAACACTTGACTATTAGGCAAGCATTTTATCTAGTACTGCGTGCCATAGTATCAAAGCCCGTCTGCCAGCCCATGGTTTCCTGGAAATCATGTTCATGCCTTCACTCGGCACTCATATTTATTTAATTGTTGCATTGCGCACATTCATTAGGCATTAATACTTGTTATTATTTGCATTGTTCCATTGTTGCCATGCGGTTATAATCACATTTCCGTAAGGTATTAGCAAAAGTCATTTATCGTTTGAAAATTAGTTATAATTATGAGGCTTTTAGCTGGTGCTGGCAACCACCAAAGTTCCTCTGCACGTTGGAGGGGCAATTAAAAGGCGCAACAGCGCGCAAAACGCACGAAACGGAATTGAAAAGGCATCTTGTTATTAATTAGGGAGAACAGTAGCTGACAGATATAAAATGTTGGCTAATTTGAGATATATGTATGTATATTCCTTGGTCTGTCTGTGCTGCGCATCCTCTGCGTCCTGTTACGCGCTGTCTCTTTTATTTTCATTCCATTCGGGCCAGCGAAATTCGCGATAAAGCGAAATTCAATGTCTTTAGCTTATAATTGGCAAAAGTCAGTCGCACTCCGACTCCGACACTGACTTCGACTCTGCGACTGCGTCCCAACAGCAACAGCCGCGACAGACGATGAAAAGATACAAGATACATTGCCTCACAACGACTGAGAACGAAGCCCGTTCAGCCCGCCAGTTCCTGCGTTCCTTTGGCGCAGGCAAAACTTTGCTGACAAAATGCTGCTTAATTTTCTATCATTAATATTTTCAGATGCCGTTTCCATTTTCAGTTTCGCTCGGCGATTGCTATCAGTGCGCCGACTTTTACCCTCCCATGCATTTGTATGCCCAGCTTGAATTTTATAGTAAAAATTAATAATTAGCATAACTTCCGTCTGCCAAATGCGCGCTTATTGCGCTTATTTGCGCTAATTGGGCATTAGACAATCCGGCTCTAACCAATCACGAGAAAGAGAAACAATGCCAAGACGCCTTCTCCAAATCAGGCCAGTACGCTGATCCCATCATAGACTTTCGCTATTGTTCAAGTGGTTGGCAAATAGCGTGCAGCTATGTCGCATACCCTGTAAATATATGAAATGAAGTTTATTTGCTCATGGAAATGAGAATTTAAATATTCAAATATATCATATATATCATGTATCAGATCTAAATGCATATTAGCTGCAGCAGAGACAGACGAAAGAGCAGCTACTATATTCGAAATGTATATCAAATAAATTCCAACTACAGCGTATCATTAGGTCTAGCACTGCCTTATGAGATACAAGATTTATACTTGCTTTCATTTATATTGCTGTTTTATATCGCTCGAGTTAATATTTATTTTTTGGTATGCATAGAAATTTCAAAATTCCACAATATGCAACAACAACAACAACAACAACAACATCTACAACATGAACAATATTAACACGGAATTACCTTGGCTAATAGAGCCACAGTTATCGCCAGCCGACGATCTACGGCAAACAGAACAACGCGTGCAAATTGATTTTCGCTCTTTGCATGCAAATTTCAATCAAAATTAATTAGTTAACATTTTTATTGTTGTACAAATGAGCAAAATTAATTTGCATGACTATTAAAAGGAATGACTTTCGTGCAATAAATAATGCCAGCTAGCAGCAGCAACAACAATAAACAACACCAACAACAAGCCAGCGAGCAACAACTGTAAAAAAATCAACTTTTTAAGGCACAAATCCAGCCAAGTAAATAAATAAATTTAAAAAATAATCAATGATAAACCTATAAATACTCTTTAGAATTTTAGAATATTAAAATTCAAAACTGCATATGCTTATTATATGTATATAAAATTGAAATTTACATATATAAAATAAAATAAATAAAAAATAAAAATAAATATATTTTTTATTTAAAGTTTTATAATATAAAGACTATAAATTACATATATACAAAGACTTTTCTGCTCTTCTTTTAAATTTATATATAAATATTTTAAAATCAAAATATGATATTTTGAAAAACTCTGACTACATATTAGAATTAAGTCTACTACTAATTAATAAATAAATATAAATATTCAATACATTCTAGATGCACTCTTGCCTCACAACTGATGTCGTGGTTGATGACATCAATATCGATATTATATAGTTAAGGTTAGGGTATACCAAATAGCGCTCCATTGCCCGCTTAACACCTGATGCGACGGCCGCAACAGTGGGTAAAATTTATGGGTGCGCTACCACAAAACTACAAAACTATCGGGTTACAAGAGGCAACAAGACAACCTACAACATGTTCTTCAGTGCTGCGATCGAGGCTCTTCGTTTTTTTTTTTTTTTTTTTTTTTTTTTTTTTGGGATCTGCCGCCTTGGAGAGTCGTCCATATGTTGATTATGCTGAACGTGGCACGTTTGTGGCAGTGCGATGCGATGCGACTCTGCCAAGTGGCAACAGCATTTTGTTAGAGAATTTATCGAGCTGTGTGAGCGAGAGACAGTGAACGACTCGATCATTGCTAGCTGACCCAATTTGCAGCGCTCATTATGTTTATGTCTGCGCCAAGAGAAAGACGCCCAAGGCACTTGACGGCTAGTATATGTTGCGTCTGCCTTATCGAGCTCGATCTGGGCAGCATGTGATAACAAATACTTAACTAATGTCAACTGAATATCAAGACAAAGCAGAAACCTCGCATTAAATTATAAGCATTTTAAAAGGTCAAAAACAGGCTTGCGCTATCTGTTATATCAGCAATTTGAGATATGCGCGACAAATGAGCACAGCAGAGCAGTTGAATAGATGAGCCAAGATCTGGTTAGGCCAAAAACTAGAAAACTAGCTACTGTTCACTGGACGGGACAAGTTGATCTAATGAGAACGCTGTGCTGCATTCAATACGAGTTTAATTCTATTCTTTTGGAATTTTTATATTTGAATTTGAAGCAGGGGAAACATCTAGAATATATTTTGATTTTTTTGTAAAATAAAAAGTAAAAGCATAAAAATAATTTGAATAATTTGTTCAACTTAGCTGAAGTAACTGATAAGGAAATTAAGTCTTTAGAAAAGTTTGCTATAAAAATAATAATCATATATTTCAGTATAAATTTATAAAATATTTTTATTTGTTCTTTATTTTTCAAATTATAATAAAAAATAAATTTATTTAAAATATTTTGGAAAAACCAAAAATGTTAGACAGACACGCCTATTTATGCAGGATCATGTTTTAAGTAAACATTCACATTTTGTTTGTTAGTACACATAGCTATAAAATAAAATATATCAAATTAAATAAAGAAAGGGTTAGGATATAAAATGAAGAGGTTGAATTTTCAGGCCTCCATTGTATTGCTGGAGCAGCTGATGTCTCCGATCATGGTCAATGAGAAACTTGGTACATCAAATCATAAAAGCCAAACGATAATTTTATGCTGTCAAATGAAAGGAGAACATGCTACGATCGAGCAGGCGGTAGCTAGTGTAAGCAGCGCTTAAATAGTTGTTAATTAAAACAAGAATCAGTTGAGGCCCGATTTTCCGGGAATCAATTAACAAACGTTGCTCGCTGCACATTAACCAATTAACTGCTAATCTAATTTTATAGATAGATAGTATGGAATAGTGAGAATGAGAATGAGTAGGACAGGGAAAGATGTAGAGAGAGAAAGAGGAAATCTCACAGATTGTTATTGGTTTTTGATTTTTTCTCTTTTTTTTTTTTTGTCCAATACTCGCTCGCTATTATCAATGAAATGCAATCCGTTTTAGAGCGGAGCCCTTCAACTAATTAGCATTTTTCACTAAATTCCCAAAGTCCAATTAAAAAACACGAAAACACGACGTTAAGAACAGAGCGATAATTTACCTACATCAATGAGTTTCATTATGGAACAGCCACAACACACGATGACGATGACGATGAGTTCGATGGGTTCCTCTGGATCAGAGCTGTGTGTGAGTGAGTGCGAGATCTTTATCTCAAAATGTGACTATGCCCAGCGAGTGAAGATCAGCCCGAACCTAAGCTGCAGTTGGAGTTGGAGTTGAAGCTGAAGTTGGAATTGGTGTTGGAGTTTGAGTAGGAGTGGAAGCTGCAGCTCTGGTTTCACAGCAGGCGCATTGACAGACCACACGAGCGAGCGCCCTGGGACCGAATGTCATTCATAATTAAAAACAAAAGTTATACCAATATGTCGAGCATAAGTTTTATTTGAATGGTTGGAAACCAGTTCTAGCTCGCATTATGGAACCCTGCGTAGGGCCCAACATAAATTTCTCGCATAATCGAGGCAATGTTGAAAATCTTCTCACCTTTGGTCGTCGCTTCCTGCGCCAGCTCCAGCGCCAACCGGAGTTGAAGGCAAATTAACATTTGTGTTTGGCTTTTGCTCTTTAATCCGTTTGTTTGGATTAATTTTAAATTCAGTTTGCCTGCTGTTGCCGCTGCACCGCAGCAACACAACACCGCAGCACCACTCTGCATTCTAGTATTAATTACTTTGGCTTCCGAAATCGAATTTACATATTAAAGTCGTTTTTAAGGCAGGCACCCAGGCATGCCATCCAAGTAGCCAGGCAGCCAGTCAGCCAGGCCAGCCAGAGACCCAGTCAGCCAGGCAGGCAGCACGATCGTATCGTGCGCGAAGAAATGAAACCGCATCGGGATCGACCGAGCTGGCTGGGTGCAGCTGGGTATGTAGCTGGAGTCGATCCTCCGATGACGGTGCAGCAGGTTAAATGGAAATCAGCGCCAGCCCCAACTCCAGCCAATGTGGACATCTAAAATCAATGGGAGCGAGCGTCAACGACCATTTCACAAATCGATACAACGACAAACGGGCTGAGAGACAGCGACAGTCGCTGGGTCGCCAAGTGTCGACTGTGGCCCAGTCTTTAATTTGGTTTTTGTTGTTGTTGTTGTTGTCTGTCTCTGTTTTCCTTTTCTTTTATTTTAATTTTTATTTTAATTGGAACAACATAATTCCTAGAAGTTCGCACGAACTAAACACAGCAAAGAGCTGCTAATGGAGTTCGTTTGTTTTTGCTGGGCTGCCTCGATTGCTCCGATCGGCTGGGCTGGTGTCATGAGCTCGGCAATGCAATCACCATGAGGCCATCGTAAATTACCCGATCGTGTATTGCGCACAGCCATTCGGCTCTGGGCTCTGGGCTCTGCCCCGCAAAAGAGGATTGAAAACAATTAAAAAATTGGCAAACACGAATCGATTGTGATTACAGTAAATTGTTGTCAAATTAGCTGCAAAATGAGCGACTTGTGAGCTGCCACAGCTAAGGAGAGACTTCGAGCTCTCATGGTATCGACGAGTGGGTGAGTGTTTTGCCGATAAACTCAGAGATCAGCGTGTGGGCGTGTTGCTCATGTGCAGAGAAAGTTCAATTTGGCATTGGAAAGACTCAGAGTTTAAAAGAATTTTAAACGGTTTACTGGGGCAGCAGATTGCTGAGCATGTGGTTCAGATGATATGGTTAAGCAGAATGGACGTTTATGAGAATGAGAATGGAATATTTACAAGATAAGGTTCATACCTTTATCACTTTGCCTTCTGTAGAATTAATTTTAATATAATTGAGATATATAAATATGTTATATTCCCTTGTTACATCATTTAAATTGAAGTTTTGATCACATTAATCTAAAAATTATCAGAAAAATAAAAATTTTGATAGCCTGACAATCACTTAAATTGTTGTTATCACATCATCTGTAAATTTGTGGATGACGAGCTAATCAAAAGAAATCTTAAGTAGAAGTTTCGTTGATTGAATTTTGTGACAAGATAATTTCAGTGATATTTAAATAAACTCAAACCACATGGGGTTATCACATGAGATCAACAAATCACATTAAAATAGAATACAATTAGAGATGCTCAAAATAATATTCATCTATCACACACAAACACACACACAGACACGCACAGGCACGGACACGATGCGATTGATCGATCATGAGACAAGAGAAGAGTCGCCGAGCTCGTTGCGATCGGTTGAAATAATTATGAAATGTCAAACTTGTGTTCGCGCTCGATTACGCCACTTGACATGGCCAATTAATCTCGGCTTAATTGGTTTGTGCCACAACACAGAGACAGCGGCAGCAAACACTATGGCTGAGAGAGCCGAGTCGCCTCGAGTCGAGACGTTCGATATTGATGTGCCTGTGCCTGTGCCAGTGCCTCTGCCTGGTGCCTGTGCCTCTGATTTTGTATTGTAAGATATATATTTATATATGTATGTGTATGTTTTTGTTTTTGCCTTGGCAAAATTTGTCATATTTACCGACGCCGCCACGACCCGGCCATCCAGGCCTGTGATCGATATATACAGAATGCTGGAGCTGAGCTGAGCTGAGCTGAGCTGAGCTGAGCTGTGCTCCGAGTCGCCGTCGCGCCACTTTGACGTGAGCGTGCGTGTGAGCGAGAGTTGGTTTTTGCGTCCAGGCTGGGGCTATAGAGTCTCGAGTCTGGCGGCCAACGCCCGCCGCTTGTAGACATTTTATCAGATTCTTTAATTGCGTAAAACATTTTTGGATTCTTCACGTACGAAATTCCAAAACACCGTAGCTTGTTAAAATTCTTCTATCAATGAGCAGCCAAACGACAAAAAGACAAAGACAACAAAATCAATGATCGCCCCTCCCCGCCAGACCCAAGCCAGACAGAGACAACACGCTCGGCATCCGCTGGCCGTCAGAGCGAGACAACGTTCGATTATTGGAACACACGAGCGTTTATGAAGTGGAACGCACGAAACGCCAATTAAGAAATTGACAAATTAAAGCCGAATGCTTTTTATAATCAAAACAGACAAAGCAAATAAGCAGCTGAAACCAGTCGGACAGACAGGCAGACAGACAGACAGACAGACATTCAGCCAGCTAGCTAGCCAACTAGGCAGACTCTTGGCCAAGTTGGAGGTTGTTTTAAAAATACTTATGAATTTCTTATATATATATTTATATGAACGTCTTGTGTTTTTGAACATGTGCGGGCAGTTTGCTTAATTTGTTGTTATTTAATGAATATTAATGCGAAATGAAATTTATTTGCATTTCGCAGAAAAAAAAAAAACTTTCTTTTTCAGCTGCTGGCAAGCATTTGGCAAATTAACGCAACGGCTTGTTACAGCCGCGTTTTACAATCTCAGCAAGTTTTTTGTACATGCGTTATTTATTTTGGCTTTTTTCTGCTGCATTTGGCCAGCAACAGTGACAGCAATCAATCGATCAAGCGATCAAGCGATCAAGCGATCAAACGAGCGAAAGCTGCGCCGCTCATGTCAAAGTCCTTTGCCCAGGCAGCAGGAGATGGCCAATCGATGGCCAATGATGGCCGCTGCCTGCATTCCGAAATGACAAAACAGTTAAAAAATAATTAATTGCGTTGCCTTAAATGGCCTAAAGCGGTTTGGCTTTTTGCTGCCAACTGTTGCTGCTGCTGCTGCTGCTGCATTACTTGCTTGCAACCTGCTGCTGCTGCTGCTGCTGTTGCAACAATAACAACAAGTGCACACGTTGGCCATTCGATGTGTTTCTGTTTCCCTCTCATTGCCCATTTTGGCTTTTGTTTTTATTGCCCGCCTGCAGAGGCAATCGAAGCTACCGGGCAAAACAGCAGCAGCAGCAGCAGCAGCAGCAGCAGCAGTGGAGGCAGCAGCAGCAGCAGCCACTTTAGGGCTTATTAATGATGGATTCTCCTCAATTGTTGTGCAGCTTTTGCTTCGCTGCGACTCTTTTATTGCGCAACATGGAAGGCCAAGACGCTGGCTTACAGCACTCTGCACGAATGTATGTCATCGGCAACAGTCCTGAATGACAAATGAACAAATGTTTGCAACAGGAGGTTCGCTTTTTTTTTATATATATGTATGTATATATAAGAAACTGCAAGTGTCCCGGCTGGCGAGAGCGTTGTACTAAACGTTTTGGCAGCTTGCCGGCTAATTTGGGCCAAGTTAACGAAGATGATGATGATGAGCTTTATAACTTGGTCCGCAGGCAGCACGAACTTGAACTGAAAATTGATAACACAGACTGCATGCGAGATATCAATTATTGTGCAACACCATATCGATTGACAAATTTGAAAGAGCATCGAAAGAAGAGATCGAAATATATAAAAGCATTGGCAAATATAGAATAGGCATATATAGAAGGCAGCATGGAATGCTCGAATAATCATATAAGTTAAGCGCTCCCACATGATGGGTGAATCCGGCTTGCTTGGCATTCTTAACTCATATCTTAAGCTTTGTAAAATGTCATTTAATATAAGATTTAAAGAATATATCGTTATCAAAATACAATAATTATGTCCAATTCATGTTATATATCTTCCAATCATCGGCTTTCGAATTATAAGAAGAACTCGTCGAATGGCAAATTCAAGAAAACCTTTTTAAATAATGTTGCTTCCAGTTAGCCATTAATTTGGTTTCATTGCCTGACCAAGACAATAAATATTTAGTGCTATTAGCTTAATAGGCAGCTATTTAATATAATTTTATGGTCTAGCCATAAAAGTTTCGATATGCTTCGAACATCACTTTCACTTTGCCATGAATGCAAATATTTCACAAATTTTATTTGCCATTAATTTCCACATTTTTGTTTGTGTCTTGTCATGAAATGGAATACTTCGAACTGTTAGAGACGATTAAGATACTATCTATTGTATGTGGCAGATAAGTTCCTAATAAAATATCAAGCGAGTGGAACAATCTTGTTTTCAAACACACCCAATAAAATCTCATATTTATCTCACTCAACATGTATATAAATCACGATTCGTGTCATTTAGACAAACAAACTAATTTCCACTATTATTTAACAAATGAGCTATGATCGAATAACAAACAAACACGCACACACACACGCACACATTCACCCACTCACATACATACATATCTTCTCTATCTCACGATCGTAAATTCTTAAAGATATCTGTAACGGCTTAACGAGCGAGTTTTAATAATTTGATCTCCAAAATTGGCAGCCACCAAAGATGGTTAGACAAAGGCTAAGGTTGGGGCTTCCACTTTGTTATTTATGCTCTGGGACTAGATCCCCCAGCCACAGCCCCGGCCCCGGTCCCGGCAGTGAAGATCGTAGGCAAAGCCCAAAAAGAGATTAGCGATCGCCAATGTAAAAAGAGAATCGACAAATCGAGAATGCATTGGCGATAAATTTCAATCAACAATTGTCGTGGGCATCGCGCATAATTAGACCAGAGAGACATCTATATGAGTGCATAGAGAGTGTATTATTGAGAATTCTATAGGCAGCGACTCTAAATTAGATTTACGAGAGTCTCTCAATGGATCATGGGGCGCAATTAAAATCAGCTTAATAATTTGACTCGACTTGGCGATGCGACACGAATCGTGGAATGGTCAGCACAACATAATAGCCGAGCATTTCTGGCCATGCGATAAATAAAGTGTGATAATAATTTTATGAAAGAGCCAGCTAGGCAACAAATCAATGCAATATAATGAACAGCGAACCAATAAAAAACGATTTGAGGCAAGCATTTACATTCATGCACATAAATCTTGTCATCCACAATGCTGGGCATTTGAAACTCTTCGAAAAGAAAAAGAGAAGAAAATTTCGGACAGCCAACAATTTCATTATGAGCCAGCAATCAATGAATGAACGGCCTGAATGGATGGATGCATGAATGAATGAGCCAAGCTAGACGCGGACCTTGGAGGACCTCACAATTGGACGCACGCATTTCGGGCGATTAGGTGTTAAGCAGCAGACGCACTCACAATACGCCGAGCATTCCACAAATGTAATTTATGGCCCGCAAAGACAAAGCCCCAGCCTCTGGCAAACGACTTCAATTATAATAGGCTGGCAGGTACTATAGGCAGCCTGTCACCTCGGTGGCCCTTGGCAATGGAGTGCAATTCCTGCACATGCGCCGCTGAACACTTGAATGATACTCTTGATTGCAATATACGAGTGCAATCTGGCAGCGCCACGGCGCCGTAATTAAGCTGAAATCATAAAAAAATTAAGTTTAATATACATAAGTGCTGGTCTGCTAATTAAGTTATGCTTGCCTGAGCCGCTGTGCTTCACTGAGCCACACTGCAGCCTCCCGGCTTGGCTCAG